>JAPQVY010000155.1:81225684-82425684 GCA_028535165.1 Quercus tomentella
CCAAAACCAAACCCTCGGCCTGCTAAGGCCACAGGCCTGAGCCTCATGACATTATGTTCGACCCAAAACCCATCGAGCAAACCGCTATAATGCATGTTCATAATAGTCGGTAACCTAGGAATTGCCCAGCAAGGTACACCTCAGACCGGAGCATCATTGACTGGGGACACTGTGCCTCGGTTTCACCGGTATCACCTGGGAAAAATCCTCTGCCGAACATCCCCTCTGAAGTGGGGAACTAGTTCCAATGCCACTCCCACCACACCCCACTCTCAACTAAACACCCATTTAGCAGTAACGACATTGGACCTCCTGTACCACTAACCACAAGAGTAATCATGACTCCCCACTACTCATTGGGCTATAAATATGAGAGGACAAGGGAGAAGAGGGGGTTGTTGAAAGGTTGGAGAGAAAGTTGAGGATTAGGAGAGAGAGGGAGAAAAATTCGTTGAGTCTCTGTGCCGAGAACAACCCAAAGTAGGAAACTCAAGCCCACGATACAAATAGATTGTGAGCCCGAGTGAGGCCCAACCTAATAGCCTCGCCTTTGGTGCGCACAACTAGGATGTACCATGCACACATGGTGGGCTATTTGGCCACAGTCCAACACATTATTAATTTTAAATATAATATTTTTTCTTTAAAATCTACTTTTTGGCATTTTGAAATGTAAAATTATTATTTAAGTTTCTGAATTCAATTGCTGCTAACATTTAATATTTCTTGTGATATAGTTTATATTAGATCAGATTTTATTATTTTTAATTTAGAAAAAGTTATTTATGCAAATCCAACTGTAACATATATATATATATATATATATATATATATATATATATATATATATATATATATATATTTATATTATAGTAAAATTTTGTGAGCAATTAATGGATTTGGAAAAGACTCTAGCCTTCTTATATAATTTTGTACATCTGTACATCAAGTGAAGTAATTTCATCTTCTTCTTCTTCTTTATTTTTTTTATTTTTTTTGTGAGCAGGAAGTAATTTCATCTATTTGAAAAACCTATTTAGAACTTTGAATTCTGAAAGTAAATCTAAACATTAATATCATAATAAATATCATTTATTAAAATAAAAAAAAAAGATTGAGATTAAGACTTTTTTATTTTCCAATCTGTCATCCCTACTTTTTTTTCCTTTTTAAATAAATAACATATATCCAATGAAATAAATCAGCGGCTCCTTTTAGGATGATAGAAATTAGAGTCTAGACTAGTATAGTACTACACTACTACATCAGTGAGGGATATTTTGTCAATTTTTGTTACTTTGTTATGTAAAAACTATACAATTTTAGTATTATTATTATTATTATTATTATTATTATTTTAGTTCTTATAAAGGGGAACAGACAAATTCACTAAATTACAAAAAATTTAACTGATTTTAAGTTTTCTCCTATGGTTACTATTTTTTTTATAGGCTATGATTACTATTTGAATTCACTAAATTACAAGATTTTTAACCGATTTTAAATTTTCTCTATGATTACTATTTGAAAAACTGACTAAGACAATCACCTTAAAATTGTATATTTCAGTCTTAATTGTTTTCTACTTGTTGATGTACCTAATGTAGTGTGTGCATTATAAAGCATTTGAAAAAGACTTGAATGTCAAATATGCTGGGCCAAGGACTTGAATATCATGCTGGCAATATTCATTGATAATATATGGTTAATTATTCATTATTTTAGTACAGGGGAAAATGTAATTCGTTACTTCTTATGGCAATTTTAGTTATTTTAATGCAATAAAATAATTTAACATTTACATTTTCAAATAAGTTTTGAAATTTGAGTGAAAATGAAAATACGCTAAATTTGAGTGAATATGAAAATATCTTGAAAATGAACAGTTAATTTTTTTAGAACATGATATAGGTTTTAGTTAGCTCAATTAATAAAATTCACTTTTTCAACTAAAAAAAAAAAAAAAAACAGAGAGAAAATGAAAGAAAAAGTAAAATCTTCTCTCATTGAACATAGAACATAGGTTCAAATCTCGCCTACACCTAAAACAAACCCAATATTGTTGTCTTGGCCTTATAAAGAGAAATCTTTATGGAATAGATGCCATAATTTTCAAATCTTATCTGTCGATCTATCAAAAAGTAAAATATATTAAAAAATTTCATTGAAATTTATACTTGAATTAAGAATAACTAGAACATGGTCTATTTTGTTATTCCTTGAAATTTAACTGGAATGTAGAGCAATCGAATCTAACCAGAAGACACATCAATTAATATTTTGAGTAACCTCTTGACGTCACAAAAAATATATATATATATCTCTCTCTCTCTCTCGGACCACACACTTTTGTGCCAAAACTTTGACGTGGTAGGTTGTAAGTGGTAGAAAAAAAGTAGTGGATACATATGAAAATTATAGGCAGCCAGTCACAATCTGCCATATAGGATAGTTGTGGAAAAGAGTTTGATAAGTGATGTAGTCCTAGAATTCCTTTGACATCACATGTAACCTTGAGGTGTTTATAACACGATGTGTGTGTACATATATACATATATATATATATATATATATATATATATATATATATATATATATATATATATATATATATTGTTTAGGCTCTGTACACTTGCAGAATTCATAGACTTCAATTTGGACTGCACAATCTAGTGATGGTGCAAATCGCAATGTACCTGCTCATATGGTATATTTAAGATTTAAGATATGGGGTTGACATGAGTTATACTTTAGCAATTTGCATTCTAAATAATGTAGGGCAGAGAAACTCATCTTAAATATATTGGGATTAAAACACCCAGCACCTAACCTAGACTCATTGAAAGATCGAGGATTAGAATTATTTCTTAATTGCAGCTACCCAAAATGAAAAACATGAAAGATATATTGCCTATCCTGTCTTGCTTGGTTTTCTCTTGGTTGTTCAGCATTGACTTTACAAATGCAGCATATAGAGCAGGCAAGGTAATGAGAAACTGGGAATTCTAAAAGTCTTCAAGCAAGCTCTTTCAGTTATGATTCTTCAGTCTTGGTTCTTCCAGCAACCGCTACTTGGGGATTCAATACATAAACTACAGAGATATGAAGATAGTTTGGGTGGCCAATGACAGAATTCGTTGATGGATAGCTCTGGAGTTCTATCCATCAATGGTGATGGGTACCTGGTTATTACAAATGGCAAAGGGACCTCTAACAACCTGCAATAAGTAGTAATACAAGTGAGTCACTTCTTGATTCTGGGAATTTAGTTTTGTGAGCAGGAGAAGAGATTGTGTGGCAGAGCTTTGATTATCCATCTGATACAATTTTGGGTAACACTAGGAGTTCCAGCTTCAGGAGCATTTAATGTTGGTGTTGATCCAAACACAAAGCAACTTGTGATTTGGCAAAGAGGGTTTCTATATTGGCACAGTGGGAATTGGAATGGGAAATTTTTTAGCTAGCATAGGTGATAATAAGTTTAAGTTCAGCTACATATTGAATGAAAATGAGAGCTACTTCACTTTATCTGTGAATGATTACTACTTTTATTCAGGGATTGGGATGAACCCATCTGGGCAAATTGACATGTTTATAGTGGGACTTGATGGATCTTCAGCTCTGTGGTCCCAATCATCCTGTGATGACGAAGAAGAATAAAGGTCCAAGCGTTGTATAGTGCCAATGCCATCCAAATGCAGCAGTGGCAACAAAGTCCCTCTTACAAGTGGAACTATGGATGAATGGGAATCCTTTAACAATCTTATTCTGAGTCTCAGTGACTGCAAAGAGATATGCAGGAACAAGTGTTCTTGAAAAGCTTATGCGTCTGCACAATCTGATGGGACAGGGTGTGAACTTTCTTATGGCCAAAAGCTTGATCATCTTGATAGATCGGATGCAGAATTTTTTTACATTCGAAACAACACAGTTTTGGAAAAGGTAGAGGTTACAATAAAAATTTAAGTTAATCAATACTTTACTTGACATAAAAGCATGTATATAAATCTGAATTCAATAACCAATTTTTACTCCTGATCATTTCAACCACTAATTGAACTCTATCATTCCTGTTTCTACTTGCAGCTTGACCTACACAATGCTAAATCACATCGTAGTTAGAACTATGAACAACTAAATACTAATCTGTGAAGTTAATATGTCTAATGAGTAATCTATGTATTTATGATTCTCATTTAATTTAATGTGGAATAAACTTTGTGTAAAGCAAAATCAATCTCTAACATTGGAACTAATGATCAGCCATGTTGTTTACCTTTTCTAGAGACTCCAAGGAAGAGGCAGCTGTGGTTAACTATTGGTAGTTCAGTGGCTTCCTTGATAATTCTTATTCTAGTTATCTCACTGTGCTATTCACAGTGTAAAGATTTCTGTTTTCAAGGTACCATATCCTAGTTAACACTTAGCTGCATTCTAAAGAGAAATTTCTGCTTGTAGTAACCAGGTAAGAAAGGAAGCAGTAATGGGCACAGCATGGGCCGGTGCACGGAGCTATTTATGCATGAATTAGGTACCACAGCAGCTATGAATGAACTCTGGCTTAACAAAGCTAAAGTTATATGGAAGGAAGGGTCATGAATTTATATTTGTTCTGCTTTTCCAGCATAAAAAATTGGCACAGATTACTTCTCTGAAGTGAATAAACTAGGTCAGGGTGGTTTTAGGCCTGTTTATAAGGTAACATATAAGCTAGAAAGCACGGGTGCGGCTCCAGGGCCGCCGCACCCACACCAGACTTGCGGCGACACGGCAACGCTCCTCCGATTCGCCCTTTTTTTCTTTTTTTTTTATTCGCACTGACACGCGCCGATTTGAGCTGATACGGGCTGATTTGCGTCGATTCGGCTCCGATTCCAGCCGAAATCAAACGAAACCGCCCGATTCTGCACCAATTCCGGCCAAAACCTACTGAAATTTACCGAAACCGGCTGATATCGGCCCAAATATGCCGAAATTGGCCGAAATCATGGCCGAAATACATGTTAAAAAAATAATAAAAATAAACTTGTGGATTGTATTCTAATTTATGAATATCATCTTTTAGTTATTAGCAACTATTACTCTTAAATTGGTATACATTAATAATTATATGAAAAAGTATGCTTAGCAATATATAGAAAATATAAATAAATATATTTTTAATAATTTTTTAATTGCCGAACCCCGCACCCTACTTTTTCAAAAATTGCCGAGTCCCACACTCACACTGGCACCTGAATCCGGAAACGCACCTGTGCTTCATAGCATATAAGTTCTTGTAAGGTGTGAGGGGCAAGGATCGGGGTTTAAGTCTCCAAAAGGAAGTTTCACACATATATACACTTAGATTAGGTTAAAGTAGAATTTCTCTCCCATAAAAAAAAAAAACAAAAAAAAGTAGAATTTCTATCTTGTATTTAAAAAATAAAAAAATTTCAAAGGGTTGATACATTTCTTTAATAATATAGGCATTTTGAAAAATAACAAGGTTGTCTTGTAGGGTACGTTTGTTGATGGATCCCAAGATATCTGATTTTGGCACAGCAAAAATCTTTGGAGAATGAATCTAGAGCATATGTGAATTAAATTATTGGGACATAGTAAGTAAGCGACCTTTTTTTTATATGTGAACTGAGTCATATACTACATGATAAATGCATTCCATACTTGGCGCAGCTTTTAAATGAAAATAAAGCATTCCATTTACATATTAATAGAATTCTGGTGAATGATGGAAACAGTAGTTATATATCTACTGAATATGCCATGGATGGTCTTTTTTCTGAAAATCCAATGTTTCAGCTTTGGAGTTATGATGCTAGAGATCATAAGTGGCAAGAAAAAGAGTGGTTTCTACCAGTTAAATCGCTCTTCAAACCTAGCAGGATATGTAAGTGACTACAATAAGGCTCTTTTTTTTGCTACTATTTTGTCTTTAGAGCTGATTGCATCTCCTAAATTTTTAGTTCCTATTACAATGTTGACAATCAACACCCTTGTAGGCATTGGATTTGTTGAAAGAAGGAAGAGGCTTGTAGTTAATGGATCCAGCACTGGTTGAAACACGTTCAATAGGCAACTTATGCAGTGTATTCAAGTAGATCTCTTGTGTGTGCAAGAATGTGCAGCAGATAGACCAACAATGTCAGATTCTGTGTATATGCTCTAGAGTGAATTGACAACTCCCCCAGATCATAAAAAACCTGCTTTTTCTACCATTGCAAGCACAAATGACAATGAGTTGTCAGAAAATCCAGGACCCTGCTCTGTTAATGATGTGACAATTTCAAATATAAAGGGTCAATAACATTCTAGGAGACTAGGACTTTATTCAGTAAACTCACTTCTTGGCTAAGCTCATCATTACATATTTTCCCTCAGCAAATAACATCACTTTGTTCACCATGTGTGCAGTATGATAAATGTTCATTCCAACATTACAAAATTTATGACATGTATCATGGACGTGATTCTAAATCAAAATTTACATTCCAATGGAGAAGCCTGATTGAACCAATCCTGTTCATGTTATGTTCTAGATTACGTACTTTTCCTACTTGATTCACTTTGACATACATCATGGTCAACATCTTATGCAACAATTATATAATGATAATAATAATATGTTTGAGGGTAGAGTTCCTTAGTAAAAAATTATGAGCATATAAGCATTTGAAAGTAACTCCAGATGAATTCTAAAACACAGCAAATGCAACTCACTTGCAAGATTCAAAACTGTCTCTTAGCAACTCAATCGTAGCCCTTCCCTAGACAGTTAAGACAACGTTGTACCCTGTCATGAGAAACCATCGAAACAACACATAAGCATTGCAGTATTGCACAATAGGGAAACTCAAAATGTAAACTCTTTCTCAAAACACGGTTTATCAAATAAATTGAGGTTTCATGCTCAAATATCATGAAGAGTTTCAAAAGGCAGATTAAAACTTCTAATTGCTTCAAATTAGCATTCCAAAAAAAAAAAAAAAAATCAGTAAATTCAACTCATGCATAATGTACATCTTTCCATAACCCTTTGTTAGGTTACTTCAAAAACTGTTGAAAATGCAACTAAAAACAAGTCAAAAAAACTACCCAAATCTGTTCAATGCATTTTTCCTACAGTTCAACTTATAAAAGATCAGAAAGGAAATTGTTTTCCCAGCAACCAAACAAAGCACAAAAGAAAAATTTTAGACGAAGCACTTGAAATAGAGCTCCAACAAATAAATAAATAATAATAATAATAATCAGAGAGCAACCTGTTTCCTTCGCAAGTGGGGCAAAGGCAAGGATTGATAACCACAGGGTCATACATAGGCGACCACTCTATGGTGGCATTTCCATTGCACAGTTTGCATATATAAAACCCTTTTCCTCTGCAAACCCCACAAGGCAACGCCACCTTTCTCTGCACAAAAAACCCACCAAGAAAATCAAACTCAGAAGCAAAAAGACTAGCAAAAGAGAAAAAGAGAGAGAAAAAAAAAAGTTTGGGAGCCGGAGATGGTTTGGCTTTTGAGTTTTACCCGTTTCGCTTCGCTGACGAAACGAATCGCTTTGATAGTAGCGGTGGAAGCGAGGTTGAGAGTTATTAGTCCACCAGTGATGACAGCGGCTACGGTGGCCAACGGGCGAATTGGCTTTGGTATCATTTTTGTGTGTGCGAATTTTTTCAGGGGCAAATTTTCAAACAGGTGGAGTGCATGAAGGTGATTATGCAGTAAACCCAATCTCCTTTCACATCCTTTTGGGCCAGGTAAGCGTCCCACTTCCGGCGTGGCCTTTGACGGCTATAATTCTCTAGAGAGTAAGACGCAAACAATTTATCCCAAAAAAAAAGACAAACAATTTGACTTTGACACTGCTGACGTGGCCGACTGTCAATTGAAAAAAGTGACAGCAATGAGCCCCTTTATAGGAAGGAGTGAAAGTTTACCGACTCATGATTCTCTATTTTTTTTTTTTTTTTGAGAGGACTCATGATTCTCTATTACAACAAGAGCAATGATCATTGTGATATGTGATATGTGAATAACAAAAATAATAATATAAGTGTTGGAGTGTTGATGTGAAAGTAATATTGTTTTAATAATAACTTCTGTTACTTCAACACAAGTTTGATTAAAAAAAAAAGTTATATACATATCAGTATTCTCTTTGCTTGTTGATAAGGGTTCCCAAACCTCAAGAAGAAACTCACTAATGCAATCAAAGTTCTTTCAATTGAAACATACTTGTATCCCTAATTGCTATTTTCAAAAGTGACTTACTTCTGTGAACACGTGCAACTCCAACTCCTTGAACATTTTCTATTTTGAATTCATTTACAACAACTTTTTGATCTTTAGAGCATCCACAACAATGGAGCTAAAAATTTAACTATTTGGCACTATAAAAAGTTACTTTATCTATTTTACTTACTCACTTTACAAAACATCCAGCGGTAGTGGATCTATTTTAGCTTTCAACACAATAAAATAATATAAATATTAAAATAAAATAATATATCTACTACATTATTTTATTAATTTCTTTCTTTATCTTTCTCAAAAAAAAATTATTTCTTTCTCTCTATCTCTCGCTGTGCCTCACTCTCCACTCTCAAAAAAAGCTTCTCATTTCTCTCTTCTCCACTCTCCACTCTCACTTCTTTCTATCTCGTCACCGCTCTCTCCTTCCCACCCATCACCATCTCGAAACCTTCCTCGTTGGCGCCAGAGACGAAATCGTCGAAGCTTTCGAGGATCCTATGGGTTATGGGTTATGCCAGCGCGGGTTTGTGGGTTGTGATTTGTGATGCGGGTTTGTGTTTTGTGGTGGTTGTATGGAATTTGGATCGGCATTGCTTCGATCTTTCTCTCTACTCTATCTCTATGGGTTTGTGTTTTGTATTTTGTGATTTGCTAGTGGTCCAATCTGGTGTTTTGTGATATGGGTTTGGTGGATTGGCGTTGCTGGTGGTCCGATCCGGTGTTTTTCTAGTGGCTGGGTGTCTGATTCGGTGGGTTTTATATGGATTTTATGAGCACCACCACTGGCAAGCTCGCCGGCGAAGCAAAGAGGAGATGAGGGATGACGGAGAGAGAGAAAGAAAGAAAAAGAGAAAATATTATTTTAATTAGAGAAGAGAGAGAAGTTTAATAAAATATTATTAATTTTTTTAGTTTCTTGTTACAGTGCACAGCTAGCAAGAAGCTAAAAAATTTTAGCTATGACTCCACTATTGTAACATGTATTTTTGTGTTTTGGTGAAACTAAAATAGCTACATAGCTATTTAGCTTCATTGCTACTAATGCTCTCAGCAAGCCCTGGGATGCCTTTAGGCTTCAACCTTAAATTGCACTATGGAATTAGCAACACTGTATTAATTCTTCCCTTTTGAACTCACACTTAAATAGGTGAGGGTTAGGATTTTCTTTATGATACCACAAGTTTTTCAACCTCTATAAAACCTATAAAAGTCGGGCATAAACGAGCCTTTTCATAGGCACTCTAATTAGGGTTACAAAAATCCCCTTATACAACAAACACAATGTAAAATGCATTAGATAAAAAGCTATATGTGCGATTCTCCATTGATTAAAGATGTGTCGTAGTGTCAAGACTCCAGAAATTACACTTTCCTCTAATCAATTTTGGGTCTGTCTTAAACTTGAAATACATTATTTTGTGATTTTCAAGACTCAACCTTTTTTTCATGGGTTGCCAACATTCAATCAATTGAACTTAACAATTTATATGATTTAATTATTATATAAAAATAAATTTGAAGAGAAAAAAAAAAAGATCTGGAGTGTGGCACCCTTGGTTCTCGAGGACAAGTAGGTCGGTCTCTGCTCAAATATGTTATCCTCTGGTTCCCTCCTTTAGAGCAAAGCCTATATGCAACATTGCAACCCTCCTTGCAATTAACACAACAAAATACTCTCTTTTTGTAAGGTGACGCCCTCAATGTGATCAAAGCTTTTAGGAAAAAATTTCCATTAAAAAAAAAAAAAAAATTAGGCAAAACCATAGTGATATAGATTCGTCTATCCAAACTCCAAAGTATTATCGCAGGCACAACTCACCTCAAAGTCTTTGTCAGCCTGGGATTTTGTTCATGTAAAAAGGAACCAAGGAACTCAGATTTTTTTGTTCACAACTTGACTAGACTTGGCGGTTGACTCGTAATATTGATGGGCCATTAGCCATCTCTTCTATTCCTCAAAAGGGTGTTTCTCCCTATCAGGTAGAGAATGCCTTGAACACAAATTGTTTTGTCTTCCTGTTTTATTTTTATTTTTTTAAAATTATTTATAATTGGCAAATTATCTGTTGTCTTGTCTCACAAAAACTTTTAAATTCATGATTTCCTGTTCTGATTTATGATAAATTATAAATTGTTTAAAAAACTTTTTTTTTTTTTGAGAAAAGTTTAAAAAACTTAGTTTGGTTATTAAGAAATAATCTGTTTAATTATTTAATTAATATTCTAAGTTCTAAAGATAATTAAAAAATATACATAAATTGATTCCCAAACTCAAATTAAAGAAAGCGATATATACATAAGTCCTTGTCTATCACACAATATAGCCCTACATACAATATAAAACAACTTATAAAAAAAGGGAAAAAGAAAATAAAGAAACATAGGAAGAAAATATTGTCACGAATGTTAGTGCAATCGTAGAAGCTGCCAATATGGACCACCCCAAAAATCCAAACCCTTGCGTACATGTTCAAATTAAAACCTACTTTAATAAAGAATTAAGGGCGACCAGAGCAACAACCCCTGTCTAAAGTTACTACAATGAATTCATAAATTGGACAGTCCTTATCTAGAAGGGTCTAAGGGACTTTTCTTAATTTTGACGTGACTGTTCTGTTCATATCTGTTTACATGATGTAAATGAGTTAAGTGTTGAGATGAGTATTACAAATTTAATTTTGTTTGGAATGAGAGTTCTAAACATGGATATAAAGGGTATTAAGTATTAACAATTCAAGATTGATTTATTTAATTTTATTTGGAGTACGAGCTTTTTACTAAGCTTAATTAGATGTAAGTTTGGATAATTTTCTTGTCGAGCAAGCTCAAGTTAGTTCAGAAACTATTTGATTAACTTTTGTACTTTAACATTCCTCTCAAACTTAAGGCAAAGGCGCATCAAAAACTTGAGTTTGGAATGAAAGTTTTTAATGCCCCCATCAAATGAATC
The DNA here is from genome assembly GCA_028535165.1 of Quercus tomentella. NCBI lineage: Eukaryota > Viridiplantae > Streptophyta > Magnoliopsida > Fagales > Fagaceae > Quercus > Quercus tomentella. The sequence continues at coordinate 81,236,890 of JAPQVY010000155.1, forward strand.
AACACCCACCAAGAAATGTCTGAAAAAGATCACCCTTGAAGAGGAAGAATCCTGTGAAGCGCTTGATGCATGTGAAAAACGCAAAAAGAGCTTTGGTACAAGAGCACAATTAGACTACATCAAGGGAAGCAACTTATGGTGTCATTTGAGAGTTAGCCTAAAAGAACTCCTTCCTACTAAGAAGTGCAGATCAAGTCTTGAGCAAGGGTTGGAGTACATGTGCTGTTTTGCAGAAGAAAATCTTAGTTGCTACATCTTTACTATACTAAACTATGTGTTACAATGAATGCAATGTAAAGTATATATAAGATTACGTTAGGCTTAGTATGATAAGCTTAAAACCATGGGTTTCTACCAAACCATGGTCTACTCTACTTATGGTACCATAGTCGAGTCTATTGATGTTTCTCAAAAAAAAAAAAACTATCGATGGTATAGCGTATTGTATTCTAACAATAACAATAAATCTAGTGTCCCAAAAAATTTCGCGATTACTGATCTTACTTACTGTGCTTGGTGACTTGGTGCATGATAAAAGTGGTGTTAGTGATAAGCCTATAAGAAGTCAATGTTACTCTATTTAGTATTTACAACTAATCACTTTAATAAGTTGTATAAAATGTTGAGAGAAATTTTGCATCTCTAGAATTAGCACTGCAATTCAGGTTGCTTCCATAATATTTTAATGATTTAAGCGCAGCATTTGAACACGTTACTGAGTTTTTATTTGACTTCCATTTCTCAAACCAGTGCTCCAAGAAAGCTCGTGAATGGTAACTTAGGCTGTGAACATTTTGGTCCCCATCTTACATTTGCTGCCTATCTTTTATACTTCTAAGATGAGAATATCCAAAGCATTTTTTGTTTTTCTTGGTATCTTCTTCTGTTTCTTTGTCTGCTTATCTCATGCACTAGACACTCTTAGGCCTGGGGAGAACTTGTATGGCACTGAAACCTTAGTTTCTGCTAGTGGGGTGTTTGAGTTAGGTTTCTTTGGCTCTAGTGAGTCCAGCAATGAATATCTTGGAATTTGGTTCACGAATGACAAGAACAAGAAAGCTGTTTGGGTTTCAAATACAGATGCTCCCCTCTTGGGTTCCCCGGGGGTTCTCAGCATAAGGTATGATGGCAACTTAGTGATCAGTGGTAGAGGGCCAATTCCCAGAATTGTGAATTATGGACAACTTGCAACAAGTAGCAACACAAGTGCAAAGATTCTTGATTCTGGAAATTTGATTCTTATGGAAGGAGAAAAGATTATATGGCAGAGTTTTCATTATCCAACTGACACATTTCTACCAGGAATGAAATTGGGGTGGTTTGACATAGGCACAGATCATGTTATGAAAACATTTCTAGTTTCATGGTTAAGCCCATCTGTCCCAGGTAATGGTCCTTTTTCTCTAGGCCTGGATTCAATTACATTGTCCACATTCAATGTATGGCGCAGAGATGATTCTTATCAGCAGATTGGTTTCTGGGATGGTCATACATTCAGATTCTTTTTCCAGAATCCATTGGATGGTTACAATTTCAGCTTTTTCTCAAATAGCAAGGAGGTTTATCTTACTTTCAATAATAAGGGAAGTTACTTTTCATGGTTTGTTTTAGCTTCAAATGGGTATATTAATGAGTTCAAGATGGATGGGCAGGACATTTCCGTTGTGAATCATTCACTATGTGATGACACACAGGTGAGCAAATCAACTGACTGTTTGGTAATGAAGCCATCAAAGTGTGAGGAGGGAGGTAATTTCTCAGAGATAAGAGGGTTGATGCCAAATTCAATGGTGATAATTAGGTCCATTCATACGGGTCTGAGTGATTGTGAGCTAATTTGCAGCAGCAATTGTTCATGTACTGCTTATGCTTCTCTCCATGATGATGGAACCGGTTGTGAACTTTATTACGGAGATAAAAATGATCTTCTAAACATGATAGAGAGAGGAAACAACACTGTTTATGTGCGAGATGATGCTCCTGAATCTGGTAAGCTTTCTATAATTAGTCTAAAATTGAGATTATTAGAGGCTAATTGTAATCAATTAATAAATCTAGTGTGGTTAATTGACTTTTATCTCATTAAATTTAGAATAACTTTCTACTGTTCATGGCTCTTGTCCTCTCTAATTGGTTCCAAATTGCCTATCATTTATTTTTCAGCCTTTCTCAGAACTATGTATTATTCATAATGAGTGTTGACTGATCTTAGTTTATAAGATGCAGGCAAATTTTTATTGTCAATTCATAAGTTGATAGGGATTATTTTTGTTTCTCAGATCTTCAAAGGAAGAGGAAGCTGGTGTTGGTCATAGCTCCAGTTGTCTCCTTGATATTGATCATTTTGATGCTATTTCTGTGTTATGTACGATGGAGAAAGTGTGACTATTTAGGTACTTTCTCTACATTGGCCAATGCAGTTTATTTTGCCACATGATGTTGCGTGTAATTACTTTTTCATATTAACAGGCGCAAATGGGAGACAATGCCGCATAAGAGACAGTGTGGAGTTGCTACTATTGCAGTTAACTAATAATGAAAATGCTACAAATTATATTGAACTCGGCAGGAAGAAGGATCATGAATTGCCTCTCCTCAGCTTTTCTTGTATAGCAGCTGCCACTGACAATTTCTCAGCTGCCAATAAGCTAGGAGAAGGTGGTTTTGGGCCTGTTTATAAGGTATGAGTTGATTTTTATGCCAAACAAATAATAAGATTGCTTTGATCACACAAAAGAAGATAAAATTATAAATGCAGCTGATATACCAGATGATCTCATTTACATTTTCTTAATGACTACTATATCTCATAGAAATGAATGCCTTTTTTTCCAGTGGGTTATGATTTTAGTAGCATTTCCTGAGAATAAAATGGTTAGTAACATCTATATCATGAAACCAACAAGCTGAATAAATAGGCCTAGCTTTATAGGCTACTCATCTATCTGATAAAATTGTCAGTTTTATAAGAAATAACTAGCATCTAACTTCTGTTTCAGGGTGAGTTACGAGGACATGAAATTGCAGTCAAAAGACTATCTAAAAGTTCTGGACAAGGATTAGAGGAATTCAAAAATGAGGTGAAATTGATTTCTAAGCTCCAACACAGGAATCTTGTTAAGGTTTTGGGTTGTTGCCTTGAACGAGAAGAAAAGATATTAATATATGAATACATGGCCAACAAAAGCTTGGATTATTTCATTTTTGGTTTGTAAAATCATCTAGAACCATATCTGTTTATTTTCTTTAGTTTGTTAATGCATTCAGATGTTTGAATATACAAGTAATGCAGATCCAACAAGACAAATGTCACTAGATTGGAAAAAGCGTGTTGACATCATTGAAGGGATCGCTCAAGGGCTTCTCTACCTTCATAGGTACTCAAGCTTAAGAATCATTCACCGAGATCTGAAAACTAGCAATATATCGTTGGATGCTTATATGAATCCCAAAATATCAGATTTTGGCATGGCAAGAATTTTTTTTGAGAATGATGATCGAGCAAAAACAAAAAGGGTTGTTGGAACATAGTAAGTCCTGTCAATTTTATAAACATGAAATAAGGGAACACAATTAGATAACATCATGCTTGCAGTCATATGTATCCTCGGTAGACAGCTAACTAATTTATTGTGCTTTGTAAGCAGTGGTTATATGTCTCCTGAGTATGCAGTGCATGGCCTTTTCTCTACAAAATCTGATGTATTCAGCTTTGGAGTCATTCTGTTAGAGATTGTGAGTGGCAGGAAAAGCACAACTTTCTGTCAATCAGATAGTTCTTTGAACTTGCTAGGATATGTAAGTGATCACATTAGACTTTGTTCCTGAATATTTTTTATCACATGCCTTCTGAGTACTGATTTTGAAGTTACATATGGAACCTTTTAAGGCTTGGGATCTATGGAAAGATGGGCGATGCGTAGAGTTGATGGATCCAACATTGACTGATTCATGTCCATTGAATGAGCTTATGCTATGCATTCAGGTGGGCCTCTTATGTGTTCAGGAAAAGGCAGAAGATAGGCCAACCATGTCAGATATTGTTTTGATGCTCAGCAGTGGAGTGACTTTGCCTACTCCAAAACAACCTGCCTTCTCTACCCTTCTAAATGTTGATTTACCAACAGGAATGCAAAAAGCTTCTCAAAATTTTGTAACATTTTCATCAATGGAGGCTAGATAATTGCTTTTCTATTCTGTAGCACAACCCAAACATAAGTGAAGAAGTAGAAAAGGATAAGGAAAGCAAAAAAAACAAAAAACAAAAATCAATAACTCGTACAGCTATTTGTGGAGTTATATTATTCCTTTTGTTATCATGAAGATTTCCCATGTATTTTATAGAATTCTTTATTATATCAATATCAACTCTTTCTACATCACTGCAGAACATTGTCCATATTTTCAGACAATCCATCTTTTAAGTAAACCTCAATGAAGATTCACTTGTGAAAATTCCTTATGGTTAAGATTTTATTATTACTTATATGGCAATTCTAGCAAAATAATTATAATCCTGATTGGACCCTATATCAAATCCAAGAATGAAAGCTTGTTAATGCGCTAGATTTTAGATTAATAGCATTTAGACTTTACAAACTTTAAAAGGAGTTCATTGCCTTAGACCACAAGGACATAATTCAGGTGGGTTATTTCACCAGCCTATAATGCCAAACATCAGATAAAGGTATATTTTCTATTTCAGACTTTTCAGTACAAAAATGACATGTTCTGTTAAGAAACTTAACAGCGCAAGGATTATATGACTGCAGTCAACCTTGGCCAATCAAAACAACCATAGCTTTCATGAAAGTAAGAGCAACATGCACCAACCCCAACTGATCAACTCTCGAAATTATTGAACAATTTTTTAATGGATTATTATTGAACATGTAATTCATACAAAAATAATATGCAGCAGCAATAACTTTAATAGATTAAGAATTTTTTTTTTTTTTTTTCTCTGAAGGGCCATCACAAGATGGATGTCTTCGCCTGTAGTGGCCCACTTGTAGTTCTAGACTTCTTTCTAGTGCCTTAAATTTTCTGCAATTGACTATTGACTATGATTTTGGAGGTCATTTATAGTTAGCCTCTATCACTGAGAATAACCAAAGACTGAAATTTCTGCCAGCAGTCAGAATTTTTAGTTAATATTCTTAGTGTAATTTTTGGTAGTGCTTATCAAAATATATAATTTTTTGTAGCCTTTTAAACTAAACATGTGACAACAGATTTTTTTTTTTTTTAATATTACTTTTTTTTTTTCTTTTAAAAAAAATTGAGACAAAAAGCTAAAATTTGTTTAATTTAGGCGGTTAACTCTCGACCATGGTTTTAAAAACCGGACCGGAAGAAAAACCGAATTTGCCTCCAGTTCCGATTTTCTCAATTTTAGGCATTTTTTCTGGATTGGGCCTCCGGTTCCTAGTTCGACCGGCCGGTCTACGCTTTAAAACATAGCTTAAATATTGGCTAGTCATGCATAACTAATGAATTGAAAAATGATTCTCTCTATTTTAAATGAATCAGTTTCATGGTTTAGGTTAAATATGACAAATTTAAACCTAAAATTGATTCTATCCATTTCAATTTGGTGGTACTTTAATAACAAATTAATTATCAAGAACATTATAGTGCCTCTGCCCTCCCCTCCTATTCAAAGGGGCTATTAGAGAAGAAACTTCCTTCCTTGATTTCTTTACTTAGTCAAGCTTCCTTGTTCTTTAGTACAGTCTCGGTTCATAGTTTAAGACTCCATTCTTTATAGCATAGTTTATACTCACAACTGACGTGAGCCTGTACCGACGGTCCGACACCTTTACCTTTGTAGATGTCAAAGTGTCTTGTAACTTTAATGTACTTATTTTCGGACTTTATTTCTTACTTTAATATAGGTCTTTGTTGGGCTTTTGCCCCTTTGCCTATAGGATGAATTGGGGGAAAAAAAAAAGGCCTTATTCATAATCCTCTTCCATGGGCTTGACCCAAAAATAGGATTTGACTTTTTGAAGTACAATGAGACAACCTAATACTAAAAAGAGTTATTCTAAGACTATAAACTTAGCCATATTTTTTCACAACTATATGATATGATAGAGTGACAAATTATGACCAACCGTTGTTACTTTGATATGAATTTATAATTTTTTAGCCATCACTCAAAATTAACCATATGGGATAGTTATGACAAAAATTGTGATCCTAGCAAATTTTTTATTTTTATTTTTTTGGTCAGATCAATTTCATAACAACTAACGACTTTTCACAACAAAACCGCGGGAAAGGGTCCTCCACGTGGGCAAATATGTTCTTAGGGACCCATCAATAAATGCTACTGTACACATTGCTCCTTTTTTTTTTGCCAACCGCATCTCCCATTGGCTCCTCAAACTGTGTTTGATTGAGTCAGAGTCACAAACGAGAATGATATGAGTGATGCAAGTCGTTCCATTTGACCTTTTTTATGTCTCACCATGGATCTTTTAATACCAAATTCATGGATTTTTTTAGTTGAATGAGATAGTTTATTAGTAATCAATAATTTCTATTTTGACTAATAAATATTAATTTTAGCACAAGTTAGGGACCCAATACAATAGAGCTCACTATTGAATGTTCCGTATGTCAAATTTGTTGAATTTGGGTTTTGAATAATATTATAATTTAATTTAACAACCAGATATATTTTGACCAAGAGGATTGCTACACTCTTTGGACTATGGAGTTTTGGAGGCCAGACTTATACTTCCAGAGTTTTAATATCATGTGTCTGTAACCAATGACTACAGATTCCAAAGTAAAGAATCAAAGAATAAGAAACTTGTTTTGTCCTAAAAATAGAACTGACATCCATGAAAGTCCATTCCATAGCATCTCTCTCCCAAATTGTGACAAACTACTAGTAGTAAAATGCGAGAGGAGCTAGAGTAGAGAGATATCATACATGATAAAGGAATAGCCGCCAACGATGCCATTCCTTCTCTGCCTCTCTCTCAAGTCTCTTCCTGCCAATATTGACATTCTCCTTCACTGATATGATATCCCTCTCTTCCATTGACTTTCTATTAGTCTAAGCTTGCTATATATGTTATATATATAGAAATATAGACAGACAGAGAGAGAGCTCTGCGTTTCTCAGCCTTGAACCCTTCCTTCAAAGTTCAATGGCCAAAAGTGCAACTTCATTGTTAAGCATATCAGTTTTCCACTGTTGCTTTCTGTTATCTCTATCTCAAGCAAAAGACACCCTTAAACCAGGAGAGGACCTCAGAGAGGCTAAGACCTTAGTTTCTTCAAATGGGGTCTTTGAATTAGGCTTCTTCAGCATCAGCAGCTCCTCAAGCAACCACTACTTGGGAATTTGGTTCAAGAACGACCCATACAAGAAGCCAGTCTGGGTTGCAAACCGTGAAAATCCCATTTTAGACTCTTCTGGAGTCCTCTCTATAAGATATGATGGAAATTTAGTGATTGTTGACAGAAGGCAGATTCCCATAATTGTCAACTCTGGAATGCTTGCCACAACTACAAACACAAGCTCAACACTTCTTGATTCTGGTAACCTTCGTCTTGAAGATGGAGATAACATTGTTTGGCAGAGTTTTGATTATCCATCTGACACATTGTTGCCCGGAATGAGACTTGGGTGGTTCAACTTAGGCACACAACATTTGAGAGAACAGTTTCTTGTCTCATGGCAAAGTCTGTCTGTTCCTGCCACAGGCTCTTTTGCTCTTGGTCTTGATTCAAATAATAGAACACAACTAAAGGTTTGGCATAGGAATGGGGTTTCACGGCAAATTGCGTTTTGGGATGGCCAGAGGTTGAAATTTATGATTGAGAGTTCGTCAGAGGACTACAATTTTAGCTTTGTGTCAAAACCAGATGAGGTTTACATTACTTTTAATACTAGAGAGAATTATACTTCTTCATGGTTTGTGATGTCCTCAACTGGGCAAATTCAGGAGTACAAAATGTTGGGACAAAAGATTTTAATGGTGAATCGTTCAATTTGTGAAAATACTACAATAAGCGATGCCACTGATTGTTACATAGTGAGGCCGTCCTTGTGCCAAGATGGAGATAAATTCTCTGAAATCAAGGGGTCCATGCCAAATTCAATAGTTATAAGTGATTCAGCGCATTTGGGTCCTAGTGACTGTGAGATATTGTGCAGGGGAAATTGTTCTTGTACTGCGTTTGCTTCTTTTCGTGACGATGGTACAGGATGTGAATTTTATTATGGCGATAAAAGAGCTCTTTTGGGAATCATTGGTGCAGGGAAGTCCATAATATATGTTCGTGGGGATATTTTACCAAAACCTGGTGAGACAGGTACTGCTTTAGAATCTGGTAAGCCTTATTGTACATGAAATATTTTGAACATGCATTTTGATGGAAATGAAAATGTTATAGATTGTTATGAGCAAAAAGGGAAGCTACCTGGTGCATGATTAATTTCACTGGGCCTATCAGCTTGCCTTGTTACTCAACAATCTATAACATCTAGATACCGTGTTACAACATGGATTTGATTTAAAGGTATCATTAATTGGTGCAGGATTTTCAATTTTGGTGACATGTTTGATTTAACATCTCATTCATCTGACAGTCTTAACGCTAGAATTTTACACCAACCAAATTGATGCTGAAAATGCTTAGCATTTTGTAGAATCTAAATGTCAATGTGCAGAAAAATGAGACTCTTGAAATTATTTTCAGGTGAACAGAACAGCAGGAGGCTGAGGTTGCTAGTCATAATTCCAGTTGTTTCTTTACTAGTACCTATTATAGTTGCCTTAATTTGTTACATACAATGGAGAAAGCAAGGTTGTAGAGGTACCCTATTCATGCTATAAAGTTGCCATATATTTATATTATTGTACTTCAAGCAAATTTAACTTTTCACTTTTCTCCCTCACAAAGCAGGAGGGAAGGGGAACGAAGACAGCATGAGAAGAAGTCTGGAACGGTTCCTGTTTCAAATTGGCTCTAATGTAGCAGAATTTGATGAAGATAAACCTGAAGACAGATATAATCGAAAGAAGGATCATGAACTGCCACTACTCAGTTTTTCTTGCATGGCAACAGCTACAAATAACTTCTCTGACGAAAACAAGCTTGGTGAGGGTGGTTTTGGGCCTGTTTACAAGGTAATTCCATATAGAATGACTTCCAAGAAGTGATTTCTTTTCTTTGATTTCTCAGTGAAGAATGTAAATGACAAAAGAAACTTTCATTTTGTAAATGAAGTCTTTAATAAAGACTTAATACATAGCTTGTTTACTTTTAGCAAAATTTTGTATAAAAGCATAAGGCTAAAGTTTCATAAGCATTGGCAACCACCAAAAAAAGTTTGTAAGCATCAGTGTGAATGAGTAGTCTATGGCAGGACCTATGCAATTACTAATTAGATACATGGACATGAAACTCATTCTAGTCACTAAGTGCTGTAGTTTACATTGCTATATCTCATATGTAGAGTACAAATAAAAAATTTACCCTTTTTTTTATTATAAAGAAAATAACTAGCAGCAAATTGAGGTTCTGCAGGGTGTGTTGCTAGGGCATGAAATTGCTGTGAAAAGACTTTCTAAAAGGTCAGGACAAGGATTGGAGGAGTTCAAAAATGAGGTTCAGTTGATCTCAAAGCTCCAACACAGGAATCTTGTTAGACTTTTGGGTTGTTGCATTGAAAAAGAAGAAAAGATTTTGATCTATGAGTACATGGCCAACAACAGCTTGGATTCCTTCCTTTTTGGTATGTGATGGCCTTGTTTTATTTCCATCTTTGTGCATTTTTGTCTGAGTGTGAGATTAAATTTAAAATTTGAACCAGATCCTACAAAGAAAATATTATTGGATTGGAAGAATCGTGCTTTTCTCATTGAAGGGATAGCTCAAGGGCTTCTTTATCTTCACAAGTACTCAAGATTTAGAATCATTCATCGTGATTTAAAGACCAGCAATATATTGTTGGATCCTCATATGAATCCCAAAATATCAGACTTTGGCATAGCAAGGATTTTTGGAGAGGATGAAGTTCGGGCAAAAACAAATAGGGTTGTCGGGACATAGTAAGTGCTTGCTTGTTCTTTAAGCATGAGCTAAGTGCATTAATTAACATATTCTTGCTCATGCCTAGGCATAGCTACTTACTTGCACATGTGCATACATTTCATTTTTATCACTAATAACTTGTCACTTTTTGAAACAGTGGTTATATGTCTCCTGAATATGTTGTGCATGGTCATTTCTCTACAAAATCTGATGTGTTTAGTTTTGGAGTCATTATATTGGAGATCATTAGTGGCAGGAAAAATGTAACCTTTTGCCATTCAGATAGGTCTTTGAACCTACTAGGATATGTAAGTAACTATGTATAAACTACATTATGAACACTCAGTTTATGGTTTAATTCTTTTATATACCCTTTTTTATTAGTATTAAGTTAAATTAACCCACCTTTCTCCTCTTTCTAACAACTTGAAATGTTTGAAGGCTTGGGATTTGTGGAAAGAAGGAAAAGGCTCGGAGTTGATGGATCCAACATTATCTAACTCATGTTCGATAAGCCAATTTATGCTATGCATTCAGATTGGTCTGTTGTGTGTGCAAGCGCATCCAGGAGATAGACCTACCATGTCAGATATGATTTCTATGCTAAGCAATGATATTACAAATTTGCCTGCTCCCAAAGAACCAGCATTTTCCACTCATACAAGTTACTCAAATTTACCTAGTCCACAATATACTTTGAATGATGCTACATTTTCAGGCATAGAAGCTCGATGATAGTTAACAAGTAATAACTTTCCTGAATTGTTAATTCTTTGAGATCAAGGGTCTCTGAAATGAAATTGTTTTGAGTCTGAGTATGAAATATGAATTGGATTCTCAAAATTGGTGGATTGAAATTTGGTAGTCTGTTTACACTAGAACAATAATATTTTTTCCTAAACTTCCTTTAATTCACACTTTCATTTCTTTCAGATTATACTTTGTATAACAATAACGGGGCTACATAACATTTCTCATGACTAATGTGTATATGGTAACAGATATTATGTGAAGTTGCTCTTCCTTGATTATTAATTATTATCCCACAAAAGAATATTTTAAATGAAAGAGGTAATCTGAGATTGAGCCTAAGATATGAGAGCATTGGCTGAATTTTACTAGGCTTTGGGTCAGTGCAATGCTATAAGTCCAATTATGTTCATAATTTACTCAACAGGTAGTCCATCTGAACATCAACTACAGCATTAATATTAGCCATAAATGTTTCAAGTATGAGATGGATTTCCATTAGAATGAAATATGTTAGATGGTTAAGATTATCTTCTTAGCTTCTATATCCACTCAACAGATACACAGAACCATGTTACTGGGTTAGCAATGTGGAGGGGGCTAGCTAACAGTACCCAAAGGAAAAGTAAAGGGAAAACACAACCAAAATCAAACTTTTTTATTATTGGGTAGGTTTAGGTCCAATGGGCTTATGATTGACCAAAAAAGACAATGAAACAGAGTTTGCAACAATGAGCAGCGGAACTTCAGCTTGGGTACCTTTTGACAATCGCCCAACATCTACCAGGTTGAATTAAAGGCTGGCTTGAAGCCTGAATGGGATAATATGGGGGTAAAAAACAAAAAGACATGTAAAATATCCCATTATAATTTTATAATTAGTCATTAATCCATGCTAGGAGATTTTGATTAAAAAAATAGTGATACATATTTAACCATTAAGTATTAATAAATCATCATTTAGTTGCCCATGTGACATGTTTTTCACCGAAATCGTCATCAATGCTTTACGTCGTGGTGATATATTTCATTCTGCTTTTGGTCATTTGGTAAAAGACACGCTATCTTTTGTAAACTTTAGTCAGAGTTTTTCCTTCTCTCAACAGGCAAGATAATACTGTAATATATGTCTTAACTAGGAGAGTAAGATTTTCTTTTTTGCTTTAATTTGAATAGAAAATGTTCCTCTGGATATTAATACCAGCAATTTGATTGATGCAATGCCAAGCTGTTTCTCCAAAAAAAATTATTAATAAATAAAAAATTATATTAGATAATTTATAGAAGAGGATATAGTATTTGATTCTTTTAATAATAATATTAATAATAATAAAAAGATAGCAAGCTATAATTAGTTTCAACTAACATATTTTAACAGTATTATTTATCGTAATTGCCAAATTGATTGATTGATTGGATATTCATTATTTAGTGAGTGTGTTTTGTGTGAGAATGTGCAAAGTCCAACGCTCATTGGGCACATTGATTGAATCTAGCCTTTATTAACAATTACAAAGATTTACAATTGTAACTAAATTAGTCATTTCGAGGTCAAGCACAAATGTCATTTGTGCTTTTACGTGGCTAATTCCATATGGATGATTAAGAATTATATATGGTTAAAGAAAATATTTCAGCAATATAATTAAAATAAATAACAAAAAAGAATATAATTATTTTAAGTTATATGACAAATGCAAATAGCATATGACCAACTTTTTATTAAAAACAAAATATTACAATTGATTATAGAAAAAACGATGAAACTTCTGTTAAATTTCTTTAAACTTTTTATGATTGAGTTTTAATTAGAGTGGTATTTTAATTGTCAAACTATTAATTTGGTACCTCTATATTTGTCAAAGTTTTAGTTTTCGTCCCTATACATTTAATTGTTTAGATTTCGTCTTTTAACTATCAAAATCAAGGTCTATCAATTATTAACTATGTCAATTTTATTCTTCAACTTTCAAGATCAAATCAATTTTATCCTTATAAATTAACTTGATTATGGATAAAATTGACTTGATTTTGAAATTCAAGGAATGAAATTGACACGATTAATAAGTAAGGGGAGAAATCAAATTAAACCATTTAATATATGTGTACATGTAAAATTGAAATTTTCCCGATTGTTGGATGAACAAAAGTGTTGTTTGGTTTATCTTAAATTTATTAAACCTTTGGGGAAATAATTTCACTTAAAATAAAGAAATAAATTACGTTAATAAATTTTAAGTACTTATAATAAGTTACATAATAAAATTATGTTGTCCATTTTTTAGTACTTACATTGAGTCACATATTACAAGCACAATGTGTATGACTCAACTTTATTATTAAAAAAAATTATGATAGATAATTAAAGTATTATAAAATAAATAATAAAATTTCTTTTAAATTTCTAAGAACTCATGGAAGTACGATTTTAAACAGAGCAGTATTCTTGAACTTTTGAAATTTTGACAATGAGTTTCACTTAAAGCAACTATGTTAATTATTCTAATGAATTTATAGTCCACCACATGACATAAGGGAGAAAATCTTGAATAAATCGGGTGTATACTTTCCCAATGTAAAGAGAAAAAAAATAATAAAGAAGTAAAAACACTCGTGCAACCTCCCCGTATTGGGGTTTTTCTACTTCTTTCCGGACAAAATGGGCTTTTGCCCTTTTCGGAAAAATTAATTAGCTTTATACCCCATTTCCCAAACTAAGTAGGGAAATGCCCCTCTTTTAAAACTCGATTTATGATAAATTGAGTTAGAAAAAAAAAAAATTCTAAAGTCCTACAATAGCGTTTTAATGAGCCTATAGTGACGTTTTTAAGACCTATAGTAACGTTTTTTAACTCGATTTCATTGAGGTCGAGTTAAAAAAGTCACTATACGTCTTAAAAAACGTCACTATAGGCTCCTTAAAACACCACTATAGGACCTAACTCGATTTATCATAAATCGAGTTTTAAAAGAGGGACATTTCCCTACTTAGTTTGGGAAAGGGGGTATAAAGCTAATTAATTTGCCCGAAAAAGGGCAAAAGCCCATTTTGTCCCTTCTTTCCCCTTAAAGAAAAAAGGAGAGGTTGTGCACATATAAAAAATTATGTTGTGCAACTTTTAATACTTACATTGAGCCACATAATGCAATCATAGCATATATGACCCAACTTTTTTTGTTTAAAAAAATTATGGTAGATTTTTTTAATAATGAAATTTCTTTTAAATTTCCAAAATCTCTAGTACATAGTAGAATTTTAATTTGAATAAAAAAGGATGGGTGTGCTTTAATAACTTCCTCTATGCCCGATCTAGGAATTTTTTTTCTTGCTTTGATATGACTTCTACTATGATCTAACGTGTAATTAATTTCCTCCTCTAGAATTATTATTATTTTCATATTATTTGATTTTTTTAGCTATCGGTTCCAAAGCACAACCGCATTTTGTTGTGTCTAACTTTGCTGGAGATATGATATATATATATATATATATATATATAAGAAAACCTTGTTGGGGGTATCTGATTCAGAGAGGTGTGGGACCAATTTGGATATGATTTTGCTAATTAATTAAAAAGCATTCAAACCAATGCATAGCATAAATACAAAATAAATGTCTTGGACCCCCTTAGTTGAAGCTGCCCATGATGATTTGTTCCAGACAATCACTACATCAGAAACATATAAAGATCAAGTTCAGTTCCTCAGTATATGCATCCATATTTGATTTGAATTTGGTCGACTTTCACTGAAATTCATGCTTTTCTATATAAACAGACTTTGTTAAGTAACCATGTGACGTTCTTTCTTTCTTTATTTTGACAGTTTTATACACATTGTAGTGTGGGAACTGTGGGTTGTCAGGTTGCCACTGTCATTGTTCCAATATGTTCATAAATTTCATTTTCCTCTCATTCCGATCCAACTAAGTAACCATTCTAACCAACCGGCATCATTAAAAAATTTAAAATAGACACTCTTAATTGAAAACTTAGACTAATTATGATTTAGAATGGGCCCAATTTCATTGACATGAATTTTGTATCATGTAAATTTCCCATCTCTTAAAAGTGTGTGAAGAACTAACAAAATACAAAACCAATCATTTACATTTCATTAAAAAAAAAAAAAAAAAAAAAAAAAACTAATCATTTACAAATTCTGAAACACTCCATTTTCTTAAAAAATTTTAAATATTAAATATATTTGCTCATAATAGGGCTATCGGAGAAAATGTGTCCCATAACCACAAATAATGGTTCATAAAAATTCCAGTGAATGCTTGTAGTTGTACTATTAGCTATTGTTGAGGACATTCTTTTAAAAAAAACATTATGGGCCTATCAAAAAACCCATAACAAAAATAAGTAAGGAAAGCCTAAACGCATGAACCAAACCCACTACTCTCCTTATTTATTACTAAATAGCTTCATATATGTGGGTTCCAATTAGTTCAACTGGTACTAAATATCTTATTATGGGTTTATTGTTGAATATATATATTTGGCCTTGCTAACAATAGTCTATGTATTTCTTCGCATCTACTTATATGATTCATCTCCTAAATTACTTACGCATGAGAATAATCTTTTCTCATTAGCTTTCCTACTCCCCTCATTCGTTACTTCATTTTATTGCCTAAGAAAAACACAAAAATAGCAACCAACAAGCAACCCATTAGCATGAGTATTAGGCTCGACTACTCCCAAATATGATGTCAAACAAATGTCTCAGACTTTCCTTAAATAGAAAGATCGCTAGAAGTCAACATGAAAAAAATCCCAAAAGTAGGAGAGAGTCTCTCTTTTGATTTTTCTTTCTTTCTTTCTTTAGCTTAAAATTCTTTCTTTAGCTTAAAACCCAAAAAAGAAAACAAAGTTGGAAATGTCAAAAACTTCTACACCTACCGACACACCCTCTCCAAATACAGCTTCTCCTCTTCCAATTTAGGCTTAGCGCTAGCGATGAAATTGATTGAAAATTGGTGACAGGAAGGGAAACAATATTGGGAGCAAACTCATCACTTTTGGTTGTGGCTGATGCCTTTTTTGGGCAAATTCATTCATTTAGGCCCTTAAATCTTTGTTTTTGCCTTTTTAGTCATTTTTATTTCCTTTATAACTTTCAATTTAAACGTTAAGTAATGTTCTCTGTTCTAGCCTATCTCCTAGAGACCTTATGATTTGACTTTGCAATTATTTCAATTTTTATTTTTGATAATTTTTCTAATTTATAGTCTAATTTCATGCCTAGGGTTTTAGGGAATTTTTCCTCTTGCTGCCCTAAGAGTGTTTTAGGGTTTTCTAAGTGTCTCCTAGCAACCATAAGATTCTCTCTTTTTTTTCTTTTTTTAATAAATGTGTAAAGTTGTGATTTCTAACTAGCCTTTGTTGGCTTTAATTCCGTGCCAAGTTTGATTGTATTTTCTTCAATCATTTCCCTGAATTTATGTGGGTTTAATTGTAAAGGATGAGTGTGAGAGATTGGTGAAAAATCAAGCGTCAAAAGAAAATCAATGAAGTTCGCGACTAGTTCGCAAGAAGCTCATGAGAAGAGTAACTCGCGAAAGGCCAGATGTGAAGCACATGACTAGAAGCTGAAGAGTCATGTTAAGTTGTCAAATTCTCAAGTACTTCGCGAGAAAGACCATATTGCAAGGTACCTGCAAAACTCTCTGTTTCACAAAAAGAAAAAGTGTTATACCAAATTCTTTACTTACATTATAAAATACCCTCATTACCTACGAAATGTAAGGAGTGATTTTCAGAGAGAAAACCCTAGCAAAAACACTTAGGAGTTAGAGATTGTTATACTCACAATCATCTACACATTTTCTCTTGCTTTTCCTTTACTTCTGCCTCTCCATCTCTACATCCTTGAAAGGTTCTTAGCCCAAACACTTATCACATCCAATCTAAGTGTTGAGTCAAGTTTTGGTGCTTTTGGGAAGCATTGGAAGGAGCCATTAAGTGGTGGATGCAATCGGGCTGAATTGCGGGATTCGGAAAACTAGAGAAGACATGACTTCGAGAAATCCGTTGGTAGCGAGAGCTTGGAGGGCTCAAGTACATGGGGTAAACTAGGCTTAGAAGGTCTTTTGTTATTTGTGTACTCCAACTTTATTCACTAATGGATCGATTTCGACTTGAAGGGTCGCGGAGAGGTTTTTCACCGAGTTTTTCGGTTTTCTCTTTGATAACACGTCTTGGTCTTATGTTTGCATCTCTCTTCTCTACTCTTTAAGCTTTTCATTTATTGTTCATTGTGGTTGGATATGGCTTAGAGTAGTGTTACCGGCTTATTGCGCATATTTACTCTTGTCTCGCACTTTGTTACGTTAGAGTAAAAACAATTTAACCGTAATTTTAATATTGGGGTCTGAACAAGTTTTAATGTATTCACACTAATTTGAGGTTTCAAAATACATTACGGTTTTCAAGGTAAATTCAGTTTTGATATTAATAAAATTTTAGAATTTTTTTTTCTATTACTTTTTGGTGGATTTCAGACTCTCTCATTGTGGATTTACTTCTTGTGACTTTTCACCTGTGTCAAATAACCCAGGACCAACTATTAGCCTTGTAAGCGACTAAGTTTCTTGGTTCGAAATAAATCAAACACGTAAAATAGTTTCACAAATGCGAATTTGTATTGATGATTGTGTGGTACAATTCTCTGGAATTACAAAAGAGTGATCCTCTGATTCGATCTCCTTGCAAAACTTATTGATTAGACTTATGGTAATGTGGATTTGACTTGAACACAAAATATCCTTCAATTTGGTTGAGGGATGGATCGAAGATTACTGAAACGGAATTACAATGAATCTCTGGCTATGAGCTTGTTTAGAAATCCTTTGTTCTTTGCGTTCTTCGTGTTCTTCGTGCGTTCTTCGTCTTCGAAGGTTTGTGGTGGAAGTTCTTCGGAGTTTTAGAGGCTTGAATCCGTTGAGCTTCAATGATTTGTGATTTGTTGATGTTTTCGGACACTTTTGGCTTGATTCCCGTGAACTTTAGGATCTAGGCAGATGATCTGGATGATTCTGCTTCGAATGTTCTCCGATTTTGGGGTTGAAGTTCTTGAAGGCTTTGAGGCTTGATCTTCACAGAGCTTTTTCACTTCTGAATTCTGGTCCTCTGAATGTCTCAGGAATGCTTCTATTTATAGGAGTTTGGGGGTGGATGAGTGACACGTGGCGGAGCTTGATTGGTGACACATGTCACAACCTAATTGGTCCGCTTAAGTCATCGCTTACACGTGCGAGGTTGCTTGAGTCATCGCTTACATGTGCGAAGCTGCTTGTGTCATCGCTTACACGTGCGAGGTTGCTTAAGTCATCGCTTACACGTGCGAAGCTGCTTGTGTCATCGCTTACACGTGCGCTGATGTGTGATTGGTCTTACATGACACTTGGCAAATTTCTGTTGGTTTCTGAGTAGTGATAGCAAAACCTAGCAGCAATACGTGTCGCTTTGTAATTGGCTGTATTTTATGGATTTGATAATGTGACGTGTCAGCTTGTGATAGGTCGAGAATTTTCCCTCTCTACAAATGCCCCCTCGAGACTCGTTCACGCACACAGTTTTGGAGTGTGGTGTGGAAATGAGTTTCGAAAATGGATTTTTGTACTTGACTCTTTAAGTGAAGTAGTTGAAGGTGGTGGAGCTTTCAAAAGGATGAGATAATTTCCGAAGAGTAGACCGACCCATATGAAAGGCTTTGATGAGACTGAAAAGGGGTCTGCCAGTATTTGAATGTACTTGCGTGACCGAGTATTCTCAGCATAGTTTAAGTTGAAGTAATTTCAAAATAGTGTTTTATGGTATTTGAAGTGGGTTGGTGAGGCTGAAAGTTGTTTGCAAGAAGTTGGATATACTTGCAAGATTGAATCATTTCAACAGAGGTTAAGTTGAGGTAATTTCAGGAGAGTATTTTGGATCATTGGCGGCGATCACAGGGTGTAGAAGATGGGGAAGATGAGAGAATGGTAGCTGGGTACAGCATGCAGAGTCATGGGGCTAACCTCGTGTTTTTAAGAACTTCTGGTGAAGTTATCTCGGAGGAACATGCTTTGGATTACGGCGAGGACATGTGGGAAAGTGGTTGAATGCGCATGTGTAATTGTATCACTCAGCTTAAGTTGAGGTAATTTCAGAAGCTTATGGATTCTGGGTATGCTGGTAGTGGCAATGAAGAAGATGGAGATGAAGCAAAGTGAATGGATGAAACATACCCACCATGGCGCTGGCCCTGTATGTTGGGGAGCTTCTGGTGTAGATGTTTATGGGAAGTACACCTTTGGATATGTGACTGACTGCATGCTGAATGAGATCCGACGGCAAGTTATTGAATGTGCCTGTGTAATGGGACCATGCCGACGGACGTTAAGTTGAAGTAATTTCAGAAGAGTACCTTCTGAAATTCTTCAAGCTGATTTTAAGTTGGAGTAATTCCAGAAAATGAGTTTTGAGGTACCAGCAACGATGACCTTTGGGTCCCATAGTAGTGGGGACATGGAATAAGGTTTTGATGACCATTTACCGGCACCAAAGGCTGAATTCTGATGAGCTGGCGCCTTGGAGGTTGTTTTAAGTGTTGATGGAAAACAATTTGTAGGATACCCCAACACTTTTTTACCATCTTCACCTACTGCCACTTGTTGGAAAAGCATAGAAAAATGAAAGATGGAGCTAACTTGTGATTCTGGTCTTTGAAACCAGCCAAGTTGCTGTTTGTTCCGAACCACTGCTTCTGCTGGAAGACCAAGCAATTGGAGAGAGACTACGGGAGACCTGAGGTTAGGAACAGGTGTCTCTGCTGGACTTGGGTTTCCTGGCCAACCAAATCCACGGAAGCATGGGAGGCCGATACAGACCTTGTTACGAGTAATTTTGTAGACAAAGGTGGTCGTTAAGTGGAGAAACAAAATTTGTTTGGATCTCAAAACTGCAATGATGTTGTAAATAGGGTTTCGACCGAACCATGGGAGGGTTGATCTCAAACCGATTATGAAGCAATATCGGTTGCTAGGTGTTGAGAATGATGAGGCCATAGTGAGAAATGGCTGTGAAAATGAGGACTTGAAAATCTAAAAGAAGCAAATCTCCATTTCATGACTCAGTGTGTTTTTTTCTTTTCTTTTTTTTTTTTTTTTTTTTTTTTTTTTGATGAGTTCTTGATGAATCCGGCCCTTCTATTTATAGTGGAGAGACGAAGAATGGTAGATAGGTAGTTGAGCATGGTAGTTGAGAATTTTTGGTGAGAACGGTAGATGAGAATGGTAGGTGGGAATGGTAGGCACCGAATGAGAATGGTAAGTTGGAGACTGGTAGGCACCGAACGGGAATGGTAGGTTGAACTAATGACCCAGTGTAATTTCAAGTTCGAGACACACTTGTGAGAGTTCATTTTTATTTTGAGAGGAAAGTCTTGATGGAGTCTGGAGAATAACCCTAAGGGGATCCCAATTAAATAGATGAATCCCAAATTTTGATCTCAGGAGCTTAATTTTTGGACACTGCTAGTACTTCAAAGAAGTGGGTCAGATTAGTGGTTTTCAAGTCACGAAAAATTGAGCAAGACAAGTCTGGCTTTGAAAATCTTGACTTTAAGTTGATTTCAACACAAAAGTCAACTACCTTGGAATCGAGTTATTTGTGCAATTTTCAAGTCTCAAATGATGGAATGGATTCCAAAATCGGAATGTACGCGGAAAATTGAGTAAATAGGTCCATCTTAAAAATTTTGACGTTTGGTCAAAATTCGCACAAAAGTCAACTTTTTGGAAATTGGATGTTTGCACAATTTTTGAGCCTCGAATGAAGAAATGGGTTCCAAAATCGGAATGTACTCGAAAAATTGAGTGGGACAAGTCCGTTTTGAAATTTTTGACTTTTTGGTCAAGGTCAAAGGTCCATTTGGTCAAAATATTTTCTTTCTCACTTTTTTTTTTTTTTTTTTGTTTCACAGCAATCATGATGCTCTTTTTTAAGGATTCGAAGATTGGTCAAGAACCGGCCCTGTTCATTTGTAAAGAGAAAGATGACAAGGATGCAAAGGCTACGACTTTGATTGTTCGTCCGCCTATAATAGGAAGATTTTCGGAAAGATGGGGCCATAACTCTTACCCTCTTAATTTGCCAAAATGGTCACAAGTCGTTCCCTCCGACGATGGCTCTAAATTGGAGACAATTGTCCTTCTTGCTTCGCATCACAAAAATATTGCTAAATCAAAGTTGTACAACACTTTGGGACGAGAGATAATTGCAAAGCGTGCCAATTGGGATTTTTCCTTTAATGTGAACGGAGGGTTTTCCTATTTCTCCCTTTATTGGGATTGGCTAGAAGATGTGCTCGGTCGGTGTAAACACCTCCTCGATGCGGCCCACCTCTACAGTGCTGTCTTTGCTTCCTTATTCACATACGATTATGATGAGAATCTCATGAAAGCATTTTGTGAGTGTTGGAGTCCGTCGACCAATACCCTCCATACCTCAGTTGGGGAAATTTCCATCACACCATGGGATCTTTCCATTCTTGGTGGACTTCCTTGCACAGGTGCATTTTATGATGAAGTGGTACCCAATGCGCAAGAGCTGGATGGAACTAATGAGCAAGGACGACCCTATCTGCCATACAGTTGTCGCTTCCTTTTCATGGCATATCATCACCTTCAAAACCGGCTGAAGAGGCAAGGGAAAGTGAGTGTTCGTGACTGGATTACTTTTTGGTATAGAGGAAATAGCAGGTATTCGGCTCCCAGAAAACCAGCAAGACGGACGACCATTCCCAAGTGTAGTCAGAATCCCTTTGGCGTAATAAACGAGCATGGACCATGGTCTGATAAAGAACATGGGGTCTTTGCAGATCTTCAAGTTGAGGATGACTTAAAGGAAGAGACTTACTTATCGGCACTTCTTTCTTGTTGGCTGTGTGTATTTGTTTTTCCTATTAAGGATCCAAATAGCATCCGTCCTGGTACTTTCAAGATTGCTAGTTCCATGGCCAATGGTCGTTTGTTTGGCCTCGCTTCCCCAGTATTGGCTAGCATTTATCGTGGACTTAACACCATTTCTTCTTCTCCTACTCCGAGCAAGTCTGGAGCTAGTTTTGCCATTCATTACGTTTATGCCTGGGTAGGTCATTTTTTTAGAAGCAATCGCATCACCAATGACAAACTATCTGATCCTTTGATGACAAAATATTCTGGTGTAGGCTACGTCTCTCTATTCAGTGAATTCTCCGCACGAAAGCACATACGAAGTGCCACCAACTTCCTTTGGCACGGGACTGCTTTCAAGAAAAGCTATGACCAGACATTTATTGACAATGATCATTTATCCATTCAGAAATTTGGCTACTTTATGAGCCTTTGCTCAGGGTACTTGTCACTTCGATGTGAAGACCAACATACTATAGAAGCATATAGTCCTCACAGATTTAGCCGGCGCTTTGGATTTCATCAAGATATTCCCAGTGATTTGAAGGAAGAAATTCGTACAGGTTCTTTAAAAGATTTACACCAATCTACCAATCTTTCACTCACTGCAACACGAATTCCAAGGTACTCATTTCAGCTTTTGCCACAGACTTTGGAAGCCGGGTCAGATATAGCTACAAGCAATGGTGGGAAGGAGTTTGCAGAAATGATTTTACGAAAGGAACAAATTTTTTAGCTGACATTGCCTCCTTTCGTGTTAAATCATTGACACCCAACAAATCTCAAAAGGGAAAGAGGGAGCTACAAGACCCATACATTCCACAACCTTTGTCAGAGTTTGCACAATATCCTCTTGAAGATGATCGTCATTCAAAAGACTCATCTCGACATACCGGAGTTGCTCGAAGTCAAGGAACCAGAGGTTCACTTGTTGTTCCAGCTAGGGATGCCATTAAAATTTCTGAAGAGAAGGTGTGTAACGACCTGGACTATAATTGGAAGCATTTGAAGAGTCCAATGAAGGGTGTTGATGCAGAGACTTCTATTGATCATGTGCATCTTCTTACAAATAGTGAGTCTTCATCTCAAAGCCATCTGCGAAGGGTTCGGATTTTAAGAGGTGTAAGTTTGCTGATGTTGGTACGTCATCCAAACTTCTGACTGAGACGGGAAGGACATTTCTCTCATCCACACAGCCGACCAACCCTCCGGAAGTCTCTATGTTTTAGGCCATGGCGCATGTTTCTTCCGTGCGTAGGAAAGGGGCCTCCATGTTGGGAGATGTTCTTCTAAACAAGATTTCGAATCTTTCTGTGGACAACACCCTCCCACAAGTTGAAATAAATGAAATCTATAGTGGGATTGAAAGTCTTGGAGTGGATCCTCAACACTTGCGCGAGAATGTTGACAAATATTGTGAGGGTATTGCAGACTATTTGAAGATGAAGGAATCTCTGAACCAACGACCAAGTCCTGTTATCTTAATTCAACGCGAGGCTGAAGTTGAATTCCTCCTTTCTGAAGCGTCGCGGAAGAAAGCATCTTTGAAGACCAAACTTGATACTGTTAGATTGAGGATGGTTGACCTACAAACTAAGCTCGTCCAACTAGAGCAATCACGGTCTCAAATTGAGACTCATCAAGTTGAACAAGACAATGTTGTGCAAGAATTAGAAGAACAACTTGAAGAAGTCAAATCTGCCCCCGCTCTTGAAGACCAGGATATGGAGGCTTTAGAGAAGATACGAGCCCTTCTGGAAGATAATCGTTCTAGCTTGAAAGACTTGAAATGGATGTCGTAATCTTTTTTTTTTTTTTTTTTGTTTTAATTCCCTTTATACATGTCATCATGCTTTCCTCTGTACTATTTTCCTTTCGTCAATCAATAAAGAAGACTTTATTCTCTGTTCCTTCATTTTTTTTTTTTTTAGTGCGAGACTGAACTTAGCAAAAGATACTAAGTTGCCTACGTACCCTTGTGAGGGATCAAGTCATCACGTAGTTCAAATGATTTTTTTTTTTTTGCTTTGTTGTTTTTTTTTTAATAATTTTTTTTCTTATGTGTTTTTACAAAAAAAAAAAAGGGCGCAGTGTATAATAGTGGGTACACCACTGATCGAACCCGAGACCTCCTCAGGGGTGACATAGGCATCCAACCGCTATACTACACTCGCAATTGGTGACATGGAGAGGGATTAATTTCTCCTTATTGGTACACTTTCAAGGGTAATGGGAAGACATCATGTACTCTTGCAGCGCTACAATGGGCAGTTTAAACTCTTACCAAGGAGCAATCCTTGATTTTCAAGCATAGAAGCGTTTGAGGAACTTCCCATTGATGGGGCCGATCCTTACACCATCATTATCAATCAACTTGTAAGCTCCATTGGTGTAGACTTCTTGCACAACATAAGGTCCATCCCATTTTGAAGTGAACTTATTGCCTGTACGATGAGTTGTGATGATAGGTCTTCGAACGGCGAGGACTAAGTCACCAACTTGGAATGATCGTGGTTTAACTCTTTTATTGAATGCGCTTGAAAGACGAGCTTGATAGCACTCAAGGCGTTGTTGGGCCTCGAGCCTTTTCTCATCAAGCGCCTCTAATTCTTGCAGTCTGAGCTTGGCATTTTCTTCTCCAGTCAATCCTTCTTGAATGGCAATCCGTAATGATGGGATTTGGCGTTCTATGGGAAGAACGGCTTCCACTCCATAAACAAGAGAATACGGTGTTGCTTGAGTAGGCGTTCGAAATGTTGTTCGATACACCCATAATGCTTCTTCGATTCTTTCATGCCAGTCTCGCTTTGTCTTGGATACCACTTTTTTCAACAAACTGCCAAGTGTTTTGTTAAATGCTTCAGCTAGTCCGTTTGCCGGGGCATTGTACATGGAGGAGTTGTATTGTTTAAATTCAAACTTCTCGCATAGCTCTGTCATCAGCCTATTGTAGAATGGTTTGCCATTATCAGTTATGATATACTGAGGGACACCATACCGATAGATCAAGTGAGTTCGAATGAAATTGACTACCATTTCTTTCTTCACTTCTCTAAGGGGTACGGCTTCTGCCCATTTCGAGAAATAGTCAGTTGCGGCCAAGAAGTACATATGGCCACCGGATGACTTTGGTAATGGCCCTATTGCATCAAGTCCCCACGCATCAAAAGGCCAAGAAGCTACAGTTGGGTGTAGAGGTTCTGGCAGCTGATGGATGAAGTTTGCGTGATACTGACAAGCTTCGCACTTCTTAGCGCACTCCATAGAATCTTGCACCATTGTAGGCCAATAGTAACCCATTCGTTTGATCCTATAGTGTAACTTAGGACCTGACTGATGTGCGCCGCATATTCCAGAATGAGCCTCCTCTAAAGCTTATTTAGCCTCCTCCTCTCCTAGGCAACGGAGAAACAATCCATCAAATGAACGGCGGAAGAGAGTGTCTTTATAGTAAATGAACCGAGCAGCCCTTCGCCGAACTTCGGTCTTGTGGCGTTTATCATCTGGGAGTCTTCCATGTTGAAGGTATTCAATGATCACTTGTCACCAATCTTCTTTTTCAACAAGGCATACAGAAATGATGTTGGCTTGCTCTTCTTCATCTTCTTCAACTAGGAGAGGTACCACCCACCTTTGGGAAATAGCAACTTCGGTTGTCTCTTCTTGGGATAATGCTAAGGCGGTAGCCAAATTAGCTAAAGCATCGGCCTGTCTATTCTCCTTCCTTGGTATATGCTCTAATGTGGTGGCCTCAAAACTTGCTACCAACTTCTTCGCATATTTGCAATAAGGGATAAGGTCTTCTTTCTTGACATCATACTGCTCTGAGACTTGGTTGATAATTAATTTGGAATCCCCAAAGATCTCAAGCTGTGATATGCCCATCTCAATGGCCATTTGTAGACCAATAATCAATGCTTGATATTCGGCTACATTGTTTGAGCAAAGTTCACTCAATGAGAACGAGTATAGAAGTATTTGCCGTTGTGGAGAAACAAACACTACACCTGCCCCCGCTCCTTCCCGACGTGCGGCCCCATCGAAAAACATCATCCATGGTGGCATTACTTCAATGTAAAACACATCTTCATCTGGGAAATCATCGGAGAACTCCCAATCAGATGGAACTGGGTGATCAGCTAAAAAGTCTGCCAACGCTTGTCCTTTGACAGCTTTTTGTGGAACATATGCAAGGTCATATTGTTCTAGCAGGACTGCCCATCGAGCTATACGACCTGAAACCACTGGCCTGGAGAGGACATATTTAATTGGGTCCGCCTTTGCTATCAAACGGACCGTATATGCTTGCATGTAGTGCTCCAGTTTGTCTATGGCAAAGAAAAGAGCGAGGCACATCTTTTCGATAGGAGAATAATTTAATTCAGCCCCATTAAGAGTTCGACTCAGATAATAAAGAGCTCTTTCTTTCCCCTCCTTATTTTCTTGCGCCATAAGAGCACCTAGGGACTTTTCTTGTGCCGCAATGTACAGCACCAGAGGCTTTCCTGGGATAGGAGCACCTAAGACTGGAGGATTAAGCAAGTATCTTTTGATGCGTGCAAAAGCATTGCTACAAGCCTCATCCCATTCAAAGTGCACATCCTTCTTCATTAACCTGTTGAAAGGTTGACATCGACCAACCAAGTTCGAGATAAATCGTTGTATGTAGGCTAGTTTTCCCTGCAAGCCTCTAAGTTCTCGCAAATTCTTGGGCTCTGGCATTTTCTGGATAGCTTCAATTTTGGACTGGTCAATTTCAATACCGCGGTGCCTCACAATGAAACTAAGAAATTTACCAGATGTTACGCCAAAAGCGCATTTGCGGGGGTTCATTTTAAGCTGATACTTTCTTAGGCGATTGAACACGGATTGCAGTTCTGCCAGATGGTCTTCCCTTCTTTTTGTTTTAACCACCAGATCATCGACATAACACTCCACGTATTTATGAAGTACATTATCAAAGATCTTTTGCATGGCCCGTTGATAAGTAGCCCCAGCGTTCTTTAGCCCGAAAGGCATTACTTTGTAACAGTAAATACCCTTAGGAGTACGAAAAGCTGTAAGCTCTTCATCTTTTGGATTCATTCAAATTTGGTTGTAACCTGAAGAACCATCCATGAAAGATAAAACTTCATGACCAGTAGTTGCATCAACCATGACCTCAGTGATGGGTAATGGAAAATCATCCTTGGGACATGCATTGTTCAAATCACGGAAGTCAACGACACTCGAATTTGTCCGTTCTTCTTTTTGACAGGGACGATGTTAGCAATCCATTCCGGGTACTGTACTTCACGAATGAAGCCCGCTTCAATGAGCTTATTGACCTCAGTTTCTATTTGAGGGATAAGCTCTGGCCGAAAGCGTCTTTGGGCTTGTTTGACTGGGCACACGCCCTTTTTAACTGCCAAATGGTGTAAAGCAATACCTGGATTGAGCCCAGGCATTTCCTTGTAAGTCCAAGCAAACACATCTTTATATTCTACCAGGAGCTTGAGGTATCCTTCTTCTTCTTCAGGAGTGAGAAGCGCACTAATGAAAGTTGGTCGAGGTTCTTCGATAGTTCCTAAATTGATTTCTTTAAGTTGATCAACTGTAGCTTGTACTCCATCCTCCAAGGCTGGGGGAGCTTCATCGACCTCTTCATTGGTTGCTTCAGCATCTGAAAGTGTACCTTCTTCTATTGTAATATGAAACGAGGAAGACACCTCTTCAATTTGCTCATTGTGAACAAATGATGGTCTAGTGCGTACAATTGTTCGCCTCTTGACTTTCAGCGATCCTTCAGTGCTGATGTCTAAGGTAGAGTTACGCTTCATGCGTGAAGGAATGCTACTGCGGATCTCATCATGAACTTTCTCCTTCTTTTGAACCTCAAAGTTCATTGAATTTTGAGAATGACTATCAACAGGCCTTTTTGTTGCCCCCAATCGATCAAAGACTGATTTATAAGCAAGAGTGTCCTGATTTTGTGTTAAGCAAGTTGTATTTAACCTGTCGAGCACTGTGATTCGTGACGATGAGGCCTCAATGCGATCAAACACTGAGACGCGCGATGAAGAATGATCTTTCCTTTGATTCGAACTTTCGCCAACCTCCACTGTTATGTATTGGGAATTTGAAGCATTGCTTCTTTTCTTGATCCATATCTGAGCTGGTTGTTTAGGAGTATAACCTAATCCGGTCTTTGGGATAGGAATTTCATGCCCTTCAAGCCGTATTCTCCTTTGTGTTTTGCTAAGGCCATGTACCTTCTCTCCGGTGACTTCTGGAATCAATTTCCCTAGGTCGCTTTGTCTTGAGAAATCGTAGCCTGCTCTGGCCAACAGCCTATACGCCTTCGGGTCAAACCATTCTTTCGTCCGTTCACTTGGTAGAATACTATGCTCTGTCAGACTTTGTGAAGACCTCACGAATCCATTTAGTGGCTTCGAGGGCAAAGGATTTATGGATGAAGTTAAAGGCATGACATGGTTTTCTTTCAATATGGCTACATCTTCCGTCGTGAGCCTTGCAGGAGGCCTTCCCATTTCTTCTGTAGATTGAAGGCATTCCGCAAATGGTGATTGTCCATTCTTACGGCGTGATAATGGTACATAACGGAGGAATGGAGGGCTATTGGAAGGCGTTGAATTTTTCGCCCTCACTGCACCACTGGTAGATTCACTAGAATGATCATTCCTAGATTCTGGACCTTCCTTTGGGGAAGGAATATCCTTTCTAGTGATGAATTTAACATGCTTCTTTTCACCCTGCTTGCTTTCCATGGACATGATTTCAACTGGGAGAACTTCACTAGAAATGTTATCTTCTACATAAAATTTTGTGTCAGCAAAGTGAGCTTCCGCCTCAGCAAAAGGCTTTAAGTCGGCATTGACTTTCTTTATTCCACTTTGAAGGTACTTAAAACATTGATGCAAAGTCGACGGCACTATTCCATTTCCATGGATCCAGGGACGTCCTAACAACATGTTGTAGGTCGTCTTAGCATCAATAACGTGGAACAAGACGTTACTTGTCAATTCTCCAATGATCAATTCCAGGTGGATCATGCCAATTGCGCGTTGTCCTCCTTGGTTAAAACCTTGAATGACCAAACGACTATGTGATAATTCCTCCATAGTAAGACCAAGTCATCTCATTGTCATTTTTGGTAGTATATTAACAACTGAGCCTCCGTCAATGAGAATACGATCGATCTTTTGTTCACGAGCATAACCAGAGACATAAAGTGGGCGATTGTGGGGCTTAGAGCCTAACAACAGATCCTCATCTGTGAAAGTTAAGTCTGGAGAGCACGTGTAACATTCCTGGGTTTGTTGAAGAGTGTTGGTAGAGGGAATGTACATTTCTGGCTTTTCAGGAGCTTGGGTGAGCACTTCTTTTGGTGAGGTGGAGGATTGCAAGGGTTCAACTTCATCAACCTGAGATTGGAGTTCCTCCAACGATGACAAAGTCTCATTTGGACCACCATGGTCAACATCCTCCTTTTCGTCCTGAATTTCGCAATGAGAGACCGTGTGAACGGCCTCGGCTGAGTCATTTTGAAGGAATTTTCTGGGGAAGAATTCTTCCAATGTGATGAGCTTTCGAGATTTTTGGGCCTGTGCTGAATCTTCATACACTTTTGTTCCCAGTCTCCCTCGCCTCTTATTGCTCCTTCCTCTTGATTGAGGCTGAATTTGGTTTTGTGCTTTTCTAGACTCTTTGGCGATCAAATGAAGAGGGAATGTTCGTCTCTGTTTCCATCTCCTGCGAGTAACCATTGTCCAGCCCTCTTCCTCATCCATTGTTGACCTTTTATCATCATTTGAATTATAATTAGGTGCTTTTTGTGAGAGCTGAACTTGAACAGGTTCCAGAGAACCAAACTGGATGAGGGTGGTATTTGCCCCCTGCTTAGTAGTTGGAGACATGCAAATAGGTAACCCGCAAGAAATTGTTGCAATGTTTGATTGAGCAACATCATTAAAATCCAAGTCAATCTTCCTTTCCTTGGCTAGCTTCATGATGATTTCTTTAAGGACAAAGCATTTTTGGATTGGATGGCTTAAAATGCGATGATACTTACAATAGTTCGGGTCATCAACTTTTCCCATCTCTTCCGGCCGTTTGCATTCTGGCAATTCAATTAATTTCAACTTGAGCAGTTGTTCTAGCATTTCGGGCATATCGGTATCTAGGAAAGGATACACCTTTTGCTCCCATTCCTTAAGTGATGAGCGACGCGTCTCACGCTGTTGGCCTCCCTCGGGCCTCTTCTCATTAGCCCTCACATTTCTTGTTGAAACTTTGACTGGGGCAGGGTTGACATTCATTGAATCTTTGATATTACTTTTCGTATTCCTGTCATTTTTCCTTATTTCCCGTCTTTCTTCCCTTTCCTCAGGTACGGGAGGTTTCGTATTTCCATGGCTAGAGATACTCAATTCCATGTCATGCGCACGAGTTGCCAACTCTTCAAATGTTCGGGGCTTTATCCCTTGAAGGATGTAAAGAAGTCCCCAATGCATGCCTTGGATGCACATTTCTACAGCAGATATTTCAGAAAGTCTATCCTTGCAATCTAGACTCAAAGAACGCCACCGATTGATATAGTCAACGACAGGCTCATCTTTCCACTGCTTGGTGTTAGTAAGCTCCATCATGCCTACCGTGCGACGTGTGCTATAAAATCGATTGAGAAACTCCCTTTCGAGTTGCTCCCAATTGTCGATCGATTCGGGTTCCAAATCAGTGTACCAATCAAATGCATTTCCCTTGAGTGAACGGACAAATTGTTTTACAAGGAGGCTTCCTTGAGTTCCTGCATTCTCACAAGTCTCTACGAAGTGAGCAATATGTTGTTTTGGATTGCCCTTTCCATCAAATTGCAGGAACTTAGGAGGTTGATACCCATTTGGCATTCTCATGCTGTCAATGCGCTTTGTGTAGGGTTTTGAATATATGAGAGAACTTGTAGAAGATCCTCCATATTGTGCTCGAATGGTATTTGTTATCATGTCCTGCAGTTGTTGGACAGATATCGAGGCCATTGAGGTGGAATGTCCGTGTTGAGAAGTGCCTTCACCTCCTTTTCCTTTATCACCCCTGGCGTTTTCTCCTTTGAAGGTAAAGCCAGGTGGGTGCTCAGGGCCAAGACTTGATTCACCCGAATCTTGTACTTCCAGTTTGTTCATCAGGGTTGCAATTTTGACATCCTTCTCTTCAAGTGCTTTTGTGAGAAGGGTGACCCTTTGTTCCATTTCAGCCATTTTTTCTTCCATAGTAGAGGTGTTAGTCATCATCACTAGCATGACCTCTAGATATGATGGAGAGAATGATGAAACAGGATGAGTCAAAGGTATTTCATTCCTTAAGTTTCTCATCACGGGTGAAGAGTTGATAGAAAAGGTCTTTGTTGGGGATGATTCATTATTGATCTCGAAGTCTTTTGAGACAGATGAATCCTCAGCGGTAGTCTTCCTATTTGCAAGAAGTCTAGAGAGATGGTTGGTTGGGGTTGAAATCGATCAAGAACTTTGGATCGACTGCGAGTGATTGGGCCGACATAATCATCAGCGCTAGAATCATCGACCACTGATTTTCGGACATTTTTGCTAGAGGCCATTGAGACTAGTAGCAAATCGAATTTCTTTTCTTTTGAAGGAGAAAGAGATGAGAGGCAGAGATGTCCCACCGGGCGTGCCAGAATTTGTAAGTGACTAAATTTCTCGGTTCGAAATAAATCAAACAAGTAAAATAGTTTCACAAATGCGAATTTGTATTGATGATTGTGTGGTACAATTCTCTGGAATTACAAAAGAGTGATCCTCTGATTCGATCTCCTTGCAAAACTTATTGATTAGACTTATGGTAATGTGGATTTGACTTGAACACAAAATATCATTCAATTTGGTTGAGGGATGGATCGAAGATTACTGAAACGGAATTACAATGAATCTCTGGCTATGAGCTTGTTTAGAAATCCTTTGTTCTTCGCGTTCTTCGTGTTCTTCGTGCGTTCTTCGTCTTCGAAGGTTTGTGGTGGAAGTTCTTCAGAGCTTTAGAGGCTTGAATCCGTTGAGCTTCAATGATTTGTGATTTGTTGATGTTTTCGGACACTTTTGGCTTGATTCCCGTGAACTTTAGGATCTAGGCAGATGATCTGGATGATTCTGCTTCGAATGTTCTCCGATTTTGGGGTTGAAGTTCTTGAAGTTCTTGAAGGCTTTGAGGCTTGATCTTCACAGAGCTTTTTCACTTCTGAATTCTGGTCCTCTGAATGTCTCAGAAAGGCTTCTATTTATAGGAGTTTGGGGGTGGATGAGCGACACGTGGCGGAGCTTGATTGGTGACACATGTCACAACCTAATTGGTCCGCTTAAGTCATCGCTTACACGTGCGAGGTTGCTTGAGTCATCGCTTACATGTGCGACGCTGCTTGTGTCATCGCTTACACGTGCGAGGTTGCTTGAGTCATCGCTTACACGTGCGAAGCTGCTTGTGTCATCGCTTACACGTGCGCTGATGTGTGATTGGTCTTTGCATGACACTTGGCAAATTTCTGTTGGTTTCTGAGTAGTGATAGCAAAACCTAGCAGCAATACGTGTCGCTTTGTAATTGGCTGTATTTTATGGATTTGATAATGTGACGTGTCAGCTTGTGATAGGTCGGAAATTTTCCCTCTCTACAAGCCTGTTGAAGCATGACACATAACAAGCCGATAAAAAGACCCCGACACTGACCATTCATGATCATTTGGCCCATTCTTGACTATGAATTCCTAAACCAAAATATTTAATATTATTGAAGCATCACATTAATTTCAATACAATGCCAAAAACTTGGCCAAAATAATGAATAACTTTCTTTCTTCCTTTCTTTTTGGAATCAAACGGTTGAAAGAGAAAGAAAAAAAAAAAAAAAAAAAAAAAAATGATTGTGGCGTTCCGCACACATTAAAATAGCCCGGGTCTAACTATTAGCCTATCAAAGCATGATACAGAGTAAGTCGACAAAAACGGCCCCAACACTGACCATTCTTGATCATATGGTCCATTCTTAACTATGAGTTCCTAAACTGAAATATTAATGTAGCAATATTGCATTAAACAATTTAACTTCAATACAATGCCAAAAACTTGGCCAAAAAATAACGAGAAACTTTCTTTCTTTCTTTCAACTTTCAACCATTAGAGAAAAGGTTGGTGGATATTTTATGATCTTAATGGTAGGGGAGAAGAATGTATGGGGGAAGTTATGGAGCTTTGAGTTTTCCCAAATATTTGCTACTCTGCAACACTGCAATTTTTGCTAGTAGTGTTGCCTGAAATTGTAACCAAAAGTGAATATGATAAGATCATACAGAGAAATGTGGGAGAAAAAAAGGAGAGGAAGGACGAAAGAATAAAAGTTTAATTGTCTTAAGTGAAACGTACAAAGCAAACATTCAAAGAGTTTCTGTAGAGAGGTTCAAATCCCATCAAATGTAGGACAACATGTGTTGTGATCTTCCCCAACATCCCCATCATATTAACCTAGCTATATATTTACATCTTACATTTTTTTGAGTGAAAATATGTGCTCAATTTTCGTTTGGATTTTTCCATAGCTTTTGAAATAGAAGATGGTACAAAAATTGAAAAATGTGATTATTATTGGGCCCAAAAATCGGCATCACGGAATGGGGTATGTGACAAGAAGTATATAGAACCAAATTTATAGGTTGATCTTTGTTGTCTCTGATATAAAGCAAAAAGGTGGGGAATATGATGCCTCTATAACGAGGTTGATGAAGAGATGATGCATAGTATAATGATATCACTAGCGAAAAAAATAAAAACCATGATCACCTCAAGAATGGAACTATTCTAAGACTAAGAGGGCGATGGCCCCCTTGAAATTTAATTTAATATAAATATATGTGAGTTGAAGTTTCAAGTTTGGACTCAAAAAAAAAAAATAATAAAAAAAATTATATATAGTCCTCAAAAATTGAAAATTGAAAGATGTTAGAAAAAAGGGGCGGGGGCCATGTGACCCATATTTGTGTTTGGTATAATAATAATATTTTGATTGTTTGTCATGTGAGAGTGAAAATAGAAAAACTTGGGGTGCTACCATGTTTTTTTGGCTCCACCAAAAGGACTGCATGAGTGTTTTTTTTCTCCAATTTTTTGTGTATGTGTTTGGATGTGTTTATTTATTATTTATTTAGGAGTACTAAGGTCTTTAAGTTAGAAGAATATTAGCAATATAATGAGATACTGTAATACATATAACTTTGAAATGTTGGTGGTTCACACTATTTCCTCCGTGGCTTGAATATTTGAATGATAAAGGTACAACTTTGTATCTACCATGCTTTTCTCTTTAGTAAGTCATTTAGGATTTTTAGGTAGGATTCATTCATTGTTGAAAGATTTAAGAATAAGAAAAAAGTTAGGGATGCAAAGATTGTGCATTTATAATTATTATAAAAAAAAAAAGTTTTTATGCACCATTTAAGAAATTATCAATTTATCATAACTCTTTTCATGAAGTTCTGGAGAGGACTTGATGCCATGCAATTTATTCATCAACAACTAAAGTGTTTATCCAAAAATTTATTGACGGTGGAATATGGATTAATGTTGTATTTACCATTGTGAAATTATTTTGCAAGGCATTCATCATATATGTCATATAGTTATACATGAATGCTTGCTATGTTGAGAGACGAGATCAAGTTCGTCATTGATATAAGATGACTTTACAATTGAAAATCATTATTGAACCCATATTTTTTTGGTGTTTATTTATTATTTATTTATATTTTGTTAACAATGAATGGATATTGGTTTTATTTTTATATATTAATTCAGGGTTGAATTTTAGTATATTTGTTATGACTTAATTTTTTATAGTTAATACTTTGACCGCCACATATGAATTCCTAATTCTGTTTCTTAATGCACCAAAGAAGCAACTTCTCATTAGCAAGAAGCACAGGTGGTTCAGTCACGTACAACATACTAAATTACTAATATTAGCATATGAGTTATATACTATATATTATTATTACTATTAAAATAACAAAAAGGAAAAGAAAAAATAATTGGGAACTGAATAGTCTTTTGCTTTGGTAAGTAAGTACTTCAGAATAAGTCCCTTTACAACGCGAGCCTATCATTACCCCCAAAACACGTTGATTTGTCTGTCCTAATCCTACTCTTCTCAACTTTTAAAATGGCTCCATTTAATCATTGCTTTTCTTGGTAATTTTCCCCTTGATGGTACTTTGAAATGCTAAAATGTGCAGATCCTACATGAGTTTCATTTCAATTATGCAGTAAAGATTATCCAACAGCATTGTTATGATTTCCTAGATGTTGTACCACTATGAGGTTAGTTTGGTGGTAGAAATTCTCTTATCGCTTTACATGATAATTAGTAGGAGTTGAGTAATTCGAGTAGTAGTGTTTTAACAAATATGTTGTGCTCACAATAATAATTTCATCCAAACCTTGATAGTATACGTGATATTATTCATTGTAGTCACGTGATGTAGGGTAAATGAATTCACAACACAAACCTCATTTTTCATATAGCAAAATTTAAAAAGATTTCCTAGAACTTGTGTTGTGTGCTGCTTAAATGAGATTGGAAGAAGAGTAAAATTGAAAACCAAATTATTACCAATATTGAAGTTATTATGGCATATATCACCAAATTATTATGGCAATTATTTTTTTTAAAAGAGGCACGTGTAAAGGAGCTGGTATATATGGACCCAATACAGATCCCCTAATGGGTTCACAATCACATGCATGACAAGAATGTAATAAAGTTACATATGAATCATCATATATTTATGCAAACAGAAATATAAATATGAATATGAAGGTCACCTAATATTTCTACTACTAAGGTGGAAGTATTGAATTTGGGGCACGGGTGTTTCGTGCACTCTCTCCTCTGCGTAGCTTTCTATTAACTGTACAATACAGGTTAAACAAGTCCATGCAACTTCCAGGATGAAATTACCAAAATACCCCTTACTTTTCCCAGAAACTACGATTCTAAAAACCGAATGGAAAAATCAAATCAAATCATTGAGTGAGATGATGAGGCAATGTGTTTGACGCGACCGGTGAAAATGAATGACGTCGGTTAATTTTTTGGGATGCTCCCAAACGAAGTCGTTTCTTACCGCGCCCTTGTTGTTGCCTTGGAAAACGAATCTTGAAATTCGGTGTACAAAACCTTTTTAGCAGAAAAGAACAAAAGCTTTTTTGACCGTCCACTTTGAGAAAACACACAATTGCTGCTTCAAAATAACAATAACGCCACGGAATTTTACGTGTACACAAAGTGAGTTTAGAATGTTTTTCCTTTTCTTTTTGGAGTGATCAAAGTCAAAACACACCATTATTAGTAATTATTTGTAAAATATTGTTAAAACTACAAAAAAAAATTTACAAATTAATAGCGAATCCAGATAATAATCAATAAGAATTTGTTATATAAATAATTTATAAAAATATTAAAAAATAGTTTATGATAGTAGAATTATTCTTAATTACACACCTTATTTCTTGTCGTTAGAAAGTATAAAAATTTCAATTCTTTATAAAAAATTTATAATTTTCTTTCATTGTAATAAAAAAAAATACTAAAAGATATGATAGGATAAATATATCTAATATTCAATTGGTCCAATGGGAAAATGGTCTCCCTCTTAAGGCTGATATTTTGATATTGCACCTAAGTTCAAAAGTATATTTTAACTGAGTGATGAATGCCATAAAATCTATTTTAAGATAAGATAAAGAATGAAAATACAATTGACAATGCTTTTTTACATAGTGTAGTGTAACATGCATGGACATTCCTTTTTGGAAGCCAACTTTGAACGAACAAAAATTAGTGGTTGTGTCAGTTTCAGCATGCCTCACACAACATCAAAGCTCTTTTCTTTTCTTTTCTGTTTTACATTACTCTTTAGCTCAGCAGATTCTACTAGGTTCAGCCACACAACACACCGGGACAAAAGAAACAATTAAACATAAAATTTGGTCACAGTTTGTACCCAAAAGTATGATATACACACTAACAAATGTAGCTTACTCCAACAAAGCTTTAATTTGCCTCCAATTTCTTTTGTGAATTTTTTTTTTTTGGGTTGTTCATTATTATGAAATTAGTAATAATGGCAATGTTGAGATATGTAGTGAAAGTCGTGGCATTTAACTAGCCACATAAAAACATAACAAAACACCCTTTTGTTTATTAGATAAAGTTTTTTCCCAAATTGTATTATATTAACAAAAGTATCACTTTTTAGACTTCCTGTAAACCACATTACATAATTCATGCGCTAAAACCCACAAAGGCTCTGTGACTGTCTATATAAAATGCCTGAGAAAGCAAGCCAGGTTGCAAACCTCACACACTCACACATACACAATATTACATGTTCCACAGCAACAACAACAATGGCCACCATAGCCAGAGATGAATCAGACTATGATAGTAGTTGCTCCTCAATAACCGTGCCAGACTCAAGCCGTAGTTGGATGAGTAACCTTAGCTTTGGTAGCCGAAGGAGCTCAGTCTCTGTATGCTCCTCCACTGACACTTCTGTTTTAAGCTCTCACAAACCCCACAAGGCTAACCAAGCCGCATGGGAAGCCATGAGGAGGCTCCAGAGCTCAAAAGGCCGAGTTGGGCTTGACCATTTTCGGCTTCTACGTAGGCTTGGAAGTGGTGACATAGGGAACGTGTACCTTTGCCAGATTAGGAACCCTGTGGTGGGGTTGCCACAGTGTTTTTACGCCATGAAAGTGGTGGACAAAGAAGCACTTGCTATAAGGAAGAAGCTACAGAGGGCTGAGATGGAGAAAGAGATTTTGGGTATGCTTGATCACCCTTTCTTGCCAACTTTGTATGCTGAGTTTGAGGCTTCTCATTACTCTTGCTTGGTCATGGAGTTCTGCCCTGGTGGAGATTTGTATGCTGCTCGACAACGCCAGCCAGGAAAGCGATTTTGCATTTCATCTGCTAAGTAAGTCTCTTGGATCTTTAGAATTGTTTGTGTAGTTGTCAAATTTTGTTTAATAAAGAAATTGGTATGACAAAAGTAGCTTAAAGTAGGTTTTGTTAGTAAATAAGTTAACAACAAATAAGGTAATTACATACGTACATGTTTTACCAAAAGTCCATGTTAATTTCCACCTCAAATGATACAAAGAAATAATGAGCTAGTCATAAAGAAGGGTAGGAAACTCTCTATTTTATTTGAAACGGAGACAATTAATTTTACAATTAAGATTTTATTTTATAATGTCGCGTTATTTAAATGTTTTTTTTTTTGAGAAAGGCGTTATTTAAATGTGGTGATACTAAATTCACTTTAGACATAAAATGGAGTCATTTCCAATAAAGATGATATTGAGTACTTTTGTTGGTGTGACATTACTTGCTTTTTATATATTCCTTTATTTGTTGTGTATGCTTAGTTTTATGTGTGAAAGTTTATTACTAATGAGTTATGAAAATGTAATCATAGGTTTTATGCTGCTGAGACACTCCTTGCACTAGAGTATCTCCACATGATGGGTATAGTTTACAGAGACCTTAAGCCAGAAAATGTGCTGGTCAGAGAAGATGGCCACATTATGCTTTCGGATTTCGATCTTTCACTCAAATGTGATGTTGTTCCCAAGCTCCTAAGGGCAAACCGTACTTTGGATCCCAATGACAAGGATGTAAAGTGTTTGACACCTTCCTGTGTTGCCCCCATGCAACCTGTGCTTTCATGTTTCTCAGCTTCCACCAAGAAAAAGAAAGCTAATAATGTTACAACAATAACAAATCAAGTTGGTGTCCTAGAACTTGATCCAGAACTAGTGGCTGAGCCAATAAATGCTCGTTCCAAGTCCTTTGTTGGAACACACGAGTACTTAGCACCCGAGGTGATATCAGGTCAAGGCCATGGGAGTGCAGTGGATTGGTGGACTTTGGGGGTGTTCTTGTATGAAATGTTATTTGGGAGAACGCCTTTCAAAGGTGAAAACAATGAGAAAACCCTCATCAACATCCTTAGACAGCCACTAGCTTTCCCAAGGATTGGTGTTAGTAGCAGCAAAGAATTTGAAGAGATGGTGAAAGTTCAAGACCTTATTAGCAAGCTGTTAGTGAAGAATCCCAAGAAGAGAATTGGAAGCTTAAAGGGTTCTGTTGAGATCAAGAGGCATGAGTTTTTTAAGGGTGTGAATTGGGCTTTGATTAGGTCAGTCAGACCACCTGAAGTCCCTAGTGATCTACACAAGTTTAGGAGTAGAGCTTTGTTGCCAAAGTTAAGCAAGAAAGAGAGGGATCAACCATATCAAATCCCTCATCATTTTGACTACTTCTAACTGTAGATGTAAATAAAATTAGGTAAAACAGGAAGCAAATATCATGTATGACACCAAAGAAAGAGTTGTTATCCTCTGTTTTCCCTACTAATGATAAGGATTAAAACAATTGATGTAAGACCATGTCACTATGCTTTGAATTTACATTTATTTTATTAATATATTTATAAAGTATTACTTGTTTTTAGGTATTGTATGGTCCCCTCTATCTCGTGTATGTTATTAATATTTTTGCTTTTGTGTAAAAGGAAGGGGATCCCATAATTGTCCCAATGTGATTCTCATGAGAACTCTAATGAACTCATGTGATCACAATAATTACTCGTCTTTATCACGGAAAAAAATATTACAAAAGGAAAACTGAACTTTTTCTTTTTTTCCAAGTTTGAAAAGATTGTCTACTTTCTCATATGGGCATTTTCTTATCCACGCATTCACATTCCTTTCTATGAACAAAGTAAAGAAGAAGAAAACCATAATGTTTTCTTGCTCCCTCTTTCTTTTTCCCCCCCTCTTGTTTTATGGCCATTAGAATTTTGTTAAACTCATTTGTGGTCTGTGCTTTATCCTATTACTCCAAACTGGTTAATTCAGTGGATTTTGAGACATATATTTGATGTTGTTGAAAGTCATGAACTTGTTAATTTAGGTGGCTATGGGGCTTAGAAAAGGTAAAGAAAGAAATTGGGAATTGTGTGGTAAAAGAAGAAAAGATAGATATCATGCATGTTTGGACCACTTTGATACACATCATTTAAAAATGGGTATATTATTGATCCACAACAGAGAATGATGAAATATAAGAATGAACAAAGAAGAATAATAGAAAGTTTTGACCCTTAAAAAATTAGATAGTTTCTCTTGATACAAAAGTAATGTACAGTATAAGTACATACATACACATAATACATTTCCTAATATTTTCAATGAAAATGTTTCAAAAATATTCTTATATATATATATATATATATATATATATATATATATATTGTAATTTCGAAAGATCGACAATGAGAGAGAGGGAGGTGGATTTCAAATCATAGATTGGAAGATCACAAAGTATGTTATTATCGCATATTATTTGGCATTTTATAAGAATATCCATGTATATTATTTAAATAAGTTATAAGATTCATTAAAAACAATCATATAATTTAAACTATACATTAATAATTTCTTTAATTATCACATAATAGGTTGGAATAAGAACTTGTTAGTGTCATAATCTCACATAATTTCTCAAACATGTTGGAGTTAAACTTTTTCCTCTAAACTATTTCAAATTATTCTTA
Organism: Quercus tomentella; assembly: GCA_028535165.1. Taxonomy (NCBI): domain Eukaryota; kingdom Viridiplantae; phylum Streptophyta; class Magnoliopsida; order Fagales; family Fagaceae; genus Quercus; species Quercus tomentella. Next base: position 81,277,315 of record JAPQVY010000155.1, read on the forward strand.
TTTGTTAAACTACACCTGAAATCACGCACGTATATTGTTCATGCTTATCAATTACCACGGAACTTGTTAAAGTCATACACTCATACTCCCAATTTTTGTTTCTTGTGTTAATTTCTTTTTGCTAATATAATACTCCCAATTAATTGTTACAATTTTTCAAAGGAGGCCCATTTTCATATCTTGATACGTTAATCCCCATAGGCCATTATTTATTGGTAAGGTTTACCACAAAAATTCAAATTACTGCCCTTTCTCAAAAAATAAAAATAAAAAATTCAAATTACTGCCATGTTGAAATGATGGCAATAGTACGCATCTTCAAAATCATACACTGAAATCACTGAGTTTGAAATTAATACTTGACCATCATTATTACCCGTAATAAAAAAGTCACTGCTATGGATGACATTGAACCAAAAATATAATAAACGGGATCGTACTTCTTTACTCAAAATAAGCAAAAAAAAGAAAAAATAGTGCGTACTTTTTCTTGATTAAAATCGGAGTCAATGAATATGCCAAAAATGAGAATTGATGGGTTTGTGGACTATTCAATCAATGGGGAAAGTAAAGGTCCAAAACGTTGAACTCGCTTTTTCTCAGGTTGCCATTTTGCTTAACCATTGATGGAAATTTGGACCGCAAACAGTGAGACTCTCAGTGGTCACTCAGCTTGCAGTGGCAAGTAGCACGCGAGCTTCGCTTCCTTTTACGAATTGAGATAGGGACAGGGCTATGTATGCATGAATCATTTTGAATTCTTGCAGGTCCACTGGCCGAGGTTTCACCAAACAGGAAATATGGAAAATTGCAAAGACATGGTGCCCATGTCCCATGATGCATTAAGAAAATGACCAGAGTAAAATTTTGGGAAGAGGCCCAGCTGAAGAAACAAAGGTGTTCATAGGCATAGCAACCCAATGAATTAAAGAGTAACTAAAGACAAAGGTAGCGAAGCGTGTTGACAGTGGAAAACTCTTGTACGATAAAAACTTGAGAGGGAAAAAAATTAAAAATATATATACGCAACAAAACATAAGAGAAAAAGATCAATAATTCATCATGTGATTCAACAATAGTATATGTCGACAAACACAAAACACTCAATGATAACAAAATTTCTTTCTCAAAAAAAAAAAAAAAAAAAATGATAACAAAATTTGTCTTGGAGCTCACTTTGTAGTTTTGTATATTTGTAAGGGTGGAGTTTGGATTTTACATCATGAAATTTCAGAATTTGGATTTTATTTCCTAAAATTTAGGGGTATTTGGATTTTACACCATAACGTTTTAGAACTTGAATTTTACCTTCTAAATTTTAGGAATGTTTGAATTTTATTCCCTAAAGTTTAGGGGTGTTTGAATTTTATACCGTATAACCCTAAAGTTTCAAAATTTAGGAGTGTAAAATCCAAACAATCCTAAACTTTTGGGAGTAAAATTCAAATTCTAAAATGTCAGGGTGTAAAATTCAAACACCCCAAACAACGGGAAGGAAATTCCAAATTTTAAAATTTTAGGGTGTAAAATATAAACACCACTCTCAACTTTAGGATTGTAATATTTTACTATAAAGTTTCTTGATGGATAAGGAATATCTTCCTCTTCTTCTTCTTTTTTTATTTTTTATTTAATAGAAAATCTACCTAAATCTAGGCTACCCCACCCCCTAAGGGTTGGCTACTTGAATGAGAGTTCCTCAGCATCTCCAAGCCTTATGGCTTAGGGGCACATCCTCCCACCTAACAAGAGGGTGTGTAAGGAAAATCCTCTTTAGTGGACAAGAAATACCAATTTAATTCTAACAAAGCAGATTTTCCTTGATTCTTACTAATGACCATGATTATTGCTAACCAACTCCAGAATAAGCCATAAAGGCTTGAAGTGAAATGATCTTTCCTTGATTTACAATCCATTTGTTTCTCAAAAAAAAAAAAAAAAAATTTATTTGCTTTTATAGTTTTTGTGGCTCTTGCCTTCTGATTTTTTATGGTATCTTTGTACCATGTCTAACTGCTTAGACTCTAATTGGATTTTTCAAGAACAATACTAGCGGCTCGATTCACGGTCGTCTAGGAGCTAACAAGAACGGACTAAACCCAATTTTATAATTGATATTGAGATTTTTGTATATTTTATTAATTTTTGGTGATTTATGAATGTGGCACAGTCTATAAGTCATAAAATCAGCTATTATACTCCTCGTGATCATTTTTTTTTTCTATCAAACTATTGCAAACAGCAAATTTCTTTTAATTCCTTTGTTTGTGTAGCTCTTAATGCGATTCGACTAAGTCTCTTATCATCTTTTTATATATAGTCATATGTTACACAAGGTTGTTAAACCCGGATTGGACCGTACGGTTTGACTGGGAAACCCGTGAACCGTTCAGTTTCACAGTCCGTTTAAGGTAAGGAACCGTTCCATGCGAAAAAAGTATGGACCCGTCCGGACCGTGATCCGACCATCCGGTTCTGTGAACCGTGACCGGTTCACACGGTTTGAACGGTTGCTTTGTTTCAGCCTTAAAACGGCATCGTTCCACCTCTTTCCCCCCCCTATAAGGCGTCGTTTGGAGCATTCATTTAACCCTCTCTCAAAAAACACTCTCGGCCTCTTCCTCACTCTGAAACCCTCTCTCTCAATCACTCTCGGCCTCTTCCTCACTCTCTCGTCTCTGCCTCTCTCCCTCGTCGCCGTCGCAGCTCACTCTGTGCCTCGTCGTCGTCGCCGTCATTTGGTACTTTATTACCTCTAATCTGCTTTTTCTTTGTTAATATTTGCAAGTTGATTGTGGATGATGATATAGATCTGAAGTGTTGGTGTGTAAATTGATTTGGGTCAATTGAAAATGTTTATTGTTGAATCTTTTGATTGTGGACTTCTTGGGGGTGTGGGTGAAGCTATATTATTAACAGAGTTTTACTGCTAATCTTTTTTAATTATCTATGTCCGATAATTTTATCATAGGTTTGAAGGTTTGTAATTTTAACTCTTGGGTTTGAAGGTTCTTGCTAAAGCTTAGAATCATGCTCCTGCTGTATGTGAAGACAAGGCTTGTGATATATGTTTCTGTCTGCCAAAATCACTTTGTTGTGTCTGCAGCTTCTTGTTGCATGTTTTTTTTGTATTTTTTATTGCTGTTGGTTTCAATAATATTTACTTCATTCATGTTCTCGGTATCTATATTTTTTTAGTTCTTTTGTGAAATTCAACTTGGCTGTTTGTTACATTTGTTTTACTGTTGTGATTTCCTGTTTTAATCCAGTTGAATTTATTCATTATTGTATCCATTATTCTTTCTGCCATAGTTGTAACCTCTAGCTCTATCACAAGATGAAATAATCTCTTGAATGGTGTTCAATATATTTAAATTCTATCATTCTGAGAAGTTGATTTGCACTAGAATTATATATTCAGATTTCATGAGTAATGAAATACTTAGAAATCATCTGTTTTGGTATCAACTCTTGTAAACGGTTTAATCACTAATTTGTCCATGAAAACACTTTTAAAAACTAGAATGCACAGATAGTAACTCATCCAAGATTTCATTAACATTTTTCTCTAACTTGTCCATTGAACCTATTTAGAATGCAATTAATCATGATATTACAGGGTTGCATATTTATCATCATGCCCATATCAATTGTAAATTTATTGTTGATTGTGGAAAGCTTTTTGTTTTTGTTGATTGTGATTCTTTGACTATCTGTATTTCAAAAATTGATGGGTCTATGCATGTTTGATTGGTTGTTTAGTCTTTTAGATTAAAATGGAAACAGAGACCGGGTCTACTCCATCACATGAAGTTGATTCCAATGTAATGGAGTCTAGCTCAAGAGTAAGGGAAAAGGTTGATCCGGCTTGGGAACATTTTAGCCTTGGGGCGAATGAGAAGGGACAGAATACTTTTACATGTGTGTATTGTAGGCAAACAAATAAAGGTGGGGGTATTAATAGGATGAAAAAACACCTTGCGGGGATAAAAGGTGATATTGGATTGTGTAAAAAGGTTTCTCATGATGTGAGATACCAAATGTTGGAATATGTGAAAGACTTTGAGTTGAAGAAAAAAGCTGAGAAACAGGGTGTAACAATGTGTAGTTGTGTACTGTATTTTTGTAAGTTTTATGTATTTTTTAGAAATAAGCTTCTCTAAATGAATTAGATTATTTTAGTTAATTTTTATATTTTTTTATTAATTTAATGTTTATATATATATTTAAAATAATTATTAAATTAATTATGACGACATCACAATTCGACCCCGGTTCGACCTCGGTTCGACCTCAAAACCTTTGAACATCTCTCTTTTATGGTTCAATGAACGGTCCGGGTCTGAAAACCTTGATGTTACAAAAACAAAAATGTAGTTTTAAAAGAAAAAAAAAAAATTACATCAAACAAGCTAAATGCAAAATGCTAGTATCATTTTTTAAGGTTTTTTTTTTAACACATTTATCAACACGCTATTCTTCTCATCTGTTAATACATTTTAAATTAAATATGTTGAAACTCAAAATAACTAAAGATGAATAAAGAGATGAGTTATAATAAAATATGTTAAAGAAAGAGTTACTTGTATGTAAGTTAAATTAAATAAATTAAGAGAAGTTTTCTAAATTAATAAATAACATGTTGGTTATGTGAAGGGTTGGAAGACTATATATATGGCTATGCTATGGACTAATTTCACATCGAGAGTGAATGAAGAGAAATAGCTAAAAGCAAAGAGTATTATGTGAGAGAGTGAATTCAATAATATTCCTAAATACTTAAGAGATTTCGGGCCAAAGAAAGGTGTTCTTCTAGTGGAGCTTTGGACTTGAACACTTTGTGCAGAAGCTATTCTAGCCATACAATATTTGTTGAGCTGTTGTATCCTGGGGGAGACAAGTCAGAGAAGGTCTGCACCAGTTACAAAAATTAGCCAACCAAGGGCTTGAATCTCCTTAAAGAGAGCAAGTACCGCGCCTTAGTCCAAATAGTGTTGTGTTCACCTCTTCAAATTAATAATATTCAGCATATTATTTAGTTTCTCTTTGTATTGTTTCCATTATTATTGTGTTTGCACCAACAATTTTAAGGAGATTCAAAATGGAGCCAACAACTTTAAGGAGATTCAAAATAGAGCCAACAACTGAGAAGCCAAATGACAATGTCGGAGATCTCAACATGCCCTTCCGTTTTAAGGGAGCCTGTTTCAAAAGATGGAAAGCCAAGGTCCTTTTCTATCTAAGTCTTTTTAAGGTAGCCTACGTCCTCACTGAGAAGAATCCAAACAAGGTCTCTACTGATGACATGACCAAAGATGAACTTTATGATCATCAAGAAAAAAATAGATAAGTATGAACAAGATGAGTATAAATGTCATTGTTATCTTTTAAATTGCCTTGCAAATCATTTCTATGATTATTATAATACTACATACACTTCTGCAAAGAAATTTTGGAAAGCTTTACAAAGCAAATATGACACCAAAAAGGCTGGTGCAAAGAAATATGCAGCTAGGCGTTTCTTTCGCTGTCAAATGGTGGATAGCAAATTCGTTGTGGAACAGGTTCAAGACTTTCAAATGATCGTAGCAGAAGTTAGATCCGAAGGCATAAAGATTGAGGACAACCTTATTGTGGCTGGTATCATTGACAAGCTACCACCATCATGGAAAGAGTTCCAAAAATCAATGCGCCATAAGCAAAAGGAGATGCCCCTAGAATCCTTGATTACTCGCATCTGTGTAGAGGAGGAAGCTAGAGGACAAGATGCACTTATAACACAAGAGGGTAATGGACATTCTACCACCAAGGTAAATTTAATTTTTACAAGCAATAACCAGCCCAAAGATCATTTTCCTAAAAATGCTCAATTGAGGCCAAGAAAGAAAAATATGAAAAATTATGGTAGACCTCACAATAGGGGCAACCCTAGTCAAAGGAATAAGAACCAAGGACTCCCTTCCAATAATCAACAAGTTAATGCATGTTTTGTCTGTGGCAAGAGTGGGCATATTGCTCGATTTTGCAAATTTCGAAAATATGGATCTGTCCCACAGGCTAATGTTACCGAATAGCCTTTAGTGGCTATGATTACAGACATATACATGATCCAATATGTTGAAGGGTGGTGGGTAGACTCTGGTGCCAATAGGCATGTCTGCTATGATGAAAATTGGTTCAAAATATACACTCCTTATGAAGAAGAAAAAAAAAATTATGCTTGGTGACTCTAGTAAAACCAAGGTACTTGGGAGTGGTGAGGTTAAGCTGAAATCTACCTCTGGACGTGTGCTCACTTTGAAAGATGTGCTATACACTCTGTCCATGAGGAAAAATCTAATGTCAAGCTATTTGCTGAATAAGGCTGGCTTCAAACAAACAATAGAATCTAATCAATATGTAATCTCTAAGAAAGGAGTATTTGTGGGCAAAGGGTATGCTTGTGATGGAATGTTCAAACTAAATATTGAATATAATATGTCATCTGCTAGTTATGTTTATATGTTGTCTTCTATGAATTTTTGGCACGCTCACTTGTGTCATATAAACAATAGATATGTAGGAATTATGAGTAACATAGGATTAATCCCATGACTAACAAAAGACTTTGAAAAATGTGAAGCATGCAGTCAAGCTAAAATTACTAAAACGACCTCATAAAAATGTTGAAAGAAATACTGAATTGTTAGAACTAATTCACACAAGTCTTTGTGAATTTGAAGGAAAATTAACTTGAGGAGGAAACAGGTATTTTCATCACCTTTATTGATGATTTCTCGAAATATGCATATGTTTATCTATTAAAAAATAAAAGTGATGCTTTTGAGAAATTTAAAGAATTTCTTAGAGAAGTTGAGAACCAATTCGGTAGAAAAATAAAAAGAGTTAGAAGTGATAGAGGTCGGGAGTATGAATCTATTGAGTTCAACTCATTTGTTCAGTCCTTTGGAATAATCCATGAAACTACTCCTCCATACTCACTTGCATCTAATGGTGTGGCTGAAAGAAAAAATAGAACTTTGATTAATTTAACAAATGTCATGCTTATTGAGTCAGGTGCTCCTCTAAATCTGTGGGGGGAAGCAATTTTAACAGCCTGTCATGTTTTAAATAAAGTGCCACACAAAAAAACTAAACTCACACCTTTTGAATTGTGGAAGGGGCATAACCCAAATTTGAGATATTTTAAAGTTTGGGGTTGCTTAGCCTTTGTAAGGTTAACGGATCCCAAAATACCTAAATTGGGTGTTAGAGCTACCACTTGTGCTTTTCTTGGATATGCAATAAACAGTACAACTTATAGACTTTTGAATATTGAAAATAATGTGATTTTTGAATCAAGTGATGCTATCTTTCATAAGGAAAAATTTCCTTTTAAATCTAAAAATAGTGGGGGCAAAGAAGTTATAGAAAATGTGTTATCTCAGCCTAGTTCTTCTACTCATTCACAAAATCAATAAAATCTTGAAATTGAACTTAGAAGGAGTAAAAGAGCTAGAGTTGAAAAAGATTTTGGCCCAGGCTATTATGTTTTTAATGTTGATGAAAATCCTCTTACTTTGAAAGAAACTTTGCTATCACCTGATTGTGTATTTTGGAAAGAGGCTATGAATGATGAAATGGATTCACTTATTTCTAATAAAACATGGAAGTTAATAGATTTGCCACCTGGTTGTAAAACAATAGGTTGTAAATGGGTCCTTAGGAAAAGCTTAAACCTGATGGCACAATAGACAAATTTAAAGCTAGACTTGTTGCAAAAGGTTTTAAGCAAAAAGCTGATGTTGATTTTTTTGACACTTTTTCTCCTGTTACTAGAATTACATCCATTAGATTGCTAATTGCTATTGTAGCCATATATGATTTGAAAATTCATCAAATGGATGTAAAAACAACTTTTTTGAATGGGGACCTAGATGAGGAAATTTATATGGACCAACCCGAAGGATTTATAGAGCATGGTCAAGAAAGTAAGGTGTGTAAGCTAACTAAATCCCTATATGACTTAAAGCAAGCTCCTAAACAATGGCATGAAAAATTTGATTCCTGCATGATTGAAAATTGATATAAGTCAAATGAATCTGACAAGTGCATCTATTATAAAACTTGGGAAAACTCACATGTCATTATTAGCCTCTATGTGGATGACTTACTAATATTTGGCCCTAATTTGCATGTTATAAATGAAACAAAAAATAGATTTAGAAGCCATTTTGATATGAAAGATCTTGGTGAGGTTAATTTTATTTTGGGCATGAAAACTACAAAAACATGTGATGGAATATTTCTTGATCAATCACATTATGTTGAGAAAATATTGAAAAAATATAATTTTCATGCATAAAAGTGTAGCTACTCCTTTTGATTCTAGTGTTCATTTGTTTCCTGTTAATAATGACAATGATGTTGTTAATCAAAAGGAATATGCTAGCATAATCGGTAGTTTGCGATATGCGATTGATTGTACTAGACCTAACATTGCCTATGCAGTAGGAGTACTTAGCAGATTTACTAGCAAGCCTAGTAGAGATCATTGGCAAGTCATTGAGCAAGTTATGAAATATTTATCTGTTACCAAATTACATGGTTTGTTCTATGAAAAATATCCTGCTGTACTTGAAGGTTTCAGTGATGCTGACTGGAATACTTAGTCAAGTGATTCTCTGTTTACCACTGGTTACATTTTTACTTTAGGTGGTGGTGCAATATGTTGGAAATAAAAAAAACAAACCATTATTGCTAACTTTACTATGGAGGTTGAGCTTATAACTTTAGCTTCAGCAAGTGAGGAAGCAAATTGGTTGAGAGATTTGTTGCATGAAATTCCTCTCTAGGAAAAACCAATACCACATATTTTAATTTATTGTGATAGCACTGCTACAATTGGTAGAGTACGTAACCGTTTTTATAACGGCTAATCCAGACCCATAAGAAGAAAACACTGTACTATGAGATCTTATTTGAGTAATGGCATCATTAATATAGAATATGTTAAATCTTGTGATAATCTTGCAGAACCATTAACTAAGGCCTTAACAAGAGAAAGGGTTTGGAATATATCGAGGGGGATGGGATTGAAGCCATACAATCATGAGCCATGTATAAGGATACCTAACTCGAGGACCAAAGACCCTGAGAACTAAGTTCAATGGGAAAAACGAATCATATGGTGGTCGTAAGAAAATGCATTATTAATTTTAATTGTATTTGAAAAAATAAAAATAAATAAATAATCCATCCCTATGGTGTAAATGCATTTATCCTGTAACATGTAGGAGATTGAGTTTTTTAAAACTCTTAATGAACAATCTATAGCTCTTATGAGTGGGGTGTTAAAGTTACAAGAGCACCCTAGACAAATTTCACCTATGTGAGCGAGGGAGTGGGGTCGCTCCCTAAGAGAATTAGGCTTATTCTCAAAGACGCTCATGGAAAACTGGGATCAGCACAGGGCCGTAACGTGCTAGCTAGTAAAGCTCATGTCAACACCTGGATAATTATGTGTGAGCAGTAATACTTTATTTCCCTTAAGTAGTCATAGTTCAAGTCGGAGACCACTACTGACTCTGGAGTCGAGATTGTTGTTTCACTAAGTGAAGGTTCAATGCAGAGCACACCTTCATGATGCATAATAATCCCTCTTTGCCTAGTAATCTCTCATTTTCCGAATTTAATATTAAAATGAGTGGGGAAATGTTAGTACATTTTAAATTAAATATGTTGAAACTCAAAATAACTGAAGATGAATAAAGAGATGAGTTATAATAAAATTTGTTAAAGAAAGAGTTACTTGTATGTAAGTTAGATTAAATAAATTAAGAGAAGTTTTCTAAATTAATAAATAACATGTAGGTTATGTGAAGGGTTGGAAGACTGTATATATGGCTATGCTATGGACTAATTTCATATCAAGAGTGAATGAAGAGAAATAGTTAAAAGCAAAGAGTATTATGTGAGAGAGTGAATTCAATAATATTCCTAAATACTTGAGAGATTTCGGGCCAGAGAAAGGTGTTCTTCTGGTGGAGTTTTGGGCTTGAACACTATTGAGGACAAATTTTTCACACTAGATGGCTTTATTTCATTGGCGACCTGCACCACGTCAACATTATCACGGATTTTGGGAAAACCTCTTTTAAAGCCCAAAAGAGCCCATATTTACACAAAAAGGCGTCAAAGCCCATGGTTCAAGCTCATAGCGCATCATCTCATTTTTGGCTCATGATCCAAGCTCATGAGTCTCATCGGGAGAATTTTGGGAGTCGTGGTTTGGAGGGCCAAGAAGTATGTTCAGTAAAGCTCCAGTGGTTCAAAGTTGATAAAGGAAAGCATGTTGCTTGGTGTGTCTTCCCCAATTCCCTAAACTCTGACGGGTCAGTGTGTAATAGATAACATTTGGGTAAGCCTCTCATATCACATAACACTTAAAATGATAAAACTCCCCATGCTCTTTACATAAAAATTAATGTTCATCATATAATATAAGTTTAAAAATGTAATTATAGTATTTTATATCAATTATATTATTATCATCTAAATCAATTCCAAGCACATGGCTAAATATATATTAATATCTCATATCTAGCATTAAAATGCTCTCCTTACTCTCCAAGATTTGGTTAAGATAAAAAAAGACCATAATTACATCTCTAAAACTTCATCAAATATATTTTCCAAAAGAGAAAATTTAGCCGAAAACACCAAAAACGGCTCCAGCGGAAGCTGCAACAGCTTCTACAGAAGCTGAAACAGCTCCAGCGGAAGTTACAAACAGCTTCTGCAGAAGCTGTAAAAGCTCCAGCTAAGCTACAGACAGCTCCAGCAGAAGCAGAAACACCTTCTGCAGAAACTGTAACAGTTCCAGCACATTCTGCAGTAGCTCCAACTGCGGTACCAGAAAAATCTCATAAAGATAATTTTGCCATTTTTAGCCAAATCATGAATTTAATGCCAAATATTTTTTCTCCAAGCAAAGGATGTCATCCACATGACATCGCTGTGTCAGCAACATTTAAGTCTCAAAATTTCTTCTTTTGGTTAAAAAACAAAAGACCAATTACTTTGTCAAAGATTTTCCCTTATTTGCTAATTTTCCTTCAACTAAATTCTGATCTAGTTACATAGCTTGGCTTTATATAAAGAGGACCAAGCTACACACTAAACACATCATCCATCCCCCCCTCTTTGATCCCCCTCTCTGCTCTCTTTCTCTCTGAATCCCCAAGATTCTGAAATTGGATTCACCTTGCTGCATATGTCTCAAAACTCTTCTATACTTCTCCATCTCCCTTACAAAAAATATCTCTTCATAAATAACAACACAACACACATATAACAACATACCATTATCCATTACCCATCTTTTCCACATTCCATTATTCTGAAACTTCATCATTTTTGCTGCCCAAAACACATCTCCATCTCATTCTTTATTTCTCATACAAAATCTTCCTTCTTAGAAAGCAACATAACCAATGTCATAATATAAAAAACAATCCCAACAGCAGTCTTTTACTACATTTAACCTTCATTTATCTATCTCATACTTCCATTTATTTTACAAAACACATTCCTCACAAAATACCCATACATACTTCTCATATATTTCTAAGCTCCATGTCTCACAAAGTATACATATACAAGATCCATGTCCAACAAAGTATCTACATATATTTCCCATACATATTACAAACACCATATTTCACAATATATACATATTCCTTACCATCTCCACACATCTTAAAATATATCAAACACTCTTCTAAGAATTTATTACTAAAAGCCCTTTCTTATGAAATGCAAAAACTTATAAAATCAAAAGCCCTTCTAATGGAAGGCAATATCACTCATATTTAATTAAAAACTAAAATAGTATTACATGGGGAAAGTCATTTAAGTGTATGATGAAAGGGGATAAACTTAACCAACCTATGCACACGGCTGGACATACTCTCTCTCCATCCAGTTGCACCCATTTTTCCCCTTCAATCATGAAGTCGCCATGGAATGACTCATAATATCATATTGTACCGCTGGACTCATTCTATCACGCTGCTGAAATGTCTAAGTTCACTGCTGTCCTACGGCTGGAGCCCCAAATTATGAAATAAGTCATTATATTTTAACTTCAAACTTATATTATCAAGTATATTTTGTTCATTATTATTATACCACTCAACTAATGTCATTATACTGCTGGAATCTTATTAGCTCATTAACACTATAAGGTTAGAGCCACAAACTATGAAGCTCACCAACATTATACGGCTAGAGCCACAAATCACATGAAGAACAAAGTGATGCTACACGGCTGGAGTCAGAAACATAAAAGATAAGCCAATATTTTCTCCATATTTGAAATTACATTATTAAGTATATGTTAACTCATTATCATTTTACCATTATCTCACCATTTAATAAACATGGTCTCACTAATAATAAACATACATATTAATAAATTGATATACCACCAATGGACATATATTACTTGGACATAAACCATTGTCGGACATATATTATTTGGACGTGGACCATTGCTAGACATACCTTATTATGATGAACATGAACCATGAACCGCAACTAGACATGGACTATTGGACTCATCCCATTGTTGGACATTTGACACCTAATTAATTATTTTTCTAATATTGGACATCACTCAATATACATAATAATAACATATTAACTCACCATTTAATCAAAGCTATCATGCTAAGCATATTATTTATTTATTTCAACCATTATCATGATTCTAAGACTTTGGGTTTTATCTATTTTGTAGGCTTAAAAATACACCGATAGCCATTGGTCTATGTGGCCCAATGTCGAGTTCCGGGTTGACCTCCCCAAAACAAATCCGAGCCTAGCAAAGCCACACCTCCAAAGGCACGTGGCTACGTGCACAAAAAACGCCTCCAACAAACACTTTGTGCAAAAGCTGTTCTAGTCATACAACATTTGTTGGGCTGTTGTATCCTAGGGGAGACAAGTCAAAGAAAGTCTGCACCAATTACAAAGATTAGCCAACTAAGGGTTTAAATCTCCTTAAAGAGAGGGAGTGTCGCGCCTCAGTCCAAATAGTGTTGTGTTCATCTCTTCAAATTAATAATATTCAGCATATTATTTAGTTTCTCTTTGTGTTGTTTCCATTATTATTGTGTTTGCACTAACAATTACCTTTTACTTCTAAATTTAACACACATAAAAACAAACACATACACATATTGAATAATCATTATGGAGCGAACATCAAAAATTGAAATTCTATTGCATTTAATTTTTTTTTTTTTAAATCCTATGATTATACTATCCCAATTGCATCTTTATATAAGACCTTCTAGGAATGACAAGTTGTGGGAGTTACCAAATACCAAAGCAAGGAATTTTTTTTCGGATCAACAACCTAATGTGTTACCTTCCAACTACTAATAAAAACTAATATGTCGCTGTGTTTGGTTCCCGTAAAATATTTTCCGGAAAATATTTATTTTCCGGAAATGCTGTTTTCAGGAAAGAAAAATGTATACAAGCTGTTTGGTTGCCACAAAATTTGTTTTACGGAAAATCAATTCCGGTGTTTGATTCGTTCAAACATTTTTACAGAAAATGCTTTACATAGCCAAGCCACCCAATTTTACATACACTTCCTCAACTGTAAACATGTGGATAATGAATCAATTCCACAATCATTCACAAAAGAAACAAAACCCAGCAAAAAAATTCATCAAATCCGGTCAAATTGAGATCGCGTGGCGGTGGAGGCGAGATCGCGTGGTGGAGGCGAGATCGCGCAGTGGAGGCGAGATCGAGCGGAGGCGAGATCGAGCGACGAGATCGACCGATGCGGTCTTTGCGATCTGGGCTTTGCAATCGAGCGGCGCAGTCTTTGCGATCGAGCGGCGCGGTCTTTGCAATTGGAGGCGAGATCGAGCGATGGCAAGATCGAGCGGAGGCGAGATCGGAGGCGAGATCGAGCGACGAGATCGATCGACGCAGTCTTTGCGATCTGGGCTTTGCGATCGAGCGGCGCGGTCTTTGCGATCGGAGGCGAGATTGAGCGACGAGATCGCTGGCGAAGTCTCTTCTTCCTCTCTCTTTGTGATCTAGGCTCTCTCTCTCTCTCTCTCTCTCTCTTTTTCCGGAAATACTTTGAAGTGAAAATGAAAGTGTAAAATCATTTCCAGGTCAAAGGAGTAAATTTCTGGTTAAATGAAAATGATTTCCGAAAAATTCTATTTTCAAAACTAACCAAACAGCCTATTTTACGGAAAATGATTTCCTGAAACCATTTTCACCCAAAACAAACACAGCCTTAGAGAACAATATTATAGAACGGATGTCATAGATCGTATTTAAAATAATAAAATAATCATATAATTGTACTATCCCAATTGCATCTTTATAAGACCTTTTTAGGAATGAAGAAGTTGTGGAAGTTACCAAATACTAAGGGTACGTTTGGTAGACTGTAATAGACACTGTAATGTAATAGCTATTCCTGTGGCATAACTATTCGGTTGTTTGGTTATGTTTTTATTACAATGAATAGTTATTCCTTATGAATAGCTATTCTTCAAAATGAGGAATAACTATTCCTTATCAAAAGTACTGAATATCTATTCCTTCACCTTATGTAATAACTTTTTTAAAAAATTCCCTAAAAAGCCATTAGTTGCCACATTTTCAAAAGGAAAGAAAATAAATTTTCCTTGTTGTTAATTATTAGCTCCATTTTGAATACCTTAAAATAAGTGTATTTTAGGAAATTTGACTTAAAAATGATTTAATTACACATTCTTTATATACTCTACTAAATTGTGGATGCATATTCAGAATTCTATTTCTAAATGGTCACCAAACTAATGAATAGTAATACTTATTACATTCCAACTTAATGTATTCCTTGTAATACTTATTCCTATTCCCATGTAATAATCATTATAGTGTACCAAACATGCCCTAAAGTCATTTCTTTACACATCAACAAACTGACGTGTTGCCTTCCAACTATTAATAAAAACTAAAAAATTTAAGAGATTTTAGGCACAACTTTTCCTTAATAATTCCTATAGGGGCCTAAATGTGTGATTTGATCCTTGTCCATACCAATTACATCTACATAAAAGCTCTAAAACCTTAATAAATCCTATAACCCCCCAGAAAATCCCTTGTTTAGTATATATTCTCATGTCTTTGTAAGGGCATGTTAAAAGGTGAACTAGTTCTTTTTAATTTTTCATTTATCAATTAAATTACGACAATCATGTCCTGCTCATGAAAGAATAAGAGGTATATCGTACATCAAAAATATAGGTATTCCTTTCTTACAATATGTGAATTCTACATGGTTATGAGATTCACACTATATACGTACAATGATAACAATGTAAATAGACCAACGAAGGTTGGCCTGAGTGGAAGGGGCTCTGGTCGCTTAAGCAAGTGGTCTCGGTTTTGAGCTCTTGTGGATACAACAAAATTTATTGGGAGAGGTCCCCGCCTTGGCGCCCGACAGTACCTCGAAGGATTAGTTATGAGATAAAAACTTGGAGATTCCTTGGGGAAAAAAAAAAAAAAAAAAAAAGAAGAAGAAGAAGAAGAAGAAGAAGAAGATAACAATGTAAATAGAGCTTGATCTTAACTTTTATGCAATTTCATCATCATTATATAAAACAAATAGCATGCAACATTGGGCAACATGGGGCGGTTGAAAGTGACTGAACCAGCAGGCACTTGGATGCAACACGTACACGCACAGTAAAATCCACAAACCACTAGCTAGCCACCCACTTCTGAAGAAACCATGAGCTGCCACTTAAGAGAGAGACCCATCAAATACAAAACCCCATCAAACACGAACCTGAGCCCTTATTTTGGAGACGTGGTCCAATCTTAGAAACTTTGGCACAGAAAGCACAAATATATATATATATATATATATATTTTTTTTTTTTTCCTCTTCTGTGCTAAACAAAAAGAACTTTATTAGAATAAAGAAAAATCAAATTTCAAAGTCAGATTTGCTCGGGGAAAAAAATAATTCACGGACAGGAAAAAAAAGAAGAAGTAAAATAGATGTTATTGAAACCACAAGTGGCTGAAGTGGGTGACACAGTTAAGTTTAGAATAAAATCTGAGAAAATGCCTTCAATTATAAACCAAAGGGTAAAGGGTAACTTTAAAAATTAACATTTGTATATTGGTTATTTTGTTTTTCGAAGGAAAAAAATAATCACATACTTTAGGTACAATCTCACTCTATTAAGAGAATTTAAACATACCCTCTAGCTAGTATCAAAGATTCTTGAGAATTGATATTCAACAATTTTTTTTTTTTTTTTTTTTGAGAAATTGATATTCAACAATTTGAATAGGGAATATAAGGATGTCAACCATTGGTTTAACAGTATTTTTAAGAAAAAAAGAAAGAATGATTTTTAGATGAAATCTTTATGTTTCACTTATTCTTAGGAATTCTAAAAGGCTACATTCTTCTGTAAGCGGTTTAAAATAATATATTCTCACCCCTTAAAAGAGGAATATTTTATTATTTTCTCCTTATGATAGTAAAGGGATAGGTGTGATTATGAATGATTAATTAACATTGGATCTCTCTCAAAAAAAATTAAGATTGGTTCTAAAAAATATTTATTTATAAGCAATTATGTACTAAAATCCCATTGATTTAATTTAAGGACAAATTGTGTGAAAATGCATAATAAATCTAATAAATAATAGGTATTTTAAAATATATATATATATATATATATATATATATATATATAAATAAATAATTGATTAAGATTTAAAAATCCTAACTATCCATTGGTTAATCCGATCAATAATCATCACTTACACCATTGGCATTAACTACCCTAAAATAGGGACAAAATTGGCCAATGCCCTTTTCACCCAAATTATATAGCCTCATGCCCCTCCCTTCCCAAACTAATTAGGGAAATGCCCCTCTTTTAAAACTCTATTTACTCAAAATCGAGTTAAATCCTATAGTAGCGTTTTTAAGGAGCCTATAGTGATGTTTTAAGGATCTATAGTGGCGTTTTGGAACTCGGCCTCTATGAACTCGAGTTATAGGTAAAAAAATTGTCTATAACTCGATTTCATGGAGGTCGAGTTCCAAAACGCCACTATAAGTCCTTAAAACGTCACTATAGGCTCCTTAAAACGCCACTATAGGGCTCCGGAATTTTATTTTTTTTAAACTCGATTTTGAGAAAATCGAGTTACAAAAGAGGAGCATTTTCCTAATTAGTTTGGGAATGGGGGCATAAGACTATATAATTTGGGCGAAAAGGGCACTGGCCAATTTTGTCCCCTAAAATAGGGTAAGGGAGCACCTTTAGGGAAGAAACCCAACAAAAAAAAAAAACACTTCACAACAAGTCAACAACCTCCATACCCATTACACATTTTAGGATGGACAAAGTTTGACTACAACTCCCACTAAAAAAATTAACATGATTATATAATATGAAATTCTAACTATTAGATCTCGTATACTTTATGTTCTTAACATACATATCAAATTTTGTGTCACTTATTTTTTCTGCATAATTTTAGACTATTATAAGTTAAACATTTTATTAATGACATAACTATTAATTTTTAATCTTTTGAAAAAATTTAGAAGCATGGAGGATATAAGAAAATGTAATCCAATAGCGGATTTGTTAAATTCCACAACTAATATAAATATATTTAGTAGAGTTGTGACCATTTCCTACAAACTAATCTGTAAACAAATTTTATCCTTTTATGATTTTGCTACAATTGCTCCCTTAAAACAAAATTGTTTAACAAATTTAACCATTGTGGTGCCACGTAACTCTTATTTTAAGGGATTAATGAAGAGCAACTTGGTATTTCATATGGTGCCACATCTACAGAGGTCAAGTGAATTGCATGCGACATGATTTTCCTGCTTAGTTAACAGCCCAATTGCCAATAGAATGCAAAGTGAAATACATGTTATAATTTTGCATGGTAGTCGTATATTTTGAAAGTTCAAGGTGATAATTCTAAATAGATGTATAGTTTAGGGCGATAAAGCATTATTATTATTATTATTATTATTATTATTATTATTATATGTTCTTCTATGATTTTAAAATGAAATGGATTTTGCCGTTTGTTTGATCATAGAATTAAATGACTATTAAATCCTAGTAGACCAACTTTTAGATCGAGTGAGATGGGTGCTTAACACCTTCTCATCTCATGACTTTGCCTCTTATCTTAGAATTTGGTTTCTACATTAATATTTTTTTGTGAAATTTTGTTTTTAGAATGTACCTAGAAGACAAAGTATTGTAAATTGTTTTCTTTTGCAGTTTGTAACTAGGAGAAAAATTCATATAATTTTCATTATCCTTTATTTTCATAAAAGGCAAAGTAATTTTGAATTTCATTTGAATAAAGATTTATTATGAAATTGTTGTTTTCTTGATTTTATCCTTAAATAACTAAGGGTGTGTTTGGATAGAACTTATTTTACTGAAACTGAAAACTGAAAACACTGTAGCAAAATAATTTTTAAATGTGTGAATAGTACTGTGGGACCCATTTTTAATGAAAAAATTGATAAAAAATGAAATTTGTGGGTCCGTGAACAGTGCATATGTGCACTGTTCACTGCAGAAAGTCAACATTTGCGGTTACAACAGTAACCGCAATACTCCAAAATGCGTGAAAACAAAAAAAAAAAAAAAAAAAAAAAGGAACAAAACGCAGCTTGGAAATGCAGACTTGGAATCCAAACACACACTAAGTGGCAACTCCAAATTGTAAAACTCTCTCCATATAGGGGTAAAAACATCATCATCCTGAGTATCCATTTTGAGATTCATATCCTAGCAAGCAATCGCATTCTCGAATCATGGTTCACACAACCATCAATTGGGTTCTCCATCAATTGTCACTATTGATATCCTAGAGCAACATCAGTTGATAAATATGGCATTAGATGTCCAAAATTTATGGTCTTTACAAATTATTTGTCCAAGTTTAAAATCAAATTTAGGATCAATATCATAACTTTGAAAAAGTTCACCTATTCAATATCAAGACTTATAAATCTCTTCTCTGTTTTTTTTTTTTTTTTAATCCCAACTACTTATCTCATTTTTTATTTAGGAAAAGAAAATCACTCATACACTATTTTGGAAAAATGTATTGAAGTTGTTAAAAAATATTTTTCTCTGTGTCATAATTAGCATTATGTCCTTTATACATACATATATATATATATATATAAATATAAATATAATTAGTATGCTTTTTTTTTTTTTTTTTTTGAGAGAGAGAGATATAATTAGTATGCTGGTTGAATTCAACCCATTATTATGATCCGATTGGAAAACATCCAAAATGTACACAGGTGGACTTGGAAATAAATAAATAAAAAATCAGTAAGTTGGTTTTTCCCTTTTCTGGCATCAGCATTCAGCATGCCTATTTGTCTCTCTGTAGCAATTATGGTTCACTCTAATTGTAAATTAGATATTCAATTTAGAGAATATCTTTTTGTAAAGTAGTCAATCGTCAAAGTATCATTCTTCAAACCCGAAAGGACACTTTTGCATGCCTTTTCGAACACAAGTTAGGTTATTCTAATACCACCAAATACCTATAATCATGCATACTATCAGACAAAGATTACTTACTAATAAAATGTTTTGATGATTAAATTGAATAATCAACATATCGTATATATGTATGGAAAATTTGACTAGAGGTAATCCATTATCACATTTATACTAAATAATTAAAAAGAAAACTTAAAAAAAAAAATAAAAAAAAAAGGTAATAAGCCCTAATAATATTATGTCAAGTGTTCCAAATATAAATTCACTCTAATTTTGTAGAACATATCCTTTAATTTGAAACTACTTCTAGACCATTTTAAAAGTATTTATCTCAAACATTCCAATTGTAAGGACCAAATTTAGATCCCAAGCCCAGGAGGATGGATGGACTTAGGTCCAAAAAGCCCAATACAATAAATTTGTAAAGAGTGGGTTGGAAAACTGGGCTTTAACGAGTTGGACGACAAATATAATAGGTTCAGGAGACAAGAAAAGGAAGATAAATTGATTCAAACTAAAGAAAATTGTCTTCGGCACAATCCGATGAGATTTGTTCTTATATATTTCTTTCAAGTGTGATTACAAAGTTAGTTCTTGATAACTACAGTATTTTTCTCTTAATTTCTCCCTCCCCCTTGTTCTCAGGGGTCTCTTACATTATATATCTCCCTTTCTATGATCTTAGCCCTCCAGTTGTTGACCATCCAGGGCACTACTTGAGTGCCTGTCCTATCGAACACCCCCTCTAGCCCTCTGTGAGTTGGGGTAGCCAAGACAGCATTATTCAGGAGTCTTCTCCACATAAATGTGGCCAGAAAATTAGCTACAGAGCATTCAATGCGGTGGCAGCAGCTTTTCCTTAGATATTTCTGAGCTTTCATCCCTCTTGTACGTTCATAACGCTCGTCCCCATCGGTGAAATTTCCTGGAGGGTCACCTTGAACGATGGGATATACATTTGATCTGTGCTTTGTATATTCGAGGAGATGCTCCTTCTCGGACCACCTTCCCCTACCTTTGCACTTGCAACCTACTCATGGGACTCTGAGCTTGACACATTTACTACTGTTTATTCGTTCTCGGACTAACCAACGTTCTCGACCAAGGCCCAAGGTCCAACACATAACTTTGGGTCCTTATCCCTACACCAATCATTTGAAATTAATCATAATTCTCTTAAATTTTCAAGATATTAACAACATCATAATAAAAATTTAAAAAAATTCTTATCTTTTCAATAAATTTCATAATAATTTAATTTGAGTATGTACTTCTTTTTTAAAAAATAGATACAAACAAAACTCGTATTATAAGAAAATTTTTATTTTTTTAAGAATCGTATCAACAAAAATTACGTTAAGAAGTATAAACTAACTTTTTGTTATTAAAATACATAGAGCAATATACAAATGAAAATTTTATATACTCTATTAAATGATTGACAAATGAAATTAGATGATTAGAAACAAAATTATTATTTTTTTAATAAAAAACATATTGAAATCCCTCCTCAAAATCATCATTTGGCCACTTATAAAGTTTATTTATAAAATATATTGTGATAATCTACTAAATTTGTAGGATGGCAACTGACTTAAGAAAATTTTTATTTTTTTAAGAATCGTATCAACAAAAATTACGTTAAGAAGTATAAACTAACTTTTTGTTATTAAAATACATAGAGCAATATACAAATGAAAATTTTATATACTCTATTAAATGATTGACAAATGAAATTAGATGATTAGAAACAAAATTATTATTTTTTTAATAAAAAACATATTGAAATCCCTCCTCAAAATCATCATTTGGCCACTTATAAAGTTTATTTATAAAATATATTGTGATAATCTACTAAATTTGTAGGATGGCAACTGACTTAAGAAAATTTTTATTTTTTTAAGAATCGTATCAACAAAAATTACGTTAAGAAGTATAAACTAACTTTTTGTTATTAAAATACATAGAGCAATATACAAATGAAAATTTTATATACTCTATTAAATGATTGACAAATGAAATTAGATGATTTCAAGAAACAAAATTATTATTTTTTTAATAAAAAACATATTGAAATCCCTCCTCAAAATCATCATTTGGCCACTTATAAAGTTTATTTATAAAATATATTGTGATAATCTACTAAATTTGTAGGATGGCAACTGACTACATAATTTTTTATACAATTTATGTTTATCAAAACAGGTAGAATATAAATTTTTTTTAAAATGTATAATATCATGTAATTTATAAAATATATTGTGTTAATCTACCTAATTTGTAGGATGACAACTGACTACATAAATTTTATACATAGAGCAATATGTGATGAACAATTTATATACTCTACTAAATGATTGACAAATGAAATAAGATGATTTCAAGTAACCAATATTTTTTTATATAATTTAAAAAATATATATTTGAAATCCCTCCTCGAAAATCATCATTTGGCCAGTTGTAATATTTATTTATAAAATATATTATGTTAATCTACTTAATCTGTAGGATGACAACTGACAACATAAATTTTATACAATTTCTGTTACCAAAGCAGGTATAATATAAATTTTTAGAACAATTATAATGCATAATTAATGATGTGATGTTGAATTGTGCCGCATGTGACGTAAAATAGTAACTATAGCATTTTAACTTGTGCAGAAAAATTCACAGAATCTGTGCCAGTAGTTTTTATTTTACTGCCTTGAAATGGCCCATAAGCGAAATCAGAAGCAATAATATTAGCCTTTGAAAGCAACCAAACCCAAAGCCAAAATCAAAGCAACCCATGAAAGTGACCAATGGAACATTTACGAGTCTGGGAGTTCAACACAAACACAGTCAAACCACCATCACTGTGCACAGGCCAACAACTTTGGGAGAAACCGTGAACTTTTGAAAAGAAAGAGAAGAAATTTAAAGAAACCCATCAAAGATTGTAACTTTGTACTACTGTCTTTAATGGCATATTAACAAACAAGGATAGAAAAATCTGAGCCCTTGGTTTAGAACGTGTGTTGCAATCTCATTGAACCTTTGCCAACGTACCATGTGGGGCTACCCATGGTTTTAAGGCAGCTTTGGCCTAAACCATTGGCTTTTTTTTGCAATCTCCATAAAAAGTGTGACTTTAAAAAAAGTTACTTACCCAAGAAAAGAAAAAAGGACTTTAAAAAGTGACAATGAAATTAAAGAAATCAAATCAAATGCCAATCTTATTAGATGTGGGAGAGTCAGTTATAAAAACACGAGTGGATAATGTGAGCAGATTCATCAGTGCCCGTTGTTTTATGCTTAACCTTCATTTGTAAGCTTTTGATGAAATTACTGCAACACCCTCCTTATATTTCTTAAAATCACACACCTCCATAAATTAATTAACAAGGATATAAAGTTCATTTTTATTTATTCTGCAGTAAACAATAAATCAACCAAATTGAAATATAGGTACTAAAAAAAAAAAAATTATAGCCTTTTTTCATCCAATAGAGTTGTGCCCCTTTCTTTTGTTAGAAAAGAAAAGAAGAGTGCAATTCTTAGCTCCAGAAACCAGATGTCTATACATTTGATAATTTCTCTGAAAATCCTGATACGAATTTTGTTACTCAACCATTAAAATAAAGATAAGCTTTCTAATTGAGTTGAATTGGTTAATAGGGTTTTAAATATTCTGATCATATTCTCAAAATTTTCACAATGTAATGTCCTTGTATTCATTTTGGCTTATTAAATGATTATACCTTTGAAAAAAATCACCTACCAAAAAACTTTCAATAATTAGACACTTGGTGTGAGTTTGGATAGCGGCAGAGGAGTGTTTTTAGTGTTTGCGTTTTTGGCTAGGTCCCACGGCATTGTTCACGACCCAGCCAAAAACACAAAAACACGCATACCAATGCATTTTTGGATTTCACGGCACTATTCACACATTTAAAAATTATTCTGGTATAGTATTTTCAGTAATAAGTTTTCAATTTTCAGCAAATAAGTGGTATCCAAACACACCTTTGTAAGACACGAAAGGTACAACCCCATGTGTAGTTCTTGTTCATTTCTAAAGATTAGCCATAATGTTAAAAAAAGTTGTACTTTTTTTTTTTGAGAAAAAAAAAGTTATACTTAGTACACAAAATTTTCACTTTTGTGGAGTTTGGGAGAGATTATAGCATGGTAGGCAGTCTTATCCCCAATTTTACTTGAAGAAACTAATTCTCAAATTTAGACCCATGGCCTATTGCTTTTGATTGAAGGCACTTGCTATCACACCAAGCCCGACCTCTAAGTATATGATTAAAACAAAATTTTAATTAAGTAAATTATAAAAATGAATGAGTGCTAGTTTAAGACTTCTTTAGCATAATCCAAAAGCCGTATAAAAACTAATATCCTAATTTCAGAGTAAAAAAAGGCTAATGTTATTACCCATTTTTCAATAATAGCCTCATATAACAATGAATAAGATTGGTACTATTTCAAAAAATAATTAAACAAAAGTTTGAATTATTTTTTTAGTAGTAAATTACACATCAAGTTACAAAATTTATGTAATAAAATTTATAATATCTCTGCCATCATTCTTCAAAATAGCATGGAAATAACGTGATTCAATATGATTAATCTTCTTTTATAACATGCTTGGCAATTGTATTTAAAATAAACGCACAAAACCCGGGGCAGTTTTGGGAATAAAGATAAAAGAATCAACCGACATACCAGAAACCGCATTGTAGAGCCAAAACAAGTGACTGTTTCGTGAGTCCTCAAATGAAACCATCAAACACTACCAACACTTGAAAATCTGAGTCTTAGCAACAACTACTCCCAAACTCTTTATAAATACCAAAGCCATTCTCACAGAAACTTTCATCCAAAACCTTCATAACCTCCTTAGTTTTCTCTCTACTAACTTCATTCATTATAGTATATTTTTCATTTACTCTCTTAAAATGGCAAAAAATGTGGCTGAATCACCTCTTGAGAGGAATAACCTGGCTTCCCTTGACAACAAGCTGGCCATGGCCAAGCGCTGTTCTCATGGTATCTTTGCTTTACTTTTGTTGTAGCTCTGTGGCCTTAGGCAAATTTGATATATGTTTTATTTTTTTGGGTATCTCTTATTGTATGGCAGATTATGTATGTATAGGATAAAATTGATTTGAATGTGTCATGTGAGTGATCTCATAATTTTATGCATCATGAGATTCAAGTGGAGTAAATCTTTCATTGGTTGAATCCAAATTCCAAAGATATCACTGTGAAGTGGTCTTAATTATGTGATTAAGATTTAGTACTTCATAGCTCCCGTAGTTCCAAATACCACTCTAGGACCTTTTCATGCTTTCAATGGATAAAGATGAGTTAACCTTTTTTGTGGTGGGGGACCATTCTCATATATCCTAGATCATTGTTTTTTTTCTAGACACTTTAGCTGAGTATTGCACGAAATTATTAGACGGATAATTTGACTGATCTGAAGGATGAGTTTGATGTTTTGAGAGCCATATGGAATGGTGCAATGATTATGCACACTACTAGATGATATGATAATGCACCTTTTAGCACTTCTCAAATTTTTATCTTATAGTATAAGCTGATTCTAATCCTATTTTCTTTTCCAATGAATATGCAGAGGGTGTAATAGCAGGAGCTAAGGCAGCAGTTGTTGCTACTATTGCCACTGCCATTCCAACTGTAAGTCATTTTTCTCACAATTGCCTCAATCTGAAAATATTTACATCTTTTTTTTTTTTTTTTCATTATTTTACTAGTACTAGCCATTGATGAAACTGTCCTAGCCATCTATTTCTTAATTTCTAGTAACCCCTCAATGATCCATAATGATAAATTATAACTAGTAACCCCTCAATGATTTCCTCTTTTGTAGCCTTTTCTTTACTCACATTTAGCTTTATATGCAGATGGCTAGTGTGAGGATGCTGCCTTGGGCAAGGGCTAATCTCAATCACACTGCACAAGCGCTCATAATCAGCACAGGTTACAATCATTCATGATCATCATATTATTGTGTTACTGTTCGTAATTATTATCATTGTCATTATTAATATCACTTTGTTGATGGAAATTGTTAATGATGGCAGTGGCAGGAGCGGCATATTTCATTGTGGCTGACAAGACCGTTTTGGCAACTGCAAGGAGGAACTCCTTTGAGCAAATCTCTAACAATGAAGCATAATATGGAATCACTAGCATGGCTTTAGTTATATATGTTATTGGGCTTTAAAACCAATTATTATGTAAACATACCATCTGATCTTGATAGATAAATAAAGATGGGTTTACGTTTCCATTCTAAGAGCACAAGAGCAGTATGTTCAAAGATCAGCTTACATGAATGCAAATTATCTTCCATATTAAATCAAATTGATGTTATTTACATATGTTATTTCATTCAAGTTACATCATTTTACCAATAATCTTTACATGAGCAAAAACCGTCTTTAAAATGGTGGAAACGGTTCTTGTCTCTCGCAATAATCTCCCTATTGAAGATCTTAGATATTAGCTTTGTAGCCGAATGACAATTTCCACATACACGAAGATTCTTAACAATTCTGATTGTTGTCCCTGGTTTTGTACTGATTAAACCAAAAGCAATGGCCAACTTCTCACTATGATGACTCAAGGCTCCTTCCTTCCACTCCTCATCAATGTCACGATGCACCTCGGACGTATCAGGCACAAACCCAGCCACCTCCAAAAGCCTATCTATTTCGTCCAACATTTTGTAGACATCTTTTCTCAAGGGATGTACTTTGTCACTAACAACAAACTCATGAACAACTCCATCCACCTCAATTGAGGTACATCCAGGAACTTTCTTCATTCCCATATTAGTTAGCCTGTTTCTAATCCTAGCTACATCATCCCATCTACCAGCTCCTGCATATATGTTTGACAAAAGCACATAAGCCCCAGGGTTATCAGGCTCCAATTCAAAGAGATGCTCAGCGACATATTCACCAAGTTCGACACGTCCATGAACTCTACAAGCTCCTAGCAGAGAACTCCAGATGGCCCCATCAGGCTTCATTTCCATACTCTTCATTAGGGTCTCTGCTTCATCAAACATCCCAGCTCGGCCTAGAAGATCTATCATGCATCCATAGTGGTGCAGTTTTGGTGAAATGTTGAAATCATGAATCATTGAACTAAAATATTGGCGTCCAAGTTCTGGCAAACCGGCATGTGTACAAGCAGATAATAAACCAACAAATGTGATATCATCTGGTTTGATTCCTTCATTGGCCATTTCTTCAAAAAGCCTAATAGCCTTATCTGGGTGTCCATGCATGGCTAACCCAGATATCATTGCATTCCAGGAAGCCAAGCTTTTAAGATTCATATTATTAAAGACTTGTTCTGCTGCATCTATATTTCCACACTTAGCATACATGTCAATTAGACTTGTCCAAAGAGAGTTATTAGTCATATGTTGAAAGTTCTTATCTATATACGCATGAATCCATTTACCAAGGTCAAGAGCACCCAAGTAAGCACAAGCTGAAAGAACACCTAAAAGGGTCACATCATTGGGCTCAACATTCGATCTTAGCATTAACTGAAAGAGCGTCAATGCTTCTTTATAGCAGCTCATATGCGTATAACCACCTAGCATAACATTCCAAGAAATCACATCCCTTTGGTGCAACCCATCAAATAACCCTCGAGCTGTTTCCAAATCACCACACTTCGAATACATATCAATAAGTGCATTAACAAGCCGAAGATTCGAACCAAGTACACTGTTCTCAATCCAAGACTGCACCCAATTGCCCAATTCAACCGACCCTGACTGAGCACAAGCTGAAAGTACAGTCACCATGGTACTCTCATTGGGTTGTACATTCACTTTCCTCATCTCCTCAAACAATGCCAACGCCTCTTCAAACCGACCACATTGTGCATAGCCCGCAATCATAGCGTTCCAAGATACCACATCTCTCACAGGAATTTCATCGAAAAGCTGACGAGCATCATCCATAAAACCCCTTGAAACATACCCAGTAATCAAGGCTGTAAACGACACCGCATCTCTTAGAGTACTTTTATCAAACACCAAACGTGCATTACCCAATTCACCATTTTGCGCATACATATTTATAAGCGAAGTGTGCACAAAGGCATCATTCTCAAGCCCAAGCTTCACAACGTGTGCATGGATCTGTTTCCCTTCATGGGTAGCCCCTATTTTCGCACAAGACTTGAAAAGAAAAGGAAAAGTATAAGAATTCGGCTCAGTCCCACATAGAATCATACGTACGTATAATTCCAAAGCTACTATCGGGTTCGAACTCAACGAGTAGCCACGTATAATGTTGTTCCAAATGAAGCGGTTGGGTTCGTCAATGGATTCAAAGAGTAACAACGCGTAAGCGAGGTCTCCATAGGGTGAGATGGCGCAAAACTCGATGAGCTTGCTTAGCGCGAAGTGGGTGTTGTGAAGACCAGTCTTGATGATTTGAGCGTGGACTTGCTTGAGGTCTTGGAGGTTTTTGCATTTGGAAAGGAAATGAAGAGATGGGTGGGATTGGAGGAGTTTGTATGGAGGATCAGAAGCCGGGAGGATATGATGAGTGGAAGAAGATAAAATGGGTAGTGATAGTGAAGAAGATGGTGAGACAGGGAGCACCATTTTTTTATGATTTTATGTTTGGGAAGTGGAA
This sequence comes from Quercus tomentella, assembly GCA_028535165.1. NCBI lineage: Eukaryota > Viridiplantae > Streptophyta > Magnoliopsida > Fagales > Fagaceae > Quercus > Quercus tomentella. The sequence goes on from JAPQVY010000155.1 coordinate 81,305,606, forward strand.
ATTCAATTTCTTTTGCATAAATCGACACCTGATTGTTAGATATTGTTGGGTTTGTTTAACTTGGTACTTTTTGAGCAAAGCAATGTCGGTGTTTGGTGCAAAATTCACAACTCTTGCTAAGTTATGAAGTGTATATTAAAGAGTTACCAAGTATTTTCTGTTATTATATATATATATATATATATATATATATATATATATAAAATATGAAAAACCATTACATATGATTGTTTTTAATTGAACTGTTAAATGTATAGTTTAAAAAATGTGTAAGCTAAAAAATGTATAATTTGAACCATGCAATTATGATTGTTTTTAATTATATCCGTGCATATGCATGGAATTCCATACTAGTATATAATTAAAATCAAAACTTAGAGAAAATTCAATTAAATTTTAAATTAGAATTCAATTATGGGCTAATTTTGTGTCATGTATCCACTTAAGTTTTTTAATCTTTGTGTCAAGTAAGATAAGGAGTGCAAAATACTAAGAGTCTAATATTAATGAACTATAAAATAAAAAAAAACAAAAAAACAAATTACATATACTAATGAAAATCACCCTCACGTTCTATCTTATTAAAAGTTAGAAAAAAAAATCATAAGTGGTATTAAATTTAGGTAAAATTTTTAATATGTGACTAATTACTTTTACTTTTTTAAAAAAAAATTAACTAATTATTTATATTTTTATAATAAAATTTGTATTTAATTTTAAATGTATCCATGCATATGCATGTGTTACATGATATTTTTTAATAATTTAACTAATTATTTATATTTTTATGATAAAAATTGTATTTAATTATTAATGCATCCCTGTGTGTGCGTGTGTTACATGCTAATTGAGTGTAAAAATTGAAGAATCCAAATCCAATTAGATTCTAAATTGGATTTCAATTAGAGTCTAATTTTGCACCATGTGTCCATTTAATTTTTTAATTTTTATGACAAGTGAATTATTAGAAACAAAAATCAAAGAGTCTAAATCAAATTAAATTATAAATCATATATATATGTAGGGTTGATAGGCCTAGTGGTGTATATTTATATGTATATATTGGGTCGGGGGCCCAATCCGAGAACATGTAGTCTGAGGATGGGGAAACACTGTTGGAGGAGTCCGTGTTAATGAATGAAGAGGTGAGGTATGGTCATGAGAGTCCAAAAAAGTGATCCGAGGAGGAATGCTTCATCGACTGAGTAAAGTCGAGGTCAGAAGGTGCGGTCTACCATCAAAAGTAAAGTTCCGAACAACTCCACTAATGAGGATAAGTATCAGAAAGGAACGGGATAAAGGGAGGCTATGAAATATCTAAGGGAAAGTTGCTACCACCGTATTGAATGTTCTGCAGCTAACTCTCTGACCGCATTAATGTGAAAATGATACCTAAACAGTAATTTTCAGCCTTATAACTACTCCCAAAGACTTCAGGAGGGTGCTGATGAGATAAGAATCAACACTAGCAATCTAATCTACACGTGGAGGGCAAAGATGAAAAGGGGAAGATAGTATAAAATAGAGGGGAGGCTCTGAGAGAAGGGGATCGGAGAATTAAAAGAGAAATACTATAGCAACAAGAACTGTACTTGTAATCAACTTTAAGAATTATATAGAAGAACTGATCTTCTCGGCCTGTGCCGAGAACGATTTTCTTAGATAAAACTAGTTTATTTTTACTTTATTGTCATTTGGATCCACTATAATCGTTTTCCAACTCATTAGAGCCTAGTTTTCCAATCCACTCTCTACAAATTCATTGTATTGGACTCTTTGGGCCTAAATCCTCTTACCTTGTGGGCTTAGGACTCAAACTGTGCCCTTACAATATATATAATGAGAAACCATTACATATTTTAGAAATCTATGGTTTAAAAAAAATGTGTAAGCTCCATGTATAATTTCAATATTTAAAAAAAAGAATTGTATAATTTGAACCATGTAATTGTAATTGTTTTTAATTGTATTCATGCATATACATGGGGTTATACACTAGTAGGTTATAATACAAGTTTGATCCAACTTTGGAAGCATAAGAGTGTTATTTGTTTTAGAAGGAATAGAGTGAAAGAAACAATAGAAAAGCAAGTGGAAAATGCATTTGTTACGTTTTCATTAGTAATTTTAATGACCAAGTTTCTAATGAGAGTTTAAAGAAATTTTTTGTCTAGCGGTCTTAGTGTTCTCATTAGAAACTTGGCTGTCAATAAAGTTTCATGGGAAATTATGCATAATTGTGTCCTCTGTAGTTCATCAAAAAAAATTGTGTCCTCTGTAGAATTTCTTGCCAAGATTTAAGCCACTTGATATTTAGTGTGCGTTTGGTTTGCGCGTCCACGTTTGGCATTTGCGTTTGCATTTTTTTTTTTTTTTCACGCATTTCAGGCCAATATTTTTACTGTTCATTCACTGTTGCGGCTATTGTTCATGAACAGTAGCCGTAATATTTGACTTTTCTCGTGAACAGTGCATGATGTGCACTGTTCACGGACCCACAAATTTCATTTTTTATCAACTTTTTCATTAAAAATGGGTCTTACGGTACTATTCACATATTTAAAAATTATTTTGCTATAGTGTTTTTCAGTTTTCAGTTTTCAGCTGTATCCAAACGGACCCCTAAGTCCTTGTTCTTTGTTTATTTAATTTTTTAACCATTTGACCTCTAACAATTTTCACAAAAAGTCATAACTCTTCGTTATGGACTGGACCAAAACCCCCTATGGACATGCTATTTCTTGGGTTCAGCCCAACCCAATATTTATAGCATGTTGAAATGAGTGTATTGATAATATTACCATCACAATAAATCAAGCCATGGGTCAAAAGAAAATTATCTCTTAACCCAATGATTTGATAGAAAATTTTATGTGAAGATAATTTTTCGTATTTACTTATATTTGGTAGTATTAGAAAAAATGAGTTAAAGGAAAATTATATCTTAACTTTTCTTATTTAGCTTAATGTGAAATAAATTTGTTTTTCACTATTTTCTAGAAAACAACTCTATCTCTTACCAAGCTAAATAACGGAAGAGATAATTTTTCAACTTATTTTAAGGTCACTACCAAACATAGGAAAAAAAAATTCTAGAAAAAACTTTTTGGAAAATAATTCATTTTTCAAAAAAAAAAAAATGTTAATGTTGAAACAGATGAAACGTAACTATCATTCCCAGAATTTCAAATTAGAACCGAATTACCAAACAATTTATAAATAAATGGAGGAAAAATAACCTAATTAGAAGCATAAATTCCATCAAGAGGTTAAATTCCATAAGGATTTGTTGTGGAAGTTCTTATATATACCTCTAATAATATATTGGAACATAATATTTTTCCAAATATAAAAATAAAAAATAAATTAAATTAAATTATTTTTAAAAATCATTATTATAATTATCAAATTCTAGATTAAAAAACAAAACAAAACAAAGACACCCACATGAAATAAGCACATTCGATGGCCCCTAAGCTCATGTAATTATTCGGTATACTCAATGTATTACATCCACCTCTCACATAAAGGTAAACCTCATATATGAATCTCACACATGAGACCCATATTTATATGAGAGGAAGGTGTAATCCATCAGGTATATTGAATAATTTCTCCCTAATTAAGCTCCCCACGTATGCTACTATTTATAAATTAAGTAACACTACTTGGGTTAGAATAAGCTTGTTGGGTTTAAGAAACCTCGTATAAATTACGTAAGATGATACTATAAGTGACACAAATTTACTCATTATTGAAAGTTTGAATAATATATTAATATATATATATATATATATATTGACAATCATTATAGTCTATCATACAAAAAACTCAATTTTTTTTTCTTTTGTTAATTCGATAGATAAAGTGATGGAATTTGAACCCTGGATGCTTTTGTTGAAAACTTCAAGAGATGTCAACTAGTTAAATTACAAAACTCTTTCCGAATCTTTTACATAAAGAGGAAAGAAAAAAGTTTGTCTATCAAACAAAAAATCTGAACCTTTTACATAAAGAGTAAAGGATATATATATAGAAACACTATGCAAAATCGAAATTATGTGAGAATAAATCCACCCCCCCCCTACCCCTCACCCCCTAAAAAAAAGGAAATAAAGGGTCTATTTGGATAGAACTTATTTTGTTCAAACTGAAAACTAAAAACACTGTAGAAAAATAATTTTTAAATGTGTAAATAGTGCCGTGGGACCCATTTTTAATGAAAAAGTTGCTGAAAAGTAAAATTTGTGGATCCCATGAACAGTGCACGGGTGCACTGTTCACGGGAGAATTGGTCAACAATTGCGGCTGAAACCAAAAAAAAAAAAAAAAAAAAAAAAAAAAAAAAAAGCTGAAAACACACTAGAGTTGAAAACATGGACGTGGACGTGGACGTGTATCCAAACGGATACAAAGTCTATCAAATAGAAAAGTTGATCCTTTTACATAAAGAGCAAAGCAAATTGAAACACTTGGCCAAAAAAAAAATCATTATTATAATTATCAAATTCTAGATTAAAAAACAAAACAAAACAAAGACACCCACATGAAATAAGCACATTCGATGGCCCCTAAGCTCGTGTAATTATTCGGTATACCCAGTGTATTACATCCACCTCTCACATAAAGGTAAACCTCATATATGAATCTTACACATGAGACTCATATTTATGTGAGAGGAAGGTGTAATCCATCAGGTATATTGAATAATTTCTCCCTAATTAAGCTCCCCACATATGCTACTATTTATAGATTAATTAACACTACTTGGGTTAGACTAAGTTTGTTGGATTTAAGAAACCTCGTATAAATTACGTAAGAAGATACTATAAGTGACACAAGTTTACTCATTATTGAAAGTTCGAATAATATATTAATATATATATTGAAAGTCATCATAGTCTATCAAACAAAAAACTCAATTTTTTTTCTTTTGTTAATTCGATAGTTAGAGTGATGGAATTTGAACCCTGGATGCTTTTGTTGAAAACTTCAAGAGATGTCAACTAGTTAAATTACAAAACTCTTTCCGAATCTTTTACATAAAGAGGAAAGAAAAAAGTTTGTCTATCAAACAAAAAATCTGAACCTTTTACATAAAAAGTCAAGGATATATATAGAAACACTATGCAAAATCGAAATTATGTGAGAATAAATCCTCCTCCCCCCCCCCCCCCCCCCACCTACCCCTCACCCCCTTAAAAAAAAGGAAATAAAGTCTATCAAATAGGAAAGTTGATCCTTTTACATAAAGAGCAAAGGAAATTGAAACGCTTGGCAAAATCGAAATTATATGAGAATAAATATATTATAAACCCCGCTCCCGCTCTCACCCCTTGCCCCCAATAAAAACCAAAAGAATTAGAATTTCTTTTTAAGATAGGTGGAAAGTAGAGAGGGGAAGGTATATATGATTCGAATTACAGGCATGAGGTACCACAAAAAATATTATTATCATTGAGTTATCTCTTGAACCTCGAATTTTAATATTACTATTCATTAAAATAGTGTAGTTCACCATGATTGGTTTGTCAAATGTGAAGGAAAAGTGCACCGACCTTTGCCTTGCTTGTGAGGCATCCAGCATCCTAGCTTGGACGAAACCTTAATAGCAGTGCCTCAATGCTCTGTCATGGTGTTGATCATGATTTGGTTTTGGAAATGGAAATTAAGGTAATAAAAATTTGGGTTTTTTTTTTTTTTTTTTTTTTTTTCCCCTTGGCAAACATAGAATTTGATGATAATATCCGACAGTAAATAGGTTTTTTTAATATTAAAATTATGTCTGATAGTATATGATTTGCCAGTATTTTAATTGAGGGTATAAATAAGATGTTTTACCCAGGATCTCTATAGAATTTACTTTTCTTATTTATTTGTTAATCCTATAGAATTTACTTGGTTGAAAATAAATGAAAATTTCCATTTGCCAACTAATCCTTGGCAGTAGATGCTTTTGCACTTTTGGTTCAATAATTGACCCTTACAGGAGATGTCATCATGCTCATCATGCCAGCCATTTTCACACACTTTCATTTTCAGTATGACTAGCTGGGTGAGGAACTTTTGTGAAGGAAAAATCTGAAATCTGCTAATAATGAGCTAGCCATCTACCAATCAAATCTCATCTTGGCATGGAATATGACCTCCAATTGTGGTTGCCACTTTCAAAACTTCTCTTCTTCTTTTTTACCTAGCCATTTAAATTGTAGCAATCATAATTAAGGTTTCCTGGATGAAAATATCAACCTATATAGCAAATGGAATATTCAAAATTCAAAAGAAACGGCTATTTTTTAAGGGTATAATGTCGTCAGGATGTGGATTCTCGTAGTATTATTGAAAAGAAATGACCCCTTTAAAGATTAGTCACACATAGAGAATAAGTAATGGGGTTGCTATGTCTAAGGTTTTTCAGTTTGGAATATTCATCATGTCTGGCGGTGAAAACAAAAGAATAGATGGTGATTATGATTCCTCCTTATCGAATACTCAGTCAACACGCAAGCATCGGTGCCTATCTGGAGCTATGTGGAGTTGAACATGTTTGCCATGTCAGCAAATGTCGACCCCTCATCCCATGCAGCCATGCTGAGATGGCTTTTCCTTTTGTTGATAAATCGAGCAATTCTAGGATGACACTCTTTACCATACCCTTACCCTTGCCCACCACCAAGGACGGACCCAAGGGGCCCTGGGCCCCCTCCCTTCTAAACCAGCTAGTAAGTTTAACCTAACTAGTAACTACCTAACCCAAAAATTTAACAAAAACAAAACAAACAAACAAAAAATCTTAGCCAATTCAATATTAAGAAACAATATTACTTCTTAATGTATTAAGAGACAATGATTTTGTGTATTTATCTTGATTGATAGTTTGTTCATTCTATATATATGGATGCTTATTTGGAGTTTTTTATTTTTTATTTTTACTTATACTCCAGCTCCTCTAGCTTGAAATCCTAAGTCTGTCTCTGCCCACCACTATCTAATGTGACAATCAATGACTAACTGTTTGTCACTCTCATATGGACCTATCACTTTTTCTTCACCACTCACAGTTTGTTATATCAAAATTTTTGCAAAGTTATGATACAAAAAGGCGTGGTCATAGATATTTTTTGATAAATCCTCTGAATAGCTAGAAGTTATAAGTCTTGTGATACTCTTTACCATACCCTTGTAACTCAACTGGCTTACACCTTTTAGTGTTTCCAAAACATCCAAGGTTTAAATCCTCCATCTCTTGTTGCAACTATTGAATTAACAACCAAAACAAAAACAAAAACAAAAACAAAAACAAAAACAAAAACAAAAAAACAAAAAAAAAAACCACCTTACAACTAAAGATGGAAATGCATTATAATAAGTTTAGGGAAAAAATCTCTATAGAATTCTTTCTAACTAATCTAAAATTTCTCCCCATGTAATAGGACTTTTGGGCCAAAGCCAAAAAAACTTAGATGATATTATATATTTATAAGATTTTAAAACTTGTTCCTAGGTAGACAAGAAATACACTCCTTCATCGACAAGGAGTACTATTTTATGTTTCATATAGAATAGACAGTCCTTTCAAACCAAGAACATCCAAACTAAGTTAAATTAGGAATTTGAAACAATTCCCAACTGATCTCCACCTTGATTCAAATTCCACAAAGCAAGAGTCACAAGCTAAGCCAACCTCTACAGGTGTGTCAAATGCAAATAAGATCCTAACCAAAAACAAAGTGCAAATCACCCTAAGCTACCTTCAAATGTGCCAATAGAAACCAAATGCATTTAAAGATGGTGCTACAAGTTTGTCTATTGATCTTCTCCTAGTTTTTTTTTTTTTTTTTTTTTTTTGACATTTTTCTCCCCATTACTAAGATCCATGAACCAATCAATAGAATATCAAAAGAGAACAAATTTAAACATCTAAGTAGCGAACCTTGTCTCTAAAAAACAAATCCAAATGCCTAAGTAGCAAACCTTAGCTCTAAACAACAAATTCAAACACCAAGGTGGTGAATCTTGGCTTTGAAGAACAAATCCAAACACCTAGGTCATGAATTTTGGCTCTGAAGAACAAATCCAAACATATCTAAGTAGTGAACCTAGGATATGATAATAGTTTGATCGTAAAAAAGATTACAAGCTTAAGAAAGATCTCCAAAGAAAACAATAAAATAAAGAATCTAAAAATAGACATAACCACACATAAGAGAACAACAAGAGGTTACATGATTTGGCAATAACCTATGTCCATGGGAATGAATTCACTATGTATCAAAGATTACAAAATGTTTACACACTCAAAAAGCAATCACAAATTACAAAATCTTTATAGGGCTCTTTCAAACTAATCCAAAGTCTTTTCCCTCATGAGGGGACCTATGGACCAAAGTTCCAAAGCCTTATCCTTGGTGGACAATAAAATATTTCATCGACAATGAGTACTATTATTTGTTTAATAAGGAATAGACTTTAACAATTTGAGACAACTTCTAACAAACACTAGTGAAAAAAATTTATGAAAAATGAAGCCATCCTAACACTAGTCCATGCATTAAGCAAACAAGTTATTAACTGCTAGAAAACATCTTCTAATTGCCATTGACTTAACTTGTGTGCAGCCATATTTGTTGAAAGCTCAAGTGCTTTCACCAATAATGAAAGATTCTATGTTCCAGGAGCAAGAAATCTAATCAATTTTGATAGGACTAAAGACTAATACTATACATCTTCATCAAATAACACTTAGGGACCAATATCTAGTTAGATGCTATGCTAAAGAGTGCAGTGGATTGTTTGCTTGTGCCTGTGCTATTTCAGGAGAACCCTTGTTGACAATCTTTCTAAACCTTGTCCCACATGATTCCTATTTCTTAGCGATGACCACTAAACAAGAATTGTTCTTTCCAATTGCCGCATCCCAATTTAGTTCGATACTTTGTGGTGGGGGTGGAGTCCGGTGAAGTTTTTGCTCTTTGTCTAGTCGGTGTTTATGCTTTATATCATATCAGGTATATTCTTCGATAGCTCTATGGCGTACAAATATGCTACATCTTTGATTTTTTATTTGCACCCACATGGAAAGTAGGGCAGCATTTTAGTGGGTAAGCGATGCAGCCTGACCATTTGAAATCCTTCACTTGAAATATGTGTGTTAATGATGCGCAAATGACAGAGAAATTACTAATCATTTGTACATCATACACCAATCATTGATAGCTTAACAAAGACAAGATGGAAATCTCACTCCCTTTAAAGAGATTCAAGCACTATACAACTAACAAAACTTACAAATTGGTGTAACAGTATTATCATTTGACTTGTCTCTTCTAAGATGCAACAATTCGACTGAATCATTGTTGACTTAAGTTAATTCTACACTAATAGCTTAACCCAAAACTCCACCAAAAAGAAAACCTTTTTTTGTGGGGGGCCAAAATCCCACTTACACTTTCTTTATCCAAACATCCTCAAATATGCATTATTGTATTTGATATATAATAGACAACACAGACTTTCCTTGAACAAAAAGACTATCAAAAATCAACATGCAAAAAGTTTGTAAGATAGAGTAGTATAAGCTAACACTAAATTGCATAAAATTTGGTGACTTAAAGAGAATCGTTGTGAGGATAAAAACTCATGTCTTATGACGATTACCTATACTGCTTCTTGGGAAAATTCCTTTTTGTTTGAGTTTGGTTTAGTAATTTTTGCTACTTATGTTAATTTTTTGTTTTGTTGTGACTTTCAATTTAAAATTCATAATAAGGTCTTGTATTTTTTTGGAAGGTGTCCTAGATCTAGTGGAATGATCAACCAATATTTCGTACGTTTATCCAATAATAAAAAGTAGTATTTCTTACATCAAAATATATATATATATATATATATTGCTATTTTTTAATATATATCTAATAGAGTAATGTTAGAGATATTACAAAGTTTACTACATAAGGCTTACAAATGAACACTTGTCACACACAAAAAAACGTAAATTTAACATGTTTTTGAAATCTGCCTATCACATTAATTTTCATATTAATTTATGAATATTTGGCAGTAAAATTTGTAATAACTTTAATATTTTATGGGAAGCTAGCTACTTTTAATATATGTATCAAGTCATTGAAAAAAAAAAAGAATAAATAATATGTTTGGTGAAAAAAAAAAAAATTGGACGTTCCTTGATATTCATTTGTCACAAGCTTTTTCGTTCTACTTTTAGTTTATATAGTTTTTTTTTTTTTTTTAATTCCAAGTTTATTTCACTTTCAACAAAAAGTCAAATAAGTTCATACGAACAAACACTTGGTTTGTGTGTACTCAATTAGGTCAAGTTAATCCCATTTTACCATATATCTTGGAAAAGACTAAAAGCTATTTCATGATTTTCATGATCAAGAGCTGCTAATCCCATTTATAACTAAGCTAAAGGAAATACAACTCTTGCATATGAAACTAGTTTATCACACGTTGCAATCCAAGTAAGGCCTTTTCACAGAAACACCTAGCCCACCACCACCAGGTTGATCTCCTGCCCAGCATCGGTCCGCCGCGATTCTTATTTTACTTATAAATTTATTTTCTTAATATATATATATATATATATACACACACATCTATTCCCTTTTCTTACACAGTTTTAGGGAAAAGGGATTTTGCTAGCCAGACCCCATTTGTGATCTCTTGGAAATCGAGTTAGGGACAAACATGTGCAAGCCGCCAGGTAGGAGAAACAATGAAGAGCATATCATATTTCTCAATAATTATAGGATCACAACATATTCCACACACTTTGTCATAACTATTCTATGTCACAGAATGTGATTGGTGCATGTTATTTTCATAACATTCCACCACTTCTTTTTTTTTTTTTATCACTCACATTCAATCATGTTGAAGAGTTATTGCAAAGTGTGTAGAATAAATTGTGGTCCTAAAATTTTTGCATATTACTAGGTATGGTATTATCTATTATGTGCACATGTCAAAGCAGTGCCTAGCTAAAAGGCCTAGGTCGTCATGTCACAAACAGAATGTAGACATGCATATACAACGAAAGAAAAGCAGCTAACAAAGATTTGCTAATGGATGTGAATCTTCCGGGGAATGGCATTTCAATTATTGCCAAAAAGACACCCAGAATTTTGTTTTGGATGTGCATTGACAATAAGAATTTATTCCCCGTGATTTTTTTTTTTTTTTTTTCCTCTTAGTCTGCCCCTTTATGTATAACCTGTTTCACGTGGAACTGATCCTGGTCCAGCAAGAACTTTGTGAGCATATAATATATAGGGAAGGTCTATATGCCGACTAGGATGAATCCACGTAGGGAATTTTTTCTCACTCATTAGTAGACAATCTATACATACTATAATCATAATTTCACACACGTTATTCTTATTTTTTAATTATATTCACATTTAACACATGAAATGGATGATGTATACGATGATATACACTAATGAGTGTGCAATAATCAATGTCGATCGTAAGCATGTGACGTGTGCACATAGGTATACACCCATGTTGGCTTTAGCACGTGCAAACCAGCCTTGTGAATGAAATTCTCTATAGCCACCTAGCTTTCAAAAAACAGCTCCGCCTCCCCCTCATAACACCTTGCTAGCTAGAAAATGAATATAGAGAAGGAATAATGTATCTCAAGTGTTCTTTTCTGATAATGCATGAGGAATCGTGTAAAGAAAGGGTATGAGTGGAATTTTAGTTAAAATGTAGTACATGCACTTAGCAGTGTCAATCTCTGTAAGCCCCCTCCCAAAGAATAATTCTAGTATAGCAGAGAAGTAAGAGAGAAAGTCTTAATTATCTAAATCATTCAGAAATTTTTTTTTATACTTCTGGAACTTAAGGAAACAAACCATCACCAGGAAACGGAAAAGAAAATTCAGTACGCCACAAATAACACCTTAAGACCCTTACCAAGTAGTATATAAAGCCTTCCAACCCTAAACACCCAAACCACCAACTGTATTGACAATCCCTTCTATTACTAGTACAAACCAGTGCTTGCAGCAGGGTGCTACTTTAACACTACTAGTGCCAAAGCCCTTCATTTCCTTAAGGTGAGCTTCTTAATTCAGTTTATCCTTGCAATCCTTGCTAGTTTTGGTAGATGAACATTGAGTTCAAGAGCATAGGGTTTTGGAATAATGCTGCCTAACTTATAAAGTTCAAGACTTCAAGTAGCATGTTATGAGCTAAGGTGCAGTTTCAGCGGCCTAGCCACTAGGTGTACTAAATAAGAAGTTATCTCACATGCAATTAATAGGAACCCTCTTTAAGCTTCATAACATGATGCTTTCCATTTCACTGGAAATGGTTAACATTTTTTTTTTTTTTTTTTTTTATACAAGATAGAATTTTACTCTATCCTAATTTAAGTATATATGTGTGTGAAATTTCTTTCTGAAGACTTAAACCTCGGCCCTTACACCCACATCCCACAAGCACTTATACTGGTGGAGTAATCATCGCACCAAAGGTATACAGTGATAACATTTTTTTTTCCTATAGTATACAGTGTCAAGTTATTTAAATGTTCTAATTATAGGGAGGTACTTATTTCATAACTAGATACAAAGATGAATAATGGTTGATTTTACTTTGTTATCTCATTTTGTATGTTATCAATACAGAAAAATGAGCTGGTCAGGAGGAGATTGGATATGCAGTGCTTGCCAGCACTCGAATTTCAAGAAAAGGGATACTTGCCATCGCTGTGGATACCCGAAGTATGGAGGCCCCGACCCATCAGCGTATATGAGCAACAGGACTGAGGTGTTGGCGGGGGACTGGTACTGCAATTGTGGTGCTCACAACTATGCCAGCCGATCAAACTGTTTTAAGTGCAGTGCATATAAAAATGATTATGCCGTGATGGGTTCTGGAGGTTATGGATCAGATTGCAGTGCCCCACCTGGATGGAAAAGTGGTGACTGGATTTGTTCCAGGTGATTTCACATACACTACTTGATTATGTTACTATTCTATTACATTATAACTAAGCATGCGTTTAGATTGCAATTAAAATTATAAATTATTTCACTATTCAGCTTATTTTTACTATTATTCATAAGTCCCACTACACTTTTTGGCACTATTTATGGGCCCTACTGTATTATTTTAACTAACTTTTACCTTTATTTACAGTATTTTCAACAATAATTTTTCATTTTCAACAAAAAAAAACGGTATCCAAACACATATATTCAGGCCATTGACTACTAATAACTGCAGAACACATAAAATTTCAGAATTAGTGTGCACTTCCCCACTCTCTCATGCATTGCATTAACACTAAGGTCCTAGTCTAATATGAGTGCACTTTGAATTGAACAGAATGGGATGTGGAGTACACAATTATGCTAGCAGGACAGAATGTTTCAAATGCAGAACACCAAAGGAATATGGTAAGTAAAATTAATTCAGTCATTTTACTGTTTCCTGTTTCTTAATGGTTCATCACATCTTAACAAATGCTACTTGTTTTCAGTTTTTTAACACATTTATCCCTTCTATTTTCAGGTGGTGGAATGTAACCAATAAGATTTTAAGAAGTTTCTCCAGTGAGATCCCCAAATTCTCTTTGCATCTGATCCCTCATTAGACACCACCTTTTTTTGTTCTACTTTCCTTCCGAAGATAATTAACCTTTAGGCCATGGTTGAAGGCTCTTTTCATACTACAATAACCATGCGCTTGTATTAGAAGGGTTTCTAGCTTTATATGGTGCAAGGTGTTCTTAGATAGAGCTTAAGAAATCCCTTTTTATCCTTGATTAATGGAGACACTAAGTTACAATAACTGTCAAAATCTCTCTCTCTCTCTCTCTCTCTCTCTCTCTTTGTGTGTGTGTGTGTGCATGTGTGTAAAAGTTGATACTACTTCTGTGAGGTGGTCCAAAGAATGTGTAAACTAGTTGCCATGATCAACATATAGAAATTTAGGACTTGGTCATGGTATGGACCATTAGGGCTTTGGATTCAACTAATGCAAAAAAAAAAAAAAAAGGATCACAAGATATTAAAAGAACAAAAAAATATTCAAGCTAGGAACCCCATTGAGTTGTTCACTTCAAAAAGACATACTTTCTTTCAGAACAATAATTTATGATCCCTTTAAGCATCAAATCCTCCCCAGAAATAAATACAGATAAGAACCAGATGCCTTGCTTTATAAGCGTAGGCGCAAAATCGAAGTTTAAAGTGAGTCAAATACTCAAATCCAACCTCCCCCGCTTTAGCCTTCCATTTTAATGATTAGCATTAAAATATAGCCCTCAAAATTCACTTCTCCTTTGGCCTTGCATGCTAGTTAATGACAAGATTGGTATCGCGAATCTACATTTAATTATTTCCATTGTTTATTTTAAAAAAGTTTCCATATTCCAACTAAATTAAGATTAGAACTTAATTAGCATGTCTTAGGTTTCCCTCATTGACTAATGACAAATTTGTGTGCTCCTATATTATTGGTCAAAAAAGGTACTGCATACATGTTATTGTCTTCACTCTACAATCCATCGTTTAGCTTTTAAAAGATTCTGGCTTCCTACTATAAGTTATCTCTAAGTTTACGTGCTTTGCATATGTTAAGCAAGAGGCCAATATTAAATGCACTAGTTCCCCAGTGCACAGCATGGGTTCATATGCAGGACCAGCTACAACTTTTGAACGCCTTGCTTTTTCTTTTGCTATTTATATATTAGTTTTTCCTTTTTGGGTATCTATGTCAAGGAAAAAGGAGTCAAATTAAGGAACATATTATATTAAACTGTAGTCCTAGATTCGAACACAATATTTCTGTCTAGCTAGGTTCCTCCATATCATATACGTATGTACATGATATACATGTGGTTTTAAAAAACAAAACAAAAACAAAAAAACAAAATGCATGCAACTCATGCATGTCATCGCTATTTCCTGAAACTGTTTATACTGCCCTTTGGATGCTATTCTGATCTTGACCCTTCAAAATGTTTCCTAAGAGGAACCTCACGGTGAAGCATCGTTCTATTTTGATTAACAGTACTGGTGTTAACTGGTTAAGTTGAAGTAAACTTAGCAATCCACCTGTCATGAAGTGGAGCAAAAAACACGCATGATGGAAAACAATATCTGAACGGTCTTCAACTTTATGTACAATCACAAGTTTATCTTGCTTTCTTCGTCATTTTCATTTTAAGAGGTAATCTTCCTTACATTTGCAGAAGCAATGATCATGAGATAGATGCTCACACACTAACACACAAAACAAAACTATCTCCTAAATCTCATGCATACCGTGTATCTTTTAATCCCTAAAAATTACGATCTATAAAGAAACCCCATTACAAATGGTGTTCTCTCCAAATACGTAGGTGGACAAGTTGGGTCAAAACCACCTATGTGAACCATGACTGAAGCAGATATTAAAAGAATTCGGTACAAGAATTTGGTCAAAACACTCTCTTCATACTAAGGTTGTGAATCTCAAGGAGGATATTTAATTGTCGATGTAATCTCCTAAACTATGGGATTCACAATGGAGTTATCACTTAATTTTACTAAGAAGAAAACCTTAAAAAATATACCTCTTTAGTCTTTATTAATATGTTAAAAGAGTACATCAAATGCTTAAAAAATCATAAGATTTTGGTCGTAAGTATAATCTGTAAATTAAATAAAGGTACACAACTTTATTTCATAATTACAATTTAAAAGAAGAACTTAAAAAAGAAAATTCAACAGAAAAACCTATTCTACATCCTAAATATTGGGTTCAGAAATTTAGTTATTAGGTGAGAAGATATTAGATATATCCACCATTGTCTAACCTAAGTTGGTCATTTAGAGTACAATGACCAATATAAACGATCCACTATTTCAACAAGCAAATAATTATAAAACTATTCAAAACAGCAAGTCGAAATAAATAACTCTATAGTCCAAGCTTGCATGAAGCACAAAGATATATATACAGCTCCGCAAGGAAAAAATATGAGGTTAGATATAAACATAAACTATAAATAAGTTGAGAAATCACAACATATGATGAACTTTTAAATAAAACTTTATATGCCATGTGAGCATGTTTTATAAAGTCCTAAGTGTGATCAAGATGACATATGATATGAGTGGTTCTATTTAAATCAAAACGTAAAATCACTACAAAACACGAGGGTCTTAGGCCGCGTTTTTTTAGGCCGTGTTTGTAAAAACCCAGCTACAGATGGGATAAAGCTGTGTTTTTAGTGTTTATAGTCGCATTTTTGGGGGTGGAGCTATTGCCGTGTTTAAAAAATGCAGCTATAGGACCTTCCTATTTCAAAATTTTTTTTTTTAATCTTAACTATGGCCGCATTTATAAAATGCGGCTCTAGCTTGCCTAAAGCCGCATTTTATAGACGCAGCTTTAAATTTGGTCTAAAGCCACATGTTTAAAATGCGGCTTTAGTTTAGGATGGGGCCGCATTTCTTAAAAGCGGCCTAAAAATTTTGCCTATAGCCGCAGGTTAAAAACGCGGCTTTAGGCTTTGTATAAATAGTAAACTAAAAACATTTTCAACCCTAGCCTCTCCCATCGCACATCAGCCTCCATCTCTCAAGCCCGATCTCAACCCTCACCCTCCAAGCCTCCATCTCTCAAGCCCTCACCCTCCATCTCCGATCTCAACCCTCACCCTCCATCTCTCCGATCTCAAGCTAGCCCTCACCCTCCACTTCCAAACCTTTCGTCTCCAACCTCTTGACATTTCAAATATTTGGTTGTTTCACAGAGAAAGAGAGAGAGAGAGAGAGAGAGCAAAACGCAGAGAGCTGAAGAGAAAGAGAGGGAAGCTAAGAGAGGTAATTATATTTTTATTTTTTGTTTTCAATTTTTGAATTTAGGGTTTTAAGTTCTGTGTTTAATTTGAATAGAAATTTAGGGCAAAGTTATTTAAGTTCTAATTATTTTCTGTTTCTTTTTTTGTTTTGCGGTTATTATATTTGAATTCTAGGGTTTTGAAATAGTTTGATTTTGAAAGGTATAGGCTTTTGTTGGGTGATTACCAAATTGGTAAAACAAGCTTTTTGGTAAGTAGATTTAGTATTTAGTGATTAGCTTCATGAAATTTTAGCTTCAAAACATGATTTACTCCACCTAATATGGTTTTTTTTTTAATTATTTTTATTTTTTTTGAAGATCAAGTATGTGGGAGATGAGCAGGAAAAGAGAAACTTGGAGATGGCAGGATTAAATTTGATGGATAAAACTTTATCCGTACAAGGTGCCCGGATTTCATTGGAAATATGGGATGTGGGAGGTATGTTAATTAATTTTACTAATCTTGTTTTGATTTTGCTTTTGGTCATTATATAGTCATATTTTATAACTTCAAGTAATATAATTTTTTGGTATATATATTTGGATGTAGGTGACCACAGATCACTGGACCATGTTCCAATGGCTTGTAAAGATGCAGTAGCAATTTTGTTTAAGTTTGATCTTACTAGCCGGACTACACTAAATAGGTATGCTTTATAATTTTTCTTGTTCTTTTAAATGAAAAATAAATCTCAATAATTATACTAATATTAGTAGAAGCTTGTGTTTTTGTTCATTTGCAGTGTTAGTGGATGGTATAATGAAGCAAGAAAATGGAATCAGGTATGTAAGAAAACATTAATTCTGCATTAGTAGTTAATATCAGTTATTTAATATTGATGTATATGTTAGTTTTACGTGTTAGACTTATGGTTAAGTGATTAAATTCACCATTTCCTAACAGCTTAAGCTTTTGAGACAATCGGTAATTTAACATGGTATCAGAGCAGGAGATCCTAAGTTCAATCTCTGGCTTTACTTTACCTCCCATTTAAAATGTTAAATTCCCACTTGTTGAGCTCCCACTTATTAAGGGGAAATTTAGGCCCACAAGTGAGGGGGAGTGTTAGACTTATAGTTAAGTGATTAAATTCACCATTTCCTAACAGCTTAAGCTTTTGGGACAATCGGTAATTTAAAATTACGCATGGAAAAGGTTGTTGAAATAGCAAAGACTATAGTGACTACTCCATTAATGTTAATGAGGCTTCAATTTCTTCTATATGCCATTAATAATTGACATTTTGAAAATAAATTGCCTGATTGAGGAAAGAGAAAAGGACATGAAGTAAGATACAATAGTTTTTCTGTCATCATATAAATGTGAAAATGATTCTCCCCACAAAAGAACTTTGATTTCAAAGCTGATACCTGTGGCCTACAAAATCAGTGCCTATGATTCCTTTAGTTGTCTTTTAGAGTTAGTGGAGCCCCAAAGTTCATGATTGAGCACTGTTATGAATATTGGATATGAATTTATATCTAATTTATATTTTCTTTTCTTTTCTTTTTTTTGCAGACTGCAATTCCAATAATAATAGGAACAAAATTTGATGATTTTGTTAGGCTTCCCCCCGATTTGCAATGGACAATTGTGACTCAGGTAATTAAATATTTCCCACAAATTTGTTTCATTAGATAGTTTATTTTGGATATCTTTTCTAAAGTGGGATCCAAGTCCAACCCAATTTAACAAATGGGGTTTTGATAAGTTACATTAAAAAAAAATGCACTTGATTAAAAAGTTAAAAAAGCAAAAAAAGTAAAGTAAAGTCCTTTAGTTAATCTTCTTGAATAAGAAAGGAATAATTAGTAAATTAATGTTGGCTAAACACTGCAGTAGCTTTAACATTATTGCGATAATATGTGATTATGTTCAACCCATATTCCACGTCCAAGCAGGAATATGAGAATGTTCTAGGAAAATAGGTGAAGACTTAAAAGTCTTCCTTTGTCGATCTTTGAGAATTGGAAATTTGACATTTGCCAAATAATTGAATAGCTATACAAAAGAAATAATTATTCCATTACGGGTTCTTTTCCTATGTAGCAGATGTGCTCTAAGAAAAGATGAATCTTGGACTGGTGCAAATTATGCCCAAACTACATTTTTTTTTATGAACAGGGAATTTAATTATTTAATTTGATATCCATTGTTTATAGCATCGTCGGAACGAATTTGTTCAATGCTAGTTGGATGTTTTGTAATAAGAGCTGGTCCTTGTGGCAACTTCAATATGGGGTTCTTATGTAGTTCTGTGTGTGGAATCTATGGTCGGGTAGTTGCTGTTTGTGCTTCACTGGGGAGATAAGGGCCAGTTTTTGAATTGAGTTGTGCAACTGTTCATGATCAATGTGGTAAATACAGACGGCATGATGACTGGTCTTGAAAGTTCAAAACTATTGAACATAGGTCTCTTTTTTGTTTAATAATGACTAAACTAGTTCCTTCAATCATTTTTATGACAGCTGTGTTATAATGGTGATGCATTCATGATAGGTATTGTTATCCAGGAACATCAGGTAATGGCATTAGGATCTTCTCAAAAAAAAAAAGGTAATGGCATTAGGACAAGTTGGTCTTACTCAGGTATGGGGGTTGCATTTCACAGGTAAGCACTTCAAATTTGACTAGTATTTTTCTGTTACTAGCAAATTTGCTTTCTGAATATGGTGCTGTTGGTATGAGAAGCTTAATTATGTTATAAATAAATGTCAAAAAGTTATATTTTTGTCTATATTGTGAGTCTTGGATGCATATTCCTAGAAAGAAAATCATCACTTACTGACCATTTATTTGTAAAACTAAATGACCATTAACTTTACATTTAGGTGTTTATATAATTGTATTTCTCACTTGATTCTTAATGACTGTAGTTTTTGCATGGTTTGTGTAGACGCCATGTCCTTTAGTAAATTATATGCTGATATGCCTATGCTTGTTGCAGGGGAAAGTTAGCTATAAAGATCACTGTGAAGTACTTCATATTATTTTGTATTCATATATTCAACTCTAGATAGTTGGGACAAATTCTTCGAGTTTACTTGTGTAGCTCTTGTTATGATATCATCATTGAACCAAGAATTGCTCCAAGCCATAGCCTAACTTTTTAATTTTAACTTGTTAAGGTATCTTTGGTTCACTGTCCTTTTGTTTTATCAATAAAGTGTAACCTTATCATGGTTCAGATTCTTTTTGTTTATGGTATTCTTTTTGTTTTATCAATAGAGTGTAACCTCATCAGCACCACACACACGCCTCATCAACACCACATGCACGCCTCATCAACACCACACACACCACACGCACTGCCCATCAGCACCACACGCACGCCTCATCAACACCACACGCACCACACGCACTACCCATACAGCACCACACGCACTGCCCATACAGCACCACACGCACGCCTCATCAGCACCACACGCACTGCCCATCAACACCACACGCACACATACAACTAGACACTCCTAACATGATGCTTGTGTAATTTACCAATAATAATAAACAATCTTGCACTTTTTGTCTTCTTGACCTCCACTGCTTGTTGGTCCAGAAAAACTATCACTTTTGCCAAAAAAAACCCAAGTTAATTGGAAAGTGTGAAGTTAATCACTTAATCAATATTCTAATACTTCTCATGTGTGAGTCTAGAATCTCTCAATACATCTAGTTTTTTAACTTTAAATGGAAGATAGAGTAAAGACGAGTTTCAAACTCAAGATCACTTTTTTACTTTTTTGCTAAATCAAACTCAAGATCACTAGCTTTAATACCATGATAAACTATCACTTATTCCAAATTAGGGGTGTGCGCGGTTCGGTAGGCTCGGTTTTTTTCCAAATTTGTTACCGAACCGATAGGGATCGGTTTTGTAATAATTAAAACCGATGCATACCGATTAGGGTCGGTTTTCCGACCTATAGCGGTGCAATTTGATCGGTTCAGTTTAATCGGTTTGATCGGTTTGATTTGAAACATTAACAATCTGTTTTTTTTTTTTTTTAATAAAAAAATCTGTTCAACCTATAAAAAAAAATCTGTTCACCCAAACAGTTAATTTTTTTTTCTTAAAATAAATGATTTTATTGAAAATGGGCCGGATCTAGTTACAAAAAAGAGGCCCAAATAGTGGAAGCAAAGCATAGATAGTAAACAATAAATCTATTCTAATCTGAACAGCACGAAGGAATACCATTTTGTTTTATTAATGTTATACTTATATATGAGTTAGGCAGGCCCACCCATTTGGCAATGAGCTCACAACAGCATAAATAACAATTAACAAGGCCTATTCATCATGACCGTACACAATTTTGGAGTATTCAATTTAAAGTTTTATATAAAAATCACAACCTTAATCAAACAGCCAACCTTAATCAAACTCAAACACGAAGACATTAATGCTTTCCCAAACAGCCAAACTTAATCAAACCAACTTAATCATTCATGCTTTCCCAAACAAAAAACAAATGAAAAGGAAAACAAAACTGAAACACTCTCAATTACTCGCAACCACAAAGACAAATTCAGACACAAACACAAGCTCTCACCAATAAATCAAAATCATAAACTTCACTCCTCTCACAAGCCTAAAACCCATTGTACCGTATCATTCATGCTTAAGATTTTCCATGCTTAAGAATCATTCATGCAGAGGCTTACCGTTGGTTTGCCGTGACTGGTGAGCGACGACGAGAGCTCAGGCGAGCGTTGCTGCCTCAGCGTCAGGCAAGAGGCAAGAGCGAGAGAGTTAAAGGATAGACTATAGAGGCATAGAGCAGACAAAAGAATGAATTTATGCGGCCGAGAATCTGAAAACCTAAAGCAAAACACACCGTTTTGCCTTTTTTTTTTTTTTCAATAACACCCATATGACATCGTTTTATTAAAGAAAATTACAATCAGAACCTGTGAAAAGACGCCGTATCCAAACTAGGGGAGAAAAACGAATAGTCTCGACCTGGTATCGGTTCGGTTCGGTGTAGATCGGGTGTGGTATCATTTGATCCGGTGACTGCACCGCACCAGCGTCGGAACGGGCTGCGCCCTCCGAACGCCGGCCTCGGCTCAATCGGTCGGTGCTGGTGTCGGGACTGTGTCGTCGGTGCCAGTCGGTTGGGTCGGCTCCGGTAACGATTTGCTCACCCCTATTCCAAATGCCTAAGCTGATGGGAAAGAGAAAATTTTATCACTTAATCAATATTCTACCAGCTCACTTTCTAACAGCTTGAGTTTTTAAGAATGATAGTTACTACAGCTTCTAATGAACCACTCCGAATATCATTTTTTTTTATCCTTCAATTTGCTTTTGCTGATCTAGAGGGCTTTAAAATTGAAAGAAATGCATGTGGACATTATGATATTGCTTGACTTAAATGCATGCATGGTACCCAGTGTTCAGATTGAATGCTACCTGTATGATATATAGCTAGCAAACATGTTGATTTTGGCTGACACTGTAAACCAAATGGTGCTTTATTGTTATAGGCTTGATTTCTTCAGTTACCTTTGTCAATCCATTTTTTTTCTCTCAGAAAGCTAGTTTCTTTTGGGAATGGGACTTTGTCATTCATAGAGTTTATCATGGCTCTCTCGTTTCAGGTTTTAAGATTTTAAATAAATATAAGATATAACTCTTCATGGAAGGTTTTTTTTGGGTGCACACTCTAAGCAATGACAACAATTGAATTAGTAAGTAAATCATTTCCAATTGCAGCAATATATATTGCTGACACTTGTCAAATCCTTTGTATGAGTTGTATCTCGTGGTGCAGATGTTACTTGTATGAGTTGTATCTAGTGGTGCAAGCCACAAGAATTGAATTGCATGTGTGCCAAGTGCTTGTGGAAATTACCCAAAGAGTAAAAAATAAATTAAAAGGAAAACAAAGAATAAGAGATTTGTGGAGGCTAATTAGTTTATAGCTTTAATAGTTTAGATTTGTGGAGGATAATTAGATTTGTCGAGCCTAAGTTTGCTTTAGGCTGCTATCATGGCACTTTTAGAGAGGGAACGAATAAAAAAGGGATCTATTGCATCCATTTTGCATCTGTAGTAGTTCTATATGGTCACTACAACTGAAACAGGGCCATGTACTGCCTAGAAAATAGGTGAACTTTTGAATTTGACACCTTTTCAAATGAAATTCACCAATGGGTATTGGCTTATTGCTTTGATTGTGAGATATTTTATCACAGAGGATACAAATTGTTTGCCTTCTTGGGATCTGTTGGTGGTAAGACTGGAATTGTCCATTATGAAATTTCTAATGCGTGGTATTATATATTCTTCTGCAGATTTCTATTTGATGAAAGTTGCACAGATTACAAATATTATGAATATCAGCTTGCTAAAGAGGAAAAGGCTCTTACGAAGACAAGTGAATCCCAATCATCTCATAGTGGTTAGTAGTTGAATCTTGATGAAATGGTTTTGGTGGTTCTTGGGTATGGATGTCAAATGCAATTTTTTTTTGTTGCTGTCACATGCCTGCAGTTGTTCAACCAATGAAAATGACTTTGGTTTTATGTGGATAATGAGTTTAGAAAGCATGCCTATGCAAAAATGTTGTCATCATCTCTATTAATGCTTGTGGAGTAATAATAAGATACCATATATATGACAATAATAAGTCATATCTGTGAAACAGCATTTATGCATTCAATTTTTTACATTAGTTTTCTTTGTTAAATGCAGCCAAGAATCATGTTAAACGCGGCTAGAGTATGTTCCCTATAGCCGCTTTTTATAAATGCGGCTAGAGTACGTCCTATAGCCGCATTTCTAAAAACGAGGCCATTGGTCCTGGCCTATAACCCCATGTGTAAAAACACGGCCATTGGTCTTGGCCTATAGCCACGTTTGCAAAAATGCGGCCATAGACCCCTTAGGCCTATAGTCACAGGTTTTAGGCCAAGGTTGTAAACGTGACCTAAAAAAACGCGGCTATAGGCCAAATCGTCCTATAGTCACATTTTTATGAGCTATAGCCGTGTTTTAAAAATGCGGCTATAGGACTTTTTTTTGTAGTAAATACTTTTTTTTTTCCTGTTATGATGCAAAAAAAAATGTTAAAGCATGCTAAATTTCTATTTAAAGATGTATGGGAATGTTATTGTGAAGATCTCGTTTTTTGACTAAACCAAATTTGTTTGAAAATCATCGAGGAATGCGTTGTGAGTGTATGTGAACAGAATTACCACTTATTTTTTTATGGACAAATTAAAAAAAAAAAAAAAACTTCATAAATATACTTTTTTATTGAATAATTGAATAAAATACTTCAATGAATCAAAAGAAAATAAAAGTTACACACCTTTGGTCCTAGTTACATTCTATAGAAAAGAAAATTGCAGTACTTTGATAATATTTTAAAAATATTTTTCTTTCGTATAAAATCTTAATTTCTTAAATTAAATTTTGCATTGTACATGCATTCTACTAGTGTAATATAATATGAGGATGTAAATGCATAAAGATGTGATCAAACATATCACATCCAGATCTTAAAACCTTAATATATATGTTAGTACATATTACTATATTAGAATCATGATATTGAAAACCTATTCTAAAATATATTTTTGCATTTTTTAAATGATTGATAGTAAGTCAATAAACCCTAATTCTAAACAGATAAAGAATACTTGCATGAAAATTCCACATTGAGATTTGTTGATGGTCACAGGTGGATTTTTGGTGTTCTTCACTCTAAAGGATCACGCTTAATCTTGAACTTGTTGAAATTCCCACCCAATTAATATGATTTATTTGTAGAAGGATGATGGTAGTTGTGAACATATCTAGCTCTCCACTTATTGATTATGATGATTGATGCAAAGGATGAACCTTATGAAATTCAAGTGACTTGTGTGTGTGATGTGGTGAAAGTATGATAAAAATATGCAGAAAATAAAAAGAAAAATCATAGCTACGCACTAGAGAACTCTAGCCTAAGTATGTGAAAATTCGGTCCCTTTTGAGTTGGTATTACCTCTCTATTTTCCCTTTTTATAGGGGATAAAAGTCGTGCAATTGATAGTAGAACATCAAATATATCTCCCTTGAAATTCCAAAAAAAAAAAAAAATATATATATATATATATATATATAAAATAGGCACTTTGTGATTATAACAGAAGTGCTTTATGGACTATGGGGGCCTTTTAAAATTTTTTATTTTGCCTTTGACTCTCTTTAATTTTTTTTATTAAAAAATTAGTATTTTTAGTGTATTTGGACTCTCCTTTTTCCTTGAGTAGTTTTCTTCTTCAAAAAATAATTAATTAATTAATATAGTAAATGTTTTATCCAACAAGCTAAATTCAATTATTTTAAATTTAATTAAAAATAATTGAATTACAAAATTACAATTCTTGACACATACATTTTTTTTTTATAAAATGTATTTATATAAATTTAAAAAAAAAAAAATCTCCCGACCACGACAACAACAACCCTGTATTGCATGGATTCCACCTCCACCAAACCTATTCAAAATAAATTATGATGGGGCCACCTTCGATGAAGTCAACAAATCTGGAATAGGCGTTGTAATTCGTATAACAATCAAAGGCTTGTTATCCTTCTCTAATTCAACCGTTACCTTCAACATATCAAGCAGTGGAGATTGAAGCACTTGCAGCATTTCAAGCTCTTGAATTTGCTCTAGAGGTTGGCATTCACCAGGCCATAGTTGAGAGGGATTCAGAGATTGTGGTACGAGCTCTAGCTACAGAGGTTTTTAATCTGGCTTCCTATGGTCTGTTACTTAAAAACTCAGTTTATCTTTCTAAACAATATTCTAAATTGCTCTACTCTCATACAAAGAGGAATGATAATAAATTGCTCACAACTTGGCAAGACTAGCTATCAATACAAATAACTGTGCAGCGTGGATGGAGGATGTTCTACCATACATGATTGATACAGCCATTATACATTAATAAAGCTTTGATGTCTTTCCTCTCAAAAAAAAAAAAAAAAAAAAAAAACTATGGATATGCTTCTGGCTCTTTTCATAAACACTGACATTGTAATTTGCAAACGCTACCGCTATAGGCCCGTTTCTTGCTTAGGAGTTAGGACTAATCCATCTGTTTTTGGGCAAGTGTAGATTTAAAGCCCATACAAAATGAAAGCCCAACTGAAAAAAACAGAGAAATCCCTGAAATCGTGATATAAAGGTCAAAAAAAAGAACATACAGTACATACTTGGTCAGAATGACATGGCAGATATAAATAAATAACACTTTTTTTTTCTTTCTTTTTTTGAGAATGAATAACACTTTTGTTAAGAGCCTTAATAATAAAATCCAAAAAAAAAACTAACCTCCGATTAATTATGACTAAACCCGTGATCTCAGGGTTTTTGGGACGTATTAAGGGTTTAGCCGTTTAGCCCCTTCTAGGGCTTTAGCTTTTCCATTTTTTCCTCTGTTGTTGTGGCGGTTGTTGGTGACAACTTTTGTAGTTTTTTTTTTCCTTCTCAAAATTAGGGTTTCTCTAGGGCGGCTAGGGTTTTTGACTCCCCCCACTCCTATCTCCTGTATACACCATTTTTCCATATTAGACTTCATATAGATGTATATATATTTCAAGGTTCTCAAACTTTGGTCATAGCTCACAAGTCACAACCTTTAGAATTCCATCTTCTTCAATCTAGAGGGTCTTTCTGTTTTCTTTTGGTAAAACTCATTTTGAGGACCAATACCCATCTGGGTTTCTTCTTTTGACTCTCTAAAACTTTTGTTTGATTTGGATTGGTCACTCTTTCCTCCCAAAGTTTCAAGTTCAATTCTGGGTTTTCTTGATATTCTTGAATGCAATCTTGTTTTTGGCCCCAATACTAATCTGGGTTTTCTTTCTCATTGTCTCAAATTTGAGTATTCCTCTTGTTGAATTCAATCTGGGGTGTTTGGATTTCGTTCAGAAGATTTCGAATTTGGCATTGTTTTTATCTAGGTGGTGTTGATTGATCATTATCTGGTTAAGGCTACCTGATTTTTCATTGCTGCTTTAGATTGATTCTTTGCCTATTAATTGATTCTAGTGTCCCTTGATGCCAAAGTATTGATCTTGATCTGTTTGGTTGCAAGGAAAAAGTTTCTACTCGATTTTTGTTTGATTTCAGGCCTTGAAAATTGTCAATATGAGTTTTCCTGATCCTCACCCTCTGTTTATGATGCAATCCCAGCATTTTGCTAGTGATGCCATTGGTGTGTGGCCTCAAGCCCCAATGAACAATGACCAATTCGACGGGCATTCTCAACCTTTCAAGAGGCCCAGAAATTCTGAGGACAATTTATCCGATGCTTTGCCCTGTACACCAATGAATTCTAGGATGAACCCCCCAAATCCTCCTCCAATCAATAAAGGAACAAGCAATATTTTCTACAAGACTAAGATGTGCACAAGTTTTATTGCTGGTATGTGTACCAAAGGTTCGGATTGCAAGTATGCTCATGGAATTGAAGATATGCGTCAACCTCCACCGAATTGGCAAGAGCTTGCAGGTTTACGTGGGGTTGAAGATAGATCATCTGGAAATTGGGATGATGACCAGATGCTAATCCACAAGCTGAAGCTATGCAAGAAGTTTTGTTATGGGGAGGAGTGCCCTTATGGTGATAGGTGTAATTTTCTTCATGAAGATCCGGCAAAGTTTAGGGATGATTCGAAGAGGTTTAGGGAGAGTTCAGTGATTAGCATTGGAACTTCCGGATCTTCTATGGCACAGGGAAGTGTTTCTAATCAGTCTGATGGTAGTAGGCCTGTGAACAATGGTCCAGATGCTTTTCGAGTAATTACAAGGCCCTATTTGAAGACAAAGTTATGTAACAGTTGGGAGAGAGGTCAATGTCATTATGGTGATAAATGCCACTTCGCTCATGGGCAAGCAGGTATTTGTTTATGCTGAGCTTATGCTATTAACTTTGTTATTACCAATTTGTCTTTGTGTAGTATGCAATTGTGATTGATGTCAAGTAATTGTTCTAGTCATCTTAGTAGACAATGAAATAAGCAATGAAAGAAGATACTAGGTAGCATGAGCCTTTATTTGCATGATGAATCAAAATAAACAAGTTTTTAACTTCTTTTTGTTAATACAAGGTAAATATCTTAGGTTCTGAATTGAGGGACTCTACTATCTTTTGAAGTGCACAAGTTGTTAGCACATTGTTGTCTCTAATAAAAAATTCAAAACCGTCCCTTTCAAATATCCATACCTACAGTTCTTAATTGAAAAAGGGAGAGAAAAAATTGTGGATTTTATTTTCAGGGCCCAGATAATTAATTCTGCAACTAACTGAACTAAGTTTTGAAACCAGGTCTTGTTGTGTTTCTTACCTTTAGATTATGTTTCTAAATTTTCTTGGTTGAAGATGAAACAGTAATTGGCTCTATTTCTCTTCATGACTGTGTGTTTCAGCTCTTGATTTGATTGTATTATACTATTATTCCCTAGCAGAGTAAGCCACTTTGTTTCCATCTCTAGGACGTAATAATTCATAAAATGCACCCTTTCGCCTATCGAAATCAATATTCCAAGTTTACTTTCATTAAATCCTGAACAATCCTAAATTCTAGTTTTTTGACAAACAAGAATTGGTTTTTAAACATGGTTGCATTTCTAGAGCTGATCTTTAGACAAAGTTCCACTGTCCAAATCCAGTTGTTTTAGAAGGTTGGGGAGAAAGATGTTATCACTGCTATAGATTATCTCCACTGTCTGTTTTTATGTTTAATTATCCGTTAATTATCTTAGAACAATCTTCTCAGGTATGATGGATGACACTGAAAAAAAAACACACACTTGTTAAGATGATATTATTTTTGCAGATATATTGGCAAATCAGATTTTCATAAATCAAAAGGGAATAAGGCATGCTTATATTTACTTATTAACTGTCCTCTGAAGGTCATTTAACTTTTTGAAACAAGCTGGATGGTTTATGTAAAGGAACTTCCTTTGTTGATCCAATTTATATTCAAGCTTGTAATTTGTATTTCTAACACCCTTATTGAAGTGCCTATTAATATTTAATAGGTGCAAATGCAAGCTAGTAGTTGTTTGATCTGTTCCAAAAGTTATTTGCATATTTAAGGGATTCGGTTTCTAACATTAGTTAAATGACCTGAGCAACTATGTGTTTGAATTTAATTGGAGAACTTAATGCACTACACCTAAGGTACTTGATGTTTTACCTGAGTAAGAATATGCAACCATATATGCAGTGCTTTATACTTATCAAAAGAGAACAATGCAGTGCTTTATAGAAGATTTTATTTACTTGGTTGAATTATTATGTTGGTTAATATTTTATTTTTCTTAATGTTTGGTTTTTCTTCAAAATCAGAGTTGCGAGTGGCTGTTGGACTTCTTGAAGGGGATACATTGAGTACTGGATCCATTCCCGTTTTGGCAAAACCCCAATCTGTTCCTGCTAATGATGCGTCTCTAATTAAAACAGGAAGCGTGCCTACTTTAACTGAAGAAGGGCAGCAGGGTAAGAAGTGTTTGTTGAAGTGGAAAAGACCCCAGAAGATCAATCGCATTTATGGTGATTGGCTTGATGATATGCCGCTAGTGCAACACCTGCCAAGCAAAGTGGAGAGCTGAGTTCAAGATCCTGTGTAGGTTGAACTAAGAAATTTTGAAGGGTCATGCTCCCAAGAATCAAGATTTTGAGGAGATTTCAAAGGGCTTGAAAGCGAGAGAATTCTTTTTCATTTTAAGTCTTTCTTTGTTGTTGGTTTGGGAACAGGTCAATAGGTTTGTTTTTTTCATTACTCCTATCCCGCCTCCTCTTCTTTTCTATGTGAAATATAGGTTAGCAATTGGAAGTCGCTATTGTCATTAGAACATCAAATAAGAGACCATCGTTGGTCAAATCAAATGTAATTCTCTCTTATCAAAGCAAGATATTGCCTTCAATTGTCATCAAACAAGAATGAAAAGCTTTACCCAACATAGGTAAGCAACAAGCAGAGCACAAAAATTTATGCAAGATTTGAGTTTGATTGAGATGTATGCATGCTTCACACTTTTTACAGTGTTTGTACAGTGAAAAATGCAAGTCAATGGGAAAGCGTTTTCTATTTGCTATGAAAAATATGACTAATAACATAGGGTGCGTTTGGGATGAGCTAAATTTTTCAGTTTATTTCTACTTTCAGCTTATTTTTGCTACTATTTATGGGTTCTACTGTACTATTCAGCTTATTTTTTAACATTTTTTTTACACTTTCAGTAAAAAGTTTTCAATTTCTTTTAAATAAGTTGTTCCAAACGGACACATTGTAAGGTAAAAAACGTTTTTCTAAATGATAATTTAGTAGTTACATCATTGGGGAAGGAATACTGGGAGGCGCTAGTTGAGCATTGAGCTAGGGATGCTTCCTAAGTAAGACTTGGGAGTAAGCTCAATGACCACCATCCATATGGAATCTATTTATTAATTGATATATCGATAGTAAGGCAAAAAACGTTTTACTAAATGATAATTTAGTAGTTACATCATTGGGGAAGGAATAATGGGAGGCGCTAGTTGAGCATTGAGCTAGGGTTGCTTCCCAAGTAAGACTTAGGAGTAAGCTCAATGACCACCATCCATATGAAATCTATTTATTTATTGATATATTGATAGATGGAGGTGGGGGGATCTAAACTTTGGAGTTTGGAAGTCTCCATAGAAAATGAGTTTGGTGGTATCAATTGAATTAACTGATTATTATTATTTTTTCCAATTGAAATTTTCTAATCAAACAAATCAATTTGTTATTTGGGGTTTGTTTGTCCAAAAAATCCAAAGTAAAATTTAGGAGACATTATCAAAGAATAAATGTTGGCTACAAATTTCATTGGAGCATTAGGCTTCAACCCATAATAGGAAGATGATATGTGTTTTTATCATTTTTTTTTTTTTTTTTTGAGTAAAGTGTCCTTATCATGTTTAATGTACATGATCCACTCAAAAACAAATTATCTGCAATCACTTAAATGTTTTTTTTTTTTTTTTTTTTTTTTTTAGAAACACTCAAATGCTATTATTTTGAGTTGAAGGTTCCAACCAAATTTATAGTCAAACTTCGTCCATTATATATATTGGATCCAAATAAGGACATACATTAATCATCAATTTTATGAAATCTTTTATGGAATTGAAACAGCTATCAAAACAATTAGTTATCTTTTCATT
Organism: Quercus tomentella; assembly: GCA_028535165.1. Lineage (NCBI taxonomy): Eukaryota > Viridiplantae > Streptophyta > Magnoliopsida > Fagales > Fagaceae > Quercus > Quercus tomentella. The sequence continues at coordinate 81,336,681 of JAPQVY010000155.1, forward strand.
TTCTCATAAAAAAAGTTTCCCAAAATGCTTTACTAACATATGCCCTTAGGACATAAGTTAGTAAAACCCATATATATTTAGTATGAAATTAAATTCTGTAAAGATGTGGTATAAAACCCATGTTTTACCCTCCAATCCCAACATACCATATCATCTTATCACATATTTAAGAATAAGTAGAACCACACGCAATCAATTCTAATACCCATATATAAATCCAACTAAATTGGGAATTTATTGATATGTTCTTTAGTGTGGTAGAATGTATTGAATTTTAAGTAAAATACTGATGTGACAATCACTTATTGAATGGTATAAAACATGAGTTTTACACCTCATCTTTACTAACTTCAGACTCATTTAATATATATGTATTCAAATTAAACTAAAATTAATTGGATCATCCATTGATGGTCAACACAGTAAATACATTGATACCATTAAATTTTGATGTATAAACTAAACATAAATTGCTTTATGACATACACATGGCATAAATTGCAAAATTATTTACAAAGTAAGTCTAGTCCTACAAACTTTTCCACAATTTTACCACAACTTTGCTACATAGTGACTCATGTTTTATCATTTTTTTTTTTTTTAGTAAAGTGTCCTTGTCATGTTTAGGGTGTGTTTGGATACCGCTTATTTTACTGAAAACTGAAAACACTGTAGCAAAATAATTTTTAAATGCGTGAATAATACCGTGTGACCTATTTTTAATAAAATTTTTGTTAAAAAAGAGGTTTGTGGATCCCGTGTACAGCACACGGGACCCACTAGAAACACCAAAATCTTGCTAAAATGCGCTTCAAAACCAAAAAAAAGGAAAACGCAGACGCAGGATATTGCTTTTCAATACTATCCAAACGCATACTTAATGCATATGATCCACTCAAAAAAATTATCTACAATCACTTAAATGTTTTTTTTTTTTTTTAGAAACACTAAAATGTTGTTATTTTGAGTTGAAGGTTCCAACCAAATTTATAGTCAAACTTCGTCCATTATATATATTGCATCCAATTAAGGACATACATCAATCATCAATTTTAGAAAACCTTTTATGGAATTGAAACAGCTGTCAAAACAATTAGTTATCTTTTCATTTTCCCATAAAAAAGTTCCCAAAAATGCTTTACTAACATATGCCCTTAGGACCTAACTTGTCTCGGCTTGGTCACGTTGTCCAGGATATCCAGTGGCTCGCAACAGGGCTTAGATGGGCTCAATTTAGTCATGTGAAGCGAAGTGCTAATTCAGTGGCACACGTACTTGCTAGGCATGCTAAAAATGTAGTTGAGGACATGATATGGTTGGAGGAAACTCCACCACTTGCTGTAGAAGCCCTGTATTTGGATTATTTGCATTTATCTGAATGAATGAAAAGGCCGGTTTCAAAAAAAAAAAAAACATATGCCCTTAGGACATAAGTTAGTAAAACCCATATATATTTAGCATGAGATTAAATTCTGTAAGAACGTGGTATAAAATTCATGTTTAACCCTCTAATCCCAACATACCACATTATCTTATTACATATTTAAGAATAAGTAAAACCACACTCAATCAATTCTAATACCCATATATAAATCCAACTAAATTGGGAATTTATTGAAATATTATTTGGTGTGGTAGAATGTATTGAATTAAAAAAAAAAAAATACTAATGTGACAATCACTTATTGAATAGACCCCATCCTTACTAACTTTGGACTCATTTAATATATATGTATTCAAATTAAACTAAAATTAATTGGATCATCCATTGAGGTCAACATAGTAACTACGTTGATACCATTAAATTTTGATGTATAAACTAAACATAAATTGCTTTATGATGTTATGTCAAAAAAAAAAAATTGCTTTATGATGTACACATAGCATAAATTGCAAAATTATTACAGAGTAAGTCTAGTGCTACAAACTTTTCCACAATTTTACCACAACTTTGTTACGTAACAACTCGTGAATTGTGAAATTATAGACCCACATGAACCCAATATTTTATTTCCACCACTCATAAGTCGCCACATAGCAAAATTGTAACAAATTTTTTTTTTTTAGTAATAGTTATGAAAAAGTTTGTGTCATGTTCTTATTTACATGCCATTAATCTTAAGACTTTGTTAACAGGTGCCGGCCAACACCTGTTAATGAACCAACCTCTAGGTCCCACCTGCATAGGAAATTAGTAAAGTTTTACTTTTCAATTGTGGTTGATGTTTAGACGTGTACTTTGGTTTCTCCAATAATTATAGGACAAAAATGCCCCTTTAACACACCTTTTAAGTCTTTAACACATTTCCCTCCATTTCACTTTTTATTTCCCACCCAATTTTACTTTATCAATATTTTACTCTTCATCTTCTTTCACATTGCCAATATCAAACTCACTTTCTTTCATTTTACCATTATCAAACCCACTTCCAACAAAAAAAAAAAAAAAAAAAAAAAAAAAAAAAAAGATTAAGAAAAGTTCAAGTGTTCAATGAAGGATTAAGCAATTATTTGCAAGGTACAATAATTTTATTTTATTATATTTATATTTATTTTTAAATATATTTGAATATGAGGTTAATCTTATTTTATTTGATTCATGTTTTTTTTTTTTTTTTTTCATTTATCCTAAAATATGATATGGATTGTTTTAATTTTGTGTTAATATAGCACCAATGGATGAGAATTTAGTTATAAGTGAGACTCATCAAGTTGTTAAAAGGAATTGTTTTAACTTAAATGAATTATTTCAAGAATGAACTATTATTTTATTTTATTTGTATCATTTTTTTTTTCATTTATCCTAAAATATTATATTGAATACTGATTGTTTTAATCTTGTTTTAATGCAGCACAAATGGATGACAATTCAGTTGCAAGTGAGACTAATCAACTTGTTCCAATAAATTACTTTGACTTAAATGAAATACCTCAAGAAGGTACTATTATTATTATTTTTTTATTTGTAATCCATATTTCATTTAACGTATAATATGATATTGATTTTTTTTTTAATTCTTGTTTTAATATAGCACAAATTGATGATGATTTAATTGCAAGTGAGATTCATAGAAGTGTTTCAAGGAATTGTGTTGAGTTAAATGAGTTTCCGAATGATGGAAAAAATAATAATACATGTGGAGGGGAAATAATTGATTGGAATGAATGTCCAATAGATGAGATAGGGGTTATTGAAGAATATGAGGATATAAATTCAATAGAAAATGAATTTGAGCCTTTTGTTGGTCAATGTTTTCTTAGTGAAGAAGAAGCTTTCATTTTCTATAAAAATTATGCAAATCGAAATGGTTTTACAATTCGAAAAGGTCGTTCAGAGAAAAAAAATGGAGAAATAGGAAGACGTAATTTCTTTTGTCATCGGGAAAGTAGGCAACCACTAAAATGGTGGATCCATCTAAGGAGCAACGAAATAGGAAGTCTTTAAAATGTGAATGCAAAGCTCATGTAACTATTGTATTGCGAAAGTCAATAGACATTTTTCCGAAAGAATGGCATGTCACTATTTTTGTTGTAGATCACAATCATGAATTGTTGTTCCCTTCGAGTGTACGATTTCTTCCGACCAATCAAGTTATCACTAAAGATGATAAAAATTGCATTCTCTTATACAAAGAAGCTAGACTTTCAGTTAGAGAAATAATACGTGTCATGGAACTTAAGAAAAATGTGAAACATGGACATCTTCCATTTTTTCAACGAGATATTCGTAATCTTTATGTGAAAATGAGAAAGATGCATGCTGTGAATGATGCTATGGATCTCTTACAATTTTGTAAAGTTGCTAAAGAAAGGAATTCTAAGTTTCAATATGCATTCTCAACGGATGAAGAGAAAATGTTAGAGCATATTTTTTGGTCGCACCCTCATAGTTTTGATTGGTACCAAAAATATGGAGATGTGGTTGTTTTTTATATTACTTACAAGGTAAATGCTTATGATATGCCTTTTGGTATTTTTGTTGGTGTCAATAATCATGGAAAGTCGATTCTCCTTGGTTGTGCACTTCTTCGAAATGAAACAACTAGTGTTTTTCGATGGCTAATGAAGGTACTCTATTTATCTTATAAATTTGTACAACTATTTTTCCATTTTATTTAATTAGCGTTTTGTTTTTTGGGTGAAAATGATTTGTTTGTGTTGGAATTCTTGGAGTTATTTTATGCTTGTTTTGTGTGGAATTGAAAATGGAATTTTGGGTTTTGTATAAACTATTAGATGAGTGAGAATTGAGATTCTTCTTTCTGTTTGTATGTGAAAGAAGCAAAACCAATTAGAAATTTGTGAGTAAATGGGGATAAATGCTGTTTGTTGTTTCAATAAAAGTTTACTTATTTATATTATAATAAAAAAAAGAGCTAATGGAGGTAGTTGTGTTTTTAATTGCTGCATGGGGTGGAGTTCACTCAACACCCACTGACCCACCCACGTATGACCCTTTGTTTTCTTTTTTTTTTTAATTTTATTTTTCCTCTTTTTTTCTCATCTACCCATTTCTTCACAAATATCCACTTTCTTCATCTCTTTATCTGCTTTCCTCCACACTTTTATCTTCTTTCTTCTTCTACACTTCTCTATTTTCCTCCACGCACACACATCTTCAAAGAACCCACTCTCTCAAATTTCTCATCCTTCCTCTTACATGCCAATTGAAAAGCATTAAGAGTTAATGCTTCTCAATTTCACCCAAGACCAACTCATCTCTCACTCTGTAGCCCCAAAACCAAATTGGAATTGAATTTAGATGGCTGCATCGGAACTACTCCTCGTCATCTTGACCCAATGGTGTTAGAAGATTCAAATCTGATGTTAGAATGAGACCAATGATGGTCAGAAGGAGGTCCTTGTCCATACCCAGATGTTGCTATGATTTTCTCTATATGCCATTTCTGTGCATTTTGTGGTTATAGAGTAGGGATAAATTTGAGAGTTCATAATAAAGCTGATGGTAATTTAGAGATAAAGAAGACGTTTTTTTCAATTTTGAGTTCAAGGGCATTTTGGTTTGGTTGTAAAATTATTTGATTTTCTCCATCTAAACCGACACATATTTAATACATATCCAGCTTTTTTCATATCCCTAAAAATACTTGAATGATTTATTTTAAATTTTATCACATTAACAGGTGCTATACAGCACCCTTATCACTTATCAGCACCCTTAATCTTAAACTAAAGCCACCCTCCACAGGGTGGAACCCACGGTCCGAACCCCGGTCCCATTCCCATGCAACCCTGGCTCGACTGAGACTCTCCCTCTGGTGAAGCAAAGTCGGTGGTCCCCAAAAATGCTCTCAATCAGGACACGTGTCATTACTCCAAGCCTTCGAGTCATCACCTACCTCAGCTCCTACATTTCCTCTCTCTCTCACGGTTCAAAGCCAAGCCACCACCAATGGCACCAAGATAGTCATGTTCTTCTCTCTCCTCTCTCAAACCTCACCTCTCTTTTCTCTCTCTAAAAAACTCTCTTTTCTTCATACCTTAACCACAACTCTCTCTCGCCTCACCATAACCAAAACCATAGACACATCCACCATGGCTATAAACTTGAAGCCCCATGCTTTTGCAGGCAACCCTTTGAGATCCAAGACCCCAAAAGCTGAAGACCCATTTGCACCAATCCCAGCCCTTGAGACCCTCAAGACCCAGCTCTTAGATTCCACCACTGAACACCATGTCTCTCCACCTACTTTCAAGGTCCTACCTTTCAGAAAAGGCAGGCCCTTGGCATCTTCCAATGGTGGGGTTGGTGACTTGGTACCAAATTGGAATCTGGGTTGGATTAGTTTGGCTGATTGTAAAGATTACTTGGCCAATTCTGGGGTCCAATTGAATGGGGACTCCTTGGTTTATCTGGGTTCCAGGCCTGCGGATGATGTTGTTTATTGGGCTATTGATGTTTCTGATGAGGGTGGTCTGGTTACTGAGTTTGCTACCAAGCAGCTCAGTTTTGTTGAGGTTAGGACGCTAATGGTAGCCACAGATTGGGCTGATTCCGTGGCTATGGGGGAATTGGCTATTGCTGGACATGTAAGTGGTTATTGTTCTTTGAAGAGGTTTGTGGTTGATTTTGATTTAAGGTACTTTTATTGAATGGTGACATGTTGGTGATAATAGTATTGTAAGCTGTTATTGTTCTTTGAAGAGGTTTGTGGTTGATTTTGATTTAAGGTACTTATATTGAATGGTGACATGTTGGTGATAATAGTGTTGTAAGCTGATTGTTAATGTGTTTTGATTTGTTCAATCGGTGATCTGATTGGAATTTTCTTTTGTAGACCTGCAAAAAGTTGTGATGAGCATGAGCTTTAGTTTAACTTATATTAAGTTGTAGTTCACCTGTTGATTGGCAACTTGTCAATGTGATTGTTTGTATGTTTGCTTGTTCTTACAATTAGAAAATTTACTGTTGGTCCCTAAAGTTGAGCACATAAGTGGTTTTAGTCCCAGAGTTTAAAATTATTGCTTTTAGTCTCTAACAAACTTAAAGTTGTCGCTTTTTGTCTCTATTAAATTTAAAGTGATTGCTTTTAGTCCTAAAAAAACTTAAAAGTGATCAATTTTAGTCCCAATGGAGTGATGACGTAGCATTCTTTAGTTTGGCCACCTAGGAAGGACAGACATGGTACGGGTATGGACACGGTATGACATGGTGACACGAGCAATTTTTTAAAAATTATAACATAAAATGGCTGGTATGACACCAGTATAACACGGGTACAACACTCTAAATGAAGTGTCCGTGCTTCCTAGAATGACCATAGCATCTACAGGACTAACAGCGATTACTTCGAATTTCAGGGACTAAAATCTTTTAGAGGTTAAACTGTATAGACCAACAATGTATTTAAGCCTTTTTACAAGTTTTATGAATCTCAACCAAGCAAATTTCTGTATGTTTGCTTGTTCGCTAAAGAGCAAGGTGAGGCTATGGGTTCAAGACCCACAGGTGTCATGTGTAACTTACTAGTCAGGAAATAATATCTGTAGGGACCTTACCAAAAAGACTTATGTATGGGAGGATCAATCTTAAAATATGTGCAAGTACTGTTTTGAATATTTTGGGGAAAGAGAGAGACTGTAAGTGACCTCAGTTTGATATAAAGAGTTCAAGGAACCCAAGCAGATTTTCCTGTGTATTAGGGCTGTGCCCCTTCAGGTGCTTCTTTATGAAATTTTTTACTTATTTAAAAAAAAAAAAAAAATTCCTTCAAAGAAGAGGAACCAAAGGGGAATTGACTTGTACAGCTACTGTTTGTGCACGATCAATACAAGATTACACTATTTTTTTTGTAATGTTCTACTCTTAGTTGCTTCCCATGACCATTTCTTGACGTACTTGATTTGCCTGTCAAGGATCCATATCTGATCTCAAAAAGTTTTGAGACCAAAAGCTTTGGTTGTTGTTGTTGTTTTGTTAAAGCTTACCAGATTAGCAGGCAATGATGTCACCTTACTTTTTGTATTTTGCTAGCTATTGTTTTACATTGCCTGTTATCTTCCTGCATTATTGCATAGTTAAAGGTTGCTGAGAGCTGCACATATTTTCTCTGGTCTTGGGGTTTTATTAGGCCAGGGCATTGCTAGAATGGCATAGCATATCAAGATTTTGTGGACACTGTGGTGAGAAAATGGTCCCCATAGAAGCTGGGAGCCGAAAGCAATGTTCAAATGAGTTATGCAAAAAGAAGGTTTATCCTCGTGTTGATCCGGTATGATTATGCTTAATATCCTTTCTTATAAATACCTCAATAAATTGGAAGCTTCGAGTGTCTCATTGGTTTCTATGGCTTAAGTCTTATTACAGGTTGTCATTATGTTGATCATTGATAGAGAGAATGACCGTGCACTCTTAAGCAAACAATCAAGATTTGTACCCCGAATGTGGAGCTGCTTAGCTGGTTTTATAGAAGTATGTGCTTGGACAACTTTTAGATGTTGCATGTTTAGAAATTCTTTTATGGGATTCTAAAGCTATTGTTATATTGATGTGGTGCTGCTCCCATACAAGAGAGAAAAGGGCAGGGGGTAGAAAAAGAAGAAGAAGATTGACATGAAAAGATAGGTCATTTGACCTGAACTGGGACACTTCTTAATATCTCTGTGACCAAATCGTAACAATAATAATTAGATAACATTCAAGAATTTTTTTTTTTTTTTTTTTTTTCTTGTCTCAATAAATTAGTAACAACTTCATTAATTTGAGGCTTTTTATTATCTGTAGCCAGGAGAAAGCTTGGAAGAGGCAGTGAGAAGAGAAACATGGGAGGAGACTGGTATTGAAGTAGGAGAAGTTGTATATCATAGTTCACAGCCATGGCCTGGTATAAATTTTGCAAAATGCATTTTTTTTTCTCATATATTCCCGCTTGACACTATATTTAACACTATGGATGCATTATTTTACATCTGATGGCTTTCTGTCTTTTGTCCATTATCCATCTCATAGTCTTTTGTGCCACTCATTTGCATTTTAAATATATTACTCCCAGTTTTGACTGCCTTTTCCCCTTTTTAAACACAAAACCAGAAAAATCAAGAACATTTGGTCCTATGACCATCTTATGTAAATTTAACCTTTAGTCTAGTAAGGCTGTGTTTGGTTCAACGTAAAATATTTTCCGGAAAATAAATATTTTCTGGAAATGCTATTTTCGGGAAAGGAAAATATTTTCAGGTGTTTGGTTGCATTATGAAAATTGTTCTAGAAAATATTTTCATGTGTTTGGTAACATTCTAAAAATACTATTTTCCTACAAATTTTTCACATTTTCTCAGTTTCCAAACAAATTTTATATCACAAAATCCACCACCACCAACACATCAGCACCCACAGAAAATCCACCACCACCCACAGAAAATCCACCACTATCCACGCAAAACCCACCACCACACAACACAAAAACCACCAAATCACCACCACCCACACCACCACAACAACAAAAAAAAAATCAGAGGAGGACGACGAGATTGAGAGGGCAGCGCGATCGAAGGTGATGATCTAACCCAGAGGAGGATGACGCGATCTTGCAGGCACGAACTTGGTGCCGTGATCTTGAAGGCGCGACCTTGGCGTGATCGAGAGGGCGGCTCGATCTTGGTGCGATCTTGGCACGATCAAGACGACGACGAGATCGAAGGCAATGATCTGACCTAGAGGAGGATGGCGCATCTGGGCTTGGGGCGGTGGGCTGAGCTCGACGGCGCGAGCTCGATCCAGTCTCTCTTCGTGCTCTTTCTCTCTTTCTCTCTTCGGTGTCTGAGTCCGGAAATGGTTTGAAGATAAAATACAAACGTAAAATGATTTCCGGGTCAAAGCCTAATATTTTACGGTCAACTGAAAATATTTTCCGGAAAATTTATTTTCCATGCGCAACCAAATACCTGCATTTACGGAAAAACATTTCCAGAAGTGATTTGAAGCTAAAACAAACACAGCCTAAGTTCTCAATTACGGAATGCTTTAGTCCACTTGAATATAATCCAAAAAAGCAAATAACTTTTATCATTAAAGATAATCATGCTTTATTTGTTGATCATTTCATGTGAGATTCCAAATATCCAAAAACTTAAAATTTTGTTTTAAATTCCTCTATTTTATTTTTCTTTTTTTGCTAAAATCTTCTGTATTCAAACATACAGAAAGATGATTCTGAGAGGTATTTGCAATATTGCCCCTCTGGTTTTGTAAACAATTCCTCATAAGTAGCCTTCTGAATTTTATGAATTTCTCATTGGAATCATTTGTACTAGTTATCTCGAAGATTCTTCATTTTATTTTGATGATTTTTTAAATTATAAAAGTTTGAAAATTTTCTGAACTACAGGTTTTAGGGCTTTGGAAATATAGTTGTTATTTTCTCTAATTTTTCTTGTCCTTTCTTTTTTTGACACATACGCAGTCAAATTGTCCTCTCAGCATCATGAGTTAAGAGATACTTAATAGTGTTTGTCTATCCACAAAATCTGTTTCTTTTAGAATTCCTGTTGATTTTTGTGCCATGGAGCATTGACTACGTAATTGTCCTGTCAGCATCATGAGTTGAGTAATTTTTTTTTCTCTCTTGCTATTATGTTGATAAGAGAACCATAGGCAACCTAATTTTCCTGTCAGCATCATGAGTTAAAAGATACTCATAGTTGTTTTGTTTATCCAAAGTATCTATATCTGTTAGAATTTTCAGTTGATTTTTCGGCCCCTCTACTTTCTGCAATAATGTATGAGATTGATGATTTCTGGTGATATACATATAATGGGTTAATAGTTTATACAAATCATTGTATAGATTTCAATTTTTGTCTGTTGATTTATAATTCTCTTGTTTTGGTTTTTTCCCAGTTGGGCCAAGTAGCATGCCGTGCCAGTTGATGGTTGGGTTTCATGCATATGCAAAATCACTAGAAATAAATGTGGACAAGGAAGAGTTGGAAGGTATGTTGAGACTGAGCATCTTGTGTGTGTTTAAATTCACCATTCTTTTTTATTCTTTTCCCAGGTGGTCGGTCTTTAGCTGTGTCTTTAGTTTTTATTAAATAGGTAAATGCCATTTTGGTTTCCTGAGGATAACTGGATAAGTTTTCTTGACTTCATCAAACGAGTCAGCTTAGCAATAAGGCAAGAAGTATCATGTAAAAAAACATAATGTTGTGTTGAGAACAAACCTAGAATCTACTCTATAATGCAGGGATTTCATTTATCTGGATGGGGGCTTCTTTAATTTGTAAATGATGTGCATCATCTTGCAGCAAATCATAACTTTCTTATCACCCCCCCCCCCAAAAAAAAAGCGAAAGAAAACTGTAGGAGACCAAATAAAATGAGTTGCATAGATGCTGAATATTGTTTCATGGATTTGAGGGTGAGGTTTGCTTTTCCAAGGCATGCTCATGACAGTTTTTTGTGCTCTTTTTGCATTTCTGTTGGACATGTTGAAAAATTAAATCTAAAAATAATGTTCACTTATATTTTCCTAGATGCTCAGTGGCATAATAGGGAAGATGTGAAAAAAGCTCTGACATTTGCTGAATACCAAAAAGCTCAAAGAACAGCTGCAGTCAAGGTAGAACAGATGTGCAAGGGGGTTGAGAAAGGACAAAACTTGGCTGCGGATTTCAATGTGGAAAGCGGTGAACTTGCAACCATGTTTGTCCCAGGGCCATTTGCTATCGCCCATCATCTCATATCTTCCTGGGTCTACCAGGATTCATTCAATGGTGTTGAAGCTCATTTAAAACTACCTAGAAGTGGTTCTATGTCGAGTTTGTAGTAGTGGTCAACTAATTTTTAAGACAACACAAAAGCTAGCATCCTACATTCAAAATAATTCAAAATAATAGTCAAGAGTCTTGTATCATCGTAGTTCAGTCCTGTATCCTGATTCTCAAGATGGTAAAGGGTATTTGGTGCCTCAATCCTATGGAATGTTATTATGTCTATGTTGTGAATAATACTACCTCCAAAATGAGAAAGTGAGAAAGAGAGAGAGCAGTGTTGGTGCTACCAACCTCCCTCATGGTGGCTGGTGGCATGTATTGCATCCATTAAGGTCGAAGGTGTGATAGTGAAAGATGAAGAGCAGTTTCTTCCCTTCATTTAATTTAATTTGTTATAGTTGGCATACTGTTATCTTCTTATCCAAAAATAATTCATGTATGTATCTTGTTAATTGTTATACATTTGAATCATTCATGCATGTATCGTGTTCGAAAGCTTGTTATTTAACACTTTTCAAACTGATTCGGTTGTATCATATATTTTTTCCAATTCAAATATAAAAGATTAGCACGAGTTTGGTTAGGGATTATGCTATCTCTTTCTTCTTATTACTTAGCAAAAAAGAGATTTGGAAATTACATGTTAAAATAACCAACTGCCAACATCAGTGTTACACTAGTACAACACCTGTTGTATCATAATCTACTTAGAAGTGGGTTTTATTTATTTATTTATTTTCCTGAAGTACGAAATAATACTAATCTTCTCTCTCTCAAAAAAAAAAAGTAACAATTCTGTGGAATACGCTTTGCATGAGTGCAATAATCAACAATGGGCTGGAAAGAGATTGAGTGATTGACTAGTGATCATAGGTTATTATATTGCAGTTTATGTTTTCATCATAAATCTATTATCCTTAACTTCATGATGATTTGAGGATTGAGATTTGAGAGCTGAGGCCAAGATTAATCTGAGACAAGTTATAATAAACCCCAAGTTGGCTTTCTTAGTGTTGATACCCACTTTGGCAAGGAGGCCCAATAATAGGAAGAAGCCCAACAATACGGGAGGAAAAGAGTTAGTAAATTGAGAAGAAAATCATTAAGCCCGAATGACAGGAATAATGAACCATAGGCCTAAAAAAAAGCAAAAGGGTCTCAAAGAAAGCAAGTGGGCCTAAATGAGCCCAGAAAAAGAAGTGGTAAACCTATGGGCATTATGAGAAATAGAAAGGAAGCAAGAATGGGCCAAAGAAGCCCAAAGTAAAGAATTAAGTAAATAAGGGGATGGTGGAAAAGCCCATAAACCCTGAAAATAAAGGATATGGTAATTTGGGCCGAGAAAGCTCAAAAGACTTAGCAAAAGTCCATGGGAATGAAGAATTGGAATGAGCCGAGAATGCCTAAGGAGATGAAATGGGTTGAGGATGCCCAAAAGAATGAAATGGGCCAAGGAAGCCCGGAAGCGATGAAATGGGCCAAGGAAGCCCAAAATAGCATAAGTACTAGTCCAATGATAATGCTGGGCTACTGGAATTGAGCAAAAGGAAAGCATATAACAGGCCCAAAAGAGGCCCATCAAGCACAAGTTAAATAATAGCATGACAGGAATAACAAGATGGCATGACAGAAGTATTAAACGACTCGCCAAGAGGGTAAGGAATGGATTAGAGAAGGAAAAGCCCACAATTAAGCAAGGCCCAGCCCAAGAAAGAAGTAAGACATAAAGAATGAAAGCTCAGAGACTCATTCATGCCATAAGAGGTCAAGAACGAGTAGCAGAATATGCAAACGAGCCCTCAGGTCATGGCAAACACATGAACAACAAACAAGCCATAGACACACATGAAAGTGGAGCACGCATAAGGCTCAGGCACCACCAACTTGTACCCAACCAATATAGGGGTGGTGGGCCATGGGTTAAAGGTAAGATAGGGTATGGTCTGGTAGTAGGGAGATGGGGAGAGCCTATTCTGGGGTTTTCGTTCAAACTCTTTTAGGGGGAAATGTCCTACTGGGATGATATGCCACCCAAAAGAGGGAAAGATGAGTTAAAATCACTAGGTGCATGCTATGAGGGATAGTGAGAAAGAATACCCACCTTTACCCGGATAGGAATGCCACAGTGAACAAAAAAACAAAATAAGACTCTTTGTCTAGGAATGGGATATGGCACGGCCAGCACAGGTAAGTGGTGATGGCTGAGCAGCTGACAGACCAGTGGGTGGTCTGGGAACGACACCCACACCAGGACAAAAGCAGTTAAGCAGTGTAAAATAGTAAAAACCCAACACGGCAGGTAGTATAAAAAGGGTATTAGCTGTGCACAGAAAAAAGGAAGAACGGAACAAGAGAGTGAAAGATAGAGCAGAAAACTTAGAAAGGAAAAAAAAAAAAAGGGAATTTGAAAGAAAAGAAAAACAGAGAGTAAGCAGGAGTGTGATAGTGGGCATGCACCAATAGGCTATTCCCTTCTCTCTCTCTAAAAGCCTACCCTCTAGTAAGGATTAAGAAATCTGAGGATAAGCCATTTAGGCCCATTCTCTCAAAGTGGGTAATTTCCATGGTAGGATTTTCTTGTGAGATTGTCCACATTGAAGAGTGGTTCCCTTCCTAGACTTAACTCCGTAGAGAAATCAAGCATGGCAAACTGACCATTCTTCCTTTGTTTTATTGATTAAGCATTAGTGTGATTTCCTTTCTTTATTGTTATCATCTTATTTATGTTGCATTTATATTACTGCATTGCTTCTTCCTTTATTAAGATCATCATTTAGTATTTCCTGTGTTTTGACTAATAGTAAGCATATTCTTTTTTTATTGTTGTCATAGTATACCTACCTGCCATGACTCTTTTGTAACAGTTTCCTCTGCCATGGGCATGTGACTAAGGTTTTAGGAAAGGGGCTTTAGTTTGCGCATAAGCTGGCTTGGGGTGTGTTGCAGTCAAGCCAGTCCTGACCCTCTTACCTAGAACCATTAGGCCATAGCGTGGCAGGAGGTAGCCCAGCCAACAGTTGCAAAAAAGGCCCACCACATTTAAATTGGCGACTCCGCTGGGGAGTTAGGAAAAAGACAGGAAAGTAGACAAAAGCCCTCGCAAGCTATGCCTGCAAGATCAAAGACAACGCGAAACATGAGTACCGTGCCTTCGCAGGCAGAGTCAAGGCCAACAATGCCCCACCAACACCAGCCCAACCAGGCAGAAGGTGTCAATAGAGTAGGGGCTGAACCTCAGCAACAGCAAAGGATCCCCACTGACAATGCCAATGTTTTTATCAAGGTGTTGTAGTCATTGCAACATTCGCAATAGCAGATGATGGAAGAAATCTGTTAAATGAAGGCGGACAAGACGAAGGAAAAAGGAAGCTAGCATGACCCAGAGCATGCAGCAAACAAAGAGGAGACCCCAATTGGAGGTGCTCCGCAGAATGCAGAACATCATTTTATCACTACGGCCAAAGTTGCAGCACTCTTAGAGCAAGAAAAGGCCAAAGCGCCTAAGGAAAGGTTTTATGCGAGAAGACCTCCTTACCCATTGAGAATACTCAGTAAGCCATACCCCGAGAGGTATAAGCCATGAGTTTTTGCACAATATGATGGCAAAAGGGGAAGTGTTGTCGAGCATGTGAGCAAATTCATTGATACCCTTGGCCCTTACATGGCAAACAAGGACCTATGTCTTTGAGAATTTTCCAAATCACTATGTGACCATGCGTACACCTGGTACACCGGTTTGAAACCAGGGTCAATCCAAACATGGGATGACATGGTGGATGTATTTTGTATTAAATACTTTCATGGAGAAGAAACAATAACACTTGCGACTTTGCAAGCAACTAAGCAGAAAAGCGGCGAAGATTTGATGGAATACATCAAAAGGTTCAGAGACATAGTACTCGATTGCTATAACCATTGCGAAGAAAAGACGTTAGTAGAAATGTGTATGGGAAACATGATTAAGGAGTACAGAGCTGTTCTAGAGAATCTAGAAATCTCCCAGTTCGCATAGCTATTGCAGAAAGCTAGAAAGACTGCTTAGTCAATGAGATCAAGTTTTGACAGGAAAAACATCCCACAAACTATGGTAGTATCCATTGACAAAAGAAAGAGGAAATTTGATGGGAAGGAGTATGATACCTCTCTACCACTACCATGTACCCCTAAGAAGCTGGACGTGCTCCTAGATAAATGGATCATAGATGGAGTTTTAAGCCTAACCAAGTTTCTGGAGAGCCCATCGAAGAAGAGCGGAGAGACCCACGTTTCTGTTGCTTGCACAATTTTGTGCAACATCCTACCACAGAATACTGGGCACTCTGTAGATTGGTGCACTTAAGAATCAAAAAAAGGACTCTAGAGTTGTCCCAGCCAGAAGTCCAAAGAAACCCACTCCCAAACCACAAAGGGAAGGGTATAGCAACAGTTGTCATTTGTGCAAACCCAGGGGAAGACGAGGAGGAAAGGTCGGCCCTGCCTGCTACAGCGATTACAACCTTGCAGAAAAGTTCCAGGTTCAAGAACTTGTTTGATCAGTTGGGACTCACAGCAAATGAGCGAAGGATAGCCACAGATGCTTTGGTGAGTATTGCCTCCGGGGTAGGAATAGAATGCTTGACAGCAAAAGTCACGGATGACAAGGCCCTTTTACAGGAAGCAAATGAGATCACTTTCAGTGATGAAGATATGGAAGCGGGGTACTCAGATCACAGGAGGCCCTTTTACTTGGCAGCATCCATAAATCAAATCCCCATCAAGAGAGCCTTGGTGGATACCCGCTTAGTACCCTACAAGCAACAGGAATTTCAAAAAGAAAGATTCAGGGATGCCCAATGGAAGTAACAGGATTTGGGGGAAGAGGCGAATATACCGCAGGCTACATTTAGCTATGGTTGAAAGTGGGACCAATAGCCTATTTGGCCCGCTTCCACGTGGTAAAAATAGACGTCTCATACCACGTGCTATTGGGAAGACCGTGGTTGCATAAGCACTGATTGGTCCCATCCACTTATCATCAGTGCGTGAAAGAAAGGCTGAACGGTAAAATGATACGCATAGCAGCAAATCTATCACCCTTCGAAAAAGCGGAGGCTCATCTGGTAGAAACTATGTTCTATAATAAGTGGGCACCATTCGGGAAAAGCTCAGTGTCAAAACCATAGGGCACTTTTGTGCCTAGTTAGGAAGACGTTCAAGATGACCTAGAGCTCGATCTAAGGAGACTATTAATGCAGAAAAAGGAAAGGAAAGAAACGCCTGCCCTGGAATTAGACAATGCACCACAATGCGTCAGGGTTTAGACCCCTGATGGCAAAAACGTCTACAAATTATGAAGGTGCACAGGGCCCATATGCGATACGCAATGGGGCCTTAGACAAGGATCACAGCATAAAAGTTTGGTATGCTGCGTAGCTCAAGAAAGTACGAAAGAAGAAAGTAATACGGAGAAAGAGGAGGAAATCACAACAGAAGATGATAAACAAGTAGCAGCAGAAGAAAGATTGGAAGAAGTTGACTTGGGAACTAATCCACAGGAGCCAAAGCCCATCTCAATTAGTTCAAAATTATCAGAGGAAGAAAAGTCAGAATTAGTATTGTTGCTGAAAGAATTTAGGGATGTTTTCGCATGGGATTATAGCGAGATGCCTTGGTTGGATCCCGAACTAGTGGCACATACGCTAAACGTGGATCCCGAGGCTAAGCCAGTGGCTTAGCTTGCCAGAGTGTTCCACACTGAAATAGAAGAGCAGATGGTAAAGGAGGTGCAAAAGCTGCTAGTCGTGGGTTTCATTAAGCCCATCCAGCACCCACGCAGCTTGTCCAACATTGTGCCAGTAAAGAAGAAGAATGTGTAGATAAGGTGCTGTGTAGACTTCAGAAATCTTAACAGGGCCTGCCCAAAAGACAAATCCCCACTGCCAAACATGGACTTGTTGATAAATTCTGCAGCAAGAGACGCCATGTGTTTCCTTCATGGATGGCTTCAGTGAATACAATCAAATTCAAATGGCGCCAAAAGACGCGGAGAAGACTGCTTTTAGGACTCCCATAGGAAATTTCTACTATACTGTGATGCCTTTCGGGTTGAAAAACGCAGTCGCAACCTACCAACGTACCATGACGGCCATATTTCATGACATGATGCACCATGAGCTGGAAGACTATATGGATGACATAGTTGCGAAGTCAAAAAGGTGAGAGGATCATGTCCAAATACTGAGAAAGGTGTTTGAAAGTTGCCGGACCTTCAAGTTAAGAGAATCCCCTTAAATATTCCTTTGGAGTATCTTCTAGGAAATTTCTGGGTTTTCTGGTCCATAGCAGAGGAATAGATGTGGACCCAGCCAAAGCCACAGCCATAGCGACTATGAAGCTGCCTGCCACGATGAAGGAACTGAAGAGTTTTCTAAGGAAAGTCTCATACATTCGAAGATTCATCCTTGGTTTAGCATCAATCACTTCGGCCTTTGCCAAGTTACTCAAGAAGGGACAATATTTCGAGTGGGGAAAGGCGCAGCAGACGGCCTTTAGAAGGTTACAACAGATTATGACGAACCTTCCTACAGTGCAAGCCTTGATCCACAAAAGGCCGCTACTGCTCAACTTAGCCACCAGCTCGTATGCCATAGGCGCGTTGATCGCCTAAGAAGATGGAAGCGGTGTTGAGCAACCAATCTACTACATCAGCCGCGCTCTAAAAGATGTGGAGACTCGCTATCCCAGGGTAGAAAGAGCTTGCTTGGTGATAGTATATGCTTCACAGAGGCTACGCCATTACTTCCTAGCTTACGAGGTATGGCTGATGATGAAGTCTCACGCAATCAAGGCTCTGTTGCGGCAACCAATCCTCTCTGGAAGGATATCCCAGTGGTTACTACAGTTGTCACAGTATGATTTGAAGGCAGGAACGCTCAAAGCAGTAAAAAGTCAGGCTATAGCACATTTATTGGCACAATTCCCAGGAGAAGAGGAATTCCCGTTGGACGACGGAGTTTCAGGGGAGGTAGCCATGGCAGACGTAGTTAGAGAACAATGGGTAATGAAGTTTAATGGATCCTCGACTACCCACTCAGGAGGCGTGGGAATAGTCCTATATCATGAGGGGGATGAGGCCATGGCGTTCTCATTCAAATTGGAATTTCCTTACTCAAACAATACCGCAGAATATAAGGCTTACCTTACCAGGCTAGCTACAGCCCTCGAAATGGAGGTCAAGCTTTTAAAGGTATTTGGTGATTCCAACCTAGTGGTCTGCCAAACCAAAGGAAGTTTCTCTTTTAAGGAACCCAACTTAGCCCCATACAGGACAATGGCCCAGAAGATGGAGGAAAAGTTCTCAACATTTGAAATAAAGCAAGCTCTCAGAAGTGAAAATCGGTACGCAGATGTGTTGGCAGCATTGGGGTCACAAAGAGCATTTGAAGGAAGCAACACCAGGGTAGAAGTCAGCAAACGAAAGGAGTCCATTATTGAAATGCTAAAAGAGAGATTCTAAGAAGAAAGATGCGAAGAGGATTGGAGGATTCCCATAAAGGAAGCCTTGATGAAAGAAAAAGATATGACAGAATTGAAAGTATTGAAAGACTATGCCCTGGTGAAATGAGAATTGTACTGCAGGATGTCGAGAGGAATTCTGTCGAGATGTGTGGGCCAAGAAGAGGCCGAAAGAAATTTGAAGGAAGTACATGACAACACTTGCGGGTTCTACGGAAAAGTCAGCCTGTACCGTAGACTCCAAAGGGCGGGTTTCTATTGGCCAAGCATGGATAAGGATGTGGACCAAGTCTAAACTCGATGCGAGGCCTTTCAGCTTGTAGTAGACAGGGAAGAAAGCTATGCTGTTTTCATCAATGAGGATTAGAGGAGCCCGTTTGTGCAATACCTGACAGAGGGCATCTTGCCACAGAAACATAGTGAAAGATATAAGCTTAAAAGGTTGGCAACACGTTACTTTTTGCATGACAGAGTCATTTTCAAGAAAGGGTATGATAGAGACCTGTAACGATATTTGGGTCCCGAAGAAGCAAGGGAAATGATAAAGGAGGTATATGCAGGAGAATGCGTGAGCACCAAGAAAAGAAAATTTTGTACAGATACCTGCTACAGATGGGTTATTATTGGCCTGCCATGAAAAGAGACACAACAGAATTTGTGAAGAAATGCCACAGCTACCAAGTACAAGCCAACTTGATTCACACTCACCCACATAACTTGCATAGCATGGTCACCCCATGGGCCTTCCATACTTGGGGGCTTGATTTGGTGAGGCCAATTAATCCACCATCATGTGGGTATATATGGATCCTAGTGGCTACAGAGTACTTTACCAAGTGGGCGGAAGTAATACCACTCCATAAAGCCACAGGAGGGGCAGTAGCAAATTTTATCAAGGAAAACATAATTGTTACGTTTGGAGTACCTCACAGAATCATTAGTGACAATGGCACGCCTTTTGTTAACAGTGAGGTGAGGAAAATGCTAGAGTTCTACCAGATCAAGCACCACCGATCATCACCCTATTACCCTCAAGGGAATGGGTAGGTAAATGCGACAAACAAGACTCTCATAAAGATCATCAGCAAGATGAACCAGGAATATACTGGGGGATGGGCAACGCACTTGCCAAATGCCCTTTGGGCTTACCGAAACTCACCAAAATCAGCCACAGGGTTTTCACCCTTCTCTTTAGTCTACGGAACAGAGGTGATGAGCCCAGCTGAAGTAATGACTCCCTCTTTGAGAGTCATGCAAGTATGGAAGAAAGAAAAGGAGAAGGAAGTTTTTGCGACAGAAAGGTGTGAAGGCCTAAAGGGACTGGATGAGAAAAGGGAAGAGGCTCAAGAACGTAGTCGTAGATATAGACAGAGAATGACTGAAGCTTATGGCAGGATGACTAGAGAGAGAGTGTTTTCAGAAGGGCAACTTGTACTAAAGGTAGCAGACCACGTCAAGCGAGGTATGGCAGGACCATCTAAGTTCTCACCAAAATGGGAGGGACCCCTTGTGATAAGAGAAGCACACGTAAGTGGGTATTATCGTTTGGCCCAGATGGATGGCAAAGATCTAATGGACTCCATCAATGGCAAACGGTTAAAATGATATTACGCTTGAGGAAGAAAGACATCATGTAGCTGTCCCACTTCTTTTTCTTTTTCTTTTTTTTCCTGTTTAGCTAGTTCCTTGTTTTCCTTTTTTCCTTTCCTCCAAGTGAGCATGTCACAAGACAATATTGTAGCATTCTTCTATTCAGAATGTAATGAAAAAACCACGAAGTATTAGCAAAAGAAAGCACATTGTATCATAGTCAAAGCAATACTTGTAGCAAAAGCAATAGCGAATATAGTATTATAATTTACAAAGGGGGAACTATGGCAGTCATGTCAGACTTGCCATATAAGTACTATAGAAAATAAAAAGTGTGCTAGATAGGGAAATGAGGGAAAGGAAACAAAAGGGGGAACTACATGATCTCATCAAAGTCCAGAAATAAGGGTCTGATCTCCAAAGCGGTTGGGTCCAACAACACCAGAAAGTAGGCGCTCGCGACGTCCCTCCAAGTTTGCCACCTCCTTCTTCAAAGCCTCAATGCGCATGTCTATAGCATCCACAGTAGGCTGAACCTTCTTCATGAAGAAGGCTCGAGCAATCTCTCGCAAATGGTCCAACATGAACTCCACGGCAAAGCCCACTTTAATCAACTCCTGAACCGCGGCTCTCCACTGCAAGATCCTCTCGGCAGAAATGGTATCAATAGAGTTGTGCTCGATATCATTCATCACACTCCCCAACAACTCCAAGAAATGCTCTCTCGCAGAACGGCCGAGAAGAAACCCCCGCATGAAGTCTCCACGGCTCCTAGAGACTGCCTCCAAATGAGAAGCGCATTCCCCAGGAACCCTGAAGCCGTGAAAATCAACATAAGAAGACCTAGCACCCCAGAAGTCCGTAGGATCAAGATCATTGACCTCGAGTTGGTCAAAGCGGGTGAAGAAAGCTGCAACCTCACTCGCGGAATCAAGAACTGTAGCAGAGCTGCTGTCTACCTCAAATTGAGAAGGTGCAGTCACACCAGTAAGAATCGAACCTGAAAGGAGACATGGAATACGACATAAAGAATGGATGAAATAAAGGAAACGAATCTATGATAGAGATAAGAAAGGAGATGGAAGAAAGAAAACATACCAGGACCCATAGAAGTGGGGGTTGCAGGTGTGGCAGAAACAGGAACTGCAAGTGTGGCAGGAATGGGGGCTGTAGGCATTGCAATGTCTGCTGCAGTCTCAGGCTCCTCAAGAATATCTGTGGTCAAGGGAATAAACATGCAGAATGATCAAGGATTGCATTAGAGAGTTATGCATATATAAAAAAAAGAGGGGGGGAGGATGGGAGAGAAAGCCTAACAAGTGCAAGGAATGCGTACCCATAGCCTTGGTCTCGTGCTCACCACTGTCCTCTTCGTCGGAATCTAAGACCCTCTTCTTCATGGTAGGCTCATCATCAGAAGCCTCAAGAACCTCCTCAAATCCCTCATCAGAAGACAAATCCGCATCGGGCCTATGAGTGGCAGAACTAGGAATGGATGAAGGAGTGACCACCAGAGAAGAACCATCCTTTACTGCCTGAGATAAAACTGCAAAAGGATCACTGGTCGAAATAACAAAGGGCGTAGCAGGGGAAGCATTCTTAGTCTGAAAAGCAGTAGTAGGAGTAACTCCCTTCTCAGGAATAGGGGTCTCGGTAGGAATGGAAGCAGACTCACTAACCCTCTCGGTTTGGGCAGCCTCCTCTATAGGACCAGGCTCGGTGGAAGGGATGGGGGTCTCAGTAGGAGCTCTCTGTGCAATAGCAGAAGCAAAAGTCATGGCTTTAGCCACCACATCGGCCCCATCAAATAAACCCTCCGTGGGTGTGCCCATAGCAGCAGAGACCTCCTCAATCGTAGGGTGATAAATGGAGATGGGCTTAAGGTCAGCCTGAAGAACACAAAATAAAAGAGAAGGGGCAGAAGAAAAAAGTGCATGATAAGTGGTAATGCATATTTATATACCAAAAAAAAAAAAAAAAAAAAAAAAAGAGGAGAGAAAGAAATGGAGCACATAATGACACATGGCAATGGGAATACATGCAAAAGAAAAGAACATACTCCAACTCGGGCTCATCAAGCAAGATGGGGCGGGTGACAGAAGTATCCTCCTTATGCTTAGACTGCCAAAAAGAGGGGACAACAAGGAAGGAAATAAGCAAACATGCATATGGGGTTAGCCGTAGGAAAATCCTATGAATAAGAAAAAATAGAGAAGAAGCAAAATTAGAGATAACATACTCTCCTCTCAGTAGTGGCAAACGAAGGAGATGGAGACGTCTTCCTCTTATTGCCTCGGGTCCTGCTAGAAGGAAGAGCATCAACAGATGGTCGCGGAGCAGCAAGCCTAGACTTGCTCGCAATAGGGCGCCTGCTAGAACAGGTACGAGCAAAAGGAGGAGGAGAACTCTCTAAGACTATGTCACCTATGGGAAGAAGGTCACCCTCAAAAGGGACAATATCAGAACAAGTTTTGGAGGAGTCATCACCTTTCTTGGCAGGCTTAGGCTTGGCGGAAAGAGACGCAAAGCCTTTTTTCGTGGGTATGGGAAGGTTCGTCACCTTCATTCTCTTCTCCCAACCCGTAGGGAAATCACCAGCATACCAATACCACCCATTCTCCTCTGCATCCCACTCAAATATAGCAGACCGACTCTGCTTTGTAGCATATGCCACCACAGACTTGATGGGAAGAAGTAACCGAGGGTTGGCAGAAATGACTGCATGGAGACCATCAGGAGGAATGAGAGAAAACCCATGGCTGGCCAACAACTCTTGCTCAAATGAAATCATCACGGTCTGCTAGTACCCATGCATGGTTGCAATGCAAATACACTCCCTCTGTGAACCTGGAATGGTGACTACTATAAAACGCCTGCTCCAAAATTCAAAGGCACTGTGTCACAAGAATGGCTGAACAAAAGTAGCGGACTCCATGATAGTAGAAAAATCATCAGGAATATCCTGATCTAACCCAAACTGCCTCCTTACTCTATCAGCAGAATAGTGCACCAACCAAATCCCCTCATCAACTAGATAAGGCAACCACCTAGCATTGGTGGCTGCCAAGTATGTGATACCCCTCTCATCAAAACCAGTCAACGGGGTGGTGGTCCCAACAACATCAACAAAAGAACCCATAACCAAATTAGCACACATATAACCAGGACCCAAATTCCTATATGACTTCAATCCAACCCAACAGAAAGCCAACGGCAAATCAGATACAAAACGACCACAGAAATCAGTAATGACCTCCAGACATGAATGGTATCTCTCCTTAGCAAAACAGACAAGCCTACACTTCGCTAAATGCCTTGCACAATGCTCCCATAACAAATGCTGCAAGATAGTGCTATGGGCAGAAGTGGTGACTATGTGGCAGGAACTCTCCTACTTCTCATCACTCTATAAAATATCTAACTGCATATATAGATGACCTAGAAACATAGGGGCCAACGGCAGACTCACCCTAGTAGATATCTTAATAGCTAATCGGAAATAAAGAGACTTTACAACATAATGAGAATGAGAGCCAAAGATGAACTTACAAAGCCAAAATGTAACAAAGGCCGCACGACGAGTCGCATCAGAAGCCTTGGAAAAAGCCTCAACCCAATATGACAACTTCGCATTGCCACTCATTCCCTTCCTTAACTCGGCCTTCATGGCCTCCTCTTCTGGAGAGAGCTCCAAAGCACTAGGGTCAACATCACCAAGAATGGGCAAAAGTAGTTGGTTTGCCACATCTTCCAAGGTCACGGTGATCTTGCCGTAGGAAAGAAAGAAAGTATGAGTAGCGGTACACCACCGGTGGACCAAATGGTGGAGATTGAACAAGTCCCTATAGTTAGACAAACAACGTGACAAAACAATGGCCTTCAACATGCCGGCCCGCTGTAACGCCACCATGAAACCTTTGTAGGACAACTCATTGTCTACCTATTCTTTCCAACCCAAAGAGGTACCTGAACCAAATTCGAAGAGAATGGGCACAGGGAGTGAAGTACCTTGGCATATGATGAGATCAGGGATCGAAGAAGCCAAAGGGGCCCAAGACACCTCCGTGTTGCGACGGTAAATGGAGAGCCATACGCGACTCGGCGGCGGAGGCAAGCACTTGCCGGACACCTTCGGGAAATGGGCATGGGTATCATACTAAGGATCGATGAGAGGAGCACATACACTATCCGAGTCACGGTGTCCTTCTTCCTCATCGGAGCACTCCAATTTGGAGTGAGGAGCATTTTCGCCTATGTTTTTGGTGGCAGGATCGTCGAAGGCAATTTCTTTTCCCTTATGGCAAGAAGAACTTCGCCTTTCGCCGGCAACATGGTAGGATGATTGATTGGAGTGGATGGGTGAAAGTGTTTGAGGGAGAAGACGTGGTAAAGAAAAGGAAAATAAAAAGGTGTTTTGTGTCAGTGACGTGAAAGGAATCTACTTAAGTACTAATGACATTCACGTTGATACGAAAGGATGCAATGAGTCATCCATCAGATAAGGCATGGTATTAATGAAGTGGAAGCTGTGTTTCAGAATAATTGCTAAATTGTGAAATTCGAAGAGACAACACTATTCATGGAAAGAAAGAAAATAAAGCAGGTCCCATTGTTCGAAAAAGCCCGCGAAAAAAGTAGAAGAAGAAAAGACAAAGAGAAGAGAAGAAGAAGAAAAGACTCTTTATTCGCATATGAACCGCAGGAGCACTTCATATGCTCAAGGGGCTGAATGTTGATGCCCACTTTGGCAAGGAGGCCTAATAACAGGAAGAAGCCCAACAATATGGGAGGAAAAAAGTTAGTAAATTGAGAAGAAAACCATTAAACCCGAATAACAGGAATAATGGACCATAGGCCTAAAAAAATAGTAAAAGGGTCTCAAAGAAAGCAAGCGGGCCCAAAGGAGCCTAGAGAAAGAAGTGGTAAACCTATGGGCGTTATGAGAAATAGAAAGCAAGCAAGAATGGGCCAAAGAAGCCCAAAGTAAAGAATTAAGTAAATAAAGGGTTGGTGGAAAAGCCCATAAACCCCGAAAGTAAAGGATATGGTAATTTGGGCCGAGAAAGCCCAAAAGACTTAGTAAAAGCCCATGGGAATGAAGAATTAGAATGGATCTAGGATGCCCAAAAGAATGAAATGGGCCAAGGAAGCCCGGAATCGATGAAATGGGTAGCAGGCCCAAAAAAGGCCTAGCAAGCACAAGTTAAATAATAGCATGACAGGAATAACAGAATGGCATGGCAGAAGTATTAAACGACTCGCAAAGAGGGTAAGGAATGGATTAGAGAAGGAAAAGCCTACAATTAAGTAAGGCCCAACCTAGGAAAGAAGTAAGACATAAAGAATGAAAGGGCAGAGACTCATTCACGCCATAAGAGGTCAAGAACCAGTAGCAGAATGTGTAGACGAGCCCTCAGGTCATGGCAAACGCATGAATAGCAGACAAGCCATGGACATACATGGAAGTGGAGCACGCACAAGGCTCAGGCACCACCAACTTGTACCTAGCCAATACAGGAGTGGTGGGCCATGAGTCAGAGGTAAGAGAGGGTATGGTCTGGCAGTGGGGAAAAGGGGAAAGCCTATTTTGGGGTTCTCACTCAAACTCTTTTTGGGGAAATGTTCTGGTGGGATTACATGCCACCCAAAAGAGGGAAAGATGAGTTGGAATCACTAGGTGCATACCATGAGGAATAGTGAGAGAGAATATCCACCCTTATCTGGATGGGAATGCCACAGTGAACAAGAAAACAAAATAAGACTCTTTGTCTGGGAATAGGATGTGGCACGGCCAGCATAGCACAGGTAAGTGATGATGGCTGGGTAGCTGATAGACCAATAGGTGGTCTGGGAAGGACACCCACACCAAGATAAAAGTGGTTAAGGGGTAAAATAGTAAAAACCCGACACGACAGACAGTATAAAAGGGGCCTCAGCCATGCACAAAAAAGAGGAAGAACAGAACAAAAGAGTGAAAGATAGAACAGAAAAATTAGAAAGGAAAAAAAAAGGGAAATAGAAAGAAAAGAAAAATAGAGAGTAAGCAGGAGTGTGATAGAGGGTATGCACCAATAGGCTATTCCCTTCTCTCCCTCTAAAAGCCTACCCTCTAGTAAAGATTAAGGAATCTGAGGACAAGCCATTTAGGCCCATTCTCTCAAAGTGGGTAATTTCCGTGGCAGGATTTCCTTGTGAGATTGCCCACATTAAAGAGTGGTTCCCTTCCTGGACTTAACTTCGTAGAGAAATCAAGCATGACAAACTGACCATTCTTCCTTTGTTTTATTAATTAAGCATTAGTGTGATTTCCTTTCTTTATTGTTATCATCTTATTTATGTTGCATTTATAAAACTGCATTGCTTCTTCCTTTATTAAGGTCATCATTTAGTATTTCCTGTGTTCTAACTGATAGTAAGCATATTCTTTTTTTATTGTTGTCATATTACACTTGCCTGCCATGACTCTTTTCTAACAATTTCCTCTACCATGGACATGTGACCAAGGTTTTAGCAAAGGAGTTTTAGTTTGCACACAAGCTGGCTTGGGGTGTGTTGCAGTCAAGCTAGTCTCGACTCTCCTACCCAGAACCATTGGGCCATAGCGTGGTAGGAGGTAGCCCAGCCCACAGTTGCGAAAAAGGCCCAACACACTTAGCAAAAAGATTAGTGAACACTTTGAATTGGAAAGTGTACATATATTCTTTAGAAGACTCTTGGAAATAATTCATGGAAAGCATTCTGGGAAAAGAAAATATATGGACAAATAGTATTGGCCTATTAGGAGTACGTGGCATGAGCAGCGTAAACAACCATTTTGAACATGTACTTTGCATCTTCGGTGGACACAAAACAACAATATATGATACAAGAAGGAACTATCATTTGAAAAACAGATCTTCCAACCATGAATACACAAACAATTTGTACATATTTCCAACGATAATGCTAAGTTCTCTTATGCAGTTTTCCTAGAGCTTTTGCCCATGTGAATGTGGGTATCCACTCTTTTGTTGTCTATGATGACTATTTCAATAAGGCAAGGGTCTATGTTAGAAGGCAAATGTTAACAAGCACCTCACTAGGGCTTGTTAAGGTTGTACTAAAGTAAGTTTTATTTAATAAAAAAAATTAGATAAATAAAAGAAAAGAACATAAGACTGGTCCTACATGTTATTTTAATATTTTTTTTTCTTTCTATGAAGTAGGCCCCATACTTAAAAAACCCATACTAAAAAAAAGACATAAAGCTACAGAAAAAGACAAAAAAAATTGTAAAAAAAAGTCAACCCTATGAAGAAAATTATTGAGATTATGTTATTAAACTTTTCAAGTGGACAAATGTTGTGTTGTGGAATATCTAAAATGGGGTAGTGGACAAACAAAATGGGAGATAGTATATAATATAACACCTGGAGTTTGTTGTAAGAAAAATCCAATGTGTGCTTATAACATATCAATTTTTTCAATGTTAAAT
The DNA here is from genome assembly GCA_028535165.1 of Quercus tomentella. Lineage (NCBI taxonomy): Eukaryota > Viridiplantae > Streptophyta > Magnoliopsida > Fagales > Fagaceae > Quercus > Quercus tomentella. Next base: position 81,364,474 of record JAPQVY010000155.1, read on the forward strand.
AAGATGTGAAGTATGCGGGCTTAAATGGACAACTTTAAACACTACATCAATTAAAAGTGAGAAAACTTACCTGATGAAGATATTTTAAAGTAAATAAATAATTGAATGAAAAATGTCTTAATTTTTTATTTTATATCTTGTACTTTTGTATAAATTAACTTAGTTTCGTTAGCTTATTATTTTATTTATTTTGTTTATGATGTAAAAGTACAACTATGGCTTAAAAATATGTTTAAAAATTTGTACATTTTATTTTAAGATGAAAGTAAACTGATGCAAACAAGCCAGGTCCTTTAGGAGATCAAGACCGTTTCTTCTGTTGTTGATTGGGAATTAAACATGACACCATGGTGTACACTGTACACTATACAGCTCTGGCAGGACATTGTACCTTTCGACAAACACTTATCAGGTTTTTCTTGTATTAAGGAACTCAAATTGAGTTTTCTTCTTATTATTATTTTTTTCTCTAATTTGGTTGTTATTTTTTATTTGATATTGATATTTATGTTTGCATAGAATAACTTCTACACTAAACAATACTAAATGAACTTTTTAAATTTTAAATGGATTAAATACTAATTTTGTCCCTAAACTATTGAAAATGTTTCACTTTTCCTCCTTGAACTTAAAAAAAAAAAATAAAAAAAAATAAATAAATAAATAAATAAAAAACTTTTTTTCATCCTTAAACTATTGAAAATTTTTCTTTTTTCATCCCTACTTTTGTCTTTAAACTATTGAAAAAAAAAATACCAAGTTTTAAGTATAAAAAATGAATTTTTTAAAGTTTAGGGATGAAAAACAAATTTTTGGTAAAATTTAAAAACCAAAATAGTATTTTACCCAACTTAAATAGAATGAGAATACACTATATAAGGGTGCATATAAACCAATTCAGAGTAAAATCAAACTATTTAAACAGTCATTGGTACTAATAAGCCTCATCCCCCTAGTTTATCAAACTGATTATTAATCTTTCAAGCAAGTCATATTCAACGATGAGTTCTTTTATCTTTTGTTCTCTTCATCTCACCAAAGGGAGAGAGACCAACTAGGCCATGTCTTAAACACAGAGCCAATCACATGTCCAATATCTGATCTTTGGCATGGTCTTTCTAATTAGTACCATGTTGAATTCAACAATACCCATCATGGACACAACAAAAGCTCAGGGCACTGCTTTTTGGTACGCTTATATTCCAACCATGATAACTTGAGGAACATGTACATATTTTCAGTGATGAATGCTAGGCTTTCTGATTTACCTTTTCTGTAGATGTAGCCCATCTTATAGTTGACCTGGCCAAAGCATCCATGGGGTCAATACATTTCTTAAGAAGAGGATCATCATGAGGCAGAAGACCCTGCATTTCATCGGAAGCAAGGATTACAGTGTTCACAGCTCTCACCAAAAGAACTTGGACAGCAATTCTTAAAAGATTCCTTGCCCCTGTAATGTCCCTTCTGTAAAATGCTTCAATTGCTGGAAGTATAATGTGATGCATGGTTGCTTGGTCTGGCAACACAACCTCAAAGCCCTGCAAATTATAAGTTAGACTAGTTAGTCATTTTAAGCACAAAAAGAACACAGACTTCAGTGTGGTGACTCCATTGAAGTTATTAAATAGTCTTAATGACCTCTGTTCTTTTCTGTCATATAACATTTAGTATTTGATATTGGTATCGTTGTCCTTAAAAAGAACTTGCATGAAACAGACTTTTATGCGGTCAACTAATAAATCATAACCAACATGTAAACATAAGTTTAGTTGACATCTTTTCACTAAAATTGAGACAGCCCATTTCATAGTTAAGATTTTATTTCCTGGATCTAACAATGTACAGTATACCATATCATTTAAAATTTTAAAGGGCATGATATTGGATACACCTTTAGATTTGAAATACTTAATTTGAACCATGAAACGGATCCATTTCAAATGGAGAAGATCTCTTTTCCGACATGTATGTGGCCTCCATTTAGTTGTCATACTGCAAGGTATATAGCTTGTAATTATTTGGTAAATCACTAATTAGCTCAATTGGATTGAGAAATATATGATTTAGACAAAAAAAAATAGTCAAGACACAGAATACTAGCATAGAACTTAGAAAGGGCCTGAGGTAGCAAATTAGTATACCTGACTTTGTAGTTTTTCCTGATAAACACCAGCCTTTAAAGTTGCACCTGTAGCGAGCACCCCAATCCGCACATTACTTCCAGCTTCAAGTGGCCTCAAATTTGCTTTGCTGAGCTCCATGGCAACACAGTCACCTACGTGAAGGAAGGGTAGTGAACATCCCTTAGAAACCTCACTGTGCCACACATGTGATAGATGGCATGGCATGACTATGCAACAAGCTCCAGATTGCTCAAGAAACAACCTTTTTTGCTGCAGATCCCCAACTATATGGCCATGATTGAATTGGGTTTGAGCATTTCTATCATTGAATGAATGAAATGAGCTAAGAACAGGAAGCTCCTTACTTAATGCTGGGTCACTGCAGACAACAAAAGGTACACATTCTTGTCCATCTTTAGAGCTCCACCGGACAAGCTTTTCCAAGAAAATTAGAGTAGAATAAACAGATACCCCTCCAATGACACCAATTGTATTTGGTTGTCTGAGCAGGGAATTTGGGTTCTGACTTCTTTTTAGAGCCATACCTGACCCCAAAATTTTCTTGGATTCAATTAAGTTTTCACTATCATCAGTTTGTATGGAGACTGAAGATATTTGTACAGCTACAGATAAATTTGATCTTCTTCTGTACAGTGTTTTATTCATACTTACTCTACCTAGAAGAACTGGTGGGCAATTCAATATGTGGAACAAGATTGTCATGGACAATAGCTAGTAACCTCTGATATCTATACTATTTCTGTATATATCCTGTGAACCTCACCGCTGAAGCTGTAAAATCTATCAGCCACTAAATCTCTCTCACTTAGTCACTTGTGACCAAACCTAGCTCTTGAAAAGTTGACACTCCACTCTAAATTAAAACACTAGATATTAGAGATATCAGAATCATATTTTCTCTGTATGTGGCATAAGCACTGCAGTAAGCAACTTTATAAGTTTTATATTATAAGCACATAATGTTAACTTTGGAGAACTCCTATACATTCATATATCTCATCGAATGTCCAATCGTGAGAAGTTAGGAGGAATCTACACAATTATTATCTTGTCATCTTGTGCCTATGCTGCATCATTGGCATCCTTTCAAAACGCAGATAATATTAATAATTTCAGATGTAGTAATGTCCAAAAAATCAATAATAAGACAAATATTTGTTACATTATTTTTTATCCTTGTCCCACAGATATGATAAGGATGGCACGGTAGGAGGACTCAAGAGAGTAACACTCACCAACTACTGCTATACTTGATGACGGACGGGAAAAAGAGCTTAAAAATTTTTAAAAAGAAATTTGCTTTGAATAACAAAGTGTAAATCCCCTTGCATTTTGAGTGATAAATCTACTGTACAGCAAAGATATCTTGGGCCAACTTGGGGGCAGGGGTGGAGCTAGGATTTTTTGTTTGGAGGGGCCAAATTTTGTTACTAACATATTAGTCTCGAGTCAAAATAAACCATCACACTCAGGCATAAACGCACGTACACAAATATAAATATTAACATTTTGATACTAGAGTAGGTCATAATTTATAAATATATTGTATATAAAATTAATAACTTTCATATTTGTATATTCCCAAGATAATTTTTTAGGTGAATTTATCATTTTTTAAACTTCAATACCGTACAAAAGCTATCTAGTTTAATATTAAACATGACAAAAAAACGAATTAGAGAAAACAAAAACTACCTTATCTCTATAACTACTAGATCAATTGAAAATTTCTATTGATTTTTAAGAGCATCATTGGACTAACTCAAACATTTGGGGGGGCCAACTTCTATTTTTGTAGCTAAATATTTAAGTTTTTTAATACTTATACATAATATAAAATAATTTTTAAAAATTTTGGTGGGGCCATGCCTTGCTGTAGCTCCGTCCCTGTTGGGGGCAAAGCTTGGGTCTAGTATCCATTAGGATAATGACACGGGGTCAAATATGGACTCGTGTGACCATCTTGATGGGTGCACTAAACCCAAACCAAGTCCAATTTTGAGAAGTTGTAAAGGACACATAGGCATAGCATGAGGAAGTTATTTTGCAATATTGCAATGTGTTATTGTATTTTCTTTTTAATTGATGGAATATATAGGATTTGAAACTCAATGAGATATGTATTCTTTAATCATCGTGAGGTCAAGATACCAGAATTAAATCTCTCATTCTAAAGATGTTAAATCAATTGTTACATTAAACAACCCAACATATCTTTGTAGTCCACCAATGAATGAACTATTGATGCCATGTTTGATCCTTGACAATGGAGAGAGACGTGATCAATAGAACCTGGACACGCAAGCATTTAATCGTAGGAATATTATGAATTTTTAGGTAGACAATAGACAAATGTTCAAAGGTCTTTCTCAGTCCATTTAGCTAGACATATAGGTTATGAATCAGTCAGTCTCTTGTTCTTATCAAAGTAAAAGGTAAGAAACAATTGTTTATGTTCCAATGGTTATCCTCGTTCGTGACTAGCTAGTTAAAATTGACATAGTTAAGGACTAAAATAAGAGCTCAGTTGCATAAAGCCTGGTGAGTCATACATGACTCATGACCTAAAATGGTTTATTTTTTACTGGAAGAAATGAGATGGAATGAAAATAGTCATATTACTGCTCTCAAGCTAGTCATATTACTGCTCTCAAGCTTATCCTTGTCTTAACATGTCTTTCAGCTAAAATTAGCTTTGAGCTCCATTGGTTAATTATTTGTCTTGGAATGTTGTGACTTGGAGCACTAGAATCTTCTAATGGTTTTTCTCTTTGAAAATGATGCATAATTATATTAACAAAGATAGATAATCTCATTTGTCTTGTAATATCCGAGTCTAATAAGTCATTATGCCTGCAGAGAAATATGTTATGCTAATATGATACAGCGCGCGTGGAAGATAAACACCAGGGATTAACATGGAAGCAAATTCAACTTAGGTTATAACTTATACCTAATCAAACTTAAGTAAATGAATATTATATTATATGTTATTAAAAATTGTATTAGACTATTATTAGTTTAATAAAAAAAATGTATTAGTTTTTTTTTTTTTTTCTGAATGAAAAAAAAAAAAATGTATTAGTTACCTTTTCATCTCTATAAAGAAAATATATGTATGAGTATGGACTACGGAGGAATTTTTTCCTCAAAAAATAAAAAGAATATTAATAATGATCCATTAACTGGTAAAACTCTCTTATTATTAAATTTAAAAAAAAAAAAAAAAAAAACCCGGTTTGAATCCCACCTATTCAAAAAAGAGAAAAAATTTATTGATATCTTAGTTGGATCGTAAAGAGTAATCATAAAAAATAAATAAATAAAAAAACAGACGTCATAATGATTTAATAGCACCAAAATTGAACCTAATGACCTCTCCGACCAAGTGCACACACGAACAGCAAGCCAGTGGCTACTAATTAGTAAAATCCATCTTCAAACTGAACTTCAAGGTAGGCTAGAAATTTTTACTCGTGTAGTCCCCCACCGCTTGTTAATTGTTATCTCAAAGAAGTTAGAATAAACCTCTCACATGTTGAAGGGTAAACTTTGTCTGCTTTTGACTCGGACCAATGGAGTAAGTTAACAGATGTCTTTAAAATAATAGTTAAGAAAAATAAAATAATTTCTTTCTATATTAAAAAGTAACAAAAGTAAATAAAAAGTATATTTTTTATTTTTATTGACAGTGGCATGATTGCCTAGAAAAAGTTAATCGACTACATGGAATATTTTATCTTAATGACTGCGCACCTTATGGCATTATTGCATACGAAAGGGTAGGAATAGCTTGAAACTGATTGATTAACCGCCACCAGGTCCTTCTCATATATCTTTATCAACCAACAGCTTTCCTGGCTTTACTGCATTCAAACGTGTTTATGTGCTTAATTATTAGATTGGAAACACTACGATATACCCCCCAAAAAATTTGGAGCATTTGAAGGAGTCATTTTAGCTATCATATTAATTTGTAGCTTGAGAGACTGAGATTATATTGTGAGATTGGCGAACTGCAACAATCCACGTTTGCAAACCTTGATATGAAGAATCTAATTGAGCATGACAACATAATATTTAGTATTCTCAAAAAAAATAATAATAATAATTGAGCATGACAACATATTTTTGGGGTGGCGTGATGGTGGGGAGGGTGAGGAGGGTGGGGAGCGTGGGGAGGGTGAGGGGGGTGGGGTTATAAGCAATTTTAACGATATCTGTATGTAGACTTTTTTTTTTTTTTTTTTTTTGGTTGAGAAAGTCTGTATGTAGACTTAAATCTAGCAATTTGACAATAATGGTTTTTGACCTATCTATGCAATAATGCAACATCACTGTCATCATTTACGTCACTCAGTTTCTGTGGCACACCTAAATCTCTTATACTTTGGTAAGTTTTATTACAAATAAATTTTATTTTTTTATTTTTTGAGAAAGTTATTACAAACAAATTATTACAAAGAGATGTCATTTACCAAATAAACCTTAAAAATAAAAAATAAATAACACTTACGTCAAAGGTTGATTCTTTCTTCTTACAAAAATGTTCTTGTTTGTAGTCAAAAGGGTCTCAAGAAATTTCAAATCCAACAGAAAGATATTTTTTTATTGAAATGAAGAACTTATGGGTCCCTCTCCCAAGGGAGAAGAAGTCTATGAATTGTGCAAATCAAAACGTAGTTGATTACGTATACGGCTCATATAATATGAGCAACAAATAATTGCGTGGTTAATAGCGGTAAAAATGACGCATGAGAGGCTCTGGTGGTGTAGTAAAGGATTTCTCACATTCATATTATTTAGAGACAGACTATTTTGGGTAGATAAAAAATTGATATTAGTAGTAGGCCAAATTATAACTAGTAATAATTTACCACTTAAAATTTGTTAAGAAAATATTATAGACATGATATTACTTTATTTTTTAAGACGAGATGCAAAACTTTTGTTTGGGTCCATTTGCTTGCACTAAGTGAATGAATGGTTCCTACCGTATGGTGACAACTTACAAGCCCAAGCCCCCCTCCCCCCTAAAGACTAGTAATGAACATGGGATTTCCTAATGGGGTAAGGGTTGTGCACTAAACCAATTAAGATGTGGACATATGATAATTATTTAATGTGTCCAAATTCCAATAGGTCCAATGCACAGATGGACTCAAGCCAATTCCTTCCTAACGATTGGTTGGTCTTTCTACCAAGTGTAGGAGAAAATTGTTGGTCTTCCTACCAAGTGTTAGGGCGGAGCCATGTTGGGGATTGGGGGGACCATGCCCACCCCCCCCCCCCCTAACTTTTTGAATTTTCCATTAGAGCTAGTAAAAAAAAATTATAAATTACTAAAATTACATGTAAATTTATTCACCGCCTCCCCCCCCCTCCCACAATTTTAGAATTGACGTACCACTTTTCAAATTAAAGTGGCAAAAAAAAAAAAAAAACCAAAGAAAAAAAAAAGAATGAATCTGGTACAAAAAGCCTAACAAAAAAAAATTCTCCATCGGCCCATTCCTCAGCCCATAGCTCTCCAAATATTAGCAAAGCCCCAAATCTCCTTTTAACATATTCCAAATCCAAGAACAAAAACAAAAACAAAACAAATCTGTATCATACAGTTATTTTGTCATTTTTGTGTGCATCCACGAATGTCGTTTCCTCAGCTCCAAGCTCCTGCTCCTACTCCAATTAATTCCAATGGCAACCATTAATATCTCTCTCTATTTTTGCTATTATGTATTGTCATTCTTTTTTATTGCAAATTATGTTTTGGGGGAAGATACAGTAAAGCTACTGGCTAAATGTGTGGTTAAAAAGAAAGTAGCTTTTTATGTTGTAGAGTGGGAAAATTCCCGACCTATCACAAGCTGACACGTCACATTACCAAGTCCACAAATTACAGCCAATTACAAAGCGCCACGTATTGCTGCTAGGTTTTGCTATCACTATTCAAAAGCCAACGGAAATTTGCCAAGTGTCATGCAAAAACCAATCACACATCAACGCACGTGTAAGCGATGACACAAGCAGCCTCGCACGTGTAAGCGATGACACAAGCAATCTAGCACGTGTAAGCGATGACACAAGCGGACCAATCAGGCTATGACATGTGTCACTAATCGGACTCCGCCACGTGTCGCTCACCCACCTCTAAACTCCTATAAATAGAAGCCTTCCTAAGGCATTTAAAGGAGGGACCAAGCCATCTGAAACACTCAGAAGTACAGAAGCTCTGCAGGAATCAAGCCTCAAAGCCTTCAAGAACTTCAAGAACTTCAACCCCAAAATCGGAGAACATTCGAAGTAGAATCATCCAAACCGTCTGCCTAGATCCTAAAGTTTGCGGGAATCAAGCTCAAAGGTTCGAAAACATCAACAAATCACAAATCAGTGAAGCTCAACGGATTCAAGCCTCTAAAGCCCCGAAGAATTTCCACCACAAACCTTCGAAGACGAAGAACACAAGAAGAACACGAAGAACACGAAGAACGTGAAGAACAAAGGATTTCCAACAAGCTCATAGCCAGAGATTCATTGTAATTCTGTTCCAAAGATCTTCGATCCATTCTTCAGCCAAATTGAAGTACATTGGGTGTTCAAATCAAAATCACATTACTACAAAATCCAATCAACAAGTCTTTTAAGGAGATCGAATCAGAGGATAACTCTTTTGTAATTACAGAGAATTGTACCACACAATCATCAATACAAATTCGCATTTGTGAAACTATTTCACTTGTTTGATTTATTTCGAACTAGAAATTTAGTCGTCCATAAATTCTGGCACGCCCAGTGGGACATCTTTGCCTCTCATCTCATTCTCCTTCAAAGAAAGAAATCTTCATCATCTTGCTACCAACTTCAATGGCCTCTAGCAAGAACATTCAAGCTTCAACAATAGTTACTTCAACTAAACTTGGTATGGCTACCACCAACAACTACTTTGGTGCAATCAATTGTAGCCAACCCAAAGCAAACAATCAACTTCAATTTCAATCAACCAAGGAAGCCAAGGTCCAGACAATCATCTCCTTAGACCCTCTCACAAGAAACAAGGTCATCAACAAGGACATCTCCACCTTGGAACACCTCAAGTATGGGGGCAAATCCCCTTCTTCCTTCACAAGAAGTTGGTCGCACGATTTCTCTCCCATCAAAGGGAACCTAAAAGATGAGATTTCACGTGCTGACTAATCACTTTCTTCTCCATCATCTTGGGAAGTTGTGTCAGTCATGATGACTAACACCTCTACCATGGAAGAAAAGATGGTTGAAATGGAACAAAGAGTTGTCCTTCTCACAAAAACACTTGAAGATAAAGACCTCCAAATTGCAACTTTAATGAACAAACTCGAAATACAAGATCTTCGTGAATCAAGCCATGGTCATAAATTCACATCTACAAAGGATGATGAAGGGAGAGAAATTGAAAACACTCCCCAACGAGAACAATCTATTTCGGTTGCTTCGTTGTCAGTCCAACAATTACAAGACATGATAACAAATACCATCCGAGCACAATATGGAGGTTCTTCTACAAGTTCTCTCACATATTCAAAACCCTACACAAAGCGCATCGACAACATGAGAATGCCAAATGGGTATCAACCCCCCAAGTTCTTGCAATTTGATGGCAAAGGAAACCCTAAGCAACACGTTGCTCATTTTGTAGAAACTTGTGAGAATGCAGGGACTCAAGGAGGCCTCTTTGTAAAGCAGTTTGTTCGTTCACTAAAGGGGAATGCCTTTGATTGGTATACAGACTTAGAACCTGAGTCAATTGATAGTTGGGAACAACTTGAAAGAGAGTTCCTCAATCGATTCTACAACACACGGCGCATGGTAGGTATGATGGAGCTTACCAATACCAAACAATGGAAGGATGAGCCGGTGGTCGATTATATCAATCGATGGCAAGGATAGACTTTCTGAAATTTCTGCTGTAGAGATGTGCATCCAAGGCATGCATTGGGGACTTCTTTACATCCTTCAAGGGATAAAGCCTCGAACATTTGAAGAGTTAGCAACTCGCGCGCATGACATGGAATTAAGTATCTCTAGCCATGGAAGTACAAACCCTCCCATACTTGAGGAAAGCAGAAAGGAAGTAAGGAGGAATGACAGGAATGCAAAAAGCAACCTCAAAGACCCAATGGTTGTTAACACTGCCGAAGTCAAGGTTCCAAGAAGAGGAGCAAATGCAAATGAAAAACAACTTGAAGGATGGCAAAAGAACGAAGTGCGTCGTCTGACTTTTAAGGAACGTGAGAAAAAAGTATATCCGTTCCCTGATGAAGATGTGCCAAACATCTTAGAACAACTATTGCAGTTGAAGCTGATCGAATTGCCAGAATGCAAGCGACCAGAAGACATGGGGAAAGTTGATGACCCTAACTACTGCAAATATCATCGCATCATTGGCCACCCAATCCAAAAATGCTTTGTCTTCAAAGAACAAATCATGAGGCTTGCCAAAGAAAACAAAATTGATCTAGACTTTGATGAAGTTGTTGGGTCAAACCATGTGACCGTTGCTTGTGATGTACTTTCAACTCTCAGGCAGGGGGCAAACACCATTGGAGACAAATTGATTGACAATAATGGCGTAAGGATCGGCCCCATTAATGGGAAGTTCCTTAAACACTTCTACACTTGAAAATCGAGGATTGCTCCTTGGTAAGAGTTTAAACTACCCACTGTAGCGCTGCAAGAGTACATGATGTCTTCCCATTACCCTTGAAAGCGTACCAATAAGGAGAAATTAATCCCACTCTATGTCACCAATTGCGAGTGTGGCATAGTGGTTGGATGCCCGTGTCTCCCTTGAGGCCAAGGTCTCGGGTTCGATTAGTGGTGATACCCACTATTACACACTGCGCCCCCCTTTTAGCAAAAACACATAAAAAAATAAAAAATAAAAAAAAAATTATGCCAAAAAAAAATATTTTGAACTACGTGATGACTTGATCCCTCTCGAGGGTACGTAGGCAACTTAATATCTTTTACTGAGTTCAGTCACGCACTAAAAAAAAATTATTAAAAAAAAAAAAAAAAAACAACAAAAACAACAAAAACAAAAACAAAAAAAAAAAAAAAAAAAAATCATCCAAAAAGAAATTATCAAAAAAAAAAATCATCAAAAAAAAAATCATCAAAAAAAAAAAAATGTTGAATGACGTGATGACTTGATCCCTCTCCGGGGTACGTAGGCAGCTTAGTACTTGTCACTAAGTTCAGTCGCATGAAAAGAAGAAGGATTGCCAGTCTAGCTTGAAGAGTTTTCCAACGGTCATCAATATGCTTCTAAGGTCCCTTTGGTTGGCAAGGCATTGCTTAAAGATAGTCAACTGCTTAATAGGATGATCAAAGATCGTTGTAGTCGAAGATGAAGACTGTAAGGAGTTGACATTGCTTAGCTTTCCTTGAAATGATGTTAAACATAAGTTGATGCTTGGTTGTGGTGTAAAATAAAATCTCCAATTTCTTTTGCAAGAAATGAAGTCTTCATGGCATTGTCCATCTTCTATGGACATTCTCCCACGTTTCTGAAGTATGCTTTGCATCACTTATCTCTTGGGGGCATCCTCTTATACCTTGCAAGTCTAAACTACATCGTCCCTTTTCTGAAGTTATGCCACTTCATAGCTCTGAAATTTGGACCACATCATCTCCCTTCTGAGTGGTGTCATTTCACATCATGTCTCTGAAATCTGGACGACGTTAACTTCCTCCGGAATGATGATAGATTATATATCCGAAGTTAGTGTTGCATCATCTCTCCTCTAAGGGCATGTTCATGCAATGTCAAACTCTTGGTGGTATTCTCCTCGCATCTTCAAGGTTTTGTTAGCATCTCTTTGCATCCTCAAAGTTTTGATGGGAGCTTCTTGAAACTTCAAGGTTTTGTTGGCATTTCCTTGCATCTTCAAAGTCTTGATAGGATTTCCTTGCATCTTCAAGATTTTGTTGGCAACTCCTTGCATCTTCAACGTCTTGTTGGCATCGCCAAAATCTTGAAATCTGGCTACAGTGCTATGCATTCGCGATGTCTGAGCTATGTTGCCTCTGAATATTGGTGCAATGCCAATGTAAGTGCAAATATTGCTTCATGACAAAGATGAATGTTCGCACGGCTTCGGTGCGAATGAAGTGTTGGCATGGCTTCGGTGCTAAAATGAAGTGTTGGCATGGCTTCGGTGCTAATGTGAAGTGTTGGCATGGCTTCGGTGCTAATGAGAAGTGTTGTTATGGCTTCATGACAAAGATGAACGTTGGCACTGCTTCGGTGCAAATATGGCTTCATGGCAAAGATGAAGTATTGACGTGGCTTCATGGCAAAGATGAGCGTTGGCACGGCTTCAATGCAAATGATGGTGCAACTTCAATGCGAGTGCAAATGCTGATGTGAAGTGTTGTTGTGGCTTCATGACAAAAATGAACGTTGGCATGGCTTCGGTGCAAATATTGCTTCATGGCAAAGATGAATGTTGGCATGGTTTCAGTACAAGGACAAATGCTGGCATGACTTCGTTGCAAAAACTCTTGATGCGGCTTTGTTGCAAAGACTCTTGACGTGGCTGCATTGCAAAGATTCTTGAGATGGCTGTGTTGAAAAGACAAGTGTTGGTTCAGCTTAATTGCCAAGAAAAGCATGCTGCATAACAAAAAAACAAACAACAATAAAGAATTTGTCAAAAGAAAATCTCATGGCACGTCTTAAAAACAAAAAAAAAAACAAAAAAAAAAAAAAGAAAAAGAAAGAAAGAAAGAGTGCTTCAGTTTCAATCACTAGCCTGTCAAAAAAAAAAAAAAAAAAGTTAGTACAAACAAAGCATATATATATGTATATATATTTCTCTGCATAATTTCTCTACACTTGAAGATACTACCCACTGGAAACTGTTTGTACGTTTTAATGCATACCCCGGGTGGCTTTATATAGAAAACTTCTGAGATAACAGACAAAAAAAGAAATCTTAAAGTCATATTTTGCAACTCGAATGCACTCAAAGTCAAAGGAAATCTGCACCGAATTTTGAAAATAAAAGATGGCATTTAATGCAGAGAAACAAAAAAATGGCGGCTCACCACCTACCTTTTGACCCTCAAGTCTAAACGCAGTCACCCTCCTGACAGAGCAGCCAGCGTAGAGTGGATTAAAAAGTCTAAAATGGCAACAAGTTTAACAATGTTTGCCGATACCTCTTCTGGATTTCTAAAATTTCTGACAAGATTTTACAAAAAAATCAACCCACAGAAATCTTCTAAGGACTTTGATGTACAAAACCCAGAAAGATCTTCAGCAACGGAGCCACCACACATCGCCACACACGGCCACAAATTCCCAACAACCCGTGGGTTTCTCATTCAAGTCTGCGTAAATCTAAGAAGAATTTTACAAAACCAATGCCACCACAAGATCCATCGACCTCCGATCTACAAAACCCAGGAAAATCAACCCCAAAAGTCCTACCACACGCTGCCACGCGCCCCCAAGCGAAGCCACGACCTTTCAAACGACCCGTGGCCCACTCCTTCACTTCTGTGCAAATCGGGCAACCAATTCAGAAAACAGAAACTACCAGTCGATCCAGCGGCCCTAGATCGACAAAACCCAAAAATGTCAGGTCCAAAACATCTGCCACGCGCCGCCACGCGCCTCCAGAAGGTCCGGAAAACTCTGCCTCAACGCCACGCGCCTCCAGAAGGTCCGGAAAACTCTGCCTCAACGCTATGCGCCTCCATCTTCGTTCACGCGCTTACACGCGCCGGCAATTCCTCACGCGCTGACACGCGCCATGACGTCATGGATGACGTCATCATCCAACAACCGGTCGACCCGGTTTGACCCGGACCGACCCGCAAATCTGACCCGGTCCGAACAGCCTTAAAAAAAAAAAAAAGAGAGAGAGAGAGAGAGAAAATACTTTGACCAAATGGACCTTTGACCTTGACCAAAAAGTCAAAAATTTCAAAACGGACCTGTCCCACTCAATTTTTCGAGTACATTCCGATTTTGGGACCCATTCCTTCATTTGAGACTCAAAAATTGTGCAAACGACCAATTTCCAAAAAGTTGACTTTTGTGCAAATGTTGACCAAATGTCAAAATGTTTAAGATGGACCTATCTTGCTCAATTTTTCATGTACATTCTGATTTTGGAGTCCATTCCATCATTTGAGACTCGAAAATTGCACAAATGACTCGATTCCAAGATAGTTGACTTTTGTGTTGAAATCGACCTAAAGTCAAGATTTTCAAGCCAAACTTGTCTTGCTCAATTTTTCGTGACTTGAAAACCACCAATCTGACCCACTTCTCTAAAGTACTAGCAGTGTCCAAAACTTAAACTCTTGAGATCAAGATTTGAGATTCATCCATTTAATTGGGATCCCCTCAAGGTTATTCTCTAGACTTCATCAAAACTTCCCTCTCAAAATACAAATGAACTCTCACAAGTGTGTCTCAGACTTGAAATTACACCGGGTCATTAGTTCAACCTACCATTCCCGTTTGGTGCCTACCAGTCTCCAACTTACCATTCCCATTCGGTGCCTACCATTCCCACCTACCGTTCCCATCTACCGTTCTCACCAAAAATTCTCAACTACCATTCTCAACTACCTATCTACCATTCTTCGTCTCTCCACTATAAATAGAAGAGTCGGATTCATCAAGAACTCATCAAAAAAAAAAAAAAAAAAAAAAAAAACACACTGAGTCATGAAATGAAGATTTGCTTCTTTCAGATTTTCAAGTCCTCCTTTTCACAGCCATTTCTCACTATGGCCTCATCATTCTCAACACCTAGCAACCGATATTACTTCATAATCGGTTTGAGATCAACCTTCCCATGGTTCGGTCGAAACCCT
Source organism: Quercus tomentella (assembly GCA_028535165.1). Classification (NCBI taxonomy): domain Eukaryota; kingdom Viridiplantae; phylum Streptophyta; class Magnoliopsida; order Fagales; family Fagaceae; genus Quercus; species Quercus tomentella. The sequence continues at coordinate 81,379,494 of JAPQVY010000155.1, forward strand.
ATTTACAACATCATTGCAGTTTTGAGATCCAAACAAATTTTGTTTCTCCACTTAACGACCACCTTTATCCATAAAATTACTCATAACAAGGTCTGTATCGTCCTCCCATGCTTCCGTGGATTTGGTTGGCCAGGAAACCCAAGTCCAGCAGAAACACCTGTTCCTAACCTCAGGTCTCCTGTAGTCTCTCTCCAATTGCTTGGTCTTCCAGCAGAAGCAGTGGTTCGGAACAAACAGCAACTTGGCTGGTTTCAAAGACCAGAATCACAAGTTAGCTCCATCTTTCATTTTTCTGTGCTTTTCCAACAAGTGGCAGTAGGTGAAGATAGTAAAAAGTGTTGGGGTATCCTACAAATTGTCTTCCATTCAACACTTGAAACAACCTTCAAGGCACCAGCTCATCAGAATTCAGCCTTTGGTGCCGGTAAATGGTCACCAATGCCTTATTCCATGTCCCCACCACTGTGGGACCCAAAGGTCATCGTTGCTGGTACCTCGAAACACATTTTCTGGAATTACTCCAACTTAAATTCAGCTTGAAGTATTTCAGAAAGTACTTTTCTGAAATTACTTCAACTTAACGTCCGTCGGCATGGTCCCATCACGCATGCACATTCTATGACTTACAAACGGACCTCATTCAGCATGCAGTCAGTCCCGGATCCCAAGGTGTACTTCCCAGAGACATCTACACCAGAGGGTCCCCAACATACAGGGCCAGCACCATGGTGGGTATGTTTCACCAATTCACTTCATCTTCATCACCGTCATCACCAGCATACCCAGAATCCATAAGCTTCTGAAATTACCTCAACTTAACCTGAGTGAAACAATTACACATGCACATTTAACCACTTTCCCACATGTCCTCGCCGTAATCCAAAGTATGTTCTTCGGAAATTACTTCGCCTGGACTTCTTAAAAGCGCGAGGCTAGCCCCATGACTCTGCATGCTGTACCCAGCCACCATTCTCTCATCTTCCCCATCTTCTACACCCTGTGATTGCTGCCAACGATCCAAAATACTTTCCTGAAATTACCTCAACTTAATCTCTGCTGAAATGATTCAATCTTGCAAGTATATCCAACTTCTTGCAAACAACTTTCAGCCTCACCAACCCATTTCAAATACTATAGAACACTTTGAAATTACTTCAACTTAAACTATGCTGAGAAGGCTCGGTCATGCAAGTACATTCAAATACTGGCAGACCCCTTTTCGGTCTCATCAAAGTCTTTCATATGGGTGGGTCTACTCTTTGGAAATTATCTTATCCTGCTAAAAGCTCCACCACCTTCAACTACTTCACTTAAAGAGTCAAGTACAAAAATCCATTTTCGAAACTCATTCCCACACCACACTCCGAGACTGTGTGCGTGAACGAGTCTCGAGGGGGCATTTGTAGAGAGGGAAAATTTCCGACCTATCACAAGCTAACACGTCACATTACCAAGTCCACAAATTACAGCCAATTACAAAGCGCCACGTATTGTTGCTAGGTTTTGCTATCACTATTCAAAAGCCAACGGAAATTTGCCACGTGTCATGCAAAAACCAATCACACATCAGCGCACGTGTAAGCGATGACACAAGCAGCCTCGCACGTGTAAGCGATGACACAAGCAGACCAATCAGGCTGTGACATGTGTCACCAATCAGACTCCGCCACGTGTCGCTCACCCACCTCTAAATTCCTATAAATAGAAGCCTTCCTAAGGCATTTAAAGGAGGGACCAAGCCATCTGAAGCACTCAGAAGTACAGAAACTCTGCAGGAATCAAGCCTCAAAGCCTTCAAGAACTTCAAGAACTTCAACCCCAAAATCGGAGAATATTCGAAGCAAAATCATCCAAACCGTCTGCCTAGATCCTAAAGTTTGCGGGAATCAAGCTCAAAGGTCCGAAAACATCAACAAATCACAAATCAGTGAAGCTCAACGGATTCAAGCCTCTAAAGCCCCGAAGAATTTCCACCACAAACCTTCGAAGACGAAGAACACAAGAAGAACACGAAGAACGTGAAGAACAAAGGATTTCCAACAAGCTCATAGCCAGAGATTCATTGTAATTCTGTTCCAAAGATCTTCGATCCATTCTTCAGCCAAATTGAAGTACATTGGGTGTTCAAATCAAAATCACATTACTACAAAATCCAATCAACAAGTCTTTTAAGGAGATCGAATCAGAGGATAACTCTTTTGTAATTACAGAGAATTGTACCACACAATCATCAATACAAATTCGCATTTGTGAAACTATTTCACTTGTTTGATTTATTTCGAACTAGAAATTTAGTCATCCACATATGTGTTGTACAGCACTTAAAAAATGTGGTGGAAGGTGAATTGATGTTTGTGTATTTGTTTATAATATATTATTATGTTATATATAAAAATGGTATGATTGAGTTTATAACTTAAATTATATATATATATATATATGTATGTATAATAATAATAATAATATAGTGTTGTATATACTGACAAATGTATTTATATTTTGTATTATTATCTTGCTTCAAACTTTATTTGGTTAGCTTTTTTTATGTGTCCATTACATCTAAAACTCAAAATTTTCTTTTCCTATTTTAAGTATCAAAATTATCAAAAACAAAACACTTGAATGACTCATTTATAATTTATAAATGACTTGTTTTTAATTTTTATGACATAAATTACTTGTTTGGGGTCTTCCATTTAAATAAAAATAAATAAAAATAAAAATAAAAAACTTTAAGAATTTTGTTACATTTAGCTTGCCCCTACAAAAAGTTCCTGACTCCACCATTGCAAGTGTAAGAGAAAATTTTAACTCCTGTTCAAGCTTAAACTAAAGCATCAATGGGTTGAAACTCGAAAGAGGTATGAGAGGGAGGACTATACCCTATTGTAAAGTCTAACAACAAAAAGATAATAATAATAATAATAATGATAATAGTAACTTTGAGATTTGAGTGGCTGCTGATATATTGACAGTACTGGGAAGCGTCAAGCATTTGATTTTGATGTCACCGTCGCACTCGTACACCACATGACAGGTCCAGGTCCAACAAAGCATCTGGATTTTGAGTGCACTGGCATGCCCCACTACCCCCACCCCTGTTGGTGTTGGTCATGCCCTTACAAACAACGAGTTTCATTATAGACCTACTTTAGCATTTAATCACCACATATCACATACCCTACTCGCACGTCTCTCTCTCTCTCCCCCTCACACACACCCCGAAGAGAGAATTCGAGTTGTCATTTGAGTTGTAGTACGTACCCATCAAAAAATAATAATAAAATGTACATCAAGGTGATGTTGACGCACCAGGTATAGTATAAGGAGAATATACTCTGGTTTCTCTGAACTAAGGAAGCTCTGCTCTCTCAGCTCTCTTAGACTGTAAAACGTTTTGTCCCTTCTAGTAAGGTGTGAGGTGTGACGTCCCTACGGTAACAGTGTTACCTGTAGGTTTTTTTGGGGTTTCTGTATTCTTTTTTGAGTTGGGAAACACGAGAGTGAGTGATTTGGATACGTGACAATGGAAAGTCTTACTAAGCATTGGACTGCAGTGGCGGCGCTGCTTAGAGTCCAGGGTGTTCCCACTGGGAATACCCTGGCTTGAAAAAAAAATTTTCTATATAATAATTTAAATTTTTTTATTTATTTACCCTTAAAAAAAAAAGATCCGGTTAATGTGTGTAGATACCTTTTCAATTCCCAAAAAAAAAATTTTCAAAAAAAGAAATTATTGTGTGCCCTTAAAGCACACATTAACAAAATCCAAAAAAAAAATAGAAACACCCCCTCAAAATTTTTATGCCAAACAAATTTTGAACTAAAATCTAAAAAAAAAAAAATTGTAACAAGGAATCTGAAAAAAAAAATATTGTAACAGAACAAGCCCAAAAAAAAAAAAAAAGTCCCACATCAATCTAAACAAATACCCAATAGGCCCAACCCAAACGTATTCTCAAAAAAAAAAAAAAAAAACGTAGAAGTACCAAATGGCTCACATCACCTTCAGGCCCAGCACCACTTTGTTGGTCGTTGTTAACATTTAGCTGGTTATCCCTTCATCTTCCTCCTTCAATTTCGTCTGTTCACCTCCCTTCTTTTTTTTTTTCTTTTTTTTTCTCTTCTTCTTATCTGTTGTTTAGACTACAGCTGCACCCCCTTGGTCCTTTTGTTTTGTGTGGTTCTTGTAGTCTTATTTTGAGTGTACTGACACCACACGTGTAGACATTGATATTTGAAACAAGTTTGAAATTTCAATGACGTCTTTTATTTCAAATTTTCAACTATTGTCACTCACTAGTTTTATATTTTTATTAATTAATAGGCTGATATGTGAGCTAGAAATAAACAATAACTTGCCACTCCAGTACTCACCCACCTAGAGTCACGTAGAGGGATATATATATATATATATATATATATTTTTTTTTTTTATTATTATTATAACTACAATGGTACACACTAAAATATATTTACGTTGTTGGTTTTTTTCTTTTTTGATGAACTTGTTGGTTTCTCTAAAGTATATATTATTATTGTTGTTATTGACTAGATGAGTGACATAAATTTATCATTTTAAAATTATATATATATATTGACAGTAATTCTAAAACGGTACATCGGTATTGATCGGTACCCGAAATATATCGTATCGCTGGTCAAATCGGTACAGCCTCTGATATGGTATTGACTTCTTTAATATGAATAAGCGTAAGGCATTGTCGTGGATGAGCCTCATCAGATTAGCTCGTTGCCATCCCATAGTAACTTCTTCAGTTTTCTTCTCTTCGTTGTTGTCACTCTCTTACTTTTGGCATTTCTGGTCTGGGTTTCTAAACAAAATGTTAGCAAAGAAACCCAAGGAACAAGAGGTCAAGACTCAAGATGACTTCCACTGTTTCACACCTACCCACTTTCTACTTCTTATTAAATGCTTCTTCTTTTTTCTCTTTTCTTTTTTTTTTCTTTTCTTTTTTTTAACACAAGTTACTAATGGGCAGACAAACCAACGTGGTTTATCTGCCACTCTTTTACTTTTTTTTTATTTTTTGATTTTTGAATTTTGTTTTAATTTCTTAGAAAATCGTTTATAGTTTTCTATTCTTTTTCTTTTTGACCACTCCTATGTAGAAGGCTTATTATGCTTTTTAATTTTTTTATTGAGTTGTGAAATTAGCTTAAAATAATTTGAATAAAAGAGGTAAAATTTTGAAATGTAATTAGATATATTAATTTATATAGAATTTTTTTTTAGACTGTTAGTAGTTAGTAAAAAAAAATTAATGAAGCAACTAAACACCAATAATTAATAATTTAATTACCCAATACATTATAAAAGACAAACAAATTAAATTATGTTAGGCTAAACAACAATTAATAATTTAATAATTAATGAAACAATAATACAACAAATTATAGTTTATAAAAGACAAACAAATTTATGAAACAACTAAACAACAATAAGTAATAATTTTATTAATATTTCAAATGAACTTATAGTTTATTATTCAGGTACCTTTGTTCATTTCATTTCTTTTCATTTTTTTTTTTCCTTTTGAGGTTTTTCGGTGTACAGAATGCAAATTTGTTTTTGGTTTTAAGAACTTTTTTTTTTTTTTTAAGCACAAACTTCCTGGTGGCCAAATCTTGAATTTCGGCCGATATTTACCGAAACGTCCTTAAACCCCCGAAATAGACCGAAATGACCCGAAATTTTTTCAAAGTGGAATAGGAACACCCTGGACAAAATTCCTGGAGCCGCCACTGCATTGGAGCAACCTCTCTCTCAACGATAGAGAAGGGGGTGGATTTCGTCTAGCAAAGGAAAAAAGTTCGAGTGAGTGGATTATTGCAGCAAAATTCCTAACAAAACGTGCTCTGAACATGGAGGCAATTATACGTACTTTTAACCCTCTGTGGAGGTCAAAGAATGGATTCGAAGTTAGAAACGCAGGAGACCATGTGATGTTATTTGTTTTTGACAATAAGGAGGAAGTGGATAAGATCTTTGCAGCGAAACCCTGGAGTTTCGACAGACACATAGTGCTTATACAGCGTTACGAGAAGAAGCTACCTGTATGTGAATTGATTTTTAGTCGGGTAGCAATATGGGTTCAGATTCATGACATCCCAGCTACCTTCATGACATGCGAGGTTGCAGAAGAGTTGTGTGAAAACGTGGGCATGGTGGATAGGACTACCGATTTCTCTGACATAGTTGGTGGGAGTTTTATGAGAGTGGGGGTGGTAATTGACGTAGCTCTCCCACTTTGTAGAGGTCACCTTATAACTTTTGACAAAGGGGAGGAAGGGTGGGTTTCCTTCAGGTATGAGAAACTGCCTAACATATGTTATTGGTGTGGATGCTTGAATCATAGTGATAAGGACTGCGATCGCTAGATTGAAAGTGATGGAAGCTTGAAAGTGGAAGATAGAGAGTATGGGCCGTGGGTTCGAGTTGTTCCATCATCTTCGAATAAAAAATCAGTGGTCCGAGTCCCTGGGTTCTACGAAGCTAGGAAGAAGACGCAGAGGACTCAAGCACAATCATCAAACCATGGGGCAGGCTGGGGCAGAACAAGTGGTGGACGGAAGGTCAGGCCGACCAATCACGATGGTGGAGACACAAGTGGAGGAGGAAGCGATTTTTGCGGAGGAATTTAATGAGCATATTAAAATTGATGAATTTAATACGGCTCCCTAAGGTCAAGCAACGTATAAACCAAATAAGGAAGGTGGCTGCCTAGAGAATCAAATTAAGGAAATTGATGACGAATTAAAAAGATATGAGATAAATGATAGCAATTATTTGGGTGATTAGGAGGATATCCAACGGCTCAGAAGGTAACGGCTAGGGTTGAAACTCATTATGTTGATCCAATTAGCAGTGTGAGTGGGATTTGGCCAGGTATCTAGGTGCCAAGTCAGATTAGTGAGCACGTGACCTCACATGGACCAAAGGTAGGAAAAAACCCTAAACAAAAAACGTGGACAAGGATTGAACATGACCAAAAACAAGGGTGCAATACTGAGGCTGCCGTGTTGCCTACAAAAAGAAACATAGTGGAAGATGATGAAGGAAATCAAGGTGACCATCACAAAAGAAAGAAAGTAGTACTTTATAAAGAAGGGAAAAACACAAGTTTATTAGCGGAGGCTGTTTCCAAGCCCCGCTAGGTCCAATGAGTCTCCTATGTTGGAACTGTCGAGGGCTTGGGAATCTAGAGACAGATCAGGAGCTTGGAGATTTAATCCGGGCACAAGATCCCTCAATTGTGTTCTTGGCAAAAACATGGCTAAAAAAAGCTAGGCTTGAGGAAATTTGTGCATGTTACAAATTTTGGGGTATGATTGAAGTTTCAAGAGAAGGCAGAGGGGGCGGGGTGGTGCTCTTTTGGAAGAAGGATTGTGATATTTCGGTGGACACGTTTTCACCAAACCATATTGATGCAATTGTCAACAAAGGGAAAGATGAGGAGTGGCGATTCACCGGTTTTTATGGCGAACCGGATACTAAAAATCACCATGTGTCTTGGGCAACCCTTCGAAGGCTAAAGTCCAAGCATTCTCTACCTTGGATTTGCGTAGGAGATTTTAACGAGACTGTTAGAGCACATGAAAAAAGGGAAGAAAGGTTACGCCCTTTCAAACAGATGCAAGATTTCAGAGATGTCCTAGACGAATGTGGCTTTAGAGACTTGGGTTTTTTGGGAGGAAAACTTACTTGGTGTAATGGACAATGGGATGGATATACCATTTGGGAGAGACTAGACAGGGCAATGGCAACTATTGATTGGCTCGAAAAATTTTTAGACACAAGAGTAGTTCATTTGGAGTGTGGGCCTTTAGACCAAAAACCAATTGTGATCATCCCTACAGGTATCCCAAAAAAATGCCAAAGACTGGTGGTTCGAGAACATATGGCTTGAGGAGGAGGGATGCCATGCTTCGGTGGAATCCGCTTGGAACCAAGCTATCTTAGGTGATCCGATGAAGAAGGTGGAGACCAAAATTTCTAAATGCCAAGCAAACTTGAAGTGGTGGAGCAGCAAATCTTTTGGGAATGTGACTAAGTAGTTAAAGGAAAAGAAAAAAAGAAAAAGAGAAGCTACGAAGGGCAAAGGAAGCTGCGATCAAGGGTGTACTATGGAGGGAGTGTTGAAATTGAAAAAGGAAATTAATGAGTTATTGGTGAAAGAAGAAAAGATGTGGAAGCAGAGGTCTAGAGCCCATTGGTTACATGAAGGAGATAAAAATACATGTTACTTCCACGATCAAGCAACACAAAGATTTCGTCAAAACAAAATCTGTGAGTTGCTAGATTCAGAGGGGCAACGCTATACGGAAAAGGATGATATTGCATAGGTCCTAATTGAGTATTATCAAGGCTTGTTCAATTCGGTCAACCCATGCAACATTGACCAGGTCGTGGCTGACATCCCACCTACTATCACACCTGAGATGAATATCATGCTCCAAGAGGACTACACACGGGCTGAAGTGGATTCTGCTTTGAGTCAGATGGAAGCACTAAAGGCACGGGGCCCCGATGGCCTGCCACCAATGTTCTTTCAACACTATTGGCAAATCATTGGAGATGATGTATCAGAGGCGGTGCTAAACTTTTTAAACACAGGTTCAATTCCTCCATCCATAAATAAAACTTTCTTCACTCTTATTCCTAAGGTAAAAAGTCCAACCCTTGTGACTGAATATTGCCCTATATCTTTGTGTAATATTCTCTATAAACTCGTATCCAAGGTTATTGCTAACAAGTTAAAAAGAATTTTACCTATTATTATCTCGAACTCACAAAGTGCATTTTAGTTAGACAAAACTATTTCTAATAACATCTTGGTGGCATTCGAAACTCTACACCACATGAAAACTCAGAAGGCGAAAAAATCGGGTTTTATGGCATTGAAGCTTGATATGAGCAAGGCTTATGACCGGGTTGAATGGAGGTTTCTAAAAAAAATCATGGAGAAAATGGGCTTTGGTGCAAGATGGGTGAATTTAGTAATGGAGTGTATTAGTACGGTGTCATACTCAATTTTGTTAAATGGGGAATCGAAGGGCGAGATTACACCATCTAGAGGAATAAGACAAGGTGACCCTCTCTCACCTTATCTTTTCTTATTGTGTTCTGAAGGTTTAAATCGGTTGATTCAGGGAGCAATAAGGGAGGACAAGATAAGGGGATTCTCCTTGTGTAGGAATGGACCACGAATTAGTCATCTTTTTTTTGCATATGATACCTTTCTTTTTGTAGAGCGAGGATGGGTGATCTCCTTAAACTTCAAGATATTCTGAATTTGTATGAACAAGCATTCGGCCAACAAGTAAATAGAGGGAAGACGACAATCTTTTTTAGCAAAGCTGTTTCGGTGGAAAAAAGATAGGAATTATCACACTTTTTGGGGGTTTCGGAGGTTGAAGAGTATGAGAAATACTTGGAGCTGCCATCGGTGGTGGGAAGGAATAAAAAAGCAAGCCTAAATTACATCAAAGAACAGGTGTGGAATAAATTACAAGGGTGGAAAGAATAGCTATTATCTCAAGTGGGTAGAAAGGTTCTTCTAAAGGTGGTGGTTCAAGCCATCCCAACCTTTGTCATGTCTTGTTTTAAACTTCCGGTAGGTCTATGCCATGATATTGAGATGTTGATAAGGAAATTTTGGTGGGGGCAGCGGGGGGAACAAAGGAAAATTCATTGGAGAAATTGGGAGGTGATGTGTCAACCAAAGGATCAAAGAGGCTTGGGATTCAAAGATTTGGTCAAATTTAATGAGGCAATGCTTGCCAAACAGGTGTGGAGATTACTACATGATCAGAATTCTTTGTTCTACTGTGTGTTCAAAGCAAAATATTTTCCTCATGGAACGTTGTTTGATGCAAAAAAGGCTTTCAGATCATATGCCTAGCAGAGCATATTGAAGGCTAGATCAGTCATAGCTGATGGTATGATGTGGAGAGTGGGAGATGGCTCAACAATCCGGGTTTATTGGGACAAGTGGCTGCCTAGGAAATTCCCTTCCAAGATTGTTTCACTTTAACTTGCTACACCAAGCGATGTGCGTGTCTCTTCACTGATTGATCACGACATGAAGGCATGGGATTATGCAAGGATAGATCACCTTTTCCTACCTTTCGAAGTAGAGAAAATAAAAGCAATATCACTTTATGTCACGGACCAAGCAGATTGTTTGATCTGGCCAAGAAGCAGGGACAGTGCATACTCTGTAAAAATGGGTTATCAGCTACTGTGTGAAAGGGAGTTGATGGATAAAGCTTTAGTATCGGACACCGCAAACAAAAAGCTTTTCTAGAAGAGGCTTTGGAAGATGAGTGTACCTAACAAAATAAAAATTTTCCTTTGGTGTGCGTGTTTTGATGCACTACCAACAAGGTCCAATTTATTCAAGAGGAAGGTAGTGGACGTCCCAACCTGTCAGCATTGTGGAATTGGGCATGAGACTACGATGCATGCTCTATGGACTTGCCAAAATATCCATACGGCCTGGGAATCGAGGTTTGGGTGGTTGAGGAAGGATTACCCAACGTTGGCAACATTCTCGGACTTGGTTGCACTAGTTGGACGATAGCAAAAGCAATTGGAAATCTTTGCTACTGTTGCATGGTTAATCTGGTGCCGGAGGAATAAATTGAGGTGCAATGAACAATGCATGCCGCTGGGTAAGATTATGGAATCAACTGCCTCACTCCTAAGTGATTTTCAGAAACATTACAGTCATGGCGTTAGTGTACTAAGGCACTGAGATGTTAAGTGGGAACCACCTATAGCAACTATAATGTGGAAACGAATTTTGATGGGGCTATGTTTTCGGAATCTGATCAGGTCAAGATAAGGGTAGTGGTGAGGAATTAAGTGGGACAAGTCATGGCAGCACTATCAAAAAAAAAAAACCTGCTTTAGCTAAGATCCTCGAGGCCTTAGCAGTGTGGAGGGCAGTCAAATTTATCCTTGAGCTGGGCTTTAATCAGTCTGCGTTTGAAGGTGATTCGAAGGTTATTATCAAAGCCCTCGATTACGAAGATTTTTCTTTACCTAGCGTTGGACACATTATCAAAGACATTTTTCTATGTCAGGTTTGCTACAAACCAAGTCCTTCTCTTATGTAAGGAGGCAGGGTAACTTAGTGGCCCATGCCTTAGCTCAAAGAGCAAGGCTTTCCTTTCCTGTATGAGTCTGGATGGAGGATGTTCCACCAGACATTTATCGCTTTGTTTCTTCTGACTTTTCAATTATTTAATAAAATTGCCGATGAGTTTGGCTTCTCAAAAAAAAAAAAAAAAGTGCCTGCTAGATTACCAAATAAGGTCTTTCAAGATTCTTCAATATTACAAACTAGCCTATAAATTGTGTATTGCGCAAGTACTTTTCTTTATCATTAATAATTAAAATATTTAATCAATAACACAAATGAAAGCTCTTAATTTGCAAGGTTGGTAGATAAAAATCATAATAATAAAATGGGTAAATTCCAAATAACTACCCTGAGGTTTGAGGAAATACCAAACACATCCAAGACAATTAAAAAGCAACCATTTTAGTCCTCAAACATAAACACCGTTATCATGCCGTTTGTTCACTCCACCTAAAACAAAAGTTGCATAGCTTTTTTTCCATTTCCAAGAATGAATGTTCAAAAAGGTACCCCACACTCATTTGTTCCCGCCAGCCTAAATGCATTTTGCAAATTCTTTTTAGTGTTTATCCTTTCATTTCCATAAAGATCAAGTTCTTTACATACCAAAAACTATAACTTAGAGAAAAAAAAAAAAAATCCAAGATAACATGCCAAAAGAGTTGAAATTACCTAGCAAAAGAGCCAAGTTGCTAAAAGAAGAACCTACAAAAGAAACTAGAACAAAAACTAAATCAACTATTTTCAAGTAATTAATACTTCTTCCATTAAAAGAAGTTTAGCTATATTTTGATATCAAGAACTAATTTGTACCTTTCTTCAAAATAAAACTTGAAGAGAAGCCCTCTTTCTCTTTGCTCAGTCTAAAATTTTTTTTTGAGTGAGAGTTGAAATTCTAACTCTGATGAAGTCTAAAAAGAGCCATCAAACCAACTGACTTGGGTTATTTTCTTCTAGTTTATATTAAGAGCCCTTTGTTGCTATTGGGAAGAGCAAAAATGATGAAAACGTGTTGGACTCAAATGTGAGGATTTTGGCTTGGCGGGAACAGATGGTGTGGGGTACATTTTCTAAACTTGTTGCCTTGGAAATGAAAAAAAAAAAAAAAAAAGAGCTGTGCAAATTTTATTTTGTGTAGTGAACAAACGGCTTGTAACGGCGTTTGTCTTCTAGGACTAAAATGGTTGCTTTTTAATTTTCTTGGATGTGTTTGGTATTACCCCAAACCTCAGGATAATTATCTGGAATTTACCCTAATAAAATTGTTAAGTTACTGGAATTGAATTTAAGATTTTCTGCTTTAATATTATGTTAAATTATTGATTTTTTCAAAAGTTTAAATTGATAGAAAATGGTGAATTTAATAATTCAATCATAATTTTAACAAAAATTTAATAGGATAATGGGTTAGATTGTACTATTATATTATTTATTTTTAAAATATATTAGTAATTTTTTTTTCTTAGAAAATGTATGAGTAAATTTAAATGTATAATGTAAAGTAAAGTGCCTTAAGTTGCAATTGCCATTCACCATACAATTCGATTTTGTACGTCCACTTATTGTGATTTAATTTTATGCTAAAGTTCTCAATGATAAACTTCTTGTTACCCAATTATTTATTTATTTATTAATTCAATCTTTTTAAATCACATGAACCGAATAAAAAATATCAATTTTCACTATATCAAAGTTTGCACCAAAACTCTAACAAAATTGAAAATAAGATTTTAACTTGTAATGATTCATAGTGAAATAAAATTGTTGCTGTTACAACTTGAACCATGAAAATCATAATTACTGTCAATCCAACTTTCATTTGATTTATCAATCAAGCACTTTTAGTGAATGGGAATGGGTTTGTGATGATTTTGAAGTGTCTAATTATTTTTCAAAATATAGTTTTGTTAGTCACTGAACGAATGCCATAAATTAGAAATACTATCTTATCTACAAAAATAATATAAAATAATATAAAAAAGAAGTATGAAAAAGCATCTGGCCAATAACTCAATAGAGAGAAGACCTCATTATTCTTCAGCCATAGCACTCCCCAAGAAACTAAGGAGTATATACAGCACCGTTTTGGGGCAGACGTCATCAAGCAGCATGAAACCTACTTGGGATTTACCTTCCCTAGTTGGTAAATCTAAGAAAAACACCTTTCATGCATTAAAAGAGAGGCTGGACAATAAACTCTCCGGGTGGAAAGAAAAGATGCTCTCACAAGCAAGGAAGGAAATCCTCATCAAAGCAGTGGCTCAAGTCATCCCTACTTATACAATGAGTGTCTTCAAGCTACCGGATACCTTGTGTGATGAGTTAACTAGCATGGTTCGTACTTTTTGGTGGGGATAGTCCAACGGCAAAAATAGGATGGCATGGTTGAGCTGGGATAAGATGTGTGCACCTAAAAAGGATGGGCGGCTTGGCTTTCGAGACCTTTGTGCTTTTAACTTGGCACTTCTGTCAAAGCAAGGCTGGCGTTTACAGACAAACACACACTCACTAGTATACCGTGTTCTCAAAGCTCGTTATTTTCCAAACAGTGATTTTCTCCATGCAGAGCTTGGCCGATAACCTTCCTATGCATGGAGAAGCCTCATGGCAGCCTAACACATTGTCGATGCTGGTCACCGTTGGCAGGTGGGAGATGGCACTACTATCCAAGTGTGGAGAGACAGATGGATCTCGCAACCATCTACTTTTCGCGCTATCACCTTACCAAATACACTCCACATTGATTCCACGGTCTCCGAGCTTATCGATGAAGCGACAGGTGAATGGAAGGTTGCTTTGATCAAGCAGATTTTCCTACCTACTAAAGCCCAGACCATTCTAAGCATCCCACGGAGCCATCGACGTACTCATGACCGCATCGTTTAGGCCTATACACCTAAAGGAAGCTTCACGGTGAATAGTGCCTACAAAGTGGCCATCACTATGCCACAAATACCACCACGGAGGGTGCCTCGACCAATGATATGATGAGACGGTTTTGGTGAAAAGTTTGGAGCCTTGATATCCCTAACAAACTGAAAACTTTTTCATGGAAAGCAAGCCGCCACATCCTCCCTGCGAAGGTAAACCTTTGCTGTTGCGAAGTGATTGACAATGCCACCTGTAAAGCATGCGGTCGGGCTGAAGAAACAAGTGGACATTTGTTTTGGGATTGCACCAAGGCATGTGAAGTATGGCACGAGAATATCTTTTAATGTTAGGGGTGTCAGCTTCAAGGATTTTATTGATCTTCTCTAGTACCTAATCTTTGTGTAGCACATGGGAAATGACTTGGTCGAGCTCATTATCACAGTGGCATGGTGCATGTGGTACAACCGCAACAAGACAAGGCTTGGCTCCACCAAACAGACCTACCATGAGATTATCCACAAAGCTCGCTCCATCCTCGATGACTTCTAGCTAGCTCACCCTGCTCGGCCTCTCTTCAAGGAACAAGCGGATCCTTGTTCGATTCCACCATCACACCCATGGTACAAAGTTAACATCGACGCTACAATCTTTTCAGACTTTCACACAATCGGCATCGGGGTTATAATACGTGACCATGAGGGATTGGTGATAGCCGATTTGAGTAAGCATTTACCACTACCACTGGGTCCATTAGAGGCGGAAGCAAAAGCCACGGATGAAGCGGTCTCCTTTGCATGGGACGTTAGGGTGAGGGAGGTGATATTTGAGACGGACTCGAAGGTGGTCTCTAATGCCCTATGTGGTACCATTACACCCCAGGTCTCAATTATGGATATCATTGGAGGAACTCTTCACCGACTGCAAGCCTAACCAGGCAGCACATACTTTAACGCGACATGCTAAAGGAATTAGTGAATTTGTTACTTGGATAGAGGAGAGCCTACCCTTCCTTGAACCCCTTGTGTTTCGGGAGGCTATGTAACTTATCCTCTTCTTTTTTTCAATAAAGTTTCAGTATTTCTCATAAAAAATATATATATATATATATAGGGTTGGGATCAAGTTACACCTGGTGTAACTCTAAGCAGTATTACACCACTCAATTACTTGTTATTGAATTCATATTTTGGAAATCTTACCGTTGGATTACATGTTCTATATGTTTTTAACATGCATGCCAATTTTCATGCTAATCGAATGTTATTTACCATTTCATCCATAAAATATTTTTTATGCATTATTTTAAACTACAAACACTTGAATTTAAATAATTGATTGATGACATGACTATTGATATTCGATTACCTTGAAATTTTGCAAGCATAGTGAATATACGAAGATAATGTAATCCAACAATGTAACTTGAACCCAACCCATATATATATATATATATATATATATATATATAGAGAGAGAGAGAGAGAGAGAGAGAGAGAGAGAGAGAGAGAGAGAGAGAGAGAGAGAGAGAGAGAGAGAAGAAGTATAAAAAAAAAGGCCGGTCAAAGGCTTTCGTTTGTGGACCTTGGTTTTCATTTGTGGATCTTGGATCTCGAAAGGGCTTTTGTATTTAAGATTATTACTGTTTTTTGGGCTTTATACTTTGTATCTGGGGTGGTTATTGATTGCTGGTGTATGAAAAAACAATAAAAAATGTGAAATGGTGGAAAACATTGGAAATCATTAAAGACTGTAATTTTTGAAAATGTTAGAAAGAAAAAAAAAATCCTGTAATTTATCCCCTTGAGCAATTGTTATAATGATCTTAGGCTCGTCTAAATATCACTGTCAATTTGTAAAATGGTGTTTGTTTCAATGAAATCATTTGAATTATTGAAAAGAAATATTGAATTTGAATCTAAAAAATAATAATAATAAATTTTGGGTATGTAATATTATATCAATTTTTTTTTTTAATAAAAAAAATCCTTTGACTTTGCTCTATAATCAAACAGAGAGATGCAAACTAGTTTTTGTGCGTGTGTTTATTTTTTTCATAAAATTTCATTTTCAAGAAAATGAAGAGATGCTGGTTGTGCATATAAAGGAGAAAGATGAAAAAAAATAGTCAAAACAACATAGTTTTAAGGATGTGACATTTTACGAATAGTTCAGCACGACACATGGATGGAAGAGCTTAAATCCAAACAATACATAATAGTAGTTATTTTAAATGTTGATTGCAATTTAGTCTTTTTAATTAATCAAAGTTTATTTTTTTTCCTTTTTGAGTTTAAAGTTAAAAAAATCATTTTTAAAAAATTGTCACCAATCTTAGTGCCCGTTTGGTTCTACTTTAAGGGCCCAAAATGTGTGTTCACTAACCCAATTTATGAAAATACGTGTTTGGTAACAAATTTTAAAACCACATTATCTCCCTAAAATTGGGTTTTTCTACGTTTTCATGTGGCAGCCTTTAAGCTGCGAATGCATATCGTTACAAATGCATTAGTTCAAAACATAAATGATACCGTTGTAAAGTACATCTATTTCCTTAATTTGCCCTCAATTTTTTCTTAAAACCCCAACTTTACCCCTCTATTATATAGATAAAACACTCAAAGTGGTAAACCCAAATCTCACAAGTTTCTCTTTGTAGGAGCTCCTATGTGCTACTCCTCCATTGGTTCCTTTCCCTTTAGCAATACTGTATGGGCCAAAAATTAAAGGGCCCAAAAATGAATTGGGCTTGGACCAAGGTCCACAACAATTAATTTGTAGAGAGAGGATTCTGGACCAACAGTTGAACTTCTAATAATAATTCTTATTTAAAGGTTGAAGTATAACAGGTGATTGGAAAAATAATTGATAATAAAAAACAAATCTGTTTATTTCATCATCATCGAGATGACCGAGGAGCCTTTAACACTTAGCGAAAAGTAAGATTGAACACTAGTCAACTATGTTTTCTATTCCCTCTCTCTCTTGGTTAGGATCTGAACCCTTTTCATTGGGGGTCTCTTCCCTTTTATAGTACCCTAGCCTTGATCTTGGCCCTCCACTTAGATGGTTGTTAATTCTTTATGAAGATACTTGTCGTCTCATCCTTCCTTTTGAGGCCGTGTTGAGTAAGTAATAGGCTGTGATGACACTGTTCAGGCGTCATTTGGTCATTAATGCGGCAAACTTGGTTGGTGTAGTGCATTTAATACAGAGGTGATGACAACCTTTCTGGAAAGTTTCCCCTTCTTCTTATCCACATTGGCTACTGCCACCTTCCTCAGATCAGCATCCTCGGCTTTGTGTAGACTCCTTCCCAATTTCTTTGGATGGTCCATGTCCGAGCACCTTCTTCGGGCTAGTTGCTTCTTCGATCAGATCTTCTTTTTGGTCAATTCGTGCCTGCTTAACTTAGGTGAGTTGATGGTTGGGCTTTTAGGCTCCTCGGATCAAGCCCAATGGGTTCAATCTTTATAACCTCCCACAATTATTATTATTATTATTAAGAAGAAGAAGAAGAAGTTGATAGTAAAAGTATGAAATAAACTCCTTTATATATATATATATATATAATTTGTTATTTTTGATAATTTACAACTCAAATCGGCACTTTTATAAGTGTTAACCAAACACTTAGCTTTTTCAAAAACAATTTTTTGACTACCTTTACCGAACACTCTATTTAAAAATAAATTAAAAAAACCCTAGTTTTACACCACACTTTTTAAAACCACAACTTCTTCAAAATGCATTCAACCAAAAAAAAAAAAAAAAAAACTTCAAAATGCACAAATTCAAAAAATTGAATCAAACTCACCGCAACAATTTAAGTTGGGCAAGCCCAAACATTGTCATACCATTACCAGGCCCATTCTTTAAAACTCAAATTCAGGCTGGCTAACAAACTCTGTACACGTTGCAACATTTCATTCGTTAATTTTAAATATACAGCCAATCAAAGCAGGGTCCACACCACTTTGAAACCAGATTACACCACACCGTATAACTCCTTGATCTCTGGAAAAGGCACAAACGAAAGCTTTTTCCATTCCATTTCATTTCACATTTCACTCCCAGAAGAAAAGTCATATATATAGCACAGTAGTAGTCTCTGAGTTCTCCAACAAAGTCGAACCGTGAGTTCTTTCTTCATTTCCATTGAGAAATGGCTACGTTCTTCTTCAAGAGGCTCGCTAGAGCTACTCCGATTGCACTCAACAATGCATTGTCTTTTGGAGGAGCCAACAAAACCAAGTCCGGCTTCAGTGGGTTTCGGATACCCATTGGGGCAATCGCAGCAGTTTCTGGTGGAATCTCCTACTACTACTGCTTTTCCTCGTCGAATTTGGTATTTTCTCTTTGTAATTCCATCTGGGTTTTCTTCTAATTGGTCTTTGGTCATGTAATGAGCACTGGTTGTTTGTGTTTGTGTTTTTTTTTTTTTTGCTTGATTTATGGCTCTGAATTCTGATTGGTCTTGAAATGCAAGGCAGACCCAGTTGCTGATTTTGTGTGTGTGTGTGAAATGTTTTGGTGAACTCACTTGGGTTTTTGAAGTTGAAATGGTTAGCGAGGGTTTTGGATGTTTTGGTATAAAAAAGAGAGGGTTTTGGATATTTGGAGTAATTGGGTTGGTTCAAGTTGATGTGAATACTTTTTGGTCAAACTGATTGACTGATTTTTTTATTTTTTATTTTTATGCTGTGAATTTTGGAAGTGATGGGCAATGCTGTGAAATTTTATAAGAGTGTATCTATTTGTGAACAACTATGGATATAAATATACACACATTGCATTATAAGAACTAAAGGAAATAGATATAGCTTACAATTAGAACTTTCAAGCATTACTTTGAAGAGGAAGGCCTTTTTTTAAAATAAATAAAATAAAAAATATAAGTGGCATTCTTCATTTAATGATTTTTAAATTTATGTACAACTCATGTGCCCACATGGGATTGAATCATCCACGGATCTGTATTGGGATTTATGTACTTCAAATTTATTTGGAGGAATTTACAGGGTATCAGTTTGAGTTCCCTAATGGTATTATCATAATGTGATATCTTTGTGCCTCGGAAAGAAATCCATCACTGCTAATTTTATGAGCTGATTGTATCTAAGTATTTCAACTTGATTGTTCTTATGAAGTTTGAAGTGAGCAAAAGCAGACTTAGAAACCAAACCACTTGACTGAATGACTCAACATACTCAATTTATTCTTTCATACTCGTTATGTGGTTTTAAGATGAAATAGTTGTTATTAGATTTCGGTATACCTTATATGACCCATATATGCTAGCATTCTATAATGGTTGTGCTTTTCTTTACAGGCTCATCTAGATCAAATCAATGAAGAGGCAGGTCCAAAAGTTGGTAAGTTTTAGCAAACTTATAACAAAGTTGTAGAAAGGGCTTGCTCGGAGCTTCTCAACATTAATTTGAAATTATGAAAAATTTTCTATTTCATATAATTATTAAGCTTTCAACATTTTGCAAATTGTATCATACAGCTGCATATTCCCTGGAGTGCCTGATACAGGATATTTCACCCTTTATTATACTGTGTAAGCTAAATGATCTTTTTGTTAATTTTCAGCGCTCAATTCAGATAAATGGATTGAATTTAAGTTGCAAGACACTGCAAGGGTCAGCCATAATACTCAACTATTCAGGTAATATAATATTTGCTCAATTTCTTTTATATTTTTTTTGAAGATCAGCCAGAGAGTAATCACCTTGATGGGTGAAAAATCTTTTCTTAGAAATCACATTATCAGTTTGAAAGAAAAAGTACTCAATAGTTTAAAGGTAATGTAGCTGAGAGAAACAATTTAGACTATGGTTTTATGGCTTATGTCAATTTTAAGCTACTCATCAAAATTAAGCCCAATTGTTAATATAATTAACCAATTGAGATATGCATTGATAGATAATCCACACAACAAATCCCAGTCACAATACAAGTACCCCAAACACACCGAATTATTTACAGAGAGAAAAACCCAAAAACCAGGCAAACAACTCTCTGGGGCCTTTAGCACCAAACGATCCACTAAACAAGAATAGTTGGTATACAAAACACTTACAAAACCCTTTAAGCTAAGTAATGACTATGTACTTGAGCCTCCAGCTCTTGCTAGCAACCAATTCCTTGAATCCTTTTTTCTTGTTAGTCACTGGATCCGCAAGTTGAGCTGCCAACTGCGCAATCAAGTCTCATTGATCACTTTAAGGCCTCTTAAAGATTTGGGATTGTTCCATTGATTCTCCAGCACCAATCAGCACTCAAGAATCTCAAGAATCTAGGTGTGTGTGGTATAAACTCTCCTCTCAAGGAATTTGGAATTTGAAATTTGGAATTATAGAGAGGGTGAAGATATAGAGAACAAAATGGGCTTTGCTCTAGGGTTTTGGTTGCACTCTAGGTCTTCAATATCTGGGTGTTCT
Organism: Quercus tomentella; assembly: GCA_028535165.1. Taxonomy (NCBI): domain Eukaryota; kingdom Viridiplantae; phylum Streptophyta; class Magnoliopsida; order Fagales; family Fagaceae; genus Quercus; species Quercus tomentella. The sequence continues at coordinate 81,399,982 of JAPQVY010000155.1, forward strand.
CTCTAGAAAATTTGTGTGAAATGATGGCTATATAGTGAGGTTTATGGATGGGAACAGCATAAAAGAAATAACAAATTTCTCTCAGGTTCTAGCAATCTCAGTAGACAAAGTGTGAGAGGCGAGATTGCTGTTCAACAGTTTTTCAAATTGAGTAACTTGCCTGACAATATTGCCTGACCTTGTAATCTTGCTTGAACAAGATTGTGTAGACTTCACTTCCAACTTTAGCTCATGACCTCTTCAACCAATTACACAATAATCCCACTAAGAGTACAAATTGCAATGATGAATTGTTAAATGTCACTTACCATTTGAAGCGTATGAAAGCCTTAATGCTTTTATGCACAAATCATTTTTTTTTATATATCTTGCGACTAGATGTACAATAAACCTCCAATTAAATTATAAAGTGCATTTTATTATGCTCATTTTATACCCCCTAAATTCAGTATTTGGGTAGCCAATAAAGCTCTAATGGCACTTATTTTTCCCATAACAATAAGAATGGATGCAGAATGAGGTTTTGGTTTCAAAACCCACCTGGTGTGTATGTAACTTACCAAAAAAAAAAGAAAAGTATTTGGGTGTTTTGCAACAGCTAGTCATTCTAGCCTTTTCTGAAATATTCTTCACTTAGGGTAGCATTTAGGTGGTAAAATTTGATGTGCCCATTGTATTTTTCTTGGCATCCAGATCTCAGGTTGTTTAATTTGGCATATTGCATTTTGAGGATAAAATATATATGAGATCATTTGAAGAAACCTTGGAATTCTTAATTTTGTGTTAAACCAAAAAAAAAAATAAAGTCATTGGAGTGCTATCAAAAGTACTGTACACTCATTGTTATTTTTTTGACCATGTAGGTTCTAAGTTTTCAGTGTGGCTACTTGGGCAAGAATGTTCAATGTAACTTATTAATAATTTTTCTTCTTTCACATGGTAGGTTTTCATTTGATCCTACTGCCAAGTTGGGTCTAGATATTGCTTCATGCCTCCTTACAAGGTATGTTTTGCTGTCTGTGATGAGCGAACTTTTTGGTAAAAAAAAAGTTGGAGTCGGAAGAAGTCTGCCTCTAAATTGATTGTCTTGATGCATTCTTGTCACTGTAGGGCTCCAACAGGACAAGATGCTGAAGGAAAACCAAAATATGTCATACGCCCGTAAGTCTTCCACTCTTCCTGTTCTTTTTGATAAGATGCTTGATCTGAACTTTTTCTCCCAGTCTATTGTATATGATTGTGTAACATTCAAGTTTATTGTTTTCTTAAATGTAACTATATATGGTGAGGTTTATACTCTTTAAACTGCATATGCATTTTCAAATACATACATTCTCATGCCCTCTATATATTGATAAGCTCAACATCTTCTATTATAAGTTGCATAGTTTTCAGTTTTACAATATATGAACCTCGAAGGTAAGGTAATTAGTCCTGACAACATTAAGGGATGAATGTGATGTCCAACTTTTCAATTCAGACCATTCAGCTTCTTATTAATTCTCTCTCTCTCTCTCTCTCTCTCCTCCCAACTCCCAACTCTTCCCTTCAAGTCTATGATTTTTTTTTTTAAAAAAAAAAAAAACTTACAGAAGACCATATACTAGATCTATAGGAGTACCTTTCCCAGTTCTTAAATCTTAATTAAGCAACCCTCCATTCCACAAACAATGGCTTAGTAATATCCATTCATTTGAAACTAATATTGTAAAAGTCAATACATGAAGTTTCCTCAATTCCCAAGTTGCCCACCACCTGCTAGTGTCAAAACTTCTGGACAATTAATTGTTCCTTATTTTAGTCTCAACCAATAGGAGGAAAATATTGAAAGAACAAAATTTTTAAAGGTCGCCATGCGGACGCATCAATTAATCTTCTAGAAAAAGAGGCTTTTAAAAGAGGAAACTCATTGTTAGATAGTATTTAATGGTTATAAAATTACACAGCATTTATGGAAATGGTGTTTTGAGGCAGCATAAAGGACATTTGACAATCTTAGGAAGAGAATTCAATGAGCTCTAGCTCAACAGGTACCTCCTCTCCTTGCAAGTGCTAAGTAGAGGGTGGGGTCGTGGGTTTAAGAATTAAGACCCACAATATGCGTGTGTAACTTTCCAATTAAAAAAACTATAGTAGATTGGTGTTGTATGTGCAAGTAGTAGTGATTTGTTGGGGGATCTTTTGTTTTCTCTCTTGCTGGTATAATGTGGATTATGCCTTACTCTATGGTAGATTTGTTGGATGGTCGGCGGGGAAAACACAAAAATAATATGATGGAATGTTTTGCCATCAGCTCTTATGTGGTGTATTTGATGTGAACAAAATTTTCGAACATTTGAAGGGTGAGAAATTGCAGTTCCAGAAATAAACCTTCTGTTTCATAAAATGCTATATGAGTGTATAGCTGTAGTGAATTTTTTTTTTCCTTTTCTTCTATGCTATATTTTGTAGAGTTGCTAAACTTTATATGTTAGTATTTTTCATGTATATCTTTGGTGTACTAGGCTAGCACATGCTTCATATGTTCTTTTAATATGTGTTTATTAACTATTAAAAAAATAAAAGAGATCCATAAGAGTGACCTCTATTCTTGTTAAGGAGTTATATTATTGCTTAAAGCACCCAAGATTCATTACTCTTATTGTATTTATTAAAAAAAAGAGATTCACTATTCTTATTGTGATTCTGGGTATAAATATTATCTAAGCATTGATAACTTAATTCTTATCTGAAATACTAACAAATAGTTCTTTCAGGGACCTACCAGATATTATGCTAAATCAAAAAATCATGTCAAGTTAACTTCATAGATTCATTTTTATTTTCTTGTGCTCTTTTTTTGTTCATTCAAGGAACAAGACTTTTTGATATATTTATACTGTTTGTGTCTGCAAATCAGAATTTTCTCTTCAGCCATCTTTTGAATTGTAGCCTGTGTACCACCAATGAGCTGTTGCTCAATTGACACTTCCTTCTCCCACAATAATGGGATGGAGGGTGAGGTCGTGAATTCAAGACTTATTTTATTGGGTATGTGTAGCTTACCAATAATAATAACTAAATAAATAATTGTAACCTGCATACCTCAGAGTCTCAGACACTTATTTTCATATTTTCAATATTTGAAATGGTTCTTCTAACTATCCTGTTTTCGCCATCTTCTGGTTTTCAGTTGTTTGGGAAGTATGAACTTCATAGACATATTATCTTTCGCTAGAAATCTTTAAGGAAATAAAATTTCAATTTCAAATACAATCCTACCAAGATCTTTGTAGTCAACTGGCAACTCCTAGTGTTTCTAATAGAGATGTCCAGGGTTCAAATCTGCCCTCCCCTATTATAACTATCAAATTATATGAAAAAAGAAAAGAAAAAAAGAAGGTACGATCCTATGGGGAGTGGAAAAGTATCTATGTTACATGCATTGTTTTGATGTTGCAGAAGAAATAATTTAAGCTGCTATAGTTGAAGACATGCTTTTCTAGGGCAAGTCTGTTACGAGTTCTAAATGCATTGTTTCTTGTTTTGAAATCTCTACCTTCTCTATTCGAACTGTATATGTGATTTTTTTTTTCTTCCTTTTTTTTACTTGGTTATATCACAAAACTTGATTGTTTCTTAATGATAAATTACTGATTGTCTCAAAAGTTTAAGTTGTTAGGAAATTGTGAATTTAATTATTTAACTATAATATTTTAACACTCCCCGTTAGGCATGGGCTCAGATTTCCCCTTATTAAATGAGACCCAACATGTGGATTAGAACTTTTTAAATGGGTGGTAGAGTGGAGACCTATTTTGAATTCAAGACATCTGTTAGGGTGTTGGCAAGGCAGGTTTGGTCGTCATTGAAATGGTTATATATGGTCCATTATTCCTCATTGCTTAATGTGGTGTCTTTAGAGGGAGAGAAATAGTAGATGTTTTGAAGATATTGAGAGATCTATTCTAGACCTCAAGCTATTCTTTTTTAGAACTTTATTGGATTGGTTGTTTGCTTTGCAAAAACAATCATTCCCTTCTTTTATTGATTTCCTAGATTCTTGCAATTTTTGTATTTGATTTGTTGACCCCTTGTACACTCCCTGTGTACTAGGGTTTTCCTTTTTGATATCAATAAAACTTATTATTTTTCAAAAAAAAAAAAAATCATTCAACCATAATATTCTAACACTTTATCTTGATGTCCTGGTTGCCTGGATTACTGTGTAAAGTATTTTAATACCAGACTTGTTAGACTTGGATGCATTAGACATTATGACCACTGTAATTTGATAGATTAGGAGTGTTTTCTACTCTTTTGGCAAAAGCCAGGCCCAATGATGAAAGAGGCGCATAGTTCCCCATTAAGGTTCATGTCAATTGACCGTGTCTTAATATGAAATCATTAGATGGTGATGATCTACTTGACATGTTGGCCTTTTCTTATTTGGTTCCTGGGCATTTGTGGAGCTAACTTGATGGGTTCTGTTTTCAGGTATACTCCTATATCAGATCCAGATGCTAAGGGATACTTTGATTTATTAATCAAGGTTTGCTCTCAGTAATGGGATTACTTAAATTTCAGCATTGTCTACTTCTGCTTGCACTTTGAAAATGTCCTTCTTTATACATGTAATGCTCCTAACCTGAATTACTTTCATTGTTTTCCTTTTAAATTGTACCAGGTGTATCCAGAAGGAAAAATGAGTCAGCATTTTGCGAGCTTAAAACCTGGTGATGTAGTTGAAGTCAAAGGGTAGATTATTCATGTCCACAACTATTAGCAGATAATATGCTTTATATTATCTTCATGGGAAGCTTTCATTTTTTGCAGGCCCATTGAGAAGCTTAGATATAGTCCCAATATGAAGAAACACATTGGCATGGTAAGAGAAGTTTTTTAGAAGTTAGATTTAATTTGTCAGATTTGAAGATAGCTCTGGCTATTCATCTCAGCCATGTCTTCTATCTATGGTGTGCCATTTATGTACAATTGAATCTATAGGGAAATGGTAGTGCTAGGCTGCAACGTTTATCACATCAATGGCATATTTTCTGTTCTTGATTGAAACTATATCTTAAACCTTAATATTGCATTTGCTTTTTAGTTTTCGTTGTTGTCTGTCCTTCTCTATGACAATATTAATTAGTTTATCTGCAAAGTACTTATTGTAATATGGAATTTTGTTGAAGTTTAATTAATATGTATGGTCACCATCATCTGAATTTTATTGTATCTTGTTCTTTCAGATTGCTGGAGGCACAGGCATTACTCCAATGCTTCAGGTTATTGAGGCTATACTGAAAAATTCTGATGACAACACTCACGTGAGTTGTGTGTCTATCTTATTGTTTTCCTTTTAATCGCAACTGGCATTTCTTTTCTTGATAAGCAGATTGCCTATGCTCTGTGTCTCTGTGTGTGTGAGTGCGTGTACATGTTTGGGTGCACATGTGCACGTGCATACGTGTGTGTGCCCCAATTTTGGTTTTAAAGACATTAGGATTTTTTTATGCACATCCATAAGTGGCAGGTCATTAGTTTTTGTAGATTTAAGCATGTTTTGTCACTCTTATATGTATACCCTTTTCAATAAAACTATGTAAGATTAAGCTTGAGGCTTTCTATTCTTGCAGGTATCGCTGCTTTATGCTAATGTCTCCCCGGATGACATTTTGCTGAAACAGAAGCTTGATGTACTTGCAACTAGTCACCCAAATTTAAAGGTACGGTTATTTCAGAATGTAATTACTCTTGCTGATTTGTCCAAATTGCATATTTTTCTTAAATGAATATGGCTTATTTTGTGGGGACAAATATTCCAGGTATTCTACACTGTTGATAATCCCTCAAAGAGTTGGAGAGGAGGTACAGGTTACATATCAAAGGATATGGCCATCAAAGGCTTACCTGGTCCTAGTGACGATACTCTAATCCTTGTAAGTGTTGCTTTGATGCTCTAGTGTTTCAACTTTCACATGCTTATCTACTTTATCATGATATGGCATCAGCATAAACCAGCAATGGAAAGCCATTCCGAATGTCTTTTCATTTTGTCCAGTATAAAACATGGTGGTGAGAGAGAAATACTGGAAAAAAGAAATACATATAATCCAAACCAATTAGTCTGGAAAGGCTCATGGAGCTGGCCCAATCAGATGGAATTAAAGCTTTGTTGAGTTCAGTTCTGTATATATCGTATTTGAAGAATAAAAAGACTATATTCTACAAAGAAGCATGGACACTTCAAAGCCCCCGGTGTGTCTGTGTCCAACATGTGGACACGCTGGTGACACTCTTGCATGTGTCCTCATTGTCTAGGGAGTGTAAAAAAAAGTTCTTTACTTTTATATATGTTTTAATGATTTGATAGTTCCTTATTTTGAAAACTTAGAATATGCCTATAAATAAATAAAATATACCTAAAGATATAAATATTAAGTAATTAATTAATTTTTGTATCCCCACCGTATCATGTCCAAACTTTTCAAGATTGCCATGTTTCTATGTCTCATGTTGTTGCATATCCATGTTGATGCTTCTTAGGTATTCTGTTATCTAGTTTGTCGCTTCCTCCTTTGGTTTGAAACATGACTAAAATCACCAATCTTGCGAGACAATTTTTGGATCAATTGGTAATGCCACTTATAATACTCTATTTGAGATCTAAGGTAAGATAACCATTTGAGTAACAAGCCAATCTGTGCATGAGTTGGTTTCCTTCACAGTGAATGAGAAGTGCATTTGTTCTAATTGTCCACTGCTGCTTTAGACTTAAGACTGGTATAGAACGTTTCAATACCACTCCTTCCAAACCAGATTAAGGCCTTAATTCTGATACCCAGGTTTGACAATTCCAAACCAAATTATCTCAACCTTTAAACTTGCATTAGAATAGTAAAATTATTCTTTTGAACATATGTCCACTCTGTTCTCACAATGGAGGTGCCATTTGCGTTACTATAGTAGAATTATTGAATATCTAATGTGTCCTACAAGAATTTCTTTTCTTTTTCTCTTTTTCTTTTTCCCTCTCTTTATTTTTCTACTACCATATGAGGTTTCTTGCGACAAAATCTCAGTATAGCAGAAGCACTTTTAATATTTGAAAGTATTCACTTAAAACGGATTATGGAATGGAAATGTGACCCCTGGTGATTGCCAAACCTTGTTTCATGTTCATGTTATTGTTATCTAATTTGTTTTTAATATTTCCTTAGAATTGGGACAGAGATCAGGATATGCTTTTCTTACTTATTGTTCTACTCCTTGAATGACTTTCTACGGTTTGTTCAGGTATGTGGTCCCCCTGGAATGATGAAACATATATCTGGTGACAAGGCTAAAGACTACTCACAAGGAGAGGTACGAGAGAGCATTTTCTGTTGTTTTTTGCTCTCCAACATTTGCTAAAACGTTTGTTAACTTGAGTTCTCTTCTCATTATCTTTATTGCAGCTGACTGGCTTACTGAAAGAACTTGGGTATACTGACCAAATGGTTTACAAATTTTGACTCACAGCAATTTAGCATCTGAAGCATTTGTGCATTCACTTCAAATTTTGAGTTGTACAAGTTTTTTTCTGAAGAAACGTTGGCAGCTTGAACTTGAGCAAAACATCGAATAAATTTGCCAGTGATATTCAATAGAAATAATGCATTGTGAGAGCTCAAGCTAACTTGCATTTTACTTTTGAGGAACCTTGCAAAATCTCTGTGCCTGTATGATTTTTTTTATTTCTTGTACTTGTTGATATCGGAGGAAAAATAAGTGAAATAGAAAGAAATGAAAGTTTTCGAGGAGGTAGGATTAAAAATGGAATGAGTGAATGATAGTTAAGATTTATTCAAGATTAATGAGGGAACATATTCATTAATGCTTGTTTATGATTTCTCTTATAAGTTGTATGCTGTTGACGATACAACAGAGGAAAAATAAAGGAAAAGGAAAGAATGAAAGATTTCAAGGAACTATATAATTTAAACTATTGAATATATATATAGCCCACTCCCTTATATGTAACCGAACAATAAAATAATTTCTTAACCTTTTTACTTTGTTTTTAGTTAGTAGTGTTCATCGGTCGAATCAGAGTGGTTTTTGGGGATTCTTGAGCTGCGTTGAGGACCTCACCATGGCCAATCAGTCTTGCTGGACGTCGGTTTTTTGGTATATAGGTGGTGGTTTCATGGCGGCTTGGTGATTGATTGCCACCAAGAATGATTGCCACCAAGAACCGTAAGAGAAAGATCTGAAAATTTCATACTCAAAAGTCGCCAAAAATTTCATCCAAAACACAAAATCAACCCACATACCAAAATCCACATCAATCAAAACCCACAATCACATATCAAAAACCACAACAATCAAAACCCAAAACAAATCAAACCCAACAAGGTAAGAGATTTGACTAGGACTCACCTTTGGGAGATTGTGAATAGCCCTATTTTTAGCCACAATGAATTTGAATTCTAAATGCCTATGTTAGAAACACTAGGTACTAATTAAGTTACAACTTATAAGGCTCTAGATATATTATTATTCTTTTCTTAGTAATCAAGTTACAACTAATAGAGGAACTTCAAAATACCTATTGTTGGAGGCAAAATTAAGCCAATTACAATTTATCAAGTCAAAATTTATTGATATATTCAAAATTTACTTGTCATTAAATTAATTAAATAAAATGTTGTCATGTATCATTTTAATTGACAATACATTGGTGAATTAAAATTTGCCACATTTGAGCCCACAAATTAAAGATAAATTTTCTATTTAGAATTAATGGATAATTATCTTTAGTAAAATGATAAAAATAGAGATAATTATCTACGAGTAACAAATTTTATTGGGACTCTTTGATGATCATTATCTTTTTTAAATAAATAAAAATAGAAATAATTATCTACAATCAACAAAGTCCTAGGGGGCTCTCTAACTTTGGGCCAAATTTACTACTTATACTCGAGGAGATCAATTCAAAGTGGGACTCATTCAAGACTTCAAAGCTTTGGAGTTTGAAATTCATTTAAATCCTTCGAAGTTTTATTGGCCACGAACTTTTCAAGATGTACAGAGCTTTGGAGTTCGAAAAAATTCATTTGAATCCTTTATTGGCCACGAACTTTTTAAGATGTACAAAGCTTTGGAGTTTGAAGAAATTCATTTGAATCCTTCGAAGTTTTATTGAAATTAAAGCTCAACAGCCTCCATAAACTTTAAAAGGCCCTAAATCATTGAATCTCAATGGATCAAGCCTCTTAAACTCCGAAGCACTTTCACCCAAAGCCTTTGCATTCTAAGAATCTTCAAAGAATTTGAAGAACACTCGAAGAACAACAAATATCTAACAGGCTCAAAGTCAGAAATTCGTTGTGAAGATCATTCGGTCCATCTTCCAACCAAAATAAAAAAGATCTTGTGTTCGAGCCAAAATTACAAGAAGATAGAATAAGAGGATTACTCTATTGTATTAGAATCCAAAAAAATAAAATAAAATTGTACTCAGTCATTCAATGAATACAAATTTATATTTGTGAAACCCTTTCAGTTGTTTGATTTTCAAACTTGAGAATTTTGAGTTTGCACTTATTTCTAAAACCCTTGAATACAATATTTGTCATAAACTAAACCGTAGGTTCACATACACAATTTTTTTAATCCTATAATTGTTAAGACAGTAAATTGTTAATGGTAGTTATTAAAGTAGTTTTGGTGATAAATCCATATGGAAAGTTACTAACAAATTAAGTTGTAAAAAAAAAAGTGAAAAGTGTCGAATTAATTAGGTGTCATATTGTGATTAATGAATGAAAAAACAGTTAGTAAGGAACATAAGTTATCACTTTAACAAGTATAATATGTTTCATCCACGTTTATGTGAAAGTGATTTTGGATACAATAACGGTATTAAATAATTTTTTATCTTAATTCTAAAAATATCTTGTCTCAATTTATTTTCTGTGTCCAAAATTCTTATTTTTCCAAATGCTCAAATGTGTATATAGTAGCCTTGTAGCCTCACATCACATCCCACGCAAATCACGTATGGAAAGAGACGTCCTTCCTTGCATGCTCTCATAAGCTCATCACATAAATAAAATACTATATATAAATAAATATATATATATATATAAAAACCCGAATTCCAATTCCCCCCAATCCCACACAACACTATCACACACACCAAAACAAAACCCAATCTCTCTATCTCTCTCCGTTTTACGATCTCTCCGCCATGTAATTGTAAGCCACAATTCAGAGAACTCATTCATTCCCTATTCTCTCTCTCTCTCTCTCTCTCTCTGAATTCAGATTTTTCAAATACTAATAATACTCTTTCCATTCGGAAATGGACGAAGAGTTACAGAAAAGGAACACTGACTGCGTCTATTTCCTAGCCTCACCCCTAACCTGCAAGAAGGTTCGTCCTTCCACACAACAATGCCGCTCTATTTCCTTTCTTTCTATTCAAATTCTTTTTTTTTTTCATCTTCTATTTTGCTTCGAATTGTGTTTGCATTTTGTAATTTCCCCTATTCCATAATGTGTTTGTTGTGTATGATATTGATATGATCAGCCCTACGTTTCAACAATCTTGTTCTATTTGTTTGAAGCAATGAATTACTTAGGGTTTTATGATTTTTTTTTCCTTTTCCTTTTGCTTGAGAGATTCAGTGTTGTTGTGGTTGCTATTTTGATGAATTGTGAATTTTTTTGTTGCTTTGGAATTCGTTTTTCTTAGGGTTTATGTGAATGTGGAAATATGACTTTTTCTTTTTCCTAATTTTTTTTTTTTTTTGTTACTATGCCATTGCTATATCATGATGACTGAAATTAATGCATCAAAGTTTTTCAATGTATGAGTTATACAATGTATACTTAAGTTGACAAAGATAGTGAATTCTTAGCGTTTGGAATGTTGCACCGATTCTTGGTAGAATTGTTAGAATAATGGTTAAATGATTAAATTCACAATTTTCTGATAGCTTAAGCTTTTGGGGAAGGTAATAGTTTATGATGGTATCAAAGCAAATCGTCCTGAGTTTGAACCCTGTCTTTACTTTACCACCCATTTAAGAAAGTTAGAAATCTCATGTGTTGGGGGTGTTCAAATAATCTTTACATCATTTATTCACCATTTTCTGAAAGCTTAGGCTTTTGGGGAAGGTAATAGTTTATGATGGTATCAAAGCAAATGGTCCTGAGTTCGAATCCTGTCTCTACCTTACCTTCCCATTTAAGAAAGTTAGAAATCCCATGTGTTAGGAGAGTGTTCAAATAATCCTCACCCTTTCGTAATAGCTAAACTTTTAAGACAAGTGGTAGTTTAGAAAATGAAGGATGTGTCTATATTTTGGGGTTTTATACAGTCAGGTAAGGTTTTGTATTTTTAGTACGTCATAATCTGTGTTTCCATTGAGCTTTTTAGTCTATTTTCTTTCCAGGGGGCTGATTGTGAGTACAGGCACAGCGAGATTGCAAGGCTCAATCCAAGAGATTGCTGGTACTGGTTGTCTGGGGACTGTGTCAATCCTACATGCGCTTTTAGACACCCTGTAAGATTTTGCTCTTTTATTTATTGAACTTTTTGCTTATATGTTGGCTAGGAACTATGATTTTTATTTTCTAATATAATTTGCACATTCAATCAACAAGAACATGGGTATCAGTTAAGCATTCTTTTCTATGGATTTCGCTATATTGTATGTGTTGTAGACTTGTAGTTGGATTTTCCTTGTGAGGTGGTTGCATAAATCATATTATGTTGGATGGTATACCTTTAGGATAAGGCAGTTGAACATCGAGAAACTTCTCTCTTATATGAATCAATTAATGCTTATATTTTGATAAATGCCTTGAGAGACAGATATCCTCACACATTTAGTTTCCGGCATGGTAGATAGGTGGGTTCCATTATGTTATTATCTAAAAGGACCAAGCCTTTGTGTTCCAGACTTCCAGCGTGTTGCTCATTTACTGTGGGTAAAGACCTTATTTTCAATATCTAGCAACGAAACAGCGTTGTACTATCAGAAAACCTAAAATTTTGAAGTAGATAGATTTTGTTCTTACAATTTTGACTTACTTGTTAGAATTGATGTAGTACTCTCTATCACGCCTATATCTCCGTACTTATAATATGGAGAGTTAGATGTTGATTTGGTTAGATGAGGAGGATTAAGTAATGAGGTTGTGATGAATTTTTCAAGGATATCATTGACTACTCTCTTTTTTTGATAAGTAAGTAATGTAACTTTATTAATGATCAAATAAACTTTGTGATCATGATGATGAACACAAAGTGTCAAAAAAGTACATACATCTCAAAAAGAAAATCTAAGAGAAACTTGAAACTCTAAAATAGAAGAAAAATGAGTTAAGCCCCAAATGCAGGACCAATTGAAAGTAGTACAAGCAAACAAAGTCTTCAATTGATCCAAGGAGTTCTCCATGTCTTCAAATGTACGTCTATTCTGCTCCTTCCAAACAAACCACATCAAGCAATCCAGTACCATATACCAAACCATTGAGCCATGTCTAACAAACCACTTATGCCATCTAAATAGCAATTAAGTAGACAACTAATATTGGTTGTTTAGGTTCATAGGCTGGGGAGCTAAGAATTGGTGAGAGAAGCACTTTGAAGAATTTGCATGTGCAAGGAGTAGTCTTGTAGTAACAGGGTCTTGGTTCCAGTGGCATGACATCACTATGATGTAGTGTAGGAGGATCCAAAGAGGGTTTATCAGAATTTTTACCCCCTATTATTGTGGAAAGTGTATTGCACTTTCAGATCTGTAATATACAATAATGGGAGTCAAATATTTGCAGAATTCTTGCCAGAAGGATCAAAGGGGGTTTTGGGGTGCTTAGCTTCTCCTTGTCAAAAGTCATATGCAAGTGGAAGGTAAATGATTGATGAACTATGCTCAGGAGTTGCGATCCTGTGAAGTTAAAATCTTGAAAAAGTGTCTTACCTGCCAATTCAAGTTTCCTGATTTGTGTTGCAAGGTATTGAGGTAGGAAGAGTTAAACAGATGGGATGTCCTTGTGCATTTCTTCAGTCTCTTGTAGGTTCTCATGTCTGCATGCCAACAGACCATTTGGGAGCTCCCAGGCTTTGTCCAGTGGGCTTTTATCAGATGACATCAGCATTGGGTAGATAGTGCTATAAAGGGCACTTTATTGAGTTCAAGGTTTCTAGAAATAGGAATTGTTTCTTGCTGTTGTACACAGATGACACCTATCTTCTGTTTGATCTCAATTTGTATCATTTCCATATTTGTATTGTATATAGGGATTTTTCCGGCCTGGAGAAGGGGAGGGAGGAGGGAACTGGGGGCAAATTTTAAATCTCTCTTGGTCAACATGAAGGATCATTGATGTGTTGGTTTTAGGGTAGTGTAGATTGGTTTAGGAAGTATTTAAAAAAGGTTTTGGAGTATTTTTTATCCCTGCCCTCCCTAGCGGGTGGCTCCAGGATGGGGTTTGGTCTTATGATTAACATGTGGCTTCTGTAAAGACAGCAGTCTATGCATGATAGCAGAGGAAATAGTGTAAGTAATAGATGAGAAGGAAAAATGAATATGTGGAACACACACACACAGAGGGAGAGAGAGAGAGAGATCTTAGCAATTATGCCAGGTAAAGAAATTAATAATAATAATAACCCTTACTAGTTACTACTTCACTATAACAGTAAAATGAACCATACCTGCTGTTGGTTACCTGTTATGTTAACACTATTAATTTGCTAGTTGCTGCTGCACTGCTTTAGGACTTGACAAAGGTAATTTATGCTGACTACCTAACTAAAAATTACAGAGTATGAAGCCAGATTGACTATATTATGACCATTTCATACAAAGAATATCCTGTATAAACTTAACTTTACCTTTCTTGTTAACATGCACGCCATCAAGGATATATATGAAGGAAGAATGGGCCTCTCTAGTTGTTGATGTGATGATACTTGGTCAAATTCAATATTGATGTTAGATCTTGATTGTTTGGCTAGCTGGTACAGTTGAAAAGGGAATTAAAAACTTTCTTTTAACAGGTTAGGCCTTAAACACCTCCATCAGTGATAGTATCCGACTTTTAAGTTGTATTTTAAACTTGTTCCATCACTTTTTTACTGTATTGGAGATTTTATTATGCCCATATTTTGCATTCTTTTTTGAATTACATGTTAGTGGATGCTGTCTTTTTGTTTCTATCATCCCATCGTTATTTGGTAATTTCACTTGAACTAAACTTTGTTACTTTCATAGCCATTGGATGGCCATGCAGGAGTGCCATCTGAATCTGCCCAGTGTTCTGCACCTGTGAGCAAGACTAATGCTCCCTGTTACTTTTACTTCAACGGTTTCTGCAATAAAGGTGATAGATGCTCTTTTATGCATGGGTCTGATGGTAATGCACCTGCTGGGAAATCTACAAAAACTGCCTCTGCAAGCACTGATGCACCTTTCGTAGAAAAAAAAATATCTGCAGGAAATGAGACACAGTTGGCACAAACGGAAACACATCTGAATCCATCTGAAAGTGTCCCTAAGGTAGCTATCAATTTGAATTCTGAGTTCAAGGAGGGACTTGAGGAACCAGTACCTAACAATGTTTCCCAGCAATGCGCCTCTCCGCAGATTGCTGTTTGTGGGTATGATGAAGCTCCTGCGATTAGATCAGAGTCCTTGCTTATAGCAGATGGTTTTATTCAAAGCAGATCTCATTTTGAGGCAGATCAGAGTTCAGAGGAGCAAGTGGAAGATGATATTGTGCCAGAGGAGCGGTGGGAATCATCCCCTGGTTTTGATGTTCTTGTGGGTGATAAATCAGAGAATTTGGGTTATGATGATGATGCAGAATATTTGCTGGACCTTGATAGGGAACAAAGAGAGTTGAGTAGCTGCTTCTTGGGTTATGATTTTGAAGATCCAGTTAAGTATGATCCCACACACCCTGATTTGAAACATTATGAACGTGATATCGATGATGGTTATGATCCAGATGACAAGCATCTTTTCAATAATGTTAGAAGAGATCCTGGTCATTCAAGAGATAGCATGTTGGATTCTATATTGTTCCGGAAAAGGAAACATGTGCCAATGGAGCTGACAGTTGGTGACCATAATGGCATGGATCTTCGAGACCATTTGAGAAGACGCAGGGTGATTGATGGTTGTCCAATTACTGGCTTATCAAGAAGGCATGGCTCATCTCGTCTGATTGGTCGCAGCCAGGAAAGGCCTCGCAGGCGTGGTATGGGTCAGCGTCTTCATGGAAGAATGGCATCAGAAGTGGGAATGAGTACTATTGAATCAGTCAAGAATGGAACTTTTTCACATGGTGCCACTGCCAACCAGCGTGGCTTGCTGAGGCGCTCACAGCAACATAGGTCAAAGAAGGTTAGCAGGAAAAAAATTCTCTCTAAACATCCCTTCTCAAGTGAAGTTACAAGGAAACCAGTTACAAGAGAGAGGAGATCAACTCAGGAGTCGACTATGTTTACAGGACCCAAGACCCTTGCCCAGATTAAAGAAGAGAAGAAAAAGGCTGAAGAAAATGGGTTTTGCATTTGGAAAGTAGGGCATTCAAGCAGAACTACATCAACTGACTTCCAGGCTCCCAAACCCTTGAGTGAAATCCTCAAGGACAAAAGGAAGCTGGATTTTGTGAGGGACAGTGATAGTAGTGGCTACTAAAAAAAAAAAATCCAGTTAGGCTTAGTGGAATCTCAATCATTTAGTAATGAGTAGTAATTTTACAGATGATGATGATGATAAAAATTAGTCTGAGAAGGAGATGAGGACCCTAGCATAATTTTGCGATGTTTGGATGTGCAGGATCGTGTTTTTACATACTAGATAAAGGTACTTTTTCTTTCCGGTAAATGAGGACTTTGAGGAGATGCGTATGCATTTGTTTTCAAATCTCTTCTGTGACCCCCAACCGTTGGTAATCACTGAAAGCTGAACTTAAAGAGGCTAAAGCGGGCTATTGGCTGGCTTCTGCTTGTACACCTTTTAACAAAAATCTTATGTTACTGTTATCAAGCTTGTCTTGATTTCTTGTACAGAGGTGCTGATTAACTCACATATTGATTGTTGCATTTGTGTGTGGAAAAGATGATTTTTAACCACTGTTACTGTCTCCATTTGGTTGCGTAACAACGACATTTTCATCTTATAGTTTGACCCACCGTAGGAATCAAATCTCTCCAACTTCTCTTTCAATTTGCTTAATGTGCTTTGTGTGCATCTTTCATCAGTTATTTGTGATTCAAATTTTCCTCGAATTTGCTAGTAGTTAATTGACAAATGCAATATTAATTGACAAATGAGGATTAAGATTATTGATTATTGAGCAATATTAGTAGTTTGTCTAGCTTAAGATTAAGATTTTTGAGCCATAAGGTAGTTTTTTTTATTAAATGATTCGAGATGGAGCAGTCATTTGCGGTTTATCACCAAAAGATAAAAGATAACTAAAATGAGGACTACTACTACTATATGATTCTCAACAATATATATAAATATATATATATATATATATATATATATATATAAATATAAAATTAGGAATATTAGTCATTTACTAGCAACATTACTCATTTGCTTTGATACCTTATGGCTCAATTAACTACAAATGCAATATTAGCAGTGACGGACCTACAGTAGGGCGGGGGGGCCATTGCCTCCCCCCCCCCCCCCCCCCCCAAAAAAAAAAAAAAAACTGATATACATATGTAATCTGAAATGTTTAGATATTGACCCACAAGAAAAAAAATAAATATGGACTGAAAGTATAACATCAATAACCGACAAACTCTCATCCAAAAAAAAAAAAAAAGGCAAATGTGTTGAAATGTTTAAGAAACACTTATTTTGTATGTTATACTTTGTTAAAATGTTTATACTATCAAATGTTTAAGAAACACTTATTTTATATGTAGTATTTTGTTGAATATGAAATAGATGTTAGTTTTTATTTTCATAAAAAAAAAAAATGTTTTAAGCTTTGGCCCCCCCAGGTTTGAATCCTGGTTCCGTCCCTAAATATTAATAGTTCTCTCGAACAGGGACAGAACTACCTAGGGGCTGAGGGGGGCGATGCCCCCCCCCCCCCCCCCCCCCACCACTAACCTTTGAAAAAAAATTCCCTAGTATATATATTAGTATAAAAAATTTACTTTTGGCTCTAAAATTAATATACTTCCCCCCCCCCCCCTCCCAAATAATTTACAAGCTGACCCATGAAACCAAAAATGAAAAAAATTATCAAATCATCCCTTGTCTGGTTGTCCCAAGAATACCAAGGAAAACATTTAGCTAAACATTTGGACAATTTACAAATTTGGACAACAAGGAAAATCTACAAAACAATTCACATATTCAAATAATAATAATAAAAAAAATCTTTGGACACCATCTAAGTAAACAAATAAAATAAAATAACAAATCAATTATAAATCCTAGCAAAACAAATCACAAAAACTCAATAATCTTTACCCAATTTTTACCTCTAATTTGAGTGCTCTTTGTCCCTCTCAAATGACTCTACCCCATAGTCACAGAGACAACTCATATGCTGCTAATCACTCTATCCATATACCAATTAGTGTCACCAGCAACTTGGATCAATTGGTGTCTTTAACTCAACCCATGAAAAAAATTTATTTTTTTTAAAGAGCTGCTGCTCTTTAACACAACCCGTGGATAATTTTTTTTTTTTTTGAATGATAGAATTTCATTAATTTTTAATGTTTTATTAACTTTGGGACACACTTGGCATGCATGCATAAATGTAATACGTGTGTGAAACAAAAATCTACTATTTTGTGCCTTACCTAAACTGCTACCAGCATGTGTCTGATTAGTCTATTGGTAATAAACTTTATGCCTTAGCTAAATTAATGTAGTGATGGGAAAAGTTTTATTATTTACATAGTTAAAGACTTGAAGTTACCATTCATTATCATGTGATTATTTAACAGATCTCTTTTTCTTTTCTTTTTTTACTACTTTTTCAAAATGGAAATTTTTTAAAGGAAAAGATCTCACATCTTTATGCTACCCGCAACCTTAACCAAGTAATTATAAATAAAAAATTCCTTAACCAAGACACCGATAATTGTCTCACCCTTTTTTTTCGCTAAATATTAGTGCATGATGTTGATTAACCATTATTTTAGTTGTTTTATTAACGTAATACTAGACATGGATTTGAACTTTTAACTATAGTTTTTGCATTTTTTTTTTTAGAATCTTTTATATATAGCGTTATGAATTTATTAGGTATAGAATTATGTGAAAAGAATAAATAGATTTTTTTAAAATTTTTTTTTTTATAAATATCTATTATTGATTTTAAAAAAATACAAAAAAATTAAAAAGTTAATGCTAATAATGCATCATTGTCAACCTCTAGTATTAATATTCCAACTTTCTAAAATTCTTGAATAAAGAACTTTGGCCTTCTCTAAGTTTGAATCCTGGTTCGGTCCCTGCTCTCGAATGACTGCTATATTTGTTTAGTTATTTGGGCATCAGGCATATACCTTACGCCTGCTATATTTGTTTAGTTCTCTTTTTTATTTTATTTAGGTTTTTTCCTGCCTACGTAAGAAAGCTCTATTCCAAAAAGGCCGAACAAAAGAGGTAATGTACAGCTATCCAAAAAGAAAAAAAGAAAAAGGTAACGTACAAATACAACATGCTAAATACAACCATCTAAATCCAAGTTTAAGCCTGGATATCGTCATCAAACTCCACTCCACTCCGTTTACGGGCATCCAATCAACCAACCTCAATCCGTTTGTACCCTTCTGACTCGAATAGTAAAATTACTGTAATTTTTTACCTGTTTAACATTGTTGTTACTATATCTGCAAAGCAAGGCAACAATAAGCACTGGTTATCAACCATTCCATTATTTTAAAAATTAGCATGCCTGATTTACTTTTTCTAGCCCTCCACATTATTCGCTTGCCAAATGCGGCATGACTCATGTACACGAACCATTAAGGATATAATCAACTAAATTGAGGACTGTGATGTCCAATTTCAAACTTATCTAGACTCAATAAATTGAAACCCAAACCGCTCTGTACCCTTTGGCCATTTTCAAATGCTTACCAAATCAGACCATTTAGCATTAGAATTTGGCCATCTTCATTAGCTTGCTCCATAGAGCAGATCCCTGAGTTATCTCCAATTTCATCATAAATGGCAAGAAAATCCCCAAGCCATTGGATAATTTCTTGCGAGTTATTGTGAAAGTCATTGGTAAATTGTAACTTACCCACAAGTCAACAAAAGCCTATATTACTGCAGATATTTAGGGAAAATAAAAAGGGGGATTCTCTAATTTGTCATTCTTTACCTCATACATAGATCCTATCCAATTATCTCTCCTCTTTTATTCTTTATTTGTCATTTTCCTTTGTCCCTCCTTATAAACAAGAAAAAGTCTTTAAACACTCTTTATAGCTAGTTGCACTTTCATATCATATTTACATCCACCAAAGAACCATCTAGGTTCTAAACCATCTCACACAAACACACAGAGATGGCTGGGTTGCAAAGGTCTACAACATCCTTTAGAAGACAAGGGTCCTCAGGCTTGGTCTGGAATGACCAGTTTATATCAGGGGACTTGAACAAAATGAGGACTACTCAACAAAAACAACAACAACAACAAGAGGTCGCGCAATTTAGAGAGCTGAGGCCATCCCGGAGTGTAGGGTCAATTGGTTTAATGGAACGTAGGCCACCCACAACCACAAAAGGACATGCATATCGGAAGGATAAGGTTGTTTCAACACCAAACAAGGACCCGCCTTCTCCTAAGTTTGCAGGTTGTGGCTTTTGTGGTGCCATATTTGGAAAACAAGTGATTTCCCATCAGCCAAAATCAAACAAGCATAGGGCAAAGTGAACTTGTAAGGGATTATTGCATGGGTTCTTTTCCAAATTTTTTGTTTGGTGTTGTGTAATTGTTATGTTTATGTATAGTACTAGTTGAAATACATTGATTACAACAAAAACTGAGTCATAAGAATTAAGAAAGCACAAAACCAAACATGTCTGTGTGTTTGTTTTCTTTGTTGTTCCCCCCAGATTTTGATGGAAAACTTTTCTCTATGGCAGTTTGAAACAGTCTTTATCCTGTGCTTGTGTGGAATGTTTGTTATGAATGATGCACCCCGAATAGTATATGCCTCCGAAAACTGTGGGATTTTGAGTATTGCAATCTCATTTATTCTTAAAAGATGGCCGTTTCTCACCAGAATTTTACTTGTTTTGCTTGAAGAACTCGATGCACAACCCATCCTTTCTCTCTCTTCTCATGGTATATGGTGAATGAATCCAATGACTGTTACATGAGATTGAGCTGTTCAAAATAAGTAATAAAATTCTAACAGCCTGCACTGCGACGTAACCAAAGTCGTCGTCTTTTTTTTTTTTTTATTGTTTGATATCTTTTCTATTTTTTATCGCCTAACACTTCCAAGAAGATGAGCTGCTAGCCATTATCTCCTATGTACGCACCGCTGCTGTAATAATATATTTTAGATTGAAGTCTTGTGTATGTATATATTGGATAGAATTTTATATATTAATATTAGTCATTTTCTTTCTTTCTTTCTTTCCTTTTTTTTTTTTTTTGGTGAAAAAATATTAGTCGTTATCAGAGGCCATTAGGTCTTATTTTAAACTTTTGATGTCTACCTTTGTTGCGTGATTTTAGGGATGACAATAGGGTGAAGTGGGCTGAAAGATGGGATCTATACTTCCGTTTGTCTTATTCTGTCCCCACCCCGTGCCACATAGTAGGACAAACTATCTTGCCCCAACTACACCCCTTGGAGCTTCACGTGGATCTGCCCATTGGGGTTTTGCTTTGCCTGGAAAACTTTATTTTGTGTTCATCTTTCACACCCCGCCCCACACCTATTATATACTTCCTTCGTCCCAGTTTGTTTGTTCTCTATTCCATTTTGGATGTCCCAAAATATTGTCCTGTTTCTAAAAATAAAAATCATTAATTTACTAATGTTCCTATTATACCCCTACTTTATTTTCAAAACTATTTGAAAAGAAAACTAACAAATATTTTAAAAATCAATCTAATTGGAGCACCTTTTTAGTTGCCTCATTAAGAATGACTCTTTTAAGAAAAAAACTAATAAATTTATTTAAGGGTAGTTTTGTAAACTTATACATTTTTATGAGGTAGACAAGACAATAAATGATGTTCCCTTAAAAAGTTTTACTTTTCAAACAGGACAAACAAATTGGGATGGAGGGAATATATTTTTTAATAAAACATGTTTCATTGATATAAATATGCTTGATATTACAATTAAATCGAACTAATTTTTAGTAAAGACTTAATAATATTATTATCCAAAGTATCATAATAAAATAAAAGTCTTAAAATGTATGCATTTAAATACTTAGTAATACAAATTAAGTTTTTAACACTAAAAGAGCAAGGTAGGGGTTGAAAAGTCTAAACCCATCCCCACCTTGTCCAATGTGTGGAAAATATTTTGCCCTAACCCCAGCCCACCATCTTTGCATGACAGAAAAAAGTTGCCATCACTACATGATAACATCATATTTTATGTGGTGGGCCTTTCTGAGATTGTGGGCTGGGCTGCCTCCTGCCACACTATGGCCCAAAGGTTCTGGGTAGGAGAGTTAGGACAGGTCCAATTGCAACTCACCTCAGACCAGCTTGTGTGTAAACTAAAACCCATTTGTTGAAACTTTGGTCACATACCCATAGCAAATGAGACTGTTACAAAAGAGTTATGACAGGCAAATACAATATGACAACAATAACAGAAATATACTTGCTGTTAGATAAAATAAGCAAAGGATTCTCAATTAAAATAAAGAAAAAGAACGGCACAGCAACAAGAAATACATTATAAATGAAATGGTAAAGGCAAAAGAGAAATAATACTAGTACTTAATCAATAAAAGCAAAGAAGGAATGGTTAGTATGCCATGTTCAGTTGCATTACAGAACTAAAACCAAGGAGGGAACCATTTCCTCAATGTGAATAAACTCACAGGAAGATCCTGTTGTAGAAATTACCCACTTTGAGAGAACGGGCCTAAATGGCTTATGCCCAGAAAATCCTTAATCTTTAACAAATGGTAGGCTTTTAGAAGGAGAGAAGGGGTTAGCCTATTGTTGCATGCCTGTCATTCTATTCTCTCTTTGTTTTTCTTCCTAACCTTCTCTTTCTTTTTTCTCCATTTTTGTTACTCTGCTTTTCCACTCTTTTCTTTCTAGTTCTTACTCGTGTGTCATAGTGGTGATTGTTGTTGTTGTAATGTTGTGAATCTCTTGTTATGATTGTTGCTGTGATGATGATCCCACTGTGCATGGCAGAGGCTCCTTATATACTGCTTGTCGCAACTAGTTTTTTACCATTTTACCCCTTAACCACTTTTGTCTAGGTGTGGGTGTCCTTCCAGACCACCCACTGGTTTGTCAGTTACCCAGCCACCACTACTTACCTGTATTGGCCATGCCACATCCCATTACTAGACAAAGAAATCTATTTTGTTTGCTTGTTCATCGTGGCATTCCCATCCGAAACAAGGTGGGCATTTTCTCTCACTATCCCTCATGGCATGCACCTAGTGATTCCAACTCATTTTTCCCTCTTTTGGGTGGTACGTCATCCTAGCAGGACACTTCCCCTAAAAGAGTTTGAGTGGAAACCCCAGAATAGGCTACTCCTTCTCCCCACCGCCAGACCATACCCTCTCTTACCTCTGACCCATAGTCCACCACTCCTGTA
This sequence comes from Quercus tomentella, assembly GCA_028535165.1. Taxonomy (NCBI): domain Eukaryota; kingdom Viridiplantae; phylum Streptophyta; class Magnoliopsida; order Fagales; family Fagaceae; genus Quercus; species Quercus tomentella. The sequence goes on from JAPQVY010000155.1 coordinate 81,422,792, forward strand.
TTGGCTGGGTACAAGTTGGTGGTGTCTGAGCCTTGTGCGTGCTCCCTTTCTGTGTGTGTCCAAAGCTTGTCTGCTGCTCATGCGTTTGCCATGGCCCGGAGGCTCGTCTGTGTGTTCTGCTGCTCATTCTTGACCTCTTGTGGTGTGAACTGGTTTCCTGATCCTTCATTCTTTATGGCTTACTTCCTTTAAGGGCTGGGCCTTGTTCGATTGTGGGCTTTTCTCTCTTTAACCCACTCTTTGCTCCTTCCATAAACTTGCTAGCATTCTTGCCATGCCACTTTATTATTCCTGTTGTGGTGTTATTTAACCCATGCTTGTTGGGCCTCTTTAGGGCTTGCTGTATGCTTTTCTTTCACTTAATTATAGTGACCCAATATTGTCATTGGGCTTACAATTCATGCTTCTTCGGGCCTTCTTGACCCATTCCCTTGCTTACAGGCTTCCTTGGCCCACTTTCTTTCCTTGGGCATCCTTGGCCCATTCCAACTTTGTATTCCTATGGGCTTTTGCTAACTCTTTTGGGTTTCCCCAACCCAATTACCATATCTTTTACCTTTGGGGTTCATGGGCTTTCCATCAACCCCTTACTCACTTACTTCATCACTTTGGGCCTGCCTCAGGCCGTTCTTGCTTTCATACTGCTCCTGGGTTTACTACTTATTTCTTTAGGCTCCTTTAGGCCCGCTTGCTTCCTTTGAGGCTCATTTCTTATTTTCTAGGCCTATGATCCATTATTCCTACCGTTTGGGCTTAATGGTTTTTTTTTCTCCCAATTTACTGACTCTTTTTGGCTCATATTGTTAGGCTTCTTCTTGCTATTGGGCTTTTCTTTCGAAATGAGCATCAAAATTTCATAAATACAATTATTAGGGTCTATTTGGATATTGCTTATTGCTGAAAATTGAAAACACTGTAGCAAAATAATTTTTAAATGTGTGAATAGTGTTGTGAGACCCAGTTTTAAAGTTGATTTTGCCAGATTACGTACTTGTGGGTCCCATGAACAGTGCACGGAACCCACAAAAAAGAAACACAAACGCGCAACGCTAGGGAAAAAACGCTATCCAAACTCACACTTAATGTATTGTACTGTGGTATGTATACGGTGCATATAGGCTTAGCTAGGTACTTAAATATACTAGTAGTAGATCCGCAAAGTGTGAGAATATATATTATGATTATTTTTAAAAAAGTTAAAATTTAAATTATTTGTCAAAAAAAAAAAAAAAAACAAACAAACAAAAACAAAAAGCAAAAAACTTCTGCCTCTTAGGAATTTTTTTTTCAATCTTCTTTCAGTCAGTGTATCAATATATTGTAAGTCTAGTCCCAAAGTGCAATGACATCAACCACATCTATGTTAGGATTTAGATCCAAGTTGGTTAATTCTTGTCCCAAAATGTATGTTTTTAAGGGTTGTTACTATAGCTGGGTTGCAAATTATTTTAGATATAGCAACCTAGTTGGGGCTTGTTTTTATAGATTTGGTAGGTAAAATAGCAATTTGGGGGGTTTTACACCCCCAATGCTAATGCTTTAATCATTGCAAACATGTGTTTATTTGAATAATTGTATTGTCACGTTGCACATTCTTACTAAATTACAAAATTATGAGCCATAACCTCTCATCTTCTCCTACTCTAGTATTTCTTTCCTTCCCAAAATGGACTTGTGGTGGGCCTCTTTCGCGACTGTAGGCTGGGCTACCTCCTGCCATGCTATGACCCAATGGTTCTAGGTAGGAGAGTCAGAATCGGCTTGACTGCAACACACCCTAAACCGGCTTGTGCACAAACTAAGGCCCTTTTGCTAAAACTTTGGCCACGTGCCCATGGTAGAGAGAATTGTTACAAAACAATTATGGCAGACAAGTGTAATACAACAACAACAAAAGGAAATATGCTCACTGTCAGCCAGAAAACAAGAAATGCTAAATGAAATAAAGGAAGGAGCAATGCAGCAATATAAATGCAATATAAGTAAGATGATAATAATAAAGAAAGAGAAATAACACCGATGCTTAATCAATAAGAAAAAAAAAAAAAAAAAAAATAGAATGGTCAGTCTACCATGCTTGATTGTCCTACGGAGTTAAGTTCAGGAATGGAACCACTCTTCAATGCGGGTAACCTCACATAGGGATTCCGCCACGAAAATTACCCACTTTGAGAGAATGGGCCTAAATGGCTTATCCTTAAATTTCTTAATCCTTACTAGAGGGTAGGCTTTTAGAGGGAGAGAAGGGATTAACCTATTGGTGCATGCCTACTATCATACTCTTGCCTACTCTCTGTTTTTCTCTCTAACTCTTTTTCCTTTCTAAGTTTTTTTGCTCTATTTTTACTTTCCTCTTCCGTTGTTCTCCATGGTGTTGTTATGTTGTGTTCTCCCTTTTTGCTGTGCACGGCTAAGGCCCTTTTATATTGCCTGCCGTGATGGATTTTTACTATTTTACCCCTTAACCGCTTTTGTCTTGGTGTGGGTGTCATTCCCAGACCACCCACTGATCTGTCAACTGCCCAGCCACCACCACTTACCTATGCTGGCCGTGCCACATCCCATTCCCAAACAAATAGTCTTATTTTGTTTGCTTACCCACCGTGGCATTCCCATTCGGATAAGGGTGGACATTCTCTTTCACTATCCCTCATGGCATGCACCTAGTAATTCCAATTCATCTTTCTCTCTTTTAGGTGGTATGTCATCCCAACAGGACATTTCCCCCAAAAGAGTTTGAGTGGAAACCCCAAAATAGGCTTCCCCCTTCTCCCTACCGCCAGACCACACCCTCTCTTACCTCTAACCCATGACCCACCACTCCTGTATTAGCTGGGTACAAGTTGGTGGTGCCCGAGCCTTATGCGTGCTCCACTTCTATGTGTGTCCATGGCTTGTCTGCTGCTCATGCGTTTGTCATGACCTGAAGGCTCGTCTGTACATTTTGCTGCTCATTCTTGACCTCTTGTGGCGTGAATGGATCTCTGAGCCTTCGTTCTTTATGTCTCACTTCCTTCCTGGGCTGGGCTTTGCTTGATTGTAGGGTTTTCCTTCTCTAATCCATTCTTTACCCCTTTTGCGAGTCTGTTAGCATTTTTGCCATGCCATTCTGTTATTCCTGTTGTGCTATTGTTTGACCTGTGCTTGTTGGGCATCTTTTGGGCTTGCTGTATGCTTTCCCTTTGCTTAATTCCAGTGGCCCAGTATTATCATTGGGCTAATATTCATGCTGTTTTGGGTTTCCTTGGCCCATTCCATTGCTTCTAGGCTTCCTTGGCCCATTTCATCCTTTTGGGCATCCTCAGCCCATTCCAATTCTTTATTCCCATGGGCCTTTGCTAAGTCTTTTGGGCTTCCTTAGCCCAAATTACCATATCCTTTACTCTTAGGGTTTATGGGCTTTCCCACCAACCCCTTACTCACTTAATTCATTACTTCGGGCCTCTTTGGCCCATCCTTGCTTGCTTTCTATTTCTCATAATACCCATGGATTTACTACTCCTTTCTTTGGGCTCCTTTGGGCCCGCTTGCTTTCTTTGAGGCTCATTTACTATTTTCTAGGCCTATAATCCATTATTCCTGTCATTTGAGCTTCATGGTTTTGTTCTCAATTTACTAACTCTTTTCCTCCCATATTGTTGGGCTTCTTCCTGCTATTGGGCCTCCTTGCCAAAGTGGGCATTAACAGGACTCAAGCCAATATTTGGTATGACATCTCTAAGCTGCTGCCAAGCACATCATATTTGCTTTCTTTGCACTCTAAAATCTTGAGAAACTCAAGATCAAGTAGGTAGGACTGGACTACAAACTCAAGTAAATAAGTCATGATAAGGCATATCTCAAACTCATGAACTTAGGCATGCAATGCATATAATTTGCTAAAAGTCACGGTAAACCCACATAAAACACACAAATTGATGCAGCAAATTATATGGCCTAGCTAAATTCCTTGAAGTCCTATACCCATCCCATATGCCTAGCTACGCATTGGAGGCCTTTGGAGCTCTTATATGGCCTCATGTAAACAAAGTGGTTCTAGATATTGATGTGCTTGCTTTTCAATTCTTTATTATATGATATTGTTCAGCTATATGCCTTTGGATGACAAAGCTTACAACTGAATTAGAAAAAGCGATGCCTAAGTTCCACCGCTGAACTAAGCAATGAGGCAAAGATATTACTGTTGAATTAAGTTAGCAACATTCTTTATTTCTTTTGTTATGCAGTAAGTAATGCTATAATGGGTTTAGAGATTAATCTATATATTTGTTATTTACTCCCCCAATCCAACAATTTCAATATCCTTAACCAACGCCTTGATATATTTAGGCAAAAACAAATTTTGTTATTTTAGTCCATTAACTTTGACAGCGTGGTCGCTTTAGTCCCTTTTGTCCATTGTTGTAAAAAGTTTTCTTTAACTCCCTTAAAACAATGTTGATTCACATTTTTAACCAAAAAAAAAAAAAAGATTTTATTTATTAATTTAGTTAATTAAAAAATAAAATTTTTAGCAAAATAACATAACAATTGTTCAAAGTTAATGGACTAAAATGAAAAATTTAACTTATAAAAAAAAAAAATTTGGTCAAATTTAATCGACTAAAATGATAATTTTAAAGTTAGTAGACTAAAATAATTCATCAAAGTTATAGGGTGTAAAGTGTATCTTTGTTGTTTCTGTTTAGTTTTAAACTTATTTGAATGTTGTTTCTGTTTAGTTCAATTTTATGCGGTTTCTACCAGAAAAAGAAAAACTCTTTGCCATATATTTATATTTGCATTTTTTATACAATGAAATGTCTTTTAATTGAGGAGCCTCATAACAACAGTGTTTTTCAAGTATTTCTAATTCTACTACTTTTAGAAATACTAATGTTACCTTTAAGAGCTTCTTTAAAGCCATTAATTTGTCGGCTCCCTCTTACTTCCCTTTGCACACTATCAAAAGCCAGTTTGTTGCTCAACCACAAAGTGTTTAGATTGAATCCAATCTTCATCTTTATATGTCTTGGCACTTGATGATATTAACATGTAACAAATCGAATTAATTTCGGCATCTTAAGGGTTTGTTTGGTTGGGGTGAAACAAGGAGAATAGAAAATAGGGGAGAGAAAAGTGAAGAAAAAAACTGATTTTATGGGTATTTAGTTGGAGAGAATAGGAGGATGGAAAATTGGTGGAGCCTTAATGTTTTCTCCCTTAGCATACCAAAATTCTCTCTCTCCAATTTGGAGAGAAAATAGAGGAAAAAGAAATAATTGCAGATTGCAGTTAATGACTGAACTATCTCCTCTTTTATTTTTATTTTTTTCTTTTTTAGGCGTGGACTTGCTGGTTCCTCTTCTATCTTTTTTCAGGATAAAGTTTAACTACAAAATTGGTTGTAACTTAAGGCTACAAACTCACTCAATAAAATAAATACTACAACATATTTTGAAAATCTAACCGTTGAATTGCATGTTCTTTACACCCTTAATACACATGTTAAATTTTGTGTTAATCGGATATCATTTACTATATGATCTATGAGCTTATATTTTGTGCATAATTTTAAATTACAAAAACTTGCAATTTAAAAAATTTATTGATGACATAGCTATTAATCTTTAATTTTCTTGAAATTTTGCAAGCATGGAGGACATAAGAAGAAGATGTAATTCAATTGTGGATTTGTCAAAATTCACATCCAATAAAAAGATATTAAGTAAGTTTGTAGCTAAACTTTGTCCTTTCTTTTTTTTTTCTTTTTTTTTTCCTCTTTCCTGGGCGTATACAGGTTTTGCTCCTCCTCCTCCTCCTCCTTCTTCTTCTTCTTCTTCTTCTTCTTCTTCTTCTTCTTTGGGTGTTTAACTAGACTTGATTTCTTTTTTTTTTCTTTTTTTACTTTTTTTTTCTAGGCATGATTTTTCTTTTTAAATAAATTTAGGTGATTTCCTTTTTCTTTCTTTTTTTGGTTGTTTGTTTTCATTGGGCACTATTTTTTAACAAGAGTATATAAGTAAATTTATATAATTTTTTTTTTCATTTTCTCCACTTTTCCTCTCCCAATGAAACACAAATTAGGTGATTTCCTAATTTGTGATTTCATTGGGCACTATTTTTTAACAAGAGTATATAAGGAAATTTATATAAATTTATTTTTTTCCTTTTCTCCACTTTTCCTCTCTCAATGAAACACAAATTAGGAAAACTAAAATCTTTCCTATCATTCCACTTTTTCTATCCCTTCTCCATTTTTTATCCTTTCACTTTTTCACTCTTCCAACTAAATAATGGTAAGTTCACTACTAACATCATACAGAATTTACCCTTCCAACACAACATTGCACATCAAGAGCTATCATTCAGTAGTAACGTGTTACATGCATACTTAGGTGGCGTTTGGATTCAGTGTTTATGAGTTGCGTTTGCGTTTTTTTTTTTTTTTTTTTTTGGAGCCATGATTGTTCACGGGACCCACAAACCTCACTTTTTAACAACTTTTTCATTAAAAATGGGTCTCACGGTACTATTCACACATTTAAAAATTATTTTGCTACAGTGTTTTCAGTTTTCAGCTGTATCCAAACAGACCCTCAGTCAAGCCTTTTCATCTACAATGAGTTGTGAACCTTGTCCAAATTCACCTTGGATGGACCTACGGCAACGATCTTATCTACATATGAAAAGCTTTGTGCTCATATCTTCATCGGGCAAAGCATGCTTTTAGGTTCAACATCTCCACTAAATGACATGGATTTTTAAGAGTTATAAGAGCCATAATTTCTTCTACATGGTTTAGGCTTTACGACCCACAACTTTATTGGGCCTTATGACCCACAGATTATTGGGCTTTATGACCCACAACTTTATTGGGCTATGCCATACGACCCATGGTGTTTTTTAGGGTCTAGAGGCATAATCCTTTTCAGGCTTTATGTGCTACAACCTTTCAGGCTTTGTGACAATTCTTTTTGAGTTTGTAACTAGAGAATCAGGACGGAACCAAAATTCAAATTTAAGAAGGGCCGAAGTTATTTATTCAAGAATTCTCAAGTATTGGAATATCAATACTAGAGGTTGGCAACAATGCATTATTAGCATTAGTTTTTGAATTATTTGTATTCTTTTAAAAATCAATAATAGAAATTTATAATTAAGTGCTTTTTAGCTTAATTAATACATTTTGATTTTATCAATGAAGGACTAAGGTTGAATTGATTATTTATTCGTTCCACACTATAAAACTTTTTTAATAAAAAAATCAATTTACTTATTCTTTTCACAAAATTCTATTCCTAACATCTTCGTAATGCTATATAAATAAGGAAAATGCTAGAGATATAATTTTTTGTACAAATTTTTTTACAAACTACTAATGTGGTAATTAATTATTGGTAAGTAAAAAAGTGATGTTAGTGGAGGGTCAAGATGAGAACCAGTAAAAATTAACCACAACAACAACTCAAAGTCTTTGAAGCTTCGATGGAGGGTCTTGATCTTCGAAGATTTGTGGTGGAAGTTTTTCAGGGCTTCAGAGCTCGAATACGTTGAAACTTCGTTGGATCAAAGTCTTTGAAGTTTCTAGACATTTTGAAACTTGATTCCAGTAGAACTTTGAGACTTGGAAGAATGATTTGGATAAATGTTATTTGAATGTTCTGTCTTCGAAGATTTGTAGTGGAAGTTCCTTGGGGCCTTAGAGGCTTGGATCCGGAGAGCTTCACTAATTTTTAGTTTCTTGGTGTTTATGGAGGCTTTTGAGTTTGATTCCAATGACCTTTTAGATCTAGAAGGATGACTTGAATGAATTTGCTTTGAATATTCTTCACTTTCAAAGGTAAAGTTCTTGAGGTTCTTGGAGGCTTTGGAGCTTGGTTCCGACAAAACTTTGAGACCTCTTAATGTTTCCGAATCCCTCTCATAAGATTGAGGTGGGTCTTTATTTATAGGAGTCTTGGGGAGGTGTGATCACATGTAATTGGCTATGAGCAGTGACACATGTCATAATTTAAATGAAGGGATTTTATGTCTTGTTCTCCAAGGGACACATGACACTATTTGATTAGCCAAAGTGTTCTAATTTAAAATAACACATGACAATATTTAATTTGACTGCTTATGTTATTTAAAATTAAAATATCAGCACATGTTGACATGTGATTGACCCTTTAGTATTCTTTGCAATTTTTATTTAGAAATACTTGGAATATTTTCATTGGTCTCTAAATAATGTCAGTGGGACCCACTAAATAGTATGCGGCGCTTTGTGATTGGTTGCAAAATTTCCACTTCTACAGGAGGGTCAAGATAAGAACTAGTAAAAATTAACCACAACAACAACTTATAATTTTTTTTTTTTTTTTGATAAAAATAAAAGGTATCTCTAGCATTATAATAATTATAGTTAAAGAATTCTTAGAAAAAAAAAATTATAGTTCAAATTTAAAAGTTCAAATTCATGTCAAACATTACATTAATAAAACAACTAAAATAATTTCTAATCAAGGTCATGCATTATTATTGAGCCAAAAAAAAAGTGAAACATTTATTGGTGTGATAGCATAAAGATTGTTGTTCCTAAGAACAATAATTAATAAATAAATTGAATTTCATAATATTCAACATATCATTTGAATGATAATAATTCACATAAATTAGAATTTATCATAAAATTAGAGATTAATGAGGAGATATTACCTTGATGATACTTTAAAGAAATTTCATAACATGAGAAACAATTTACCATTAATTCATAAGTTTTTAGATGGCGGAGTTGGAGTATGGACCATGTCACTATCTTGAGATGATATACGCTGTCTACGGGGTTTCTGGTGTAGTAGACTAAAACATTGTGCATGCCACACCCGGGATACAACAACCTAGCTACCTTGCTAATTATCCTTACAAGTCTACACAGCTTGTAGGATCTAAAGCTCTCAACATAATACTTGCTTACCCAGAAAAATAATGTCTAGGAGGTTGAATTATTTTCAAGAAAGTATAATTTTGACTCAACAAAAATGTAGGGAGTTTTTCCTTTTACATGAAAATGGTGCCAATAAGAAAATTGATTTTCTCATCCAAAACCAGACATGTTGGCTGCATATTCATATAGGCTGAAGAAACATACAATTAACATAAAGTTTATTTGGGTTTTAAATTTACTTTATTATTGTAATAACTATCCTTAAAATGGGTAGTAAATAGTAATTATATTGAATCATAATATATCAATGCCAACGATAATATAAAAATTGTATGAATTCAACCCATTAAGATGATAGCATGTTATTTTGTAGAGCAAGGCTGGAAGATGTCACAACAATACAAAGTATTTTAGAGGTCTATGAAAGTGCTTCAGGTCAACAAATAAACAAGGAGAAAACTACTCTCTTTTTTGGCAAAGCTGTTACCGAGATGGCAAAAGATTCTATAAAGGAGCTACTTGGGGTACCGGAGATAAAACAGTATGAAAAGTATTTGGGACTTCTAGCAGTGGTTGGCAGAAATAGGAAGGCAAGTCTGAATTATATAAAAGAGCGGGTTTGGAATAAATTACAAGGATGGAAGGAGAAACTCCTATCTCAAGCTGGAAAAGAAGTATTGTTAAAGGCAATGGTCCAAGCTATTCCCACATTTGCTATGGGATGCTTCAAGCTTCGGTGAGTTTCTGTAGGGAAATTGAGATGCTAATTCGAAAATTTTGGTGAGGGCAAAGGGGAGAGAGAAGGAAGATTCATTGGAAAAATTGGGAGACACTTTATAGACCCAAGAAAGAAGGGGAAATGAGTTTTAAGGAGTTGGCAAAATTCAATGATACTATGTTGGCAAAAAAGATGTGGAGACTTATCCACGATAAAAACTCCCTATTTTATCATGTGTTTAAGTCAAAATACTTCCCAACAGGTACTATCTTTGATGCCAAAAAAATCTTTGGGGTTGTTTGCCTGGAAAAGCATTTTGAGGGCGAGAAAAGTAATATCAATGGGGGCAAAGTGGAGAATTGGGGATGGTCAGTCCATAAGGGTATTTAGAGATAACTGGGTACCAGATGCATCAGGTGGAAGGGTAATCTCTGTAGCGTGGGGAAGGAATGAGGATATGAAGGTTGCAGAAATGATTGATACAGATTTGGGCTACCGGAAAAGCCGAGTAAATGATGAGTGCTTGGTACCTTTCGATGCCCAAAGGATTAAGGCAATTCCGCTGTGTAATACTCCACAACCGGACCTCCTGTACTGGGCATTTGAGAAGAACGGAGTGTATTCTGTAAAATCGGGATATCGAGCCTTGTGCAAAGAAGCAAGGAATGAGGAAGCATCGGGTTCAAGCTCAGTTCTGTCCGCTAGTTTTTGGTCGAGTATTTGGAAACTAAAAGTGCCGGGGAAGGTAAAACATTTTATGTGGAAAGCATGCTCAAATTGTTTGCCTACAAAAACGCACCTTGTGAAGAGGAGAGTGTTGAGGAATCCGTTTTGCCACCTATGTAACCGAGCTGAAGAGGACACGCACCATGCTTTGTGGGGTTGTGAAGCAATTAAGCAGGTCTGGAACAGAGACTTTTACTGGGTTAATCAATTCGAAGCTTCACAGGGCTCGTTTCAAGATTTGGTCGCGCTAGTCATGACGAAACCGAGAATCCGTGAGGTCTTTGCTACAACGGCATGGTTCATATGGTCCCACAGGAATAAGACAAGGTTGCAAGAAAGAACCGTTCCTCTTAGTGGCATCAGGGAGGCGGTCTGTCAATTCATGCAGTTGTACAGCTCTGGCCGTGTGCACCCAGCGAGCTGCAAATTGGTGAGGCAGCGTAAATGGCAACCTCCAAACCCAGGTGAGTATAAAACAAATTTCGATGGCGCTATGTTTGCTGAAAGTGATGAAGCTGGTTTGGGCGTAGTGGTGCGTGATTCAAATGGCTTGGTTGTGGCTGCGATGGCAGAAGAAATAAAACAGCCCCATTCCGTGGAATGCTTGGAGATGTTGGCAGCAAGGCGAGCTGTGATTTTCGTTAAGGAAATTGGGTTGCAAGATTCCCACTTTGAAGGTGACTCGGAGCTAGTCATTAAGGAATTGCAGTGGGATGGTTTACAGTTCTCTTCTATTGGGCATTTGGCTAGGGACACGCTATCTCATGTTAGCTCCTTGAGGAGTTTTTCTTTCGCTCATGTGGTAAGGCAATGTAATGCGGTTGCGCATGCTTTGGCCTAAAGAGTAAGGCTATCTTTTCCTTTTTGTGCTTGAATGAAGTCCATTTCCTCTGATATTGATACTTTTGGATGTACTGATTTTTCAAGTCTTTAATTAATAAAATAAGTAGACTATCTTTTTTCTCAAAAAAAAAAAAAAAAGGTTAAAAGCAATGAATTAAGTTTGAATGATAGAAGTTTACTATTGGAGGATGCAAAGTTTTTGTCCCAACAATTCGAAGAGCTGCGTTACTCTCATACAAAGAGGGAAGGCAACAGTTTAGCACATAGTCTAGCTAGATATGCAATAGGCATACCAGATTTTCTAGTTTGGATGAAGGATGTTCCATTACAATTTTATTCTGTATTACAAACCGATTTATCGGGTTTTTCATAATAAACTACATTGAAGTGTTTCCTCAAAAAAAAAAAAAGATTGAATAATAGAAAAACGTTAGCCAGTGATATTTACTATGCCGCCAACTCATAACAAATAGTTAAAAATAATAATAAATATAAAATATTATGATTTTTATAAAAATATTCCAACAGAGATGTAAGATCTTTTCCTTTTAAAAGTTCCAAATTTGAAAAAATAGTATTAAGAAAAGAGAAATGATATATCTACAACATTTCTACAACATCTTTACAACAAATCCTAAGTGGCAAGTTGTTACTAGTTGTTATTGTTGGGGCAAAAAAGTAATCTTAGCGTTAGTTTGAAATTTGAACCAATAACCACTAATCACCTGTGATTTGTTGTAAAAATGTTGTAAAAATGTTGTAGACGTAGCATCTCCCGAAAAGAAAAAGACAGCTATACCTTCTCAAAAGAAAAAGACAGCTATTAAATAATCACAAGATGATGGACAGTTAACCAAATATATAAATAATAAAACTTTTCTCATTTAATTAATTTAGCTGAGGCATTCCGTTTATTACCAATAGACTAATAACAGATACATATGCTCAAACTGCAGTTTAGTTAAAGCAGTGGGCAAAAAACAATTTGAATAATATTCTTGAGAAATCCATATACTAATAAAACATACCATTTGTTCCAAGATTTTTCTTATTATCTAGATTTGTGAATTCTTTTTTTAGATTTTTCTTATTGTCTGGATTTGTGAATTGTACAATGTTTGTCTAAAGGTTTTTCTTGATATTCTTATGACATCTAAATAAAAGGGTTGAATAGAATAAATTTTTCATTTTTGGAATTTCATGGGTCAGCTTGTAAATTTTTTGGCGGGGGGGGGGAGTATATAATTTTAGGGACAAAAGTAAAATTTTATGTGTAAATATATACACACACACATTTTTTAAAGGCTAGGGAGGCATAGCCACCCTTAGCCTCAACTTAGTTTCATCTCTGCGGAGAATTTTGAGCTTCACTATTTATGGGAACCAATATTTATTGGGTCTTGTTAACAGCTTAAGGTATTTATTAATGAACCATTTTAGAAAGTTTTTAATACCATTTTCATAAGAAATATAAAGATCTGTCAAAAAAGTTAGTTAATTTGTTTCTTTTTCTATAAAAAGTTATTTAGCAAAGAGATAAACAGGACACTTGCTTGTTTGTGGGCGTGACCACCATCCACCAAAGTATCTCTCTCTCGTGTGTATGTGTGTGTGTGTATATATATATATATATATATTAGTTGGATATTTTCATCTGATGCTACTAAATATATTTATTCGCTTAGATTTACTATTGAATACGATTATTTGGGCATTGTCAAATATATTAATCACTCTTTTTGTATGCTTTAAAGTCTAATTATTTTGTAGAAATACTTTTTCTCATTATCTTTCTACTTTTCACACATATTACATTACTTTATTATATAGGGGAAAATCTTCTGGTAGCAATCAAGAGGTATTCTATTGGCATGAGTTATTTCGAACTTGACTGCCCCAAAAAACCCGAGTCCAAGCATTGATGTATCAAAATGCAACACATGTTTAAGCAATAAAACCCCCCACCACTTTATTAAAAAAAAAAAACTCACCACTTGTACTTTTTTTCCTTTTCTCACTAGAAATGGTATACAAAAGCAGTATCAAAAACAATTGAAGTTAATTGAACCTGTTAGAATAATAATACATAAAAATCTTAAAGGTTGTTCCAAGAAAGAAATGCAAATAAACATCCCTTAAAAGGTCTATGTAATACTTAATATAACAATGATGTGGCATTTATTAGGTAATTTCTTATTGAATAAAAATCATATTAAATAAGGTAAATATCAGAGTGATAGCAAGAATGAAAAGTGTCTAGCCAAAGGAACAGAGCACAAGATGAACTGCAAACTAGAAGGAGAAAAACGACTATAATTTTATTTATGGTTGTTACTAAACAACTAATAGCTTAGCTTAGTTGTAAATAATCTATTAATTAGCACGTGTAAGAGTTAGTTAGAGAATCCGTTTGTTGGTTAGTATAGTTTATTCAGTTGCTTACCAAAATCTAATCTTTGATATAGTTCAAACACAATTTGGAATCAATATCAAAGCAATCAGATCTGATAATGCCATGGAATTTAAAATGCTTGATTTTTATAATTCTTGTGGCATTATACACCAAAACAATTGTGTTTACACCCCTCAACAAAATTCTGTTGTTGAGAGAAAACACCAACATATACTCTCCATGGTTAGAGCCTTACATTTACAATCAAACCTTCCATTACAGTTCTGGGGTGATTGCGTCCCTACTACTGTCCATCTGATTAATAGGTCGTCATCTCCTCGTTTACATAATAAAACTCCTTATGAACTACTTTTTCATAAACCTTGAACCTATGATCATTTAAGGGTCTTTGGTTGCTTATGCTTTACTTCTACCATAGCTCAAAATAGACACAAATTTTCTCCAAGGGCTAGAAAATGTGTTTTCATTGGTTATCCCTTTAATGTCAAAGACCAAATTGTTTGATCTTCAACCTCGTACTATTTTCCTCTCTAGAGATGTCACATTTCATGAAACAGTTTTTCCTGACCAAACTCATTCAAATATTCCATCTTCTTCCTCTCAGTTGTCTTTGCCTTCTACTCCTCCAAATCCACCTATGTTTCTTGATGAGAATTCTCCTATTTCTCATTCTCATAATCCAGATTTTGTTAACCATTCATCAAGTTCATATTGGAAGCTAAAAATATTTGGACCTTAACTCCATTACCTTCCAACAAGAAGCCCATTAGATGTAAATGGGTTTATAGGGTTAAGTACAAGTATGATGGTTTAGTGGAGAGGTACAAGGCCAGGTTAGTGGCTAAGGGCTTCACTCAGAAGGAAGGGGTAGATTCATGGTTTTAAAAATCGGTACGGTGAAAGAACCGATCAAGGAGCTAATTACCGATTTTCTGGTCGGACCGAGGTCCGACCGATGGTCGAACCAATGACATCATAAATAATTTAATTATTATTTATTTAAATTATATAAATAATTAATAATTTTTTAATTATATATAATATATATATATATATATATATATATATATATTTATATATATTAACAAGTGTGTGTAAAAGTAAAACAAGTGTAAAATATTTTACAAAAGTCACTCAGTCACTCATCTCTCCCTACTCTCTCGACACTGTGCTTTCTCAATATCAAAGTTTCCCTTCCACAAACCAAACCTCCAGCCTCCGATCCACTCCGAGATGCCACTCATCACCAACCACCGATCCACTCATCGGCGCCACTCATCACCGATTGCATCTCCACCGCCATCAGCACCACCCACTGATTCACCTCCCTGAGTTTTTTTTTTTTCTTTTTTCTTTCCATTATCCTCCATCGTCGTTGGCCCCACTGTTTCTTGGCCACCTCCATCGTCGTTGATTCATTCTTTTAATCTCAGTGCTGCGTGGCTTTATTGATTTGGGTTTTTGGATGGTTTATGGGTCATGGGTGGCTGGGTTTGTGGGTTGTGGTGGATGGTTGGGATGTTTTGTGGGTCTTGGTGGTGGCTGAGTTGTAGGTTTTGGGTGGGTAGTTGAAATGGTTTGTGAGTAGAGCAGACTAGGAGTGAGCTCAAAGGGCGAGGGTGTGCCGCTGTGCGTGAGGTGCGTGCCGCTGTGCGTGAGGCAGAGAGAACAGAGTAAGGTAGAGAGTAGAGACTAGAGACTAAAGAGAGCTTGAGTTGAGTTGAGCGGCCTTGAGAGCTTGAGGTGAGTGAGAGAGTGAGGCAGATGAGAAGAGGAGTCGTTGTGAGGTGAGAGTGAGATGGCTAATGAGAAGAGTGAGTCAGTGAGGACTTTAGGTTAGTTTTGAGGAGCAGAAAAAACAACGTAGTTTTGAGCAAAAAACTTAAAAACAACATAGTTTAGTTTGAGGAGCAAAACCGATTTAACCGCGTCGGTTTTCGGTTCTCAGGTTGAACCGGCCGGTTTTTACTATTTACCGATTTTTAGGCCATTTCTGGTTTTATACCATAACCGAACCGGATTGAAGGCCAGTTCCTTGTTGAACCGACCGATCCGGTCCGGTCCGGTTTTTAAAACTATGGGTAGATTACATCGAGACTTTCTCACCTGTGGCCAAGATGGTTTCTATCAAATGCTTGTTGGATGTGGTTGATGTGAAAGGTTGGTTTCTTAGCCAACTTGATGTCAACAATGCATTTCTGCATGGTGACTTATCAAAGGAGGTTTACATGGCTCTTCCACCAAGTTTTCACAGTAAGGGGGAGCTAGTGTGTAAGCTAAACAAATCACTTTATGGTCTTAAGCAGGCTTCTAGACAATGGTTTGCAAAGTTTTCAACTACTCTAGTTTAGCTAGGGTTCACACAATCAAAGGCAAACTATTCACTCTTTACTAGGCAACAAGATCATTCATTCATGGTTCTTTTGGTCTATGTGGATGATGTCCTAATAGCTAGCAACAATCAAGAAGAAGTGAATTAGTTTAAGGTGTTATTAGATCATAAATTCAAGCTCAAAGACTTGGGTGGGCTTAAATTCTTTCTTGGGTTGGAGGTAGCCAGATTAGACAAGGGAATTGCCCTTTGCCAGAGAAAGTACACCTTAGAGGTCTTGAATGATGTTGGTCTTCTTGGCTGTAAACCTGCATAGACACCTATGGAGTAAAACCTCAAACTTAGCAAGTATGAAAGGGAAGAAAGCCTCATTTGGATGCAGTGCATAAGATTTTGCAGTACTTGAAGAATGAACTAGGCAAGGGACTTCTGTTCTGTTCTCATCTAGTTCAAAACTACACATCAAAGGCTTTGCAAATTCTGATTGGGCTTCGTGCCCAAATACCAAAAGATCTGTGACAGGCTATAGCATTTTTATGGGGGATTCACTAGTTTCTTGGAAGTCCAAGAAGCAATCAATAGTTTCTGGGTCTTCAGCAAAGGCAAAATATAGGTCCATGACTGTAGTTACATGTGAAATAGTCTGGATCTTGTATCGTCTTAATGAATTTGGAATAGACCACAAAAGAGAAGCATTATTATTTTGTGACAGTCAATCTGCTTTACATATTGGTTCAAACCCTGTGTTTCATGAGAGAACCAAACATACATAAATTGACTATCAAGTGGTCAGGGATAAGGTTCTAGCAAGAGTTATCAAGTTGATTAATGTGATGACTTAATGTCAACTAGCAGATTTGCTAACAAAGGCACTAAACTTCAATCAATTCTCTAATCTTCTTTCTAAAATGGGAATGGTGAACATACATACACCTACAGTTCAACTTGAGGGGGAGTATCAGAGTGATAGCAAGAAGGAGAAGTGTCCAGCCAAAGGAACAGAGCACAAGATGAATTGCAAACTAGAAGAAGGAGAAAAACGATTGTAGTTTTACTTATGGTTGTTAACTAAACGACTAGTAGCTTAGCTTAGTTGTCAATAATCTATTAATTAGCATGTGTAAGAGTTAGTTAGAGAATCTGTTAGTTGGTTAGTGTAGTTTATTATGTTACTTACTCATATTAGCTGGTATATAAAACTGTGTAATCTCTTGGTTAATTAATTAAGCTCATTTTTACCAAAATCTAATTTTTGATAGTAAAAGTGAGAGATTGAATTATCCGGGAAGAAAAGGAGAATGGAGGGAAAAGTGACCAAAATATACTAATATTTAATGCGTTCTAAACTTCTAATCTTCTATTCTGAGTTCTAATCACTGCCTGGGTTGAAGGAGAGAGAGAGAGAGAGAGAGAGAGAGAGAGAGAGATACTTGATGATTAGCATACAACCTCAACTTGAAAAATCTCACTTACACGCTTAATGTGATAAGGACCCAAACTAGTAAGATATGTTACAGCATATTACAATACTTCTCCATGTTCAGACTTCTAAATACAATAAAGGATCAAATTTAAGTATCAAACACAAAACAATAGCTTCTAAAAAGTATCATACTGGCATTAGTGATCGATCAAACAAACCTATAATCCTATTAACCCTTAATCCAAAGCTTTCTGGATCTTCGTTTTAAATAACAAAATGTAGAGTTTATCCATTGAAAAATAAAGGAAACAGCCTGTTGAGTGGGTCACAAACGAGCCGAAACTTGAGCCCACGATGCAATGCCAGGCCGGCCCATACACTTTATCGAATTCCTGTGTGAGCATTAAGACAAGTTGTTACTTCTTTTGAGTCTTGTTTATGTTCCAAAGACAAATCTTATTTATATTATTATAAATCCCACTATTGTGGCATATACTACTAGCATATATATATGCACATAGTTTAAGAAGACAATTTAGAATATTACACACTACTAGTCTACTACTAGTAATTTAGTACATGATTAGCTGAATTATTTGTAGCTGTAGCTGTAGGTTCTTTCTAAACCCATACACATGGGTTGTTGGATCCTCGATCCAGTCCAGTATCTAATAATCTGGACAACCTAGCTATAAGCTAGATCATGTGGTGTGTCTAGACTCTAGTCTAGATTAAATGACCCCAGAATTTAAAAAAAGTCTCAGTTTGACTCTATCTTGAGATCTTCTGAAGGGTACTGTTGATTAGTGGGGCCCACCAACTAAAGAAAGAGAGATCCATATTCCATGTTCTACTTCTAGCTTTTTGATTTCCATAGCCAAGCCAAAAAAAAAATACAGAATGTGAGAGAAAGGGAAATCACATAGGCAAATGTGAATCATCCACAAAAGGGAAGTTCCAAAAAGAGACTCCAAGAAAAATAATTGATCACAAGACACCCTTTTGGCCTTGGCATCACTGACACTTATTATAGGTCACTGTTAATAAAGACCATCAAATTTTATAGCTTATTTAATTGGTAAATTATGCTTAAAGTAACAATCCCTTTCTTTTTTCTTCAATAGCAAGCAAATTTCTGCTTTATGTTAGTTCTATAGCATGAGTATGGACTATATGTTAAGAACATTGTGTAACTAAATGTTTGTGAAGATAAAATCTCTGAAACATACATACCTTCTTCATGTTAAAAGCCATGTGTTTAGAGCTGAACTTCTCCAAGCTATCATGAGTACGCCTTGCACAACGAAAGGCATGCACTTGCATGAATTCAGGCATGTCAGAGACCAAGACCTTGACTTGAAGAAATGTTGCCACCGATGCCAAATTGGTTTCAACATGGGAAACTGATTTCCTTGCTTCAACTAATATTTGTCCCACACCTCCAACTCCTCCCTCTATGACTCTCTGGCCACCTTGCTCAATTTCCTTGTTGCACGTTTTCGATTTCCTTGAAAACCAACTTCGTTGAATGGATTTCTTATCCACCACCACAGCTGGTGGTGGTATCATCGGCTTTATATGATTTCCGGTGGTGGACTTATAAATGGACATGAAACTTTTCTTTTGCTTCTCATGGGAAGCCATTGATGATGCTTCTTAGGCAGTATTGGAAATGGGTTGGTTTTGTTCAATAAGTTGAAGGTACAAAATATATAATGTGTTGAAGATGAAGTGTTTGGAATCATGAGCACAAGGAAGACCCATTAAAATAATGTTGATTAGGAAGTGGGAAAGATAAATTAAATGAGTGAACCATGTGTAACTGCCTATGGTCATGGATAATATAAAAGGGTGAGTCTTTGCTAGTGAAAGATTTGATATATTTTGTTGTTCCTTCAAAAATAATGGGTTCTTGTGGTTGGAAGAGAGTGATTATTAATATTAGGGAAGCATATATGTCTCCAATAGTTTTGCTTCTGCTAAGCCAGCACAAATGGACCCCTACTCTGAAGGGCCTGCACCGCCAATTCTTGCTATGGTACCTAACAAATGGGTCCATGTCATTATAATACTCCTTGTTTTCAAGTCATGCAGAATAAAAAAAGAGAATTGATTAAGAGAAAAATTCTTTGTCAAGTGCCAACCAATAAGTTTGTGATAGAACTTAAAAAATAAAAAATAAAAAATAAAATAAAAGAAGAAGAAGAAGATTGAATTATGATGGTGGTTATGTTAGTTTCAGGAACATGGTGAAATGGACAGGTGAGTTTGTGAACGTGTTAAAAATTGAATAATCTCCGGCTTAGAATGATTTGTGCTAAAATAATGAATAATCTCTACTTGTATGGGTGTATGACTCAGTACTCTTGGTAAAGTCTAATTGATATTTTTTGGGATATACCTTGATCCCGTAGGATCATTTTATACCTTTGGCTAGGATCATTTTTTGGGATCATTTTATAAATTAAACAAGGAAAAATGAAGAAAAAAAAATTATGAGACTAACATTGGTATCAACTATCAAGTACCTTCAATTTTTTTTTTGAGAAACAAGTACCTTCAATTAATTGTAGACAATAGACTCCGTTTTCTAATTATATGATTTATAACCTTCTCAAAAAAAAAAAAATTATATGATTTATAAACGGGTAAATTACCAATTAACCAACCAATTGTACCCAAAAAAAAAAAACCAACGAGATAATTTATTATAATTTTATTGTCAAGTCAATCAAATTTTAGTCATGTCTAACTTATAATAATTAATTCTTACTCAGATCTAACTTATAATAATTAAGTGAAATAGGAGCTTTTACCATTTTTTTTTTTTTTTATCAAGGAGGTTTTACCATATACCACATATTCTTACGCTTAGGTATTATATTACCACAATACAATATTAAAAATTCATTTGACTAAATAAAGTGAATAAAACTCTGTTTAGCATTAAATTAATTAGTACATGTTTCACACCTCCTTGAAGTTAGGGTTCAACATGTGAATTTACATATGAGTAATACTATAGGCACAAACTGTTTTATAATATTTTTACAAAATGTTGATATGACCAACCTTTTATTGGTTTTCATCTAGGCCCACCATTAATATCATTTTTTTCATTTACCAATAATTACTCACCACATTAGCAGTTTGTAAAACTTTTTATAAAATAGTTTATATCTCTAGTATTATTCTTTACATATAGATAAAAGTTTCAATAACACTCAAATTTGCAAGTAAGCAAAGATGATTAATTGTATAGTAAAGTAAGAAGTAAGAATACCTCAAAAGTCAAATATTCATAGTACTTCAATGACTAAGATTGTAACATTAGTGTATGTGATCAAAAAAAAAAACATTAGTGTATAGAATCAACTCTAAAAATTGATTTTGCATCAATTGTTAAGCAGTCTATGCCCTAAATCTTTTAAATTAATCTTGTTCCATTTGCTTGTAGAAGTTAGTGCAAATTGTAGGTCAATGGCTTGTTCCATTTGTATGAAAAGAGAGAGCTTTTCCTAGAGAAAAACCAAGTTCCCATCTTTCTTTTCCATCTCTTTCATTGTATTGATAGAGATTCTGTAAATACCTTCCTCATCTACAAACACAGACTTTGTGAGTGAGAGAATGGCATTGGAAACATGAGAAACCATATCCATATCCAAATCCAAATCCTTTGGTGGCTTTCCGTTGGTAGCTCAATGGTGGTGACTCCGGGAAGTTAGGTGAAGAAAAGACTAATGGAGTTGGTTGCTAGCTGGAGCTTGGAGGGCTTAAGTATAAAGGGAGATATAGGCTTGGAGGATTTATAGTCATCCATGTATTGCAAAGTCTGCAACTATTCATTCTAGTCGAGTTTTCCGACGGGTGGTCGGTGGAAAGGTTTTTACACTCGGAGCTCGGGTTTTCCTCTTCCATAACACTTTGTGGTGTTATGTATGGTTTGCCTTATTGTTCTTTATTTCCTTTATCTTTCTATATTGCCATGTTTGTGTAGTGTAGTTAGTTTGGAAATTTGCTAAATAACTTACACTTGGACTATATTGTTTAGTTTAGTGTTAAAATCAACTTAGCCGTAAAACTTTGTATTAAGGGTATTGTGTTAGGGTGTTTTAGCATATTTCAATGTTTAAGGACATTGTTCTTGTCCTGAAACTTAATTCAATTTGGACCAATGATATCAATGGCACACATTTTACATTCATTTAGATTACATTTAACGGAAGTTTATATTGGGAAACTTTTTCCAATTCCTATGGGTCCCAATTAGTTATTTTTAATAATAATTTAAGGCTATGGTTCCTGCAACAATCTAGGATCCATATGTGGTCCTTTGTAGACCAAAAATTTTGTCCACTTTTACCAAACCCCCCCTCCCCCCCACACACGCACACAAGAATTTTTTTTTTTAACAAAATAAATGCTATATGTATATTTAATATTTTAATTTAACCTTAAGAAAACTTATATTTGACCCCTCAAAAACTAAAATTAGCCCAAGTTTTTGTTTTTTTTATTATTTGCAAAACTAATTGATTTTTTAGTTACAACGATATTGGGCATAGAATAAATGTATTTTTTTTATTTGATTTGTAGATTATGAAAAGGTGAATTAATGCTGATATTCTAATTTTTAAAAATTCTCAAACAAAATTTCACAAAGAAGTTTTTGAATATTGAAAGATGATATTTTAACTTTTTTTCCTTAATATTGAAAGGGAAATTGCTTCAATTTAGTATAGAGTCAGTCAAAGATGATTTTTGAGATTTAAAAGAAGATCGAGTTCCATTTGATAAATAATTTAGTTGAAAAGTATTAAGAAAAAGTTATTTTGAGTTTTCTCTTTTGTTGATTTTTTTTAATATTTGTTAAACGCTAGTTGGGATTCACATGAAATTTTTTTTCCTCATGTTTGTCTCCACTAGGTCCAAACCTTGGTTCCATCCCTATTTGTCATGGTCTAAAATATAACACATGAAACATTTTTTTTTTTTTTAAATAGCTAACATCAGAAGCAGACGCCATATGTTGAAACGCTCTCAAAAAAACACATGAAACATTATTATTATGATTTCTGAACCGCCTTATCATAAGCTTTCTTGATTTTTTTCTCTTAATCAGATCTCTATCATACATCATAATGCAAATCTCGTCAATAAAGACAAAAGTTGTTACTATTCCCTAATTGTTTGAAACTGGTTTTAAGAATTTTGACCATAGTGAATGCTCATTTTTTTTTTTTTTTGAGTTTTGAGATTCTTTTTAACCTACAAATATATATATATATATATATATATATATATATATTTTTTTTTTTTTTTAAAGTTTCAAAATGTTAATTTAAGAGATAGACTGTAAAAAAGTTCATAAAAACTCACTCATGAGTCATGATCACGTCATAAAATGAGGAATACAAAATTTTTACTTAGAGACTATTTCCAAATAAATGCGACATAAATTGCGGGGTTACCATGTTTGGTGTAGTAGACATTGATGGATGATTTTGTATTTTAGTACCTTATCCTTGGAATAATCAACTATTTTTTCATGTGGTATATGGGCTTCAAGCTTTCAGTGGCTCACCCCATTTAAAGGAATTTTGCGGGCTAAAAGCTTAGCAACAAACCTTTCAGTGACACCATCAACTGTTCATAATTGATGCAATCAAAGATTCAAGAAGCTCCCAATATAATCTTTTTATGAAAAAAATGTTGTATTGCGTGTAAACAATAGCTGCCATATTTGTGTGTTTTATTAGGTGTGTGTGACTGTGAGTGCAAATGTGCATGTCTGTGTGTTTATGAGAGAGGTGCGTACGTGTGGGATGAGCATGCGTGTGTGTGTGTCTAAGATAGAGAGAGAGGTCATCAAAAGCTGAATGCTACTATGCAGTCTATGCTAGTGAGGATTAGGTTTACTTACTTTCATTAGCTAAGCTCTAGTGAGAATAGGGGAATCAAAGTCCTTTAAACAGGAAAGCAAAGAATAAATATTGGGCCGAAAGAAAATGTAGTTCACTATCATGTGCTCATAATTCATTATAGGGGAATCATGATGAGAGAGCTATGCCATTGCCATACCTCCACAGCAAACAAAAACAATAACTTTGGCAGAGGCTTTGGCTATCCTAGTCAATAGACTACAAGAAAGATAAAACCACTACTCTCAATAGGTCACAAGGGACCACAACAAAGAAATGGAACCTGAAGTTCTGTCAGTAACTGTACCAATAATGTGAAAAATATGTCGTATGTCCTCTTGTATTCTAAGAAACGAAATTGAAACTTACACTTGGACTTGAGGTTGTACTATTACTATATTCTTTGTTGAGGGCTTTCTTATTAGATGGATTGAGGTCGACTCCTATGGTACACCTTTTAAGAATGCTAGACATTCATATTCTAGCCAAGGGTAGCATAGTCCTGGCCTCGTATCTTTTTCCCATCTAGTCGAATTTTTTTTTTTTTGAGTGTTTTCTTGATGACAAAGAAATGCTCTTAATTCTCAATGAAATTTGTTTGTTCATTGCCTCCTGGTCATGAAAAAATTATCTCATATACCCCGGTTATCTTCTTTCTTCCAAACATATGGATTTCACAATGTATGAGATCTTCATGTTAGTGAGAAAGATGACGTATTGGATGCACAAGATACCTTCTCCTAATCATGGAGTCGCACTTTTCAGAATTTTTAAGCACTTAGCTATAAGTACGTTTTAATACAACAGATAACTTACACTGCCAGACTCGCATTTCTCCATTTTAGTTCATAAAAGCTGATTCTAGTTAATGATGATTGTATCAACTCAATAAAATAGAAGCCCATAGTTCAGGAAATAAAAAGATGTAGGAAGCTGTGACATTTATATCATGGCCATGAAGTTACAATAACTCCATGTGCATATATGAGGAAAGAACTCTTTTACAAATATAAACTTATTATTAGAGTGCATGTCCTGTTTATAATTTGGCCAATCAGTTCAATTCATTCATGCATTTATGTGTTAGCCAGGGTGATTGAAGGGTTTGAACAAATCATGAGCCGTGGTCGATAAAAGTCTTGCCCTTGTGTCCTTTATATGGTTAAAACTTCCCTTCAACCTCAAGCAAAGCATATAGAGAGGAAAAGAGTGAAGTAACTCTTTTTTAGACTTTAGTACTAGCTAGTAACTAGGGATGCTTTCTTTTAATTGTACACCATTACCCTCCCTCTTCCTATTCATCCTCCGTTCTTTCTTCATTAACATAATGCGAAAAAAGTAGAAATGGGGGTTCCTTTCAGCCCAAAACATTCTGCTGAACTTCTGGCTGGCTGTTTTGGACTGAAGGGAGCTCCTACTTCTTCTTTCATTCTGTCTCTCAGCTTCAAAGGTTAGAATTATTGATGGTATCTCTATCTTTAGTATATGTTTGATCTCTTCAAGAAAATTTTATGCATATAGGTTTCATTTACTTTGAAATCAAAATGAAATCCATAAGTTGTGTTTTCCTTTGGTAGATGAAATCTATAGGTTGAGTAATGATATTGTCACACTTCATAATATTTATGACAACATTACAAGTTTTGGACTAGTGTTTATCTCAGTAACCTTGGTTTTTTGTCTCTTGTTCCAAAGACCATCATCGAAACAATTATTGATTCTTCACATGGTGTTGAATGCTAAACAATTAGGACAGCCAATTTTGTGTTGTTCAGAAGGCCCATTAGGCATAACAAGGCAACTGCAAAAATGGTACTTCTCTTTTGCAAAAATCAAAACACTATGTTTTTTGCTTCAAAAGGTAACTTCCTTTCAAGCTTCCTCTTTTCCAATGAAACCTCTAATACTATATATCTTTGTTCCACTTTATCTTTCAGATTAAAAGTGCCAAGCACTTTGATTATACAATCAGCATGACTTCTGGATCATCTTTTTGAAGCATGAAAGACAAAAATGCAATAGTTTGTTAACTCATATATATTGAATTAGCTTTTTCATTATGTTCTACTTTGTGAAGCATGAAAGACAAAAATGCAGAAACAGATTGAACAATCGTTCTTATATATTGAATTGCTTCAAAAAAATATGTGGATGCAGATAGTTAGTTATATTCACTTCCGACATTCCAATCTACAAGCTACCGTGAAAGTCATGTTTTATGTACGATTAACAAGAATTATAGAGAACAAATTATTTGCACAAGTCAGAATCATAGACATTCATTCTAAGCGTCTTTTAACTAAGCCCCATTGGACTTGTTATGCTTCTAGACACATTGCTGAGCCAATTGAGCCTTCAGTTCTTCAGTGTCTGCTGTACTTGAGGTAAACATCTTATAGCCTAGCATGGTCCTTGTTTAAAGGTCCAATTGTGCATGGATAATTAGCTTTTCATTATATTCTACTTTATTTTCCAATTTTTTAAGTGATAATAGGATTCCAAACAATGCACCATTAATGTATTGATGCTTCATCCCAGCAAATGGATTGCCCCATGCATATGCTTAACGCGTTTTTGGTCCATTCGTCGCTATCATGGCTATGTGTATAACAGTGCAGTGCTTATTAGATTAAACAAGTAAAATCAACTAGTCAGGCTCAGGAGACAATTTGATAAGGACATAGGCTCCACAGATGAAAGAAGCCAAATTTGGATTCAATTTGATATTGCTGTGCAGCACTGTTTACATTGCTACACAATATCAGAGACAACCTGGATATGAGAATGACAGACAACTTAGACGTGCAATGTTACTCAACCTATGAACTTGTACTAAAATTTCACACTAATTAATATGATCATCATTTTACCTTTTTATTCTAAAGCAAAATTACCACAATCATGCAGAGAATTACTTTAAAAAGAGCCTTGCTATATCAATTGTAATTGGTCCTACTAAAAATTTTAAACACAATAAGATGTTGCAGAAAGTCCAACCTTTTGCAAAGATGTTGCTTATGGGTCCTAACACAAACTTTTAGTAATATGAAAAGCATACACATCTAAATTCCTAACCATTACTTGCATCTGCAGAAAAACCAAGCTATCTAAACAAGCATCCAAATAATCCCAATCTGCTTAAATTCTCTCAGGAAAACTAATCAAACCAAATCCTAGGATTGAATTTTGGCTTAATTTGATGGTATGAGCCTCCATTTTCTTTTAGGCTTGCCTTCCTCTTTGCATGCCAGCCAAACCCCATGACAGGCCCCTTGCTGAATCTTCATTACATGCTTATGTACAAGACCTAAGCAAATGTTACATATCTCATCTGCTAAAGAATCAAACAATGTATTGCCACTTGCTACACTCTGTTCTGCCAGCCATTAAAGTCAAAGCATACATTTGAATTCTACGTGGGTTCTTTATGTGTTGTACTCAAGTTCCCTAATTAAATTCAACTTCATGACTGCATTGACCAATGCGCAAACAATGCCATCTTTCTCACGGACAATTAAAAATTCAACCATATGATTTATTGACCAACAAAATTATATAGTTAAATTCAATTGGAAAATGTAAGATACAACACTTAAGAAATTGTACCTAAGTTTTACCCATTCTAGTATATTGGTCTTTGAACCTAACCAAGCTTTTGCTAGCTGAAATCAGAGCAGTCAAGCATACTCCCTCAACCTCAGCCATGGAAGTTGAGCTCTTACTCAAAATGGACTAGGCTAGAAAGCCAGCTCAAATGTGGAACTTTGATTCATGAAAACTTAAGCCCCAAAAAAAAACGCCATTTTCTAATCAAATATATATCACTTATTTATTCAGATGGAAAAGATGACAAGAACTTGGTTCACACAATTGTAGTATCACCCTAAGGACATAATGCCCCTGCATTATGTCCAGTAAAATGGATAAACAAATTATATATATTAAGAGCCAAGTGACACATAACACATATACAATCACTCTTAATTGAGTATTAAAAAAATGAATCTAGCTGCTTTAGACAGAAATTCTCTCAAGGTTTTTATATTATGCACAGGGAAGATAATCTTCCTTCAAGTGAACAGAAGATAGGCATGTGACTTGCTGTTGTTGTGTCATTTGTACTGCTTGTTGAATCTGCTGCTGCTGTTGTTGTTGTGCCTGCTGCTGGAAATTGCATTTGACAAGTGAGCATGATCTGGTGGTGTCACCAGCTAGAGGAATCACAGGTAAGTTGTCACAGTTGCAGATTTCTATCATTGAGCCATCTGGGTCATGGAAGAAAAGCTGATCAACGTAAATTCCACCCTCTTCCACCCTGCTTTTCACGTACTCTATCTTCATGTCCTTCAACTTTTTCTCTACGGTTGCCATGCTCTCACACTGCCAACATATCCTAATTTAGTAATTTCAAACAAATAGACATGCATAAAAACAAACACACAATCGAGAAAGAGAGAGATATACTTGGAAAGAAATGTGGTTGTGCTTCGGATTAATGTGGCCAATCTTGGGCATGCTATCAGGGTCTTCAGATTGAAGTAGGTGTATGCCAATACCATAATTGAATAGCCTATTCAGAATCAACACCAAAGAACAAAAAAATTAATAAAGGAAAAGATTAATATTAGTATCATTCAGTGAAATTAAATAAAATTTAAAAAGAAAAAAGTTTTCAAGAAAGTTGAATTTTTTTTTTTTTTTTGCTGAGACAAGAAAGTTGAATTGTAGTACACCATCAAAAATATTCTTTGATCAATATCATCTATATTTGATACGGTGACATACAAAACATCTCAACAACTTTGAAGGACTCTTTTGTATTCATGTTTTTCAAGAATGTTGAATTGAATTGCACCATATCAAACAAATCTCCATCAACAAAAACACAAAATCTTTTAGTTCTATTAATGTTCTTAAGATTCTTGAAACTGATCAGATTATTTATCCAAACAAAGAAAAAATGATTCTTGGAACTGAGATTGTATGTATGTATACCATGCACCCTCAAAGTCAAAAGAACCAGGCCTTCTGATAGGAAAGAAACCAAGAACATTCAGGTAGAAATCGAGAGACTCCTCTAATGATCTGCACAAAATCGAGATGTGATTCAAGGACTTAAGGCGCAGTGGATTTTCCATATATGCTTAATTTTACAATCCAAACAAGAACTGCAGTACTACTCCTCCAAAAATACCAGAAAGTTATTATGAGGCTAAGACCAAAAACGAATAATGGGTTTGAAGAGCTTGGTTGGTTGGTTGGTTTGGTTGATATAATTGAAGAGAGGATGAGAGTGAATATTGCTGAGATTTTCTTAGCTTTGCTTCACTCCTTTATATAGAGACCAAATTCAGATAGAACCGAAATCACATGTATGCTTCGTGGGTTTTTCTCGTTTTTTCTTAGATTCGCAGGTTTGGATAGCGATACCACGTAGACCACTCGTCATGTCACATTGTCACCAATCAAGATCGATATCGCCACGTATGATATGACGTATCACTACGATGGGCTCTGACAAGTAGTGAAAAGTTTTAGTTTTCTTTTTCTTTTTTCTTTTTTACTTTTTTTTTTTTTTTTTTTTTAAGAAACAAACACACACAACCTATTGTTAGGAAAAACAAAATGGTCAGACCCTTGAAAAAAAAATTGCTGAATTTTTCTTGGGGTGCACATAAATAATTTAAAATTGAATTTAATAGTTACCCAGTTTTGGTTTCGTATAGTTTTAATTTTATGAATAATTTTTTTTTGTTTTTAAAGTTTTTTTTTTTTTTATTATTGGATCCATTTTATTGTTTTTGTAAGGAAGCAAGGAATAAACTATATCTAAAATAATAAAACTTTTTTTAATTACAAATATAATTATTTGAAGTCCATAATGTGAGCGTTTGAGTTCAACGTTTTTCTCCTGCATTTGCGTTTATGGCGTTTCACGCCTCTTTTTTTTTTTTTCCTCCACGCGTTTCAACTTTAGGGGACAAAGTGCATTGTTTATGTACTATTTATGCACTGTTCACAGGACCCACAACCACTTTATTAGAAAAAAAAATTAAAAATTGGTCTCACGGCACTATTCACACATTTAAAAATTATTTTGCTACAGTGCTTTCAGTTTTCAATTTTTAGCAAAATAAGCTGTATCCAAACGGACCCTATATCTGTTTTGTGATAATTTTTCTTTATCATTAAGGCAAGATATTAATGAATTTTGTTTTTTTTTAATGTAGGCAGAATTAGGTCAAGATAATAATAACTTTTTTTATTATATTAGATTCTAGTATAATCTAACTGAAACTTACTAAAATAATGAAACTTTAGAAAACTTTACATAATAAAAGAAAGAAAATAAACTGAATTTTAAACTCTACCAATATGTCTTTTTTCCTCTTATTTTGTTGATAATTGCGTATGGGGAAAACTGATGCTGAACTTTCCCCCGTCTAGCTGTCTCTTGTGAAAAAAATGGTTGTAGCTAGGATGTGTCATTGTTTTTGTAGAAACGTAGTAAGAATTTTCAAATGTATCATGTCATATACTAGAATATAATATAACTTTTTTACAGTAATTAAATTAACAAGCATTTACTTATTTTTATCTAGACTCACTCACTATTTACTTAACTTTTTACTAATTATTAATAATTTACCATATCAATCGTGTGTGAAATTTTTTGTGTCTATAAATTAACTTTTTCAGTAGTTTAATATTCCTTTTTACTTAACAAGAAATAAAAAGTTCTACCACTTAATAATTTTTTAAAAAAAAATTAATATTTTAAAACTCTCATTACTGTTCACATGTTCTCTATATTCTCCACACACATGCGTACTAAATTTCATTTCAATTCGTTGACCTTCACTATTTAATACATAAACTCACGTTTTGTATATAATTAAAAGTTCAAAAAAAATTTAAACTTTTCATACATGAAATAGTTTTCTATTAGAGATGGGAAATAATTGAATATTATTGAGTAGTGTAATATCGATAAAAGTTATGACAGGTGTAACTTGACCAAGTGTGTGTGTGCGCACAAGCACGTGTGCACAGAGAGAGAGAGAGAGAGAGAGAGAGAGAGAGAGAGAGAGAGAGAGAGAGAGAGAGAGAGAGAGAGAGAGAGAGAGAGAGAGAGAGAGAGAGAGAGAGAGAGAGAGAGAGAGAGAGAGAGAGAGAGAGAGAGAAGGCTGGCAAAATACGCCACCATATGTAGATAATGTGGAAGCATGAATAGATAAAATACCAATATTCCTTCTTAAAGATCAAAATGATATATCATGTGACTAAAATGGACCATCTACTAAATATAGCATTATCAAGATTTAATGGTTAGTACACATTCTTGTGATTAAGGCTGAACACATATGATTATGATTAATTAATTAATTCTGTGTGATTGATTTTCTAAAAGATTAATTATGATTGATTTTGTCTCATAATCTCATTAGTTTAGGTTTAGGACAAGGGTGCACATGGATAGCATATTGTATAATTCTATTCGATAATTGAGAATTTTTAGAATTTTAATTGATTATCTTAGAAATAAAGATTCTAATTAAAATATTAAAAGTTTTTAATATCTACTAGTATTGTTTGATCTTGAAAATGAAAGTATTCAATTTTATATTCTATCAATTACAATTTATTATATCTTTTTTTTTATACTTTCTTTATAAAATAAATAAATTTTAAAATGAAAAATAATCAGGCATATAATACGTATCATATGCCTAATTATTTTTCATTATATAGTTAGGCATATAATACGTATCATATGCCTAACATATACCCAAAAAAAAAAAAAAATGTTGAAAGCTAGTGCGCACTAGCTTCCAACATTTTTTTTTTTTTTTGGGTATTTTTTGGTGAGAGTCACTTGCTTCCATCTTGAGTGGGTAGAGGTAGAGGTAGCTACAGCTTAAATTCACTTTTTTAAACCCTAAAAGTATAAACAAAGGCATGCACATTTGACATATGACACTTTAAAATGTCCAGCGGATCAATGCGAATCATCAGTATTTGTATTGTAAGACTCTGCCGACGTTGTTATGAAAGTATATTGGTTGGATGCAAGTTCAGGTCAAGAGGCAAATTTGGATTTATTAGCACATGAGATGAGAATATTTTTCAGTGCTTTTACATGGATGATCGAAGAGATCTCTTACCTTTAACTCATAAAGAAAATGAATATACAAGCGGTTGCTTGAGATTCATTCAATTGAGGTGTCTCAGGCCATTCCATGTGTTATCTTCATGATTTGCATGGCGTTTTAAATGTAACGCATGGCATTAATTGTTGCTTAAATCAGCTTTCACCACTCTTAACATATAATAGGCAATAGTATGCAATACAATATATGTTAACGTCTTTCTCAAAAAAAAAAAAAGTATATGTTAACGTATAATATATAGATTGGATGTGTTAATGTATAGTACACAATAACACACGTTAATAGCTCCCTCAAACTCAAGTAATAAAATATATAGTAATACCTAACCCACTTTACCTTATCTTATACATCACTCGTATTTGTATAACACACATATTGTTAACATGTAATAGGCAGTGAGCTTTAAGCCCACTTTACCTTGTCTTATGCAGCACACATATTTGTATATTACACATTTTTGTACTGCACACTATTGTCTCTTGTACTGCACACTACTATCTCGCCATAATAGTCCCAAAAATTATATTGTACTTTGACCTGACTTATGTTGTATCTCTAAGTATTACTTTTTGTTTTAAAATTTTCAAACCAATAAAAAGTTGTGAATTTTTTTATAAGTAAAAGAGACGAAATAGTAGCAAATTTAATCGTTCTTTCAACTATGATATTATAATTTTGTTTTGTTTTCTAATGAATGATATTATAATCCAGTTAATCCTTTTCAATTGCGAAATCTTTATTATTATTTAATTATCAAGAGTATGACTGTGATCTTACTCATTCTTTGAAAAAATATATATACACATTGTTAGTGGCCTCAGTGCAGTGTTTGTTCTATTGTTATGTATACATCATTGTTCCCTTCATCATAATTAAAAAAACAAAACCGGGACATTTTTTAAGTGAATAATAATCATTGAGATTGTTATTCACTTTCAGAATGCAATAATAAATTTATTTTAATCATATCCGACTCTGCTAATTTAAGGTACGTACAGACAATCACCTCGAATTTTTTTCTAATATTTTGAGTTGGATCCAACTCACCTTTAATTATTTTTCCAGCCACAGCTTTTGACAAAAATAATATGTCTTAGATTGCTTATCTCATGCTAGAAAACTAGCTAGAGTACACTTACGTATTGCCATGACAATCACTGGAAGTAGTGGCTTTGAAAGCTTTCCTTCAAGAGATACATCAAATTGACTTGTCTCCATTAAAGTTTGAATTGGCAAAGTGGGTTCCTCATAGAAAATGATTCTTCCTTTTACTTTTGTCCTCTGTCTCTCTGTCCCGGGGTTTTTTTTTTTTTTTTTCCTAAGCTGGATACAAGAAACTACTATATTTATTATTTATCATGCTAAAACGTACAAGCATACCCTAATCTGCATAGAACTTAGATAAGCTATTTTTCACAATAACAAAATACTTTCATAAGACATCTGTATATGTTTTTAAGAGAAGTTCTTAAAGCTGTCAACATGCTGGCTTATTTTTGATTGAAGACTAATTATCTGTCTTGATGGATATTGATCAACTAGTAAATTTAGCTAGCTACACTAGCTACCACCTGAATTCCAAAATGTTTTGCACTATATATGCAGACAATTGTAATTAGTTTAATTAAGTACGCCAAGATAGTCAAGTATGGTGTTAATAATATTCCCAGCACGATGAAGTTTTCAGTAATGAATAATTGGTTAAATTAATGGTCTCAAAAGACTGCGACGTTAACAAGCCTTGTGTTTCGGACGGTCAGTTATGGTCGGCAAATTCAAAGCCACTTTTACTTCAGTTCAAATCCTATGCGTCACTGATGGTGTAACTTGGTCCCAGTGGCGGCTTCAGGATTTTTTTTTAAGGAAATCAGCAATGATAGAGTTAGGAATTTGTCATTTGTCATGAGGGGCGAGTAAAAAATTAAATGATTAATCTTTTTTTCTATAGATACAACTTCCATATTATATACAATATAACTATATTTACAATAGTCTAAAACCGTTCTAAAATAGGTAAAACAACAACTATTGAATGCATAAACTAATATAAGGGAGAAAGCGAGATAGAGAGAATGAGGAAAAACAACTTCATTTCGTTGTCAACTGCAAAGTAAGCCAGAATCTTGGAAAAAATATTCATATTTTATTTTTTTTAATGAATGAGCAAAATTTTTGAAACTGACACAATACTTTCAAAAAACTTCCACAACAAAATCTAGGTAACCAATTGTTAAAAGTAGATAAAAAAATATTGTTAGTTGTGGGTCCTGATAAAAAGCAGTTACAACTTACCTCATATTATTGTAAAAATATTGTGAAATTAAAATTAAGATGATCATATTTAAGTTTCAAGCTTATTTCAATTGGGTTCAAACAAAATTTAGAATTGAAGTGTTCAAATTTTTATTTTAAGGGGTCAAAATGAAAATTTAAAAAAATTTATATATAAAAATTTTGTTTGGGCTAGGTTAGGTGGTTCATTTGAACCCCCTAGCCTTCATGTAACGCCGCCCATGCTTGGTTCTGGTGGAGGCTATATATATATATATATTACAAGACAAGACTACAAGTGAAAATCAAGAAGGTATATATGTTGAAATTCGAAACAACAAATTTCCTTTTCGAAGTACTTGATAGATACTTGGACTAATTTCGCTCTACCTAAGTACCTAACCAGAAATTTTCAACCTAGCGGACTATTCTTGGCCAACATTGATGGACCAAATGGTGGGCAAGAGGGAAGTAGGTAGATGCACAAAACGACACCTGAAATTGTAATAGTATTACTTTCTTCCTTTCTATCTCCTTTCCAAAATGCCATTTATTAAGTAATGGGACTTGGAAAATAGTAATTAGCTTATGAAATTGTCTAAGAAAGCAAGATATGTACCAAAATTCTAATGCAATCGATTGTAATCAATCACTTGCCGTGGACGATTTTAATAAGTTGTAGCAAATAATGTGATCCTAAAAGAACTATTATCTTATTAGTTTATTATCGTGGATCCTACAAGTAAATAGGACTCACCAGTTGTGAGGGCCAATCTATGGATCGAACTCAAGAGATATTCTCTCATGCTAGAGTCATGAATATGTAAAGGCTCGATGAGTATGTAAACTATTTTTATCAAGTATAACAACTTCCCATATATATCATTTTTGTTTTTTTCTTAAGGATCTTTGCTTATTTCCTGCGCATGCTGCCATATTCCTTGTAGGCTTTGCACGTTAATCATAAGAAAGACGTAATCGTATAGGAAACAACTACAGATTGTCAACCTTAGAACGCCATGCTAGATCTTTTGTAGTGATGCATTTTTCGGTTGCGTCGTTTTCAATGATGCGAATTTCCTACCTTCCCAAGGTGAGCCTTGCTAACCAAACTAGTTAATTTTCAAGTTAGATTAATTAGGACCATTGTCATAAGATCAGAGACCATATTATTTATTTAAATAATTGTGGGTTTAAACTTTTTTTTTTATAAGAGAAACAAGCACATTAAATTTTTAATTTTCTAAACGAGAGGTTAATTCAAGATATAGTTCAAAAGTGAGACCACTTGCTATGATTTATGATAAACTGCAGTTTATCTTCAAAGTTTAAGACTAGTTTAAAATTTTAATCATTACTTCAAGAAATGGTTATTGCTTTATTGCTAAATGCCAACAAAGAAAGACAACAAAACAGGCGGAAGGTGTTCTTGTCTTATATGAACTAAAGAAACATGACTTTTTTGGCTGAATAGAAACATGTGGTTAACTCGAATATAAAAACACTGTCCACGCATTCCTTGTGGCCCTTATCTATATGCACGCTTTTTAGCTAAAAGTATGGTCACCAAAAGTAACAGTCGTTACATTCTAGGGAATATATTGGTTCATCAACATGTAATTTGTTCAAATAATGATGTATAGTTACCTCCACGCACATATATGTTAGAGACTTTGAGTAATGCTATAGTCATAAATTTTTTTTACAAAAAGTGGTAAATTTTTATTGATTTTCATATAGGCTCAACATTTATATATTTTTTTTTACTTATTAATAACCATTCAATACATTAACACTTATAAAAAAAAAATTGTAAGAAAATTTGTAACTCTAACATCTTTCTATAGATTTTTCTGGCCAAATAAATAGAAAGAGGGGATTAGTAGAGTTTGAACTTCAGTACTCATGCATCATGCACCACAAGAGATAGAGAGAGATAGAGTTTCAGTCGAAAAGGAAGAGAGACAAGAGAGAGTGAAATGAATAAATTAATTAATAGTGTTGGTTGTGAATTGTGATGTGAAAAATAAGAAATGGAATGTAGCGTGAGTTGTAAAATGGTGTATTAAAATAATTCATTGTGCGTTAAAACATGTATTTTTAAACAAACTTATACCTCAAAAGCCAAACCCCAATATATGTTTAGTGTTACACATCAACCAATAAAAAATATATTGATGGCCTAACTTGGAGAAATTACCACACAACCCATATGAACTTCAAGATTTAATAGAACAATTTTGTCTAAACTCGATTATTTCATCCCTAAAAAATCAATAAATTAATAAAAAGTAACTAAATTGTTGCAAGCCTTATAGTTTAGTGACATTGTTTGCTCTGCTTATGCAGACAAATGATCGATCATTAGATGATGATCCTGACTAAGGAAAAATTGTAAACAGAAAAGACATGCAAAGACTGAAAATCATCATGATCAAACCTGGTAAGAAGGCTTAAGAAAATTCATAACTTTTCAACTCCATTCAAAATTAATGTTCCATCATGCCACTCAGAGATTATGGATATTAATATAGCAACTGACTCAGTCCAGCTTGGTATTCCAAGCCAATTAAAATTCCTATTTGCTAGCAAAGAGACATCACATAAAAATGATAACTGATTGAGGGCGTGTAAACTACAACTACATTTTATGAAAGTGAAAGTAGCGTTCAGCTTCAGCCATAGGGTGATGAAGGTTCAAGGAAACAACATAGGAGACGTGTAATGGAAAGAGTACAGTATCCAGGATTTGCAGTTCAAAGGTCAAACTTCATAGCCATTTGATGAAGAAATATATTGAGAATGCTCATTTGCATTTTGCCAAGGACTTATTCAGGTTGGGCCGAATATAAGCAAAGCCCATGCATAGACCAGATCTTGGTCTCTGGCAAAAATGGCCCATTACCATCAATTTTGGAAATAATTTGCTCAGAAACACTGTTTCCGAACTATATAGCAATGTACCACTTTTTCGGGCCTATAGCGGCGTTTTCCTGAAAAAATTTTTTATAAGTCCCATAACAGGTTCAAGGGGTCCTATAGTGGCGTTTTTAAGCCCTATAGTGACGTTTTTGGGCCCTATAGCGGCGTTTTCCTGCAAAATTTTTTTGTAAGTCCCATAACAGTTTCAAGGGGCCCTATAGTGGCGTTTTTAATCCCTATAGTGACGTTTTTGGGCCCTATAGCGGCGTTTTCCTGCAAAAATTTTTTTATAAGTCCCCATAACAGGTTCAAGGGGCCCTATAGTGGCGTTTTTTAAGCCCTATAGTGACGTTTTCGGGCCCTATAGCGGCGTTTTCGGAAAAAGTGGTATTTCCCTAATTATTTCCGAAACAGTGTTTCTGAGCAAATTATTTCCAAAATTGATGGTAATGGGCCATTTTTGCCCTTGGTCTCTCGTCTTACACTATTCCACGCAGCCCAATTTTCTAAACTGGGCTTTCATTGTCAAACTAGCTTCATCGCCAGAAAAGAAGAACCCAACAAATAAAAATAAGGTTAATTGCAGCTATCCAGCTAAACTAGGGGAAAATGGACTTTTG
Source organism: Quercus tomentella (assembly GCA_028535165.1). NCBI lineage: Eukaryota > Viridiplantae > Streptophyta > Magnoliopsida > Fagales > Fagaceae > Quercus > Quercus tomentella. The sequence continues at coordinate 81,460,063 of JAPQVY010000155.1, forward strand.
CCTTTATTTTTTAAAATATCTAGTATAATGTCTTTGTTTTGAAATTATTAAGTACCGTATCCCTATTTTGAAACTTGATTTAAAAAAAATCAAGTTACAAGTGAAACTCGATATTAACAATGTCGAACTCTATGCATATTTTGTCACTTAAAAATATACATATAATTCAATTTTGAGAATATCGAGTTTTATACAAAACTCGATTTTGTTCAATCGAGTTTCAAAAATAAGAGCATTCTGTTAAATAGTTTCAAAAAAGGGACATTACGCTAGATATTTTTAAAAATAAGGGCAAAAGCCCATTTTTCCCGCTAAACTATATAAGGTATTTCGTATTTGTAATTTTGACTTTTGTACTATGGACCTCAAACTTCAAATATTTGCAATCAGCTTCCTAATTCAAAAAACTATTTTCTTATTTTGCCGTAAATGTTTTTTTTTTAAAATGAGTCATTTTCAAAAAATAGTTTTTATAAAACTATTTCATTTTTCTATGTCTAATAGCAACCTTAAATGAGGTGGAAAAAAAATCTTCTAACTTTCCTTATTTAGTTTACTATGAGATAGATTGATAGGGTTGTTTTAAAAAAAATAATAATAATGGAAAGTAATCTCTAACAAATAAGCCTTACTTTTTCTATTGACCAAAGATAATTTTCTTTTGACTCTTTTTTCTTATGCTAATAAACACTAGAAAACTATCTTCACACAAGGTTTTCTATTGGAACAAACAAATATAGTCCAAATTAGTGGTGTTCAACGCAAATATTTGCATAGTTTATGATGCATATTACAAATTCTCTCATAATTTAAGCTAGATAGTTGTCCACTAAACCATTATTAATTTTGATACTAATTTTTTATAAACATTTTGATACTGATTTAGAGGTTGAGATCAACAATACAAATTCATATCAAATTAGGTGTTAATTACAAAATTTTGAAGTTTAGGTAATACGTTGCAAATACCTTTTATGGTTCAAGGTGGATTAGTGTAATTTCCCCATAAAAAAATAAGTTGAATAAAACATTTTTCTTAGATGCTTACCTGTGTTGATCATTGTCATTGGCGTGGACACTGAGACAAATTAACTTTGTTTGGATGAACTTACTTTTAGTTCGTTTAGATGGGTTTTATGTTCATCAAGGGTGGCAATGTTTGACATGACCCATGAATAAGATATGATTTTTTGTAGGTTAGTGTCAAAACAAGTCAATCCACTTTGTCGCAATTAATAAATTGGTCAATTTTGTGTTGACATATTAATCCAAAATCAACCTGAAAAATTATTTGGCTTATTATTCATGTCAAGACAACCTGTTTATACAAATTTAAAAAATACAAATAAATGACATTATTATCTATCATAAATTTGAATTTCAAATATAGAATTGAGTAATTAAAAAGTATTGTAATGGTTATTTTAAGAAATTCTTTACTAAAACTCTGAAGTCCTTAACCTTTTCACTAAAAAAAAATTCTCTCTCTCTCTCTCTTTTTTTTTTTTTTTTTTTTTTAATTTGTGTATTTCTAAATTTAGATGGAACTTCATTGGTAAATAAGAACTTTTAGATTATATGTTATTAGTACTTTAATTGATGTTATTATGAAATAAAGCTTGTATGGAATTTATTTGTTTATAATTATTATAACTTATGTGCTTACCAAATATAAAAATATATTTATCATTTTGAGTCATATTTATAAATGGGTTGTGTGTATCAAAAAATAAATAAATAAATGGGTTGTGTATGTGTCACCCAACACAAGTTGCATTACTTGAGGTGTGTTACGTTAACTCGCTTAATAAATAGTTGAGGGCTGCAAAGATAGTTACCTTAAATAACCTTTAAATTTCCTTTCCCCAAGCCAACTCTTTTTACTATAATTTGTGTTAGTGTTGAATGGTTTTAACACGATTACTAAATCTAAATGGATTGTGTTCATATCAATTTATGTAATCAAATACCCTTTATCTTGCCACAACACAAACACAACCTGCTAACATGAATCAACATCCCTTCTCCATTAGTAAAATTAAGTTAATAAAAATAAATTCAACCAAATAAACATTGCTTATTTATTTATTCGGTTTGTACACAACTTTCCAAACCCACACTTAGGGTTGTAGACCACTCAATCAGGCTCGCAGAAGATATGTTTATTATGTTTGTTTATTTAGCATATAAACCAAGCTCAAGCTCATGTTTAGATTCAACTATTAAACAAATTAAACTCAAACATAATAATATGTTCATGAAAAAATTCATAAATATAAACTTAAGTTAAGTATATATACACACACATACATAAAGATATATTTATATTGGTTTGATATTGAGTTTTGTAAATAATTTTATAAGACATCAAATTATATTTTGTAAGCTATTAATGGATATAAAATCCACTATTCCGTAATAAAAAGGGTAAAACACAATCAATCTGGTTTTATGTTAGTCAGGTTTAAGACATCTCAAAATTAACCAATTTGATTCCTAATTACTGTGACAAAGTAGAAAAATAAGTAACGGTTTAAAGACCAAGAGTCCGTTTGAGAACAGTTTATTTAGCTGAAATTGAAAACTTTTTGCTAAAAATATTGTAGATAAAACTAAAAGTTATCTTGGATCTTATATAAAATAAAATAAAAAAATCTTGGACCTAGCTAATATTAACCCAAACTCAAAGATATTGACAGTATTTTATTTTATTAAAAATTGTCACTTTTTTTATTTTTTATTTTAAATATCATAAACTAAGTTTGTTTTGAAGTTTTTACAAGGTGTTTGTTTAGACTTTAGAGGTAAAATAATTGGTTGAATTTGTAAAATATTTTCTGTCCCAAAAAAAAAAAAAAAAAAAAAAGTTTGTAAAGCAATTTACACTTTCTTCCCGAAACACTCTCGACACTTTCTCCCCCTCTCTCATCACCGTCTCTTCCTTGCACAACCCATCTCGCATCGACGTCACCCTCCACTGGGTTGTTAGATTTTCAGATTAGTTTCTGTGTTCGTGGGAGAGTGAAGAGTAAAGTCCCGCTCCCAAGTCCCAACTCGGTACTCACCTCCAGCTCTCTAGGTTTCTCTCTAAAATTTTCCCGGAAGATTTGGAAGAGAAAATGGACGGGAAACTAGAAGTTTCTCTGGACAGGCTTCCCGTCAAGCGCTTGGACGCCATTGAAGAAAACGGCCTCGAACATTTCCCTCCGTAAGCTTCTTCCTCTCCCCTCCTGAAACTCCGTTTGCCTTTCGAGAAAATGTAGCATAACAACTTTAAACCTAACTATTTCATCTTAAGATTTCAAATTTTCAATTTCTCAATCCCTTTTCCCCAGCTTTCTCGGCTCCCAAACACAAGGATTAAGCGAATATTATAATTTATGTAATTGTAATTGTGCTTATCTGTTTATTCAGTGATTTTAGGTTCTAAAATTAACCCTAACGAACACAATCGAGCAGTCAAGTAATATAAAATTAACGAATATCAAATTCTTAACTGTTTGCATCAGTTTTCTCAGCTACCAAGCGGAAAGCTTAGTGTGTTTTTTTTTTTTTTCCTCTCTGTTATGTAGAGATGTAGGTTATGATGAGAAGAGGCTTTCGCTGATTCGGCGAGTTGACTTTGCTTGGGCGATAGAGAAAGATGATAACAAGAAGCAGAAGAAGAGCTCAAAGGAGAGCTCAAAGCCGTGGCAATGGCAGGGCATGGTGGAGAACCTGCAGTTGGCTCATCAGGAGCTCTCTATCATTATAGATCTCATCAACACTGTGAGTCACTCTCGTATATATTACATTTACAATCTAATGTGGTTTGTGTATTGCATTGTGGATTTTAGAGATAACTGTTAGGTTTCTATTGATGTTAGTTGAAGAATGAATTTTAGGGCTGAATTAAGAGCTTTGACGTTTCTGACTGCCAACGATATGGAAAAACAAGTCCTTTTTCTGATGCAAATAGTGTGAATGAAAGTTGGAACATTGATGTGATCAGCATTCTAATCTTGTGTAGTAAACCATGATAGGGGTGAGTAGTAATGATTATGTTCACTGTATTTTGTTTTTGAATGCCAATTTTGAGGGTGTTGCGAATTTAAATTACAGCGATTGCTTACCTTGGCACTTAACCTTGATTGATATATAAGAAGACTTTTAATAGTTGAATGAATGAGAGAACAAAGAAACTTTCCATCTGCAACCCATCAGAATAAACAACCCTTAGCATGAGAAAGCCACAACCGAGGATCAATGGGTTGCAAGTCCACCATCTAAAACAAAGAAAACAGTGGATACTCAGTAGTGTTGATAAAGAAAAGCAGCTGGTTAAAAGCCAAAAAGGTGGAGCGAGAATTGATAACCCGGCTCGGTTCATTAATGACCTCAAAACCAGTAGCAACCCACAAGATCTTCACTCGGTTTACCTTCCTAGCTGACAAATGCATCCTTTACCATCTCTGAAGTCTACAACAAACAAGGTGTTACAGGTGGACATGGCAACATGCAGTATGTCAATCACAAATCAGCTGTTGCGAAGAAGATTAAATACCCATTCAACATTTAGGTTTTATAAATAACAATTTGCATGATATGCCCCAAAGTATAGACACTTGTTCTAGATGAACAGTAGACTTAATGGCAAAAATTTGTCATTGATCCCTGCCATTTGTTAACATTTTGTTCAACTAAAGAAGGCAGAAGGGAGGAAGACCCTATTATGAGGCTTGTGATTCATGTCAAGCTGGCTCCTAATGACATCAAGAGCCGTCTCTACTGGATCTGTTGCACAACCACAGTACACAGTCAGTGTACTGGGGCTGTTAGAAATCAAATGAAAGTACATAAATCCAAAAACTCTAGCATATCATAGAAAGAAAGAAAAATTAAGATTTCCATCCAGTCATACAGAGTCCAAAAAAAAGAACAACTTCATATCCGAGAGCAAGGCTTCTATCCCTTCAAACATGCAATTATTGCACTCTATCCAAATAATCCACGTAAGACATGATGGAATCACACCCCAACCCTAACCCTCTATTTACTTGCCGGGAAAGGGAAATTTTAAAAGTTGATACTGCTGTTTATTTTTGCCATCCATTGCCTTGCAAGTAAATAGAGGGTTAGGGATTTAGATTTTACCCATCAATGCCATAAAGTGAAACCTTAAGATAAATTTTTACTCAAGTGCTTGATTTTGGTTTGGAGTTTGCTTGATGTAATAGACACATGAGTATTGTGGGTAACACTCATTGTGGGAAAAAAATGATAAATATTTCATATAAAAAAAACCCTAGTATACAAGAAATGTACTTAGAGAACAAAAATTCAAGAAAAACAACCAACTATCAATGAAAGTAAGCAAAGAAGGAGAGGAGAGGGTGGAAAACACAGCCATCCACTCTTAAGAAACATGCAGAAAAACTGGTTTCAGCTCCTAGAAAGCCTCTGAACCCTTAAATGCTCAATGGTTCTGTTCCCTCCGGACTGTCTACATTAGACAGAGAGGAACTGCACACCAACAGTGCCAATACCCTGTTAAACAAAACTCCCTTTCCAACATGCCAATTTTTCAATGATACTCTAAGGCATAACCCAGTGCACCCTGAATAAACAGAAGACCTGGAACCATAGCTCACTAACATACATACCATGGAAGAACAGATGATCAACAGTCTCCCGAGACTTTTTGCACATGTAACACCACTCGACCACACAGACCTTCCGGCAGTGAAGGTTATCAATTGTGAGAATCTTAGCCAAGGAAGGAATCCGTGGAAAAGAAATAGTTTTTTACTAGTCATGAAAGATTAATGAGGACTTGTTTTCTGTATATAATTTGTCTTTAAATTAACGTGTGTAGGTTGAAGCTAATGATGCAGTAACAGTGGCTGGAATGACCAGGCCAAAGCCATTGCCAAATGAAGTACTGTCTGACCTTTCAGTGTCTGCAGCAACCAAGCTACAATGCTTCAGGGTATTCTCTCTCCTGCTATACTAATGTTGCACTTCCTGTCCTTCCAATTCATGTTAAATGTTCTAATGTAATTAGAGGCAAAGTTACATATGTAGGATATGGTAACAGTGTTCTACAAAGAAATGAATTGATAAACTGCCTTTTCATCTTGATATTGTTTCAGATAATTGTTGAAAATCTCTTTCTTATTTGTTCTTTGTTTCTATGCAGCATCTTGGTAAATATTTTAAGCAATCTGCCAAAGCTTTGGAACAGCAGATTGCTAGGGAAGCAAGATTTTATGGTGCTTTAATCAGGTGAGTCTGCCTCAGTTACTTTATTAAACTAGTTGCTAACCCGTACAATGCACCAGAAAATTACTGAAAATGAAATCTAATGAATGCTTGTGTTATTTTTATCTTTTCTATTGAATATGATCTTTTTTTAAAAGTAATATGGTAAGCAATTATGCAAGATACCATTTAAATTTTTTTTTTTTGGATAAGTATCATAAAAATTTTATTAAAAAACACACAGCCCAGTACATAGGAAATGTACAAAAAGGAAAAAACATCAAGAAACCAAATTACAAAGATCTAGCAACTCAGGAAGGGAAAAACAAGAAAAAGATGGTAAAACAAGACACCATTCGAGAAGAGTAAAAAAGAAGAAAGACTTAAACTCAAGTGCTTCAGGTGGAGGTCAACATGTAGATTGGCTCTACTTAGGCTCTATGGGTGCTTCAGGTGGGGTTTTATTGATGTGGGACAACAGGGTTGTGGATAAGGTGGAGGAAGCGGTGGGCCGTTTCTCTGTCTCTTGTAAATTCAAAAATGTGGTGGATCATTTTGTTTGGGCTTTCACTGGTGTTTATGGTCCCAATAGTGATTGAGACAGAAGTTTCTTATGGGAGGAGTTAGCTGGCCTACATAGTTGGTGGGATGTGCCTTGGTGTGTGAGAGGTGATTTTAATGTGGTGCGGTTTCCTTCTGAACGTTCGGGTTCCGCAAATTTCACTTCAGCTATGCATCGGTTTTCAGCTTTTATCTCCAAGCAAAGCCTCGTTGACTTGTCTTTGGTTGGGGGGAGTTTCACTTGGTCTAATTCTAGAGAGGTTGCTTCAAGATCTAGATTGGATAGGTTTCTAGTGTCAGCAGATTGGGAGGAGAAATTTCCATATGTTTGTCAACGCCGTCTATCTAGGTTGCTTTCGGATCATTTTCCTATCCTTCTTGAGGGTGGGAATTTACATGGAGGCAAAAAACCTTTTAGGTTTGAGAACATGTGGTTAAAGGATGAGGGATTCTTGGAAAGGGTGAGTTCATGGTGGGAGTCCTGTTATTTCCAAGGAACTCCTAGTTTTGCTTTGGCTAACAAATTGAAGTTGTTGAAATTGGATTTGAAAAGATGGAATGTGGAGGAGTTCGGCAATATAGGTCTGAGGGTGTAGAATTTATGGAAGGAGTTTAATGTGTTGGAAGTTATTGAAGATGACCGGGTTCTTTCAGTGGAGGAAAATAGGGATAAGGATCGAATTCGTGGAGAGCTAGAAAAAACAACTTTATTGGAAGAAATTGGCTGGAGGCAGAAATCTAGGGCTCTTTTTCTTAGAGAGGGAGATAGGAACACAAAATTTTTTCATCGTATTGCAAATTTGCATAGAAGATGCAATACTATTGATAGGCTTATGGTGGATGGAGAGTTAGCTACGGATCAGGGGATCATTGAGGGGTGCATTACTCATTTCTATAGGCAGTTGTACATGGAGAATGAGGTCCACAGACCTCTTTTGGATGAGGTTGTTTTTCCTAGAATTTCTGAGGAAGATGCCACTTGGTTGGATAGACCTTTTGATGAGGAAGAAGTATTTGGAGTGGTCCAAGATTTCAATGGTGATAAAGCGCTAAAAGACGAATATTAGTGAATGCTACTTGTAGCAACTGAAGCTAACAATATAAGTATATTACGTGAGGCCAAAAGTCTCTTTAAGTTCCCCTTGGCCTTATAGTCCCTAACATACACACGTCATTAACTATTATTGCTTTTGCAATATGAAGCAACTCCTTCACATTGAAAAAAATACCCTGGTAGAAGAGCATATTGTAAGTACTCATGAATCGTCCGATACATAGGTGTGTATCGTATGAATCGTATCGTATCGGTAAATCGTATGTATCGTACGATACATAGACATGTGGGTTTAAAATGAGTTTTTTTGTTAAAATTTGTGATTTTATTTGATTTAAACAAGTTATTAGACTTTGTTAATACAAAATACTTAATTGAGTCTAATGAAATAGCAAGTCCATGAGTTTTTTTCGTCCCTTCTCTTTCTCCTACAAAATTTAGACTAGACTCATAACACTCACTTTCATATGTGCAAATTTATTTTCTATGCTATTAATAATGTATTAAATGAAAATATAATTATTTTTTATTTTGTTATTATTATTTTGAGTCTAAAAAGCTAGACTGCCAAGAAAAAATATAAAGAAAAATTATTAGAATAAAAAAACCAAAAAAGAAGAAGTAAATGTTGATAATAATAAAGAAAATGTCTATGAAAAAATTAATTTTGCAAGATGCTGAACATGATGATAACATTGACTTAGATGGAGTTGATAGCCAAGATGACGAAAAGATATTATTATTTTGGTTCATATATCATGTATTACTTCTGAGTTTAATCAATTTGAATGTGCATGTTATAAACAAAAGTTAATTTGATTTATTTAGTTAGATTTGTTAAATTTTATTACATAAGTAATGATTAAATTGGTCATTAGTTGAATATATTTTGAATTTATAATGAATATACCTTTTATATATGTATATTTATAATTATTTTATAATTTTATTAGGTGTTTGTGTATCTTACGTACACGATTCAATACGATACACGATACAAAAAAATGAAAAATCGATTCACGATACGATTCACGATTTTGACAACTATGCCTGGTAGTGAAATCAGTCCATTTACACATGGTTAAGTAATAAAAATGGCCTAAGTATCTTAGAGGTCCTTTTGAGGTAAACCTTAGGAGCATTGCTGCATTGAAGGGGCAATGGAGCCCTCTGGCATTGGCTTGTATGGAGAAATGAGGGACTTTTTAACTGTATGAGGGGCATTGGCAACCCTTAGATTTTTCTTGTATTAGCTTTTGCGTGTTTTTGTATTGAATTTAATTTCAGAGGATTAATTCGAAATTATTTGAATTGAACCTCACAAATTAGGGGAAAAAGAAAAGAAAAGAAAAAAAAGAATAACATTACATCATTGTAGCTGATTAATATACAAATAAACTACCAATTTAACATGATAAATCACCAATAGTAATTTAGAAAGTAAAAATTAACAAAATTAAAGTTGTCTTACCTATTTAACCTAAAACTATTCATATTCTAAAGTTGTCAAACACGTATTAACAAATAGCTATTAATATAAAATATTAACCTTGTTGCATAAATTGAAAAGTCTCAAACACATAGCTTCAATAGCTTCACACGACAGAAAATTAGCAAAAGTTAGAGCATTTGAAGCTTATGCTTCGCCTGGTTGGGACTTGTGAGAATAATGAATTTCCGTTGTTTGGGTATAATATAGGATGGACCTGAATTTTTTTAGAAGAAGTTAAGTCAATTCATTCAGTAATCAAATCAAACATCAGTACATGGTAAAGGAAATTGTAAAATGACACCATTATTTAATTCCATGTACTCCAAAATGCTACATCCCATATAATAGATATGTTAGGAAACCCATTCCTTTTAGGTCCAGATGAAAAAAATGTCACCTTTTATTTTCCAGGTACTTAATTGCTACATTGCATTTCAATCACCCATATTATACTAAACACATAAAGAAACAGAAAATTTGTGTCCTGTGACTTCTTTTGTTATTTTTTAATGATAAAATGATAAACTTACCTTAATAGAGACGTGAAGAACACCATGAACTTTTTTCGGCACATGCTTATGCAAATTTGCGTGGTATCCAAACTTTAAAATTAGTATTCAATTTTATATACATATAAGATATAAATACGTGGATGAGTTTAAAATTGATCAATACCAAAATTTAATTGATCTAATGCTCTACATCATATCATCGAGATTATATCCTATTTAGTTTTTTTATTTTTATTTTTTATTTTTTTATTTTTTATTTTTTTATTTTAAAGCCAGCTTCCTTGTTTTGCTATTAATTTGGTTGGTCGTGAAAATACTTTGGAAGCTTTATATATCAAGCAGATGGTCTGCGTCTATGAAAAGTGAAACTATTTTTGCTTTTAGTAAAGTTATCTAAACCTGGGTTGGGTTGGAGGAGAAAAATGAAGAAGAAGAAGAACAGAGGATGAAGCAGCAGAAATTATAAACGGGAGAACTCAGGACCTTTATTCACATCTAGCATTTATGAGTGTGTTTTTTCAAAAAAATTCTCAAATTCGCAATAAAGCTTGACAACAATTTATCAAAACAAAAAATGTATAAACCCAGGCTGGCCAAATTGGAAAGGAGAAGATGGTTAAATACCATAAACGTTTCCGTAGTTGCTCCCAATCATGAGGCACTGCCAGTGGTTGCATTCAATCTGACCTTGGTTGTTCAAGCTTTCAATCCTGATGCGATTTAAATCATGTTGGGTTTGGGTTGCATCATTTCCTGTAGGAGTAGTGTGTTGGAAGTATATGGAGTGCAAATTAAAGTTTAATTCTTTACATGCATTGAAATAGGTTTTAAAAGTAACAATGGAATAAATTGAAACAAAAATCAAATTCTGAAATACCTTAATGAAACAATATTGACTCATTGCATGTCTTCAATGCGCCATTGAGAAGTCAAGGGCTTGTTATGATTGAATGCATCTAGTGATATTCGGATAGTGTTTATTTCAAATTTCTTAAGAGGGTCAGAGAGGATAAAGTTGGAGAGAGGAAGATTGGTGTATGGATGGTGGCAGATAGAAATGTGGATTATTGTATTTGGCTAGAAGTAGGATATTGTATTTAAATAGGAATATAATCAGAACTTTACCATTAATGATTCTGGTAGTCTGACAATGGGCGGAGGTTCAGATTTTACTCTATCTCTGCTTTATGGTCTCAGATCTCTGACTTTCAACAGCAACAAATATGCAAAACAAAACCAATTCTAACTCAAATGCCTTAATAAAAACCATAATCTTACCCCAAACCTAAATTAAAAACAATCCTACCAAAATACCCAAACCTAAACGTAAAGAAAAAAGAGAGAAAACTTTACCGGTCCTCTGATCTCTCTATTCACACCTTATGGGATCTTTGTCTAGCGGTTTCAGTCATCTAACAGTGGCGGTAGGCTGGTGGTATCTCTCTTGCCTCTCAGGATATGAAATCTTCTTCTTCTTTTTTTCTTCTTTTTTTTCCTTTTTTTTTTTTTTAATTTTTTTTCCTCTGCCCTTCAATCTGACTTAGTTTGTTCCTATCATTGTTTAGATTGGGTTTTTAATAGTGATGAAAAGGTTAAAAACCAAATGGTACACCGTTTTGTTTAAACCGTGTTTTATGGTATACGGAAAGGCACAATTTTTCAGTGTTTTTAAATGTAAACGTGATACAAATTTATATAGCCACATGACATAATAAGGAGCGGTCAACAAAATGTCAAACGTTTCACTTTTATATTATATATAAATGATTACACTACATTACTTTAAAATCACAGTGGGAAAGTCGAAAACACACATTGTACGTTACAGGAGTAATAACTATTTTTCATATATATATTTCAAGTCTCAAAGCTTTGAGACCCCATCTCTTTCTTTAAAATTTAAGAAGTTGCATTTTAGTCCCTAAAAAATTTGGAAGGAACCAATTTCATCATTCTGTTCATCTGCCATTCAAAAAATTGCATATGTGGCATGTTAAAAAGCTGAAATGGCCTGGAATAAATTTAACAAAATAGGCGGAAAGAAAAACTTGATACCTTTTATATATTAACATATTTCAAGGAACAAATTTTCAACTTTTTAAGTTTGACAAACAAAAATTTAACTTGGGCCAAAGTTAGGAATTTAAGTGTGCATTTGGTTTAGCATTCTATTTAGCTTATTTGCTTATATACAGTTTTTTAAATCCTCACTTTTTTAGGTACAATTGTACTTCTACTCATTTTTAGCAAATCAAAATCAGAAGCCAATCCAAACACACACATGTATATTTCAGTATAAACTATTACTATAAAATATGGTGTCACAAGAATACACTATATTTAAAGATGATCTCTATGTCATTTCCTGACAAGCGGATAGATTGCAGCAAAACTGGAAAGTTAAACGGCAGCGTGGTGCTGCTTCAGCTCCTGGTAGTGAAGGCTTCACAATTGATCTGTTTGACAATTCATTGTATGATCCAGCAGCTGTATTCCGTCCATCATCTCTATCTACTGTTCGTGTTGACCATGACTCGGCAGGCATGCTTTCAATAAATTTACCTCCCAATTCATACCGCTCTCTTCAATTTGGTTTTTCTGGTCCGCATACGGATGATTCTCTGAGGGAACCGTTTAAAATGAAAACCAGTTCCACAAGGGAAAGTGAGAAAGAATCTGTAAGTGATGATGAGTGTGTTAAAGAAACACATTCACTCCTTCGTGAAGTTCATCAGGCAATCTTTGACGAGCAGGTCTTATTTCTTTTTCTGTTTTCTCGTCGATCTTTAACTTTACATTTCATTGTAACTTTTTTTGGTACTTTTATTTACGCCTGGTTCATCTTGTCCAGGTGTTTGATTTGGTGAGCCGTGAAGCATTTAACCCATCTTTAGGAGTCAATGTGACTGGCATACAAGAAAATTATTTACAGATGAGCATAGGTCAAGGAACCTCTGTATTCATATCTATTACTCCATCTAGTCAAGGAGATCAAACAGTTGAAAGTTCAGGCACCCAAAATTTAGATAATGCAATTTTACCTTTGGATACATTGGATGGAGTGATGTTACCAGAGGAAGAACAGGATACCCCTAAGCAAAAGTGGGGGCTTCCCAATCGTGTTAGCTATGAGATATACCTACAACAGATTTTCCATGAACATGTTTTCCTAAGAGCAAAGGATAGACCCATTTACGCTGGTAATAGAATATCTGGTCAAGGGGCAAAGGATGGTTGTGGTCTGTTGGTTCATTTCTGTATGTCACTGTCTCATAGAATCTTTTCAAACAAAGTTCTAATGGAGCTGGATACTGTGGTATAGACCTATTTCTTCTTTGACATGAATTAAACGCTATCTTTTCCCTTAATAGAGTCTCAGTAAATTTTACTTGATATCTGTAGGTTTGCAGGGTCCCATATCTCCAGTTGATTTCTCATCCAACCTGGCATTCTCGGACATCTTCATGGACACTGTTTATGAAGGTTCCTCAGTCCATTCTTCATGCAGGCTGCCTAGCCCATACATCAAACAACCATCGTGTGAAGAATGCTATCAAGTGTCAGTTCCGGACTAAGGTGGTGGTAAATGATGATTGCATCAATGTAGAAGGGGAAGGTGCTCCTAATGTTGTTGGCCTGTTCAAAGGGAATTCAGAAGAAATTTCCTCTATGAACAGATATAATTGTGATTTGGCAGATCTTTCTGTGATAATTCTGCAACAGGTAGATTTTTACATTAGAGTTGGTGCATACATGTATGAATCTAGCGTAGGAGTAAATGCATGCAAGTGTATTGTATGTAAATATAGACATATAGTGACCATGCACTTCTCGTGTAGTTGGAATAATAGTGAATTTTTGGAACAGGTTGCAAGCCAGATTATTGGTTGGCTTCATGAGGAAGCTCTTTTGGTTGGAATAAAGGTGAATCGAGATTTTTTATGCTTATCCTTTGAGCTGGAGCAGGGCGAAACACTTAGCCTGGTGGCACATGTTGACCCAGAAGATACTCGAGGATGCATTTCCTGGTGGTTGGTTATGGATGATAGTTTCAATGAGGAGAGAGAGCTTCATATAGATATTTCTGATGGTGCATCAGAATATAAGAAGTTTTTAGGCCATTTGTCCCTAGATGTGTTGTACTCAACACTGATGGATTTGGTGAGCTTGTGCTGTGGAGGTGGTAGCCTATGACCTTCCACATCTTTTTCTTGACATTCAAAAACTGGAGAAGCTCCTTGTGGCTTCTTTAGGCGCCAGTTGTTGCATGTAATGTAATTTCAGCTTTATTATTATTAATTTTTAGCTTAATTTCAGATTTGAAATCTCTATCAATTCAGAAGTCTTCATATTCGATAGTCTGAGTATTGAGTACCTTTAGGACCACAACCAATTCTACATCCATTTTCACAATTATCTTGTGTGATTTATGTGATAGACTGTGTTTGGCTGTTTATTACTTTTACATGGACTCATCATAATTTTTCCATCAATCATAATCAGTCATATCGGATAATTGTGATTTTAGAATTTTTCTTAGTTTACAAATCATTCATGATCTGGAAAAGGTCAGTGTAAACACAAGAAATGAATGTCGCTGACAGTAGAGATTGATGTGATATTTCTGGAACAATTGCTTACAACAAAACTTGCCAGAAGGAAGCTTAACAAAGAAACTTCATTCTTGGAAAAATATCAGGTCAGGTCACTTTCATTTCAATTCAAATCAATTACAAAGGCCAATGGAAAGCTAAATACGTGGGAAATGAAAATGACTTCAAGATGAGGAACTTACTTTAGAAGACAACTCAAGAGATGAACATAATCGTGTAAGACGTGCTTGTTGTTTAACGCAGTCCAGACGCTAATTAAATATCAATTAATTATTATAAAATGTTAGTATTTAGACAAATTGAGATAATCTGATCTGTAAAACCTTAATTAATGGGTGCAAAAGTGGAAAGCAATAATTAATAATATTTTGGAAGTACTGTCATGGTGGGCATGATTGCTTGCCCCGCGAAGGGGGGGATACCTCACGGTCCTCACCTGGTTTTTGTCGTTGAATCCCTCAAGCCTATGTATCTTCTTGGTTCCTTTTATTTGATTTGTAGTTCCCATAAGTTGGGTAAGGCCCATCTTTTTTTTTTTTTTCCCCACCTAATTATCTTTGTTGGCACCAAATATTTTAAAGACAATCTTTACCACCTGACCCTTTTTTAAATAATTTTTTTTATATATATTTTACTTCTCTTCTAGACTGTAATTGCATTGTAAAGCATTATTATATGTCCGATTTGGTAAAAAGATTTTTGTTTTTTTTTTTTTTTTGTCTAAAACTTAACAATACTTGTTTTTATATATATATATATATATATATATATATACATATATATATAAAACTAACTTTTAAATTTTTGTCTCACATTTAATATAAAGCTACAAAAAATATATATATACTACATATTTTGTCTTATATTTAACGGATAAGCTATCAAAAAACTACGGGATACTAAGCAAATACTATATTATCAATATAACTTATAACATGGGAGGGGATTTGAATTTAGATGTTTCCGTTGTAAATACCAAGAAGTGCTATTTGAGTTACAAGACATTTGGATATTACGGTTGTATTTGACATTGGCTAAAAAGCCAACTTTTTTTTTACTATTTAGAGACTGTTTAGGAACAGCTTATCTAGCTGAAACTAAAATTTTTTTTGCTGAAAGTACAATAGATAAAGGTAAAAGTTAACTGAAATAGTATAGTGGGACCCATGAATAGTAACAAAAATAAGTTAAATAATAAAATAAGCTGGCAAAAATAATCAATGCCAAACGCACACTTAGCTTATTTGTGCTACTATTTATGTATCTCATTACACTTTTTAGTATTATTCATGAGTCTCACTGTACTATTTCAGCTACCTTTTAGCTTTATCTACAATACTTTTAGCTTTATTTATAGTACTTTCAGCAAAAAAATTTCAGTTTCAGCTAAATAAGTTATTTCCAAATGGACTCTATGTGTGTGTTTGGCATGGCTTAATTTTGTCAGCTTATTTTACTATTCAACTTATTTTTACTATTATTCATGGGTCCCACTGTACTATTTCAATTAACTTTTACTTTTATCTACAGTACTTTCAGCAAAAAATTTCTAGTTTCAGCAAAATAAGCGGATCCCAAACAAACCCTACAAAACTTATAAAATGTATAATAGACTTGTTAAATGCTAACCTCCACATTTCTACCTTGTCAAACAACTTTGACCTCTTAAACTGTGTTTAAATGAATTTATTTTTATTATTTTATTTTATTAAAAAAAAAACACAACAAACTTCGTAAAATATATTTATTCCTAAAAAATGAGATGTTTAAAAGCTTAAGGAAGAAAATTAAGTGACATGTTAAGGTAAGTAAAACAAATAAGCTCTATAATAAAATTTGCTAATCCATATCTAAGTATGATTTAGCTATATAATAGCTATCTAAATAAAGGGTTTCAATCATGTCAACGCCAATCAATAATATTATTTTGGATAGGATAGAACTTATCCAACTCAATAATCTAACTCTTTTAAAGGAAACATTCCCTCTTTTAAGGCAGCTTGAGCTGGAAGTAATCCAGAGAGGTGAGCAAGCACTCCTCAATTCCCACCAAATGCCCTGCTTGCTCATAAATAATAAGCTATAAAAGCACAACATCAGATAGTTGCCTTGAAAACTTAGCAAAAAGGTCTAAAATTCTAATGACAAATAATGTACCAAAAACCATTTTAAAGTTCGAACACCTGGCAAAGTTGCGTGACATGAGCCATCAATTATCACTATTTTTTTTTCTTTGTTCTTAGAAATAGTTAGAAAAGAAAATCAAATTTGGAGGCTAATAAAAAACACAATTCATTTTAAATATCACATTTTTGACACGTTCTTATCGTTGACTATTTTGGTTTTACCCACCACCACCAATCAAACAAATATCTATAGCTAATTATCACCAAAAAGAAAAAAAAGAACAAAAAAATTTAAAAAACAAAAACAAAATTGTAATAGTAAAGTCTATAATAGTTGAATAAGAGATTTGAGATTCAATTATTGTCTATACCAAAAATTAATTGATATCTTGATCTGATGATAAAAAACTATCATTAGAAGCGAACGTCATAAGTTGAAATTCTCTAAAAAAATAAATAATAATAATAATGTTAAAAATGAATATTAAGTAGAAGATTCTAAATCACACACATTCCTTACAAGAAACGAATCATCAGTCGCACACACACACTCCCAACTTCTTATCAAAAAAAAAAAAACTTTTTAATTATAAGCCGAACATTCCGTCACACAGATCCCTCTCGTCACCTTACAAGACAAATACAAACACACTCTTTGTTTCTCATCATTAATTTACCAGATTACCCTTCATAGCTTTCATTTAATTACACTTACTATTTTTTTTTTTTAATAAAAATATATTGGTTTGGTTTCTTCTTATTACTACTCCTACTTTCTTTGCATTGATCACTGGGAATTTGGAGAAACCGAAGGATTTGCTTTGTGGGAATCGAAGAGACTCTGATATCTTATCCGTTTAGAATGTGGGTTTGAAGCATCAGAAGCATTCATCTACTTTGGTAGAGTACGTTGGACTCTCTATAACGGGTTTGTCTCTTTTGTTTTCAAATTCTTGTTCTGGGTCTTTGATTCTCTGTATTGAATATATTCTTGATAAGGGTTTTGAGAAAAATTGGATTTTGGATTGGGGTTTTGGAGACTGGGAGTTTATTTTATTTTAAATTCCATTGTGGTTTTTTGAATTGATAAGTTTGTGGGGTTTTGATTTGACGTGGTGTTTGGGAATTTGGTATTAGAGACGTGAAGTTTGTTGCAATTTTTTTTTGGTGGTTTATGCAATCAGTTCTTAGAGATTATAGTAGATTTTGAAACCTGATATTCATTGGAGTTATTAAGAGTAGTGAAGTAGTGAACATACATATGCTGGATTTTTGAAATTGGATTTCATAAGTGGGTTTTGGAACTGGAGAGATTCTGTGGGGAGATTGTTGCTTTTGGTTGTCTTGTACTAGATTCCTGAGGAATTGAATTCATCTGTGAGTTTGGAGATAGGAGAGGTTTTGTTGATTCTGGGGGGAAGATTCTTGTGTTGCATGCTGTTTTTTCTAGTTGGCGTTAGTTTGTGTCACTATGTCAGGCGGGACCCCAACTGGGGGTGGATATATGAGGCAGAGGCACAGCCAGGGGTATGCCTCGAGTGGTGATGACCTTGAAGATGATGCATGCTCGAGGACACGTCCTACATCACCTTCAGTTCCAAGAAACCGGACGTGGATTGAGATTTTGGAGAATTTCCTTTGGCTTGCTTCAGCAGTCTTTATTATATACTATGGTGATCGGCGCTCCAATTTGATATATCTCTTGTTGCATGATGGCCGAATCAGAAGGTAATCGTTTTTGCCTAAATATTATTATTATTTTTAGTTTGAATCCGCATTAATGGTTTGGTTGTTTGGTTATGTTGTATTTCTTTAATGTCATTTTTTTATTGCTTGAGAGACTAGGTATCATCTGGCTGTTTTGTTAAATCTTATTGAACTTTTGCATTTTGATCGTACAATTTGTCATTCAATTAGTTTCAAAATGTTTTGGAAATATAATGAATTGCAATTGAATTGGTGTAAAATATGGAATGGCATGGAAAACACTTGAAAAAAGATATTTAGATTTTATTAGTCACTATGAAAATTGAAATGTGGATGTGAGTATGCCTGTCAAGTTTGGGTGTATGCGTAGCTTCGAGATTCATTTAATTCCCAATTGACCAATTCTTAGGCCAAGGCAACAAGGCTGAATTAATATGTATGCATCCAATTAAGAAGTTGTATAACTGGCTGGAAACTCAGATTCAGTTTGTTAGTTTCTATTTGGTTATTGAATGCCCTGTAGATTTGTTGTTTGGGGCGGGGTTGGAGTAGACTGTGTGTATCTATGGGAGTCTTTTTTATACCATTATTGGTTTATTTAAGTTTAATCTAAACTGTATATGCAATACTGTGGCTCTAATTGGATTTTGAAGTCTATTTTATATCAGAAGTATTTGCTATATAAAATATTAGTAGTTGATAGTGTTAGGGTATGAAAATATCAGAATACAAGTACTGTTTTACTTATAATAGACTCGATTAGCTCTGGTAATTTAGTCTTTGCACAATCGTGATATCATTATGACTATGGCATGTAGCTCTGGACAGGTGCTTCCAATAATCGGGTTATTGTTAACTTTATCTACGGTGAAGTTTTGATTATGGGAAGCTTACTTAAGGCCCAATTTTAGGTAAAAATTCGCATACAATTGCATGAGTTCTAGTTGTCTTGAAGTTGTATTTGTTATGATGATTAGTCAGTTGATATGTTAGGATTACGCCTAGAGGCTTGTTTAAAACCAATGACTACCTCTGGGATTTTTGAGGCCTACACTGTAAAGTTTAAAAAATGAGGAACTTTATGGTTCATAGCAGCCCTCAAGGCCTGGATTCTGACTTATCAATGAAGTTTGTAAATTTTACGGTACATGGATACTATTAAGGGACTTTCAAAATCATTATGTCCATGCAATTTTTATATTGTATATTTTAAGTTTTTTTAATGGCTCTGTTTCCCAAATTATGTTCATACTAGCATCTCTCTCCCCTAATAATTTGAATGATTTTGCAATTAATATTTGCTTTTCAGAATAAATGGTGGGCTCATGAGGCTCAGATCTCACGTCCAAACGGATGAGAGCTCATACATTCTATACATCTTTACTGGATTGAGTTTGTGTGGCCAAGAGCTTTGTAGCTCAGTTGAATTGTTTGGTCTCCTTTATAAGGAGAATCAAGGTTCAAATCCCCCTCCCCCACTTGTAACAATTGTCAAAAAGTTTGTTTTGGACAAATTATTGAATAACCCATGGCTGCATAAGTAGCCTTCTATAATGGGTTGAAGCACCACTAGGCTGTAAGGCCATTGCTGAGATAGTAGTATTTATTAATGAGCATGGTTTGGCTTCTGTTGTCTGTGATCTTATATGTACTTTATTTCTCTTGCAGAACACCTTTATACCTTGGGATGTTGGGTGTCGGTTTGAATGTTCTCATCTTCGTTTATTCAAGTATGTCAATTTGGAGTGTCAGGAGGTTTGATGAAAAATGGGAACTGACAAGTATATCTGTTTTGCCGTTCGTTACCCTTCTTGGACTCGTCTCATTTTGCTTGTAAGAGGAACCATTGTGCTTAATTTTTTTAAACTTATCTGGTTAACTTATGTGCTTCAAAATACTCCTGTTTTGCTGAGTTTTTCTATTGCAGGTTGTGTTTTGCTTTGTGGCCAATATGGAGTTTCCTGAGCCTTCCTCTTCTGGTATATGACCTTGCTTTTGGTTGTGCATGTCCTTTTATGCAATATTTTATATTGGTGGTCACTGTCTAATTATTCTTCATTGCTGCAGTTCACACTGTTTATGGCCGGCATGGTTATATTCCCCCAAATTTTGGTTGGGACATTCAGGCCACAATACGATATGTTCCGTATAGATTAAGCCTCCTGGGATGCATGCGATAAAGAATACTGACATAGACGAGGAGTTGCTAACTCAAACATGGGTAATTGGTAGCAGGGATTAAAGGTTGAAATTTTGTCCTCCATTATGTGAAGCATTCCAGCCCTTGTTGGCCATATTGGTGCTACCGATGATTAAGCTGGTTGTTTTTTAATTAGTCGGCTTTTATTTTACACGTCAACCGGACCCTGATGATTGATACATGATGATGGTACAACCTCATCAACTTTTCTTATACACCCAGAGCTAAAGGTCTCATTGAAATGAAATTAGTTTTCTGCTGAGTCGATACCCATCACCTAGTCTTCTTCAGTTCTTTCAGATCAATTTTTTAGTATCGATTTGCATCTTTGTTCTCTGATGCTTTGAGTTTGTTCAGAACTCATCTTTGGAATAGGAGGCTGTGATTTCATTTTAGTTATAAAATCGAGTTTTCATTGTTAATAAGTTGTTGACTTACTGGGGTCCCTCTAGTCTCAAGGTGGTGTCATTTTTTGTTGAACCATTTGCCTAAATAGGTTGAATCTTGAGATTTTAAAAGCTAACTCGATTGAAAATTGAAGAGACAAAACCCAAATGCCTACTAATGGATCAGTGGTCCTTTTTATCTTGTTTCTCTTTTGGGTAGTTGGTGCATGGATTCGGTTTGGGTCAGAATTGGGATATCTTTTCAACTTTCTCCTCCAACTTCTTAAGATGAGAAATTTTCAACCCAACTCAAAACGTACTTTGTTTTTCCTTACCCCATTTTCACATAGGAAGTAATTGTGAATTTTCTTTCACGTGTATGGACACATATGAACATGCAGAATGAATATACACGCACACACACCTTTCAGCGACTTTATTAGCAGACTTTGACTTGTGGCTTTGGACGTTGTGTTCCTGTGGCATAGGCTGATAGCAGATCATTAATTAAGAATATGACATCTTAGAAATATCAGTAATGAATATCTCCTCTTTGTTAACATCATTCTCAAATTTCTTCCAAGCCCCCCGTGTTCTTTGGGCAGAAAAAAAATACTGGTCGAGATAATTGGAATAACCAAAAAAAAAAAAGGGTGAGATAATAGAAAATATCGGAATAATAAAAATAAAATAAAATAAAAGATGAAAATTGTTATCTTTTTACACATTTTCTTTCTTTCATTTTCTATCATTCCTAAAAATTACTTGTAGGGTCTAAATAATGACTCTTTCGTTTTCTATAATCCTTTAAAATTACTTGTAGAGTCTAAATAATGATTCAAAAGACGCTAAAGCAAAGAAATCTAAAATTGGAGTTGTTGGGAGTATGCTGAGATCAGCAATAAAAGGATCATTGCATGGAAGATTGGAATTTGAATTTGCACTACACGACCATAATCTTCGATCAAGACTTCTTTTATTCCTGTTAGTTTTGTACTTAGCATTATCTGATTCTTCCGTAGAGAAATATTAGGGTTCAAATCCCTCACATCAAGCACATTACCAATCCTTTGCAAATTCGTTGATGCTCTCAAGACTAAAGAGATGATTGTCTTGTTGCTTACTTGACTTTGAATAGATTGATATGACAGTTTTTGGAGTTTTTAACTTAGAATTAAGTAATTGACCGTTAATATGGCTTCCACCAGGTTTCTATGATTCTTAATGCCTTCAACGCGCTTTGGTCCCTTTTTTTTTTTTTTTGGCTAGAACATTGAAAATTAGTAATTACTGCTAACTTAATTGGACTCCTATTCTTTTCAAGGAGAAGATGGAGAAAATTCCCACCAAGGTAAGGTTGGCTAATCCTTGATTTATATCCACCACTTTTCTTTGTTTATGTGGGTTTACCAATATAAGTATGTGCATGACAAAGTTTAATGTGAACCCCACTGCAACGACTTTCTTAATCCTCAACCATGCCTTGTCCCCTAAGTTGGGAATGACATCTTTCAACATACCACCCCCCTCAAAAAAGAAAAAGTAGCCTAATCATTTTAGTCTTAGTGCTCAGAATAATTTGTAAGTTTGCATGAAATTATTGCAACACACACTGAATTTCTGATGTGCGATAGCAAAAGAAGACTGTTCAAGATATTGAGGCGCCGAAAAAAGAAGATATTAGAGCATCGGTATTGGTGGTACCAAAAATTTATTGTAATTTTGCACTATAAAAAGCTACTTTATCTATTTTATCATGTCATTTTACAAAAACCCAACATCAGTAGTTTTATTTTAGCTTTCAATATAATAAAATAATATATCCACAGTGTGAACACAATAAATAATCTGATCTACTGTGTAAATATATATATATATATATATATATTTTTTTTTTTTTTTACATTTGAGCTACAATACACTGGCAAAGATAGCTGTGCACTATAGCTCAACAACAAAAAACTATTGCTTTGGCTCCACCAATGCAACCCCAATTTTGTAGTTTATGGTGTTAAAAATAGCAATTTAGCCTTTTAGCACCCTTAATACTAATGCTCAATTCATGTACTAGGATGGAGCATTATTTTATTTTATTTTTTTGATTTGATTTGATTTGGGATGGAGCATTAATTGATTATGACTAATTGAGCTTCAAATTTGAACCAACTTGTTTATCTCAAACCGCTTGTTTGTCCAATATACAGAGGATTGAATGGAAGCAAAAGATTGATGACTTTTAGGGAGAAAAGGATGACATTGAATTTAGGCAGCATTTTGAAGTATATTCATATTCACACATGAGCCTTACGTAAGCTAGTATTCTCAAGTTCCTAAAGTAGTGAATAAAGTTAAGCTGTAATCGACAAAATTTAGTTAGGGTTGCCATACATGATACATCAATCAATTCAAATGTGTCTTGACCACAAAACAGGCTCTCATTTTTCTTCATTCAGTTTAACACATGGAAAGCTTTGGTCATTGCTCACTAATAATTTTCTGCTCTCTTCTTTTGCATCATTGGGGATTATTTTTAAGTGTGTATTATTCTTATTATGATAACGCCATGCAAAGCAGGTGGTCAAGTAGTTCAGGTAGACACCAATTATAAAAGTACTCACAAAGTTTTCCTCCTTAAATAGGATAATGAGGAAGTGCCGCTCAGATTGGTTTATATTAACATAATATTAATCTACTGGCCAATCTGCCTAAGACTTTTGTAATTTGTGGAATAAAATTTATTAAAGAACCGTTAGTGGGTCCATTTCAATTACATCATCTGATATTGGTCTGATTGGTTTTTTTGAATTATTGTTCAGAATTGGAATTAACAAAGAAAAAGAAAATGTCTTGATCCCTACAGATTTATATCATAATAAGCAGAAAAAAGAGTTTAGACAGATAGTTACTTAGGACTTGCCCAGTTGGGATGACTTTTGGAGTGGAAAATCTTTACACAAGAGATGGGATTCGTAGAAGTAAAAAGAGAAAGCCCACCTCTTGGGGAAAAAAAAACGTATTCTTTTTCTTTTCTTTGTTTTGTTTTTTCCCTTTTTTTCTTCTGGTAAAAAAAGTCCATTTTGTTTTTCTGAACATGAATTTCACACATGCCCCAAAAAAAAGTCCATTATGTTGAATTTCACACTTGCCACCCCTTAAGAAAAAAACTGACAATAAAACTAGCAATAAGAAACTATGGAGGACTTGGCAAACACAGTGGACTTTATTTGAAATGCTACTAGAAGATTAGCATATTCTAGACATTCTGAAAAATCTTCCCTCTCTTGTAGAGGTCAATTGGAGCACTAAAAATACCCAATTTTCAAACCTAATTTTTCCTAACCACAAAAGTTAAACTTGAGGGCAAATGCCTCATTAACCCAAATATATTCTCTCACAACAAGGAGATAGAATTTCGAAATTTTCCTGATTGAGAGGGTGATTTGTATTCGTGATAATTAAATTAAAGTTAGGTGTGGGAGTTATAATGCCATTCCCAAATGCAATCATTAAGAGATTTTTTTTTGTAACTCATAAGTCCTATTCAATTAATATCAATTTGTAATTATTCATAGTTTCATACATAAAGATGTGGGGAAGAAACAGATTTCATCAGTACATTAATTAGAAGCCTCTAAACTGCAGTCAAAACATGACCCATGATTCAGTCAAGCAAATAAATCTATCCTAATAACAGTCAATTTATTTGACCTTCGAGGCATGATTTTTTTTTAGCTTTGATACTTGAGTTACCAAAAAATCTACAAAACTACAATTTAATCATACACATTCCACATATAATGTTCGATCAATTTCCATACCCCTCTTCAAAATGGAAGAATACAATATAGACAGTGCCTTGTTAAAGGTTTTTTTTTTTTTTTTTTACTTGCTTTAAAGTTAATTGAGCTACAACCGTTTATGTAAAATGATGAAGTTTTGTTGCAATTTGACTATTCAATATGCCAAGTGAAAATTACAAATTCAATACTTAATAGATTATTGAATGATTGTTGAATGATTTTTTTTTTTTTTGACTATTCATTATGCCAAGTGAAAATTACAATTTGACTATTCATAATTTATAGATTATTGATTTTTTTTTTTTTTTTTATGAGCGATTGTTGAATGATTTGAACCTATGAATAATATGATTATTATATGTCAAAAAAATTATTAAATCCCTCATGCCTCAATTTGATGAGATGCCGCCTTATCATAATTTTTTCCAAAAATAATATAAAGAAATATAGAATACATTATTATAATATAATCACATTTAGTTTTTATCTCACCACCCATCGCCCATTTTTATTCATCAGGAAAAGAAAAGATGAGAGGCCAACTTTACCGAATACCAAAAGAGAAATACGATATTTTCATAATATTTTTACAACAAATTTTAAGTGACAGGTTATTACTGTTATTATTGAAACAAAAAAATAATCTTAGTGTTATGTTTAAATTTGAACCAATAATTACTAATTACCTGTAATTTATTGTGAAAATATTATAAACGTAGTATCTCTCCAACTAAAAATACCCTTTGTGGCGTGGGAAGTTAGAAGATGCGGTGGGTTAACACATACTATAGAAAAGTCTTTTACAATTAATAAGAGTATTTGGTAGAGCTGTGGAGATGTGGGGCCCATCGTTATTTTATTTTCTTTATTTAAATCTTTTGTCTACATAGTACTTTTTACATATTATTATGAAAGAAAAAGAAAAAGTCTCACTCTCCATTTTTTAGAGTTTTGTTTTAAGTCTGACCCTGTTTAAAAAGTCCTCAATAAATGAAAGAAACAACAGCTATATTCCAATCTCCAAGTTGTGAATTTTTTTTTTATATGCTTGTTTATGTTTTCTGCAGGAAAACAAAACAACCACCAAAATGTCATCTTTCAAAAAAAAAAGCACACGCTTTCCTCTCTTCCTTTAATGGTTTAGGTTTGCTTTTCTCACTCTCTCTCTCTCTCTCTTCTTGAACACACTCTTGTGCTTGGTAGGTTGTGCCGTTGAAGTGATGGGCCCAAAACTCCACTGAAGATTTAATGGTGAGAGGGGTCTCTATCCATCTTTCAGTGGTCTCTCTCTTTGCCCCCATTTTCCTACTGTCTCGCATTTGGGTTTTTTTTTTTTTTCTTTTCTCTTTGAAAAGATAAGATCTTGGGATTTATTTTCTCTGTCTGAAGGCTATGGGAGCTGACTTCCCGAGGCTTTGGCACATGCTTTTCTGATTTTTGGACATGGGTTTTGGAGATAATGTGGTAATGATGTTGAGTTTGTGTGCTTTGTTGGTCAACTTTGGTTGACTTTGGTTTATGGGGTTTGCTTCTTCAATACGTTCAGCTTCTGATTCTCTCCTTTGGTTGGGTTTTGAGCTGTCTGCGAGTTCTATTGAGCTTTGCGTTTGATTCTGGAGGTGGGTTTGGGAGGATTCAGAGGTTAACTTTACTGGATAATCAAAGAGTGGATTTTATGTTCATGTCTTGAAGGTAGAGTTTGGAGTTTGGACCTGAAAGTGACAGTGATAATTGGGTTTTGTGTTGAGTTATGCATTTGTTACGTCTGTGTCTTAAGTTTATGATGATTGAGAGATAGGTACTTGATTTTGGAGGTGGGGTTCTGATAAATCTGGTGTTGGCAAGTCCTTCAAAGAGGAGAAATGGACAGAATGATTCAACCTCCTTTGGTAAATTGTTTATCTACATCACTTCTAACTTTTACTGCTCTATTTTGCATCGAATTTCATATTCTTCTTCTTTTGTTTTGGTTTTGTTTTGTGATGGAATTTAATGCTAAGTTTGACTATCCTTTGTATAGTTTTTACTCTTTGAAACAGTCATGTTATCATGTTTGTGTGTAAGTTTGTGTTGCTTGATGTTCCTGTTGAATTTTGTTCTTCAATTCTGATTTGGTTGCTGAGCTGCTTGAAGAATCTCAAATGGGACTACTTTTAGCTTTAAATGCTTTTCAAAAATTGGAGAATGCACTTTCTCTGAATGAAGTTACTTCTGGTACAATAATCACGAACCCCTTTATTCTTTTTTTTCCCGGAGTTGGATAGAGATGGGGTATTCTAGCTGCACTTCTTAATGTGAGAAATAATTTTGTATACCTGGTAGGGAATGGATTGTTATTATTATTTATTTAGCGTGAAGCTAATCATATTGGGGAATGCTTGTGATGTCACACAAACAAAAGTGGTTCTTTGGAAAAGAAATTAATTTATAAATGGTATAATGGGTTGATTCTAAATGCAACCTGAGAGCCCTTACTACCCCATCATCAGTCATTATCCTCCTCATGGCTGTGCCTGGCCATAAAAAGTAAACAGTGCTTTCTTGTCCTGAATTCTTTAAATTGGCAGACACTAGATGTCTTGACTCTTGAAGTTGAAAACTCAAGAAAAAAAGTAAAATACATGATCCATTGTGTCCTTTCGCTCCATTTATGGAACTAAAGGTGAGGATGGTAGAGGTAGGAACAGTGAAACGCATCAATATCATTGGCAAATTCAAAGCCTATTTATTATTTCAGTTTTCTCTCATTGCTCCATTATTTGTTTAGTGAACAACTTCTACTTCAGCGGATAAGGTATTTACTTATTTAGTCCTCTAATTTTGAGGCTTGAAGTTCTTAAGTTGGCATGATATTCTCGACAATCTTTGCCCAGTTACAAGCCTCATCCCATAACCGCCTTTTAAAAAAAAATATATATATATATATATTATTAAAAAAAAATCCTTATGACTTATCCAATAAGTTTCAGATGTCTTTTAAGTGCTGTTTTATCTCATTAATCATATTAGACTAAATGCAAAAGTAACATATAGTTTGATCTCTGTATAAAATTTATTTATCTTTCCCAAAAAGACAAAAAACAAAGAAACTTGCTTCCATTAAACATTTCTATACAAAAATAAAAATATTAATAGGAAATGAAACTTTCAAATTTAGCAATGTTAAGCAAAATATGTTATTCTAAATCTTTTGTACTCAAACTAGAATATTAGGAGCTTGCTGACATCAGTTGATCATCTTGTTCTTTATCAGAAGACTAAGTGACGTAATGATGCGTCAAGCTTATGTTTAATTAAGGGAAAATGGTAAAATATTATGTTGTGTTTCCAGTTTCCCATCATTGTTCAGACAAAGCAGCTAGCAAGAATTTTAATTATTTATGCATGTACTTTGCAGGTTGATACAACAGCATGTCTATGTAGAGTAGATGCAGGCCTCAAAACTGTTGCAGGAGCAAAAAAATATGTTCCAGGGTCAAAGCTCTGTCTTCAGCCTGACATTAAACCATCCATTCATCCAACGAGGAGCAAGCCATCACGTGGTGACAGGAGCCGAAACCAATCCCCTCTGCTTCCAGGACTACCTGATGATCTTGCTATTGCCTGCCTAATTCGGGTCCCAAGGGTTGAGCATCGCAAACTCAGGCTGGTCTGCAAAAGATGGTATCGTCTTTTGGCAGGAAACTTCTTTTACTCACTCCGCAAGAGCCTTGGAATTGCAGAAGAATGGATATATGTCATTAAGAGAGACCGAGATGGGAAAATATCATGGCATGCCTTTGATCCTATATACCAGCTTTGGCAGCCCCTCCCTCCTGTACCTAAGGAATATTCTGAAGCCCTTGGGTTTGGTTGTGCTGTTCTAAGTGGCTGTCACCTCTATTTGTTTGGTGGCAAAGACCCACTAAAGGGATCAATGAGACGAGTTATTTTTTATAGTGCCAGGACAAATAAATGGCACCGTGCCCCGGATATGCTTCGTCGGCGACATTTCTTTGGCTCATGTGTCATAAACAATTGCTTGTATGTAGCAGGTGGAGAGAATGAGGGTGTGCACCGGTCCTTGAGATCAGCTGAAGTCTATGACCCTAACAAGAATCGGTGGTCCTTTATTGCGGATATGAGCACTGCAATGTTGCCCTTTATTGGGGTTGTCTATGAGGGCAAGTGGTATTTGAAGGGGCTTGGTTCTCATAGACAGGTTCTAAGTGAGGTATACCAACCAGAAACTGACAGCTGGTACCCTGTTTATGATGGAATGGTTACAGGCTGGAGGAACCCAAGTACTTCCCTTAACAGGCACCTTTATGCTTTGGACTGTAAGGATGGCTGCAAACTTAGGGTCTATGATGAAGAAACTGATTCCTGGAGCAAGCATATTGACAGTAAAATGCATTTGGGGAATTCTAGGGCTTTGGAGGCAGCTGCTCTTCTTCCCCTTAATGGAAAATTGTGTATCATAAGAAATAATATGAGCATTTCTCTGGTTGATGTTTCAAAAACAGAAGATGCAAGGGGGCCGACAGCTGAACATTTATGGGAAACTATAGCAGGGAAAGGACAGTTCAAAACTATGGTCACAAATCTCTTGTCCAGCCTTGCGGGCAGGAACCGCCTGAAAAGTCACATTGTTCACTGCCAGGTTCTTCAAGCTTAGGGCTGTATATCAGAACCACAGGTGCTCTGAACTTTTTGATGTCTCTATGTATTTTATGGGCTATAACGTGCACAGAAAGCTAAAACCTTGCCTAATTCGTTGTTGTTGATGCACATAGATCTGTTGTTGTAGGTTCATATTGAAAGTAGAAATCATGTTTACCATGAGGGGTTCTAGATGGATGAGGATGTTTGTTTTGCTAGACTTTTTAGTATTACAATATATATATAATATAATACACAGTTGTTTAGATGTTGAAAAGTGAAGACCCATTTCTGACTAACTAGGTATGTTTCTTGCTATTGTTATAGATCTAGTTTTTGAAAGGGGTAAAATGCATTGATAGCCTTTGAACGTTTATCTAGTTGCACTAACATCTTTAGACTAAAATTATAGCCAATTTAGTACTTCAAACAATTGAAAAGTAGCAAATAGCCCCATCATCCTGTCTGCATTCCTTCCAAATTGATAGCTAAAGTTACTATGTACTAGCCATGTGGTCAGCAGAAGCTTGAACAGGTAATGATTTACATGTGCGAAACTCAGCAATTAATCAAGTTGAACAGGGCTCATACCCGGCTTGGCCAACCCTACTTATTCAAATATACCATATTTCCTAACATTTACCATGTCCTGTTAACCATTCCAGTTACTTAGGCTTAAAAACAAATACGTACTGTAATCTTGACCACCAAATGCTGTACTCCAAATTCCAAAGCAATATGATTTCTGCAGATTGTTCTGTGGAGTCAAATGTCTGGCTTACCCCACTCATTAGTTCCGTAGGTTATTCAGAAGTACCTAAACAATCAAGAAACCTAACCTGAGAAGCATAAGAAATAGAATTTGAATAAAGATAATCTCCATGCACATTTTGAGCTAGATTTTGTAGAAATTTATTCTTTAATTCTTTGGATTCATGCAGATAATTAGCTTAGTCAAAAGTGCTGAATATCATATTCAATTTTTTGCTTATTGGCTTTTGAGTATTCGATCAGAGACAATTTAGCAACATTTAAAACATTTCTCCTTATTGAAATTAGTCTATATCCATATCTTATTTATCCCCACTTCCATGTAGTATTAGGATATTGCATAATTTTTTTTTTTTTTTTTTTTTTGAGAAACAACATTGCATAACTTTCTTGATACATGCTATCAGATTACTGTTTTGAAACCAAAGTTATTAAAAATAAAGAAAACAAATGTGGTCATTCAATAGAAGTCCTAGGACATAGATGATTGCCTGAATCTAAGACTATCTTATTACAGAGAGGATGCATGTGATCTCTCGTCCTGGCTTTGCAATTGAATAAGTATGCTCTTTCTACTAAGGACTAATTATCATGGGTAGATTAAAGAATTTAAGTTTAGTTTTGAATTATCCTTTTACGGTTTACCTTGTCTTGCACAAGAATAATATATTTTCATTCTTAGTTAAAAAAGTTAAAGTTTCATTCTTTTAAATGCTTATTCTTAGGTAGTTTCTGTGAGGAATTCTGAATTCTCAGAAGCAGATCACCAATGTTATCTATCTATCCTTTGACATTGTCTTGCATAAACACTACGAAAACCAAGACCAAATAAAACCTTCAAACCCAAACCGAACCATGAAAGGTCAGCAAATCAAACCCAGCATATGTTTTTTCACTTTTGAAAAGACGTTATTAGAAATATAGTACTAAACATATTTTTTGCCTTATGAGTACTTTAAATACGTGTTTTCACAATACTTTTTAAACCACAGTTTTCACATCATTTTGAACAACAATATTCAAACACCTCTACCAAACAGGCCCCTAAGCACCCAAACCAATCTTCAATCTCAGCAGCGCCCAGACCAAAAAGAAAAACCTAGATTGAAAAGACCCATATTGGAAAGAAAAACCTAGCTCAAGGCTATCCAAATTGAAAAGAAAAACCCACTTCGATTTTGCACATTAATCCCAACACTAAATCCCTTTGGTTTCTAGCCGATTTTGGAGAGTGTAAGAAAAAGGGAGAGAAGGCAACGGAAAGTGAGAGTGAGAGGAGAGAGGAGACAAACTGATAGTAAGAGAAGAAGAAATGTGTTATGAATTTTGTAAAAGAAAAATCTCACATGAAAAAAATCTATAAAATTAATAAAAATATTTTATAAATTTTGTATGAGAGAAATTTTTCTCAAAATCTTTTTTCAACTTTTTTCATTAGTTAAATGCATACTTATAACTTAATGGAAATTTTTTAAACAAAATTGGATGAAATGTCTAAATTGAATAAATTTGAAATTTAGGGTCCATTTGGATACAACTGAAAATTGAAAAATACTGTACCAAAATAATTTTTAAATGTGTGAATAGTACCGTGGGACCCATTTTTAATGAAAAAGTTGCTGAAAAGTGTAATTTGTGGGTCTGTGAACAGTGCATACCGTGCACTGTTCACGGGAAAAAGTCAAATATTGCTGCGCATCAGTGAATGAACAGTAAAAAGGGGCCAGAAACGCATGAAAAAAAAAAAAAAAAAAAAAAAAAAAAAAGAGTTGAAAACGCAAAACGTGCGTTTGGGAAACGCAAACGCGCTTCCCAAATGCGTTTGCGTTTCCCAAACGCACACTTAGATAACTCAATTGAATGAAAGTAAAGTTAGAGAACTAAAATGAATTTCAATTAAACTTAAAAGGTGTAATTTGCATTTTAGACTAAAATTTTAGAGTATTTAATTTTATTTTTCATAATTTTTTAAATATATTTAATTTATATGAAATAATGAAAATGGCATTTTGTTATTGGACCAATGAAACACACGTGGCATTTGATGTAGCACTTAACAGCCACGTCAACAAAAAAAACTAACGAGGGGATTAACAATCCAAATTATATATAACGCTAAGGAGTAAAATTCAAATTTCAAAGTGTAAAATCCAATTTATTATCCAAACACCTCTAAACTTTTTTTTTTTTTTTTTTTTGAGAAAGAAAATAGTTTGCTTCATTCTTTTTTTTTTTTTTTTTTTTTTAGAGTTTCAATCTATGATGTCCACTCCTGATAATAACTCTTTATCATCAAACCAAGATACCAATCGGTTTTTGGTACAGGCGAGAATTGAACTCCAGATTTCTTATTCAACCATCAGACACCAATCGGCTCATTCGTAACAAATTTTGAAGCATTAAATATCTAAAGAAATTCTACCTCAAGAATATTTGAAGAACATTTGAAGATAATTTATTCAAATCACTCTTTCAAGCCTTGAAATTCTACTGGAATCAATTCCAAAAAGCTCCAAAAAGCTTCAAATCATTGAAACTTACAAATTCAAACCTCTAAAACCTTGACAAAATCTACACAAAAGCATTTGAATATGAAGAATATTCAAAGAACATAGAAAAATTTGAAGAATAAGAATAGCAAAGTGAAACATTTGTAGATGTTAACACTATTTGTAGGGACTAGGGCCCAAAATAGCGTATTGGGCCTTAAGCCTTGTCCGAGGACATTGATAAGTCCAAGGAGGAGTAAGTAATTGTTAAATATCCCCAATTAAAGTCTCAAAGATGGGGAACAAATGGGAGGCAATCCGAGGAGGAAATCCTCCTCTGATATGATGAAAATAGTTCACAATATGTACTCCATCCGTTAGTATAACCCTCCAAGAAGCTCCAACGGTAAAGACACGTTTCATGAACATACGAGAAGGAAGGAAACCTAAAAATATTTAAGGGAAAGCTGCCACCACCGCATTAAATACACTGCAGCTACTTTTCTGGCCGCATTTATGTGGAGAAGACCTCTGAACAGTATTACCTTAGCTACCACAACTCATAAGAAACCAGAGAGGGTGTCTAATAGAACAGGTACTCAAGTAAGAGTTCGGATAACCAACAAGTGGAGGGTGAAGATGATCCAAAAGAAGATATATAAAGTGGAAGGCTCTTCATGAAAAAGGATCGGAAAAAGAAAAAAGAGAACACTGTAGTAACCAAAATTATCTTTGTATTTAACTGTGATCAATACACATGATTATAGCCTCCTTGGATCAAATGTCAATTGATGTCAATACACCTTGTTTGTACCTGATCGCCATTTAATTCCGTATTAGCCGTTGTTCAAATTCAGTAGGGCCTAGTTCTTTAATCCACTCTCTACAAATTTATTGTATTGGACTCATT
Organism: Quercus tomentella; assembly: GCA_028535165.1. Classification (NCBI taxonomy): domain Eukaryota; kingdom Viridiplantae; phylum Streptophyta; class Magnoliopsida; order Fagales; family Fagaceae; genus Quercus; species Quercus tomentella. Next base: position 81,493,565 of record JAPQVY010000155.1, read on the forward strand.
GAACCGAGATCCCTTATACTTTGGGTTTGGGCCACAAATTGGGACTCTACACTATTATTTGCAAATGATTTTGTGTGTACATCTATTTTTCATTCCATATGTCATTTTTGAACTTTTTTGTGCATTGTACAAGTTATTGATTAGTATGAAAAATTATATTATATCTTGTCATAAATGACATACCAACAAAGTTGACAAATCAAAGTAAGACACAATACACATAGGAGCAAAAATTAAAAATGAAATTAATTATGATATTTGCTTTTTTATATTATTATCAAAATGGTATGTCATTTATATCATTTTTGTGCATTGTACAAGTTATTATTTGCGTGTTTTTCTGCATTGTACAAGTTATAGACCTATCACTATATCATGCAATTTTCAAAAAAAAATACGTATAGTATAATCAAATCAATGCACCCTCTTATTGTCTTTCAATTATTTAGTCTTCCAAATAAAACACTGTTTTAATAGTGTCTGCTCCATGACGATTATTTTTTATTATCAAGCTAAGACATCAATTGGTTTTTGGCGTTAGTGGGTAATGAATCCTAGATCTCTTATTCGACGATAAGAAACGAACTAACATTATTGAGATATTGGAGGAAATTAATAATCAATGATAAGTGTAGAAATTAGTAAAAGGGTTGACCATTGGCAGATAATGACAAGTGTAGCAGGAGGCAAAATGTTGAACAAGGATTTTATAAAGGAAAAAAAATAGTAAATTAATCAAATATGAAAATTTTCAGAATTACAACAGAAGATAAGGATAGCCCTAAACTGCAATTCAAATTTGTTTTCAATTTTCCTATCTTACAAGGAATGTCTAACTAGACGAATCAAGGAAGCGACTTCCTAAATCTCGGTATTACAATCTTATAAAATACAACATAAAATAACAATATCTACCTAGTCCCAGGTTCTGAAAGGTATGATCGTGCTAGCAAGAAACTCTTTTCTTTCTGCTTTTTGTATTCATTATAGCGCAAGAAGAAATAACCAAGATAATCGAAATCAATTGGAGACATTTTTGCCTATAAACAAAAAAACATAAATATAGTAAGTCATGGATGTTATAAGGAATAGGGATATTCAAAAGCAAAATAGCAAAGTAGGAATAGAGATACCTGAATTATTCCCCACAAAGCCCAATATAAGTGTGAAGCTAACATATATGTATTTGACTCCACATAGAGAGCTTCGAGATCTTTGTTAGGTACCTGCTAATAAAATTATAATTGTTAAAGAACCAAAAAAAAAAAAAAAAAAGCTTAGTATTAGAACTTTTAAATGAAATCATGAATGCAAGGAGCCCATTATCAAAATTTTATTCCAATGGCTGCCATTGTGAATGTCATGGATAATACCTGGATAGATATTAGTACATGCAGATGATTTTAAATGTAATTTTTAATACAATCAGATTAAATAAAAAGTGCAAAAAGTGTTTACATGGCTGTGATGATTATGGGCTAAAACCAACAGCCTTCATAACTCCAGTTTTTAACATCCTAAACTTACTAATTGTGACTCTCATATAGGACTATATTAAATTCATAAACCATTCTATAAACATTTAAAAAAAAAAAGAAAAAGAAAAAGAAAAAGAAAAAAAAGACTGCATTCTAAAATTTTAAGGTGCAAATGGAACACAATGTTGACATACCTCCAGTGGATTGTCAGGTTGTAAATAATGCCTGATGAAATGGTATTGTTCATCCTTACTAGGGTATCTGCATTAAAATTACATTGAACAGTTCAGGAATTGTATCATGTTTGAGTCACAATGACAAATGAGAATGAAACAAGCAAAAAACAAAAAATAAAAAACGTACAAGCTGTAGTCACAATCATAGCCTGCATATTCATTAAAGTGATTTCCAATGTCGAAGCCTCTATAGTTGTATGATCCGTACTCAAAATCAATTAAGTAGAGTTTCTCTGAACATTCACCAAACAAACAATAAGGTTAAACGATAAAACTGAGAATAATTACAGCTAACTAAAAACTCATATTATTCCAGAAGTATTTTGTTATCTTCTATAGACATTGGAAAGCATTTTGAGCCCCAGCATCAAATTTGATTCCCGTTTTGCAGTCCATAAGTCATAATCATGGGTATGGCAGATACTAGATTCTCAAATAAACAGCTCCAAGGCAATAGATAATTGAAGAATTTAAGCAATGCATCAGACGGACCATAGACATTTCATATAAAAACTATTCAAATTGACCCCACTATCTAATCAGGGTACAAAGAAAGCCCCATTGGCTACAACTCCACATGATTGGCATAAGCAAAGTCTTATTTCAAATCCAGGCAACTTGAATGATGGTAATTCCATAACATTACTCTTTCATACATGTCATACTCTAGTACTCACCATTTAGATTACCATCAAATTAAGAGATTAAAAAACCACTACGTGTCTATAATATTTGCAACATTGATGGAGGTGAAAGCAGGGTGTCTCCACACGTTAGCATGCATGTGTGAGTGAGAGAGAATTTGAAGTGTATTATGAAATTTGGCACATAAATATTGTAACATAAACAAATCAGCCATAGAACATAGTAACAGAAATAGAACTGCAGTCAACAGAAGTCATAAATACCTTCTTCATCATTAACCATTAGATTTCCACAAAGCAAGTCATTATGAGCAAAAACCACTGGTGCATTAAGAAGGCCTGTCAGTTCCTGTTTCATTATCAGAAAACATATCCATAAAGAGGAATAAGCCTTTCACCTTAATAAACTTGAATAGCATTTTTCCATGACCATTAGCCAAATTTTTATAAATCTTGTCAGATTCCATCCCACCAAAAACTATTAAGGTAAAAAGAATAAAACTAAGAAAATTCCAACGGATCATTATACATAACTACAAGTCTGGGCACATACTGCATCCTACAATTGTTCTTCTGGATACCGATATGCCCATCTAGCACATTCTCAAATTATATCCCCCATCTGGATATGATTTTACTAAAATAGTAAAATACTCAAGGAATGGTCCCAGATTAATTGGTTAACAAATGGCAAAGGACCATTTCTGTGTCTGCTTTTGAGAAATATTTTTTGTCATATGATATCAGTAGTTCAAATTTACCATATCAATGTAAAATAACAAGGTCTCTTCAGCAAGTTAATATGTAAATACTGTATTTAACTGTGCAGTCTCTAGACTTAGTTCCTGCACCTGTTTATCACCAAAGCAGCACAGTAAACTTCTTAAAAAGTTATATCTTGTTCTTGAATCAGCAAGGCCAGACAAGTATGGTAGATAAAGAAACAACTAGGTTCATGCCTAGTTAAAAGAAGTTACAGAAGACTGACAACTTTAAAATAGGATATAAGACATCAAAACAAAGCAATCACATGCAAAAAAATCTATGAAAGCAGGCAATACCTTGAGCTCAACAATTTCTTCATGAATTTCCTTATATGAAATCATCTTATGCATCCTCTGCTTCTCACTATCATCAAATTCAAGAACAGATGCTGCAACAAAGTTCAAATATCAAAAGATTAACATGTGATGGATGGCAACTACAGAACACACACACATCAGTAGGAATGTATGTATATTAAAAATAGAGCAAGGATCAGGGAAAAAAGGTCAAACAGTGGACGTTGAATGCCAGGTTCAAGTAAATTAGCTTAGAATGGTATAGATTGACAAGTAAGCAACTAAGCATGGCTAGTAATCCATCAGGGTGAGATAAAAGAACCTTTTTCAAAGAACTTGGAGATGTCATTCCACAGCTGAGGTTCTTTAGAGCCTGGAATTTCCACTTCATGAAACTTGCGTAGTTGCTTGGCAATCTCAGCAGCTAGCTTTGGCTTTCTCATGTCTGCCAAGGGAAATAATGTCAATACAAAGGTTATAAATATATAAACTTTATTGAACGAAAAAAACTAGTACAAGAAAAGCCAGAGTGCACACAATGTGTGCTAAGGAAAGCATAGGTACAAAAACAAACTAAGAAGAATAAAAAATACACTTATCAAGCAAATCAACTAATGAAGAAAAAGATATGCCCCCCCGAAGCATTAGTCCACCCAAACAAAGTTTGGAAAAAAGACATCTTCATCTTCATATTAGGAAAAAATATATATAAAAAGATAAGTATACTATTTAATTGAGAACAGCCTTCAGCTTTTATAAATTTTTACTTCGGTTGCCATTGAAATCCATGCCTAAAGAAAAATTATTTGGCAGATGAGGATGCTAAAAACATAGGCTTGTCAATAAATGAAGAAGAAAATTGGGGAAAAAAATGATGCCATAATTTAATTTCCAATATGGTTTAAGGAATTAACCAAGAAAAGGCAAGGAAGTTTTTTTTTTTTTTTATGCATGTCCTGAAAGAATGGGGGGATGGGGGGATGCACATATATACACTTGTCACCTTGGATTTCAGATTAAATGGTACTACGAAATGGCCTCTGCCTTCCTTGCACATTCTCTAATCAATGCCCTTGAATTGAATGACAAGAAATTCTAAAAGTGTCTACAAAATATAATTTCAATTTTGGGATTATTGCCACTTCAAAAGTCTTTCGTTCATGGGGAAAACCCTTAGCTACTTGTAATTAATGCTGAAATTGGAGTCTGATTTTTAGTGAACTCAGTACCGGGCAACAATGTACACTCTTCTTGCAGTTATCCCTCAAAATCTACAGTGCTCTAAAGATAAATAAATTACTCAGCAGAGAGTCACTTATAGGAAAATATAAATATAAATATATATATCAATTAATTTACTAAAATCCATATTAGTCCTACCCTGACAAATATCATTCCCAAGTTTACCTGACTCAACTAGTGTCCGTGCATTGATAAAAGACTGCACCATTCCATTTCCAAAAACTCCAAGCAACTTGGCACCAAATCCTGCAGCCGAGAGGTATTTGATGGCCTAAACACAGTAAGTGATGAGTAATTAAAAAGTGAAACATGCAACTAAAAAGTCTTCAACTATTTAGGAAAAGGAAAAAGAAGTTTAAATACCGTGTGAAGCATCTTCTAGTAATGCAGTATAATCATCAAAAGTAAAAACTATTCTCATGGGCCTACCATTTTCGGTTTCCTTTAGTAAGAATATCATAATTATTCGTAAATGAATTCCCAAAAAACAACTTGCCAACTATGCCTAAGTTCGTTTTATTAAACCTTAATGAGAATTCCACATCAAAGCCTAAAACAGATAATTATATAATGCCAGGCACCAGACTAACCTAAAAGCACAACAACAAATAATAATATAGAGATCTAGCAGTGCACACATCATCAGACTTTGCTATTAAGCTATAATATCAGCAAAAACAATACATACACTCAGTAAATTGCTTAACATAACACACAATCTTCAACTTATTTGATTCAATAGAGAATCATTTCTAACAAAACAAATTAAGTACACAGTGAGTGATTATGGTCTTTCTAGACTAATTACACAAAAATGTCCATGAAGCTTAGGGAATCACCTGCAATTCCCTTTCGCGATTGATAACATACTCGGTGTTAGGCCCGTATAATCTGACTGTCACCGACACGTCGTTTCCACTTTCTTCCTTAACAGAAGCCTTCAGCACTATAAGAATTTGAAGACCGATTTCCAGTTAGAAATTTCAATACTTCAAATTTCAAAAAAGCCAATACCGTAACAAAGCAACAAATATTGCTAATTTCAATTTTCAATTTTCAATTTTGAGCTAATAGCGTAATCAAAATCGAGTAAGGAATATACTCACATAGATTTGTGATTCCACCAGAAACAGTCTCTACGGAGAAGCGAGAATCGTCCAATTCTGACCATTTCTTGAACAGATCCTTGCACAACTCTCTGCAAAAGCCGAAACGAATTTAAATCAAATACTTTCAATTTCATGCTACATCATAAATTAAGCTTCGTTGCATTAGCTCAAAACAACATCCAATCCTTTAAAATTTCCCCTCGTTTTTTACTTATTTTCCCACGCTTTCTCAGCTACCAAACGGCAAAACTAAGCTCGGGAATTCAAATGCATTTGAGAGAGAGAGAGAGAAGAGTAACGAACATGATGCGAGGTTTCATTTGAGGCAGAGAGAGAGAGTGATCAACGGTGAGAGAAGAGGACTGGATATCGGAGCTAAGGTTCGGGTTTTCTCGAGCTTCCTCTGCTACTTCCATGGCGTTCCAGATCGTCACAGCTCCCATAATTCTCTCTTTCTGACTCTTCTCGTTTATATATAAATTTTTTTTTTTTCTTCAATTTGCTACTCTGCTAATATGCCCTCTCTTGTGTGCGAAAAGCCTTAAAACTAGAAAATTCAAATCATGTTGCTGTGATTTTTGGGGGCGAATCGGGAAGTCCTTATAATCTATATTATTATATAGGGACAACGTGTGCGTGTTAGAAGTTAGAAGAATTTTTTTTCTAAATAACAATAAATATTAAAAAATTTAGTTAATTGTCACATTTCAAAACAATTTTGAAAACTAGCATCTCGAGTGTTCAAAACTCGAGTTCCAAGATAAAACTCGAGTTTTTAAGTCTCGATTTGTAAGTGGATTAAGTTAAATTGGGAAAAAAATCAGGCTGAAAATCGAGTTTTAAAAACTCGATTTCCATTAATTGAGAAAAAACGCCGCTATAAGTATGTAAAACGTCACTATAGGTCTTAAAAACGCCACTATAGGACCCCCTAAACCTGTACTTATAAAATTTTTTTTGCAGAAAAACGCCGCTATATGGATTTAAAACGTCACTGTAAGGCTTAAAAACGCCACTATAGGTGAAATTTTTTTGCATGGAAATCAAGTTTTAAAGACTCGAGATCTATGTGGCATTTTCACACTTGCAAAACGAGTCTTTTGGACTCGAGTTATAATATGGATCTCGAGTTTCTAAAACTCGAGATGTTAGTTTTCTTAATTCTTTGAAAACGTTCCTAACTTACTATTTTGAATGGCTGATGGATGATGTTATGCACAATACCTCGAAGTTAGAACGTGTGCGTATTATAAGGGATTTGCGTAATGCCGAATATGTCCCCCGCTGTTTCAACTCTCATGTCGTTTTCTTGATTTCGTTTCGTGTGCATTTAGCATGTCTTAACAAACAAACTTTTTTATTTTTTCTACTATTTAGATTATTTTTACTACTATTTACGAGTCTCATTATATTTTTTGATACTATTTATAGATATCACTGTATTATTTCAGCTACCTTTTATTTTTAAATACAATATTTTCAACAAAATTTTTTTAATTTCAACTAAATAATTTATTTCCAAATAAAGCTAATTTTACAGTTGTATGTATCACATCGACGTGTGCATATTTGGTAATCTAAATCTCACACGGAGGTGTGTTGTCTACTACTACTTGATTGATAGATCCTCTAAATTCCTCATAAAAAACAAGAACCTCTAAATCAAAGTCATGGCCGACAAAAAACTAACTTTTAATTAAAGCTTTTTTTATATTTATGATAATGATATTATTTCATTATTTGATTATGAATAATTACATATGCTTACTTACCTTTCTCTCAAAAAAGAAAAAGGAAAAAAGTGTATATGTCTATTTTTTTGAACTTCACCTTTATTATTATCTAGTATTTAGTTAAGAGTTTAGGATTACTTACTAGGACACAAGAGTGGGAAAAATTAAATAATATCACGTCACTCGTATTAAAATCCAATAATTAAGAGGCATGTAGGTAAAATAATCATATCAAAATTCCACCACTACTATTAAGGGTAGGGGTGTTCATGGTGCAATTCGGTGTGGTTTTGAGCCATTTTAAGCACCACGCTTCAATTTTGCGATCACATGTGCTGTTTGGTGCGGTGTATAAGGTGTGGTTTGGTCAGTTTTTAGATGATATATTTTTCAAGATGTCATGATCAATTTATAATTTACTATTAATAATCATGACAATATGATAATAAGCTTTTTTAAAAAAAGATATATAACCTGTGTAACAAAAAAAAGTAACCAATTGCAGTGCGGTGCGGTTACTTTGTTTTCCAGGCAGTTTTGGTTGATTTGGGTGCGGTCGTGCGGTTTGAGTAGTTTGATGAACACCCCTAATCAAGGGTGGTAGGGGATGGTTATTTTTGCGCACATGTCTCTCGTTTATTGGATTTTAATATAAAAAATTTAAGAACTAACGTGGTAAAAAAAAAAAAAAAATCTTAGTATCACTTAAATAATATAAAAATATATATATTTGTGGTGTACATGACTTCAAATAAGGTAATAGTATCACGTGTCATACCCATGGCCGAGGGAGCCATTATCATGCCGAGGAAGCCACCCCCTCGGACAATAAGGCCACGTCAGTGGCACGTTATCAGAGGAGGTCATAATATAGAGAAAGAGTTTCAGAGAAGGGGTTAACCTTGACATGACTGAAAGGATGGTGGCTGCCATCACATTTAATGCATCCCACCAAACCTCCTAACTGCATTTATGTGGAAAAGACCCCCTGACCAGTGCTGCCTTGACTATCACAACTTACAAGAGGTTTGGGAAGGTGTCTGATGGGACAAGCACTCAAGTAGTGGCCTGGACGATCAATAAATGGAGGGCCAAGATCATCTAAAAAGAGCTATATAATGTAAGAGACCCTCTAGGGAGAGGGGATCAGAAAATCTATAGAGAAAACACTGTAGCAATAAGAACTGAAATTATATCCAAGTCTAAAAGAACTATATTCAAGAACCATTCTCCTCAGACTTCGCCAAGGAAGGATTTCCTTGCTCAGAACTTGTCTTTCTTTGCTTTCTTATTATCTTTAATCCGCTGTGCATGTTGCTTGATCCATTGAAACCTAGCTTTTAAGCCCACTCTCTACAAATTCATTGTGTTGGGCTCTTTGGGCCTGAATCCTTCTACCCTTTGGGCTCAGGAATCAAAATGCCGCCCCTATAATATTAAATAAGTAATACTACAGACACAAATTATTTTACAATATTTTTATAAACTGTTGATGTGGCTTTAACATTTTCCAAATAGTTATTATAAGTAAAAATGTGATGTTAGTAATAAGCCCATATTAGAACTAGTAAGAATTTGCTACATTAGCAGTTTGTTAAAATGTTGTAAAATAGTTTGTGTTTGTAACATTACTCATATTAAATTATTTTTTGTAATTGATGATAGCTTAATTTATAAGATATATATACTAAAATTTATAGTATTATTAATTTCAGTCTTCCTAAATTGTAACTTACATCTTACTGAAAAGAAAATTTTTAAAAAAAAATATGAATAATTTACATATATTGTTGCACTCAAACGGTCAAACTGAATACAAAAACACAACTGGAAACAATTGAATACAAAAACACAACTTTGAAGATTGAATTCAATGAAAGAATAGGATAACTTATCGTGAATGGCACTCTTCTACAGTTTTTTTTTTATAAAGATTTTGCTAATGTGTGCCTTAAGGGCACACAATAATTAATCATTTTTGAAAATATTTTTTCAGGAATTGAAAAAGTATTGACAGTTTTTTCAATTCCCGAAAAAATGTTTTCAAAAATAAAAAGTTTAATGTGTGCCCACACATTAACCGGACCCTTTTTTTTATTATTTATTTTTTGTGAATAATTGTCTTAAAATCTTGAGTATTGCCCCCTCCTAACCTTAAACGGTTAAACGCCTAAATTGATTATGAAGTTAATAATATGAGATTTTTAACAATTAATGAATAGCTGGAATGGAACCCCCAAAACTAAATAAATTTCCATTGGATCACGTTACAAAATTCAGCCAATCCAAATCTACACTTTTCAAACGAGGACCCTTTACACACGCAACCACAAGTCAGGGGTACGACTTAGCTTGCATACAAGGCCTCCGCATTTGACAAAGTCAAAAGTCAGATGAACTCATCCATGATGAGAATGCTGCGTGTTAATGCTTTAATGGTAGGGCACCAAAGAAAAAGAAGAAAACGTTTCCTTGCGTGTTTATAATGTGTTCAACGATAATCTTTTTTTTATTTTTTAAATACGAAATTTCAAGAACTATTTAAAAAAAAAAAAAACTTTTATGGGTTTTGTGGGTTAAGAACGGTCACGAGTACATAGGGGTTGAGATCCTATTTAACATTTTATTTAAAAAGAGTAAAGTTACATTATTACCCACATGTATGATTGAGCTGGCTTAATTACCAACCCATGAGTTGTATTGAAATCTATATCATATATTATATATAATAGCATAAGTCTTTTCTTACAATTAAGGCAGTTGTGACATGTAGGAAAAGTGTCCACTTAAAACTTTGACACGTTGACAGTAAAAAAGTTACAAAAGCGATCGTTATACCGTTTGAATACTGAATTACAATTTCACTAAAACACTGTCTATCTCAAACCCAAACACTACACCGATTTAGTATCCTTTTATCTATACTACTGTTTCACTAAAGACAAGTATAAAAAGTTCAAAAACAATTTGCAAACCCATACCTAGACAATCCGTTAAACAAAGAAGGCACGGAAGATGGAGAGAGCAATCTGAGAAATCTATACGCCAATTGTGTCAAGATGTAAGACAATCCAGGCTTCTGCCACCATCAACAATACAACACGCCCTCAAGTTCAGCCAGATACCAATTTCGAATCAATCAGATTCCAAATCACTTGCATCTACTTTGATTTTTTTTTTTTTGGGTCGGATCAAGGGTTTATCATCTACTTTTTGGATGAATATATTGCTTTTGTTTATTGGTGGTGTTAGTACTCTACTTTGAATGTTCCAAATTCAATGTATTTCTCCCTCAATCGTTCACATTCTAGATTTCAGAATCGGAATGATTGTGTTACTTGCTAATGGTGAAATAAGCCACATCACTTAGTTCTAGAAAAAAACAAATTTACTTAGATCTGGGTATGAAATATGACTTAGTTTTTGGATATTTTGGTTGGATTGGTTTATATTAAGGTATTTGGATTGCATTCAGTTTTGTTTTGATTTTTTTGCCAATAAACCTTTTCAATTATATTTTCTTTTGTTATTTCTTATTATAGATTACAAAAATTACTACAACGAAAGAAAGTGGTTTTGGTTATTCACTGTAAAGAAACGGAATTTAAACATTTATATATGTAACTAATCTTGAAGATATTTTTGGGATCCTATTAGAATAGGATTGAACGTTTTGCTGTTATATATTTTTTGTCTCCAATTTTATTTTAGGTTATTTGTTCTGTTATGGTTTGTGGAGATTTAGTTCTGATATGGTTTGTATTTTTGTTTTTTTAGTTCTGATATTGTTTGTTTTGTTATGGATATATTTTATGTATAGATGATTTCCTCTTTGCGGTGATGGAAGAATGAATGGGCCATTTTGGGGAAGGTTGATACCATAGATGTGGGTGAGGTTGTCTGACGGGTTTATTTATCCATTCTTTTATATGGATACAAAGTTTTCTTATTTGTGCTTGCTTGGTGATTTAATTGCATAGTTATATTATTTAGATAATTTCTTCTACACGATTATTGATGTAACTAATCTCCTATTTTAGACAACTAATCTCCTATTATTAGTCTCTAATTTGACAACTTAGAATTTTAACATTTAGAATTTTATTGTACTTTATAGACAGCTTAATTATAATTATCGAATTTACATGTTTTAAGATACCTATTCTAATACAGACATTGGTTAAATAAAATATATAGTAATTCCCCGAGTTCTGTTAGACTTGGTTTGGGTTAATTGGTTTTGGGTATTTGTCAATGATGTTTTTAAAATGGATAAAATGAAATACAATTATGTCTTTCTTTTCCTTTTTCTTAAGAGATGGGAATGGTTATAGTCTTAAGTTTGGAAGACACTGTATATTATATTTCACAGTGTTACCAATTCCTATAGATAACCTTAATAGAAGCTTAAATTAGAGATATGCACATATTTTGATCCTAGCCACTTTGAGATGTACATATATATTCTTGATTACCGTCTTGATTTGTAGCTAATATTTCTGCTATAATTGTTAAAATTACGCTTTAAACTTGATTTGGTGTACTTTACTTTCTGTTGCATTCATCTCTTAAGTTGTATTGTAAGTATTGTAATTTGATATTGTGGTTAACATAGTTCTATGGTGCATAGGCTTATATTAAAAATGTGAGTACTTTTTTTCCTCAATGGATTTTCTTGCCTCATATTTTTATTAAGTTCATCAATTGATTTATTATATGATTATACCATTAGTTGAGTTATGATGTTAGCAATTTATTCTGTTTGTATTCTATTATCGTATTTATGAACTAAATCAGTTATGATGCTAGCAATTTGCTGCTATGGACCTCATTTGACTAAAGCATTCTCAAATTACCCTCTACATCATTAGCTGGCTATGACATCAATACTATACACAATTAAATCTTACAAGAATAAACAGAACACAGATTTGCTATTTGGAATTGTCATGTAAGTTTTAATTGCTTAAAGTTAGTTTTTTTTTTTTTTTTAGTCTCTCATAACAGGGAAGTACACACAAGAAGTGATTTGAAGAAACTAATTTTTAAAATTTTTAGGCGATATTGGACACTATATGCTTAAATATACTACGTTATTAAAGTTTGAATATATGTAGTAGAAGTATGATAACTAAGTTTATGTTAGATGCAAAAATCATTAATATATAAAACGGCCCCGCACATTGCACGGGTTAAACACTAGTCTATATATATATATATATATATATATATATATATATATATATATAATAATAGGTGAAGCTGAGAGAAAATCAAATTAGAATTCTAAATTAGAGTTCCAATTTTATGTCACGTGTCCTGAATTATTTATTCATTAAGAGTTTTATTTCTTAATTTTAGAATAAAATGTGGGATCACATCATAAATATTCATCCAAATGAGTTATTAAGTACAAAAACCAAAGAGTTTAAAATAAATGAATCGTAAAAAATAAAAATAAAAAGTGCTTCACAATAATTTTTTTTTAAATATGGACAATTTACATTTTATACCTAATAATATTCTTACAAATTTTTTTAAAGAGTTTTTTTTTTTTTTTTTTGAGAAATAATTATAACATATTGCTAACCCCGCAGCTCGAACCCTTTCCCCCTAGACCCCCAAGCACTTTGTGCATGGGGAGGTGCCAATTCAGCTACAAGACCTTTGGCATTTTTTTTTAAAGAGTTAACAAAATATAAAAATGACTATCAATAATATTTAAATTATATATATAGGAATTATATTATGCATCTTATTGTATATTTTTAGGTGTATCAATGTATATGCATGGGGTTACAAGCTAGTTAGGATAAAATATAGGGATGAGACAATATTTGAATTCAAATAAAATACAACATTTGTAACCAAATCCTTGATTTGCAACTGCATGCAGAGGGAAAGCTAGCATTGTTTTTAATTGTGTCTAAATCTAATTATGGCATTATTTTATTTTAATAGTATCTGATGCTTTCACACTTGTACAAGTTGATTAATTTGCATAAATGGGCTGGAACCGTAAAAGATATAAATATATATATATATATATTTATATATATATATATATATATATATTTTGGTAAACTACGTACTTGGTTCCTATCCTATACACCATATTTCAATTTGGTCTCTAATATTTCAATTGTGTCATTTTGGTCCCTAATCTTTCAGTATCGTGTTAATTTAGCCCCTATCGTTATATCTTAGATGAAAATTAATGACGTGGCAAATGGCCAAAATAATTTTTTTGTGTATTGTCACATCAACGAAAGCTAATTTTTTATTTTGGCCATTAGACGCGTCATCAATTTTCATCCAAAAAATAATGACAATGACTAAATTGACACGACACTGAGAGGATAGAGACCAAATTGAGACAATTGAAAGGTTAGAGACCAAATTGAAATATGGTGTATAGGATAGGGACCAAATACGTAGTTTATCATTTTTTTTTTTTTAATGAACTAGAAATTTTATTAAGAGAGAAAACAAACTACACAGGCAAACAAGCCTCACCCTGAATTAAGTACAGTACAATAGTCAATAGTGTACCTTTTTACTCAATTAGTTACATTTCTATTTGAACTAACACGCTTAGTGTTGGGAATTTTATGAATTTGGTTGTTTGTTTTTGTTTAACAAAATTATTGAGAATTCTAATTCTGTAGAAAATGTCAATTATTGTGTACCGGCCCTTGTAAGGAACTAAGAATCACTAAGGTGAAATTCAAATTTAAAATTTTACCTTTTCTTTAAAAAAAATTAATAATATATTATTGATTTTTAACTAAATTATATATTTAGTGTGCGTTTGGATACTGTTTATTTTGCTGAAAATTGAAAACAATAAAAAAATATTTTCCGGTTACTGTTCACTACTGTTTAGTACTGTTCATTTGCTTATTTGCACTGTTAATGTCCCATGAACAGTGCAAGAAGCGCTGAGTTGAAAAAAAAAAATGCAAACGCAGCAGACTTAGACGCCAATCCAAACAAAGCTTTATTAATATATATATATATTTTTTTTTTCCCCTTCACATGGTCACTTGTCAAGTGCTGGAGGATTTTCTCCACAAAAAAAAAAAAAAAAGGTGCTGGAAGGTGGCCTCATCGCCTCACTAGACTTGGATTTGTTTTTGGTGGTCAATCCCAAAATTCGACATCAACCTAGAGAAGACCAATAGCTATTGACACACTTCTAAGCGTTAAAATCTAAGAAAGACAATACAAATAATAAAGGAATTTTAACGTTTATTTTGCAATAAAGTGAAGATCGATGATGTAAAAAATCATTGTGCTCTTTGTCTAAGCAGATGGGGTAATTATTGAGTACTCCTAGAGTACCATAAATGCGTATTCCTCCCTCTTACATAATTGTGGGTCCCACTATAAATTTCTTGCAAAGCAATTATCATATCACCACTGGAATATGTCACCTCTGCTGGGACAAATTCCTAAAGGGATGTTGATCCTCTGGATTTTACTCCAGAAGATGCGCCTTCATGCATTACAAAAGGTTGTCCCACTGGGAGCCTTTTGTCTTGAGAATAGCCCTGTGCTGGTGTTTTTCCCTTGTTCCTCCTCTCTGCCGAGAAAGTCATAATAATCCATTTACTAGTGGTATAAGTATTAGTATTATTCCACTTATTAGTGGTACTTATCCACGTACCATGCTTCGATTCTTGCGAAGAAATATTGATAATGTTAGGACAATCAGTAGTAGTTAACATTTTGGTGCTATGAATATTACCTTTAGCAATATCTGTGAAACATTGGCAAGAACCTATCATTAGGTCTTGAATAAGCACATTAATAGGGAAGTCTTCAACATAAGACAGATTATCAATGTGTATTTTCTCATGTCAAAAAGCATTAGGAGCATCAGAGCAAACATCATTAATCAGAATTTTCTGAAAATTATCAATTTTTGATTGCAATAATTTATCAGAAAGTTGTTCATCAATTTTCTTGTATTTAACTTCTTGTTGAAGGAAGTTAAGATGTTTGATTTTAGCATGAACCAGAGTTAAAGCATCAACATCAATTTCAAACTTTGAAGCAAATTTGAATTTTACCTTCTGTCCAAAAGGATCAGTAGTAATTCCATCATGTTCAACAAGAAAAGGATATAAAGCATTTATAAATGGCAGACCAAGAATCATTTTATCAGTCATGTTTTTAACAAGGACAGAAGGAATCTTGAAACAAACATTATCATGGCAAACATGAGCATTATTCAATTCATATTTAATCTTCATTTGACTACCATTGGCAGAAACCAATCTTTCAATTGATTTTTCAAAATATTTTGAAGGAATCAATCCTTCTTGAATACAGTTCATATCCGCACCAAAATCAATCATAGCAATAATAGTGAAATTATAATCATGGGAAACAACAATTTTAACTTTTGTAAACCATTTTGGAGGAAGCAATTTATTAACAAGATTGAGTTGGGAATTATCAACAATACCTTTATCAAAAATAAGAGCCTGTTGACTGGATTCATCTCCATCTTTGTGCTCATCTTGTTCGTTATCAGATTTATTAAGATTTTTATCAATTTTTAACATTATCAATTCTTGTTTGAGATTATTGTTATCACTTTTAATGTTTTTAAATTCATGTTTTAATTCATTTATCTCTTGTTTAACAACATTAATTTCATGTTGAAGATCATTAACAGTCAATTCTTTAGATTTCTTTTTATTAAATCTTTCCAAAGTTTCTTCAAAGCTTATAGTTGATTTTAGTTTTTTACTAGTTTCATCTTTTATCAAATTTTTCTTAAACTTATCCAAGTATTCTTTTTGTAATTCAGGGTTTTCAATTTGATTTATTAATTTGATTATCAAACTTTCATTTTCTTCACTTTTAGTGAGAACATTAACAGATTTAATAACATTACAACATGAATCTCTACAACCAATTTTAACATTAGGCGAATCAAAGGAATCATCAGCAGATTGATAGCAAGAATTAGATGAAGAAGAAAAATCATCTTCCAAAGAATTAGACGAATTGTGTGATTCAAGGATTCTGAATAATTCTTCTTGCTCTTTATCATCAATATTTAACATGTTAAATTTATTTTTTAACTTACCAGGTGTTTGTTTACAGTCTTTACTGTAATGTCCAGGTTTTCCACAGTTAAAACATTTACCTTTACCCGATCTTTGTTTATCATATTTTTTAGAAACATTTTTCTTTTTAGCATAGAAATCATTGGGTTTAACAAAATTGGTTTTATATTTTTTATGGCTTTTATCAAGTTTTTTACCTTTTTTCCTGGAAGGAGCAATAGGAGGCAAACCATATTGTTCGCAGAAATTACCCATTTCATATTTAGCTTTTCTTTTATTTTTTAATTGGTGTTTTAACAATTTTTCATCATTACACATATTAATTCCAAGTTTTTTAATAGTGCTTAAAATATCACCATAAGTTAAATTATCATAATCAATGGAATCATTTTTACCAATTAACTCTTGTTTTACCTTATAAGCAAAGATAGGAGGAAGACCGTCAATAAACTTTTCTTTCCAATAAGGCTTGTAGCAATCTTTCCGAAGCATAACTCTGGAAATGAAAACATCTTGGTACCATCTGTAATTAGACCTAGAGTGATGTTTTGTCAGAGCCATTCTTTTTTGGCCGGTGATAGTTGTAACGACCCAAAGAAAAGCGCTAACCACATCTACGCTAGCCACATCTGCGCTATACCTCAAAAGGACTAGTCACAATTAAGGCTCCTTGTAGTTGTTAATAAAGCCCAGTTCAACCCAGTAAATACCCGATGTGGGACTCATTACACACCCACACACATCACACAATCAATCAAATTGGGGCATCACAATTTCCCCCACTTAAATCCCTAACGTCCTCGTTAGGGCCCACTTTGTGGGGTAGTGTCTCTGAGCCCACACGGGATTACCGGGCCGGCTCTGATACCATATGTAACGACCCAAGGAAAAGTGCTAGCCACATCTGCGCTATACCTCAAAAGGACTAGTTACAATTGAGGCTCCTTGTAGTTGTTAATAAAGCCCAGATCTACCCAGTAAATACCCGATGTGGGACTTATCACACTCTCACACACATCACACAATTAATCCAATTGGGACATCACAATATAGGGTAGTGTCTTTGAGCCCACACGGGATTACCGGGCCGGCTCTGATACCATATGTAACGACTCAAGGAAAAGCGCTAGCCACATCTGTGCTATACCTCAAAAGGACTAGTTACAATTGAGGCTCCTTGTAGTTGTTAATAAAGTAAATACCCGATGTGGGACTCATCACACTCTCACACACATCACACAATTAATCAAATTGGGACATCACAATATAACCCTATATTGTGATGTCCCAATTTGATTAATTGTGTGATGTGTGTGAGAGTGTGATGAGTCCCACATCGGGTATTTACTGGGTAGATCTGGGCCTTATATTGTGATGTCCCAATTTGATTAATTGTGTGATGTGTGTGAGAGTGTGATGAGTCCCACATCGGGTATTTACTGGGTAGATCTGGGCTTTATTAACAACTACAAGGAGCCTCAATTGTAATTAGTCCTTTTGAGGTGTAGCGCAGACGTGGCTAGCGTTTTTCCTTAGGTCGTTACATATGGTATCAGAGCCGACCCGGTAATCCCGTGTGGGCTCAGAGACACTACCCCACAAAGTGGGCCCTAACGAAGACGTCAGGGATTTAAGTGGGGGAGATTGTGATGTCCCAATTTGATTAATTGTGTGATGTGTGTGAGAGTGTGATGAGTCCCACATCGGGTATTTACTGGGTAGATCTGGGCTTTATTAACAACTACAAGGAGCCTCAATTGTAACTAGTCCTTTTGAGGTATAGCGTAGATGTGGCTAGCGCTTTTCCTTGGGTTGTTACAATAGTGTTGTTGTGTTCCCTTCTTACCGTCGTTGGCACCACCCTAGTCGTAAAGTGAATTCCCAGAATCAAACAGTAAGGCCCGTTTGAGCCAAGAGAGGGCGTGTAGGGCATGAGAGGTATAGGGTTGGTTGGGGTATGTGTTATGAAATGCAATGATTGTGAGAAAAATATGATAATTGAGTGTTAAAACTAGGATAGTATGGAAAGATTGTGGAGATCCAACTCCTCTGTCAGCTCCAGGACTAGTTGTTCTCCTGATATTGTAAATGAAGAAGATCATAATGTTGAAGAACATGAGATCCCTGATTTTCGGAAATGGACTATTCCTAAGATTGGTACTAAAAATGTTTATAAAATTAGTTAGGCTGAAAATGCTTTTCATTTTGCTTACAAAGTTAGAACTGTTGAACAAATATTTTCTATTTCAAGAACTTATGAAAAATGTTGCTTGTTTTCTAAAAAGAATATTGGTGAATTTATTGCTACTAAAAAATTCAGTTATTTGCATATTGGAATGGTTCAAGTTGCTATTCAACCACTCACCCGAAAGGGTATTAATGCTTCTGTTCTCATGTGTTTACGTGATGCTAGATTTAAGAACTTTAAAGATAGCATTCTTGGTATGATTACTGCCCCTTTATATGATGGTTCTGTATATTTCAATTGTTATCCTGATCTTACTCTTGCTTTAGATGATCCTAATATTGTTAAAGCTTTGACTTTAAATATTGCTTCATCTGGTTATCACATGGAAGAATGTAGTAAACCTTTTGCTTTGATTTATCGTATTTATTACAGACTGTTAGGTACTCAATTAAATCCTGGTGCTATAAATCATAGAGAACCTTCTGGCAAAACTATATTAATTCAATGTTCAACCCCTGATGCTAAAGTTCAAGTTCCAAAAATGATTCAATGGCAAGATGTTAAGCTTCCCACTGAATGGTTGTTGGAACAAGAATCTCCTCTTGCTAAACCTATTTTTGATGAGCTTGATCTTACTCATATTCAACAATATTTTGATGGTATTGTTAAAATAAGTTTTCAAAATAATCAACCCCTAAGGATCAACGAAGGAAGACATTCCTTTGCTGGATCTGAAAGTATTTCAAAAAGAGATCAAGATCTCAATGATTTTTTGCAAAAGAATTTTGAAAATTTTTCTAATTTAAAATTAAAAGGTGTTTCAAGTGATAAATCTCAAATTAGCTTTGTTTACTATTTCACTAAACCTGAAGCTTCCTCTTCATATAGCAGAACTGCTAATGAAGAAGAAGATACAGTAAATCTGTTTGTCCATCTGATTCTGATTTTCCTCCTATTGAAAATCCTGCTTTCCAAAATCAACTAAGAGTTTTGAATGTTTTAAATGAAAGTTTTGAAATTGATATGGTTTCCCTGTATAATGAATTTATGCTTGCAAAAAACAGAAATAAGAGAAAATACTTCCAAAGTAATTTTGCTCAGCCTGAGAAAAACCATGTTAAAAGAAAATGGTTAGAAAAGATGAATCAATTGAAAAAACATATTTTGTTTTTTGATTTTCTTGAAAACCATTATGTTTCAAAAGATGAAGTTTCAAAACAACATTTAAATGTCATAAAGAGATCAAATTTTGTTAAAGAAGATAAAACCATTGTTAGGTCTAGTCATCTGCCTCTTGAGACAATTTTGATAACTTGTCAAAATAGTCAAAATCAAAAGACGGAAGTGAAGGCCTCCCTTTTCAAAATTGCTGATGCTTAAACCCCTATCATTAGTATTATTGAACAAAACAATTTTACTAATGAATCCTTACATATTATTGGTCAACAGCTTGACCGTATTGAAGAAAAAATTGTTGAAAAAACTGTTTCTATTGAAAACCCTGTTTCTGAAAAATCTGTTTCCGTTAAAACTGAGAAACCTTTGATTGATTTACCCAGTCAAAGAGAAAAACTTATGTTTAAAACTTCTCAGTCTAAAACTCTTGAAATTGTTGAAAAAATGCTTTCTGATTTAAAAGTTAAAACTGAGGGTACTTCTAGAAGTACAGGTTGCACTATTTCAAGAAATGAAAAAGAAATTGTTTCTGATGAAAATACAGATTCTGATACTGTATCTTCTGTTTCTGCTAAAAAGATTTTTGATGATGATTTACCAGAAATTAAAAGATTTGTTGGAAATTTCAAACCCATGTCTTGTACAAAGAACTGGTATTCAAAACCCACTCCTCTTGATATGCAATTTGAAGAAAGATCTTTTCAAATACAGTTTTCCGTTTCTGCTGATAAGTTTTATGAATGGAATATTGATGGTTTGTCTGAACAAGAAATCATTAATAAAATGGGTCATATGTCTATGGTTGGTATTGCTTATCAAAATAACCATGATTTTGATCAACCTGAAATTGTTGATTTACTTGTTACTGGTTTTTCTGGCACTCTTCGTGGATGGTGGGATTCTTATCTCACAGAAGAATCCAGAGACTCTATTAAACATGTTGTTAAAAAGAATGATGAAGGTTTGCCTATTTTTGATGAAAGTATTGGTTGCGGTATTCCTGATGGAGTTAATACCCTGATCTATACTATTCTCAAACATTTTGTTGGTACTCCATCTAATATTTCATCTCGAGTTTCTAATTATTTGAATAATTTGAGATGTCCTACTATGTCTGATTACAGATGGTATCAAGATGTTTTTATTTCCAGAGTGATGCTCTGGAAAGATTGCCACAAACCTTATTGGAAAGAAAAGTTTATTGACAATCTGCCTCCTATCTTTGCTCATAAGGTAAAACAAGAGTTAATGGGTAAAAATGATTCTATTGATTATGATAACTTGACTTATGGTGATATTTTAAGCACTATTAAAAAACTTGGTATTAATATGTGCAATGATGAAAAACTGTTAAAACACCAATTAAAGAATAAGAGAAAAGCTAAATATGAAATGGGTAATTTTGGTGAACAATATGGTTTGCCCCCTATTGCTCCTTCTAGGCAAAAAGGGAAAAAACATGATAAAAGTCACAAAAATTATAGCCATAAAAAATATAAAAAATACAAAAACAACTCTGTTACACCTAATGATTTTTATGCTAAAAAGAAAATTTTTTCTAAAAGATATGATAAACAAAGGTCAGGTAAAGGTAAATGTTTTAACTATGGTAAACCTGGACATTTTAGTAAAGATTGCAAACAAAAACCTGGTAAGTTAAAGAATAAGTTTAACATGTTAAATATTGATGATAAAGATCAAGAAGAATTATTCAGAATCCTTGAATCAAACAATTCGTCTGATTCTTTGGAAGATGATTTTTCTTCTTTATCTGCTTTTTGCTATCAATCTGCTACTGATTCTTCTAATTCACCTAATATCAAAATTGGTTGTAGAGATTCCTGTTGTAATGTTATTAAATCTGTTAATACTCTCACTAAGAGTGAAGAGAATGAAAAATTAATAATTCAATTGATAAATCAAATTCAAAACCCAAAATTACAAAAAGAATATTTGGAAAAATTTAAGAAAAATTTGATAAAACATGAAACTGGTAAAAAACTAAAATCAACTATAAGTTTTGAAGAAACTTTGGAAAGATTTAATAAAAAGAAATCCAAAGATTTAACTATTAATGATCTTCAACATGAAATCACTGTTGTTAAACAAGAGATAATTGAATTAAAAAATGAGTTTAAAAACATTAAAAGTGATAACCATAATATTAAACAAGAATTGTTATTGTTAAAAATTGATAAAAACCTTGATAAACAACAATCTGATAATGAATGAGATGAGCACAAGGATGGAGATGAATCCAGTCAATTGGCTCTTCTTTCCAATAAAGGTATTGTTGATAACTCTCAGCTTAATCTTGTTAACAAACTGCTTCCTCCAAAATGGTTTACAAAAGTTAAAATTGTTGTTTCTCATGATTATCATTTTACTGTTATTGCCATGATTGATTCTGGTGCGGATATGAACTGTATCCAAGAAGGATTAATTCATTCAAAATATTTTGAAAAATCAACTGAAAGATTGGTTTCTGCTAATGGTTCCCAAATGAAGATCAAATATGAATTGAATAATGCTCATGTTTGCCATGGTAATGTCTGTTTCAAGATTCCTTCTGTTCTTGTTAAAAACATGACTGATAAAGTGATTCTTGGTAGGGCTGTCCACGGGTCGGGTTTGTGCCCAACCCGCAACCGACCCGCCGGAGATCAGGTAGGGAGGTACCGGACCCACAACCGACCTATATTAGGGTCGGGTTTTATGGGTCGGTTTCCCGTCGGGTGACCAGCGGTTTCGGGTGAGGCCGAAACTCACCGGAGAGGACGAAAAACGTAGAAAATCGACGAGATCTCTCCCGATTCGTCCAAGATCTGGTGCGATCTAGCCGGATTTGGCAGAGATTTCGCCAAATCCGATGCTTTTTCCCCCAAATCGTGCCGAGAATCGCCAGATCTGGTGTTTTAGTCGCCGAAATCTACCAAATCGTGCTGGAAAACTCGTCAGAAAGCTTGAAATCGCAGCTTGTCTTTCTCTCTTTGGGCGGGTCGGGTTGAACGGGTTTTGAAGGAAGGGAACCGAAACGGAACTGCCGGCGTCGGGTTTTGAAGCTCGGGACCCGCGTCCGACCACTGGAGCTGTCGAATCGGGTTGTAGCAGGTCGGGTACGAGCAGGTTGGGCAGGTCGGCAGGTGAGATGGACAGCCCTAATTCTTGGTTTGCCATTTATAAATGCTTTGTATCCTTTTCTTGTTGAATATGATGGAATTACCACTGATCCTTTTGGACAAAAAGTAAAATTCAAATTTGCTTCGAAGTTTGAAATTGAAAGTGATGATGCTTTGAATCTGATTCATGCTAAAGTCAAACATCTTAACTTCCTTAAACAAGAAGTTAGATACAAGAAAATTGCTGAACAAATCTTTGATAAATTGTTGCAATCCAAAATTGATAATTTTCAAAAAATGTTGATTAATGATGTTTGCTCTGATGTTCCTAATGCTTTTTGGCATAGGAAGAAGCATATTGTTGACTTGCCATATGTTAAAGATTTTGATGAGAAAAACATTCCCACTAAAGCTCGTCCTATTCAAATGAATGCTGAAACTGTTGAATTTTGCAAAAAAGAAATCCATGATTTGTTAGAGAAAAAATTGAGTAGGAATAGTAAGTCTCCTTGGTCTTGTTCTGCTTTTTATGTCTAGAAAAATGCTGAGATTGAAAGAGGAACCCCTCGATTGGTAATTAACTACAAACCCTTGAATAAGGTTTTGGAGTGGATTAGGTATCCTATTCCCAATAAGAATGACTTGGTCCATAGGTTAAGTGAAGCTATGGTGTTTTCCAAGTTTGACATGAAATCTGGGTTCTGGCAAATCCAGATTAGTGAGAATGATAGGTACAAAACTACTTTTACCACTCCTTTTGGACATTATGAGTGGAATGTTATGCCATTTGGTCTTAAGAATGCCTCGAGTGAGTTTCAAAACATCATGAATGATATTTTCAACTCCTTTAGTCATTTCACCATTGTTTATATTGATGATGTTCTTGTTTACTCTAGCTCTATTGATGAATACTGGAAACATTTGTATTCATTTCTGGATACTATAAAAAGAAATGGTCTTGTCGTATCTGCTAAGAAAATCAAATTGTTTCAAACAAAAGTTCGTTTCCTTGGCTATGACATCTCTGAAGGACAGATTCGTCCTATTGATAGAGCCATTCAATTTGCTAATAAGTTTCCTGATGTTATCACTGATAAAACACAACTCCAAAGATTCCTTGGGTCATTAAATTATGTTGCTGATTTCTACAAGGATATGAGGAAACAATGTAAGCCCCTGTTTGATCGGTTAAAGAGCAATCCTCCTCCTTGGTCTGATGTTCATACTTTCCTTGTTAAACAAATCAAATCTCATGTTAAGACATTACCTTGTCTTGGTATTCCTACTGTTGGTGCTTTCAAAATTGTTGAAACAGATGCCTCTGACATTGGTTATGGTGGTATTCTGAAACAAAGAGTTTCCCCTGGGTCACTTGAACAAATTGTTCGTTTCTATTCTGGAATTTGGAATAATGCACAGTTAAACTATAGTACTATTAAAAAAGAGATTTTATCTATAGTACTATGTATTTCAAAATTTCAAAGTGATTTGTTAAACCAAAAGTTTTTGTTACGAATTGATTGCAAAAGTGCTAAATATGTTCTTGAAAAAGATGTTTAAAATATTGCTTCAAAACATATTTTTGCTAGATGGCAAGCTATTCTAAGTGTTTTTGATTTTGATATTGAATATATTAAAGGATCTCAAAATACCATCCCTGATTTCCTTACCCGTGAATTTTTGCAGTGTCATAATGGCAAGTGGAAGGTCGAAAGACAAGACACCTGCCACTATTGGTCAAATTGTTAAAAAAGAACCTGTTTCTCCTCTGGAGATTGTTAACCATTACACCCCTCTAGGTACTATTCCCAAACCTAATTATTCTTCTGTTTTAGCCACACCTTATGATTCTTATGCTATGACCACTGTTAACCAACCTATTAAAATTGTTTATCCCAAGGTTTCCAATACTTCGCAGTATGTTAAAAAACAATATGTTCAAAACCTATTTTCTGTTGAGCCAAATAGGGCTTCCATCACTGATCCCTTTTCACTTGCCACTAGTTACTTTCCCCTAAGATTCCATTGGATCCCTGAACATAGTGAAAAAATTGTGCAGTATTACTCTGATATTTTGCGCCATGAAAACTCAATCACTATTAAAGCAATTACTGATAAGGTCAATACTACCAAAATAATTTATCACAGTGTTTTCCTGAATCACATTACTTCTGAAGAAATGTGGGGCCCTAACCCTGCTTCCACAAGAAGGCTGCCAAAATACCCTATTCCCTCTTCATATCATGATTATATCACTGCCTGGTTCAGATTTATGCTCCATCAAAATGAAAATATGTCTCATTCTTGGTTTGTTAATTTTGATAAGGATTTCAATCCTTATTTCCCCATTTGGTTCATCCGCTAGTGGGCTTAGTTTCGTTCAACTATTGAAATATTCCTAGAGCCATTAATGAATTCCTTCACATATTTCACAAGAATGCTCAAAGTTGATTCCTATGGTGTTAAATTCCCTCCATTGCATCATTTTATAAAGAAATACAAAGTTCCATGGATTTTGAAATGGCAATATGTTAAGGAGGGTGATACTCTCACTCGTTGCTGGTATGTTAAGTGGTGGGATAAGTTTCCCCACACCTAATCCATCATTAATAATGTTACCAGAGATTTCCCTTCCCTAAGTGCTTCCCCAACATTAAGAATCACTACCTCAGTGCAAAAGGCTGAATTGGCTGATGCACCTGCTTCCTCATCTGCTAAAAATGATAAACCACCTGCTAAGCCTAAAAAGAAGGGTTCTCCTTTGGATGAAATCCGCAAGGACCCTGATGCTTTGTATGCCCTCATCAAGATGATTTCAAAGGAAAAAGAAGTTGTTGATTCAGAAGATGAACGATCCTCTGAAGCCTCTGTTACAAAAGACCCTTACTACCCTACAATCAGGAGTGGTTTGGTTATGATGAAGAAGATGCCGATGATTGATTAATGCTTGATTCCCCTATTTGTCTGGCCTGCACAACGGCCAAAAATGCTACAATGTTTACTTACTGGTGAAATTCTACTATTGTTTTCCACCTTTGATGATGATGTTCTGAAAAGAAGATTCTCCATGTTTCCTGAGACTTTTGGTCACACCAAGATTACTTTCGGCAAACTTTTACTGTTCACTGTTCACTTTTACTATTCATAGTACTGTTCACTCAGAATTTTGCCTATTTAAGGGGGGTTGTCCCTTAAGTTTAAGAGTAGGTTTTTCTAGCCCAGAGGTTTTCTTTCAGAGAGAACTTTCTTAGAGAACTTCCTCTTAGAACTATTTCCTTCTTAAGAGCCTTTCTTTGAGAGAGTTCCTTGTTTCCCTTAGCATTTCCTACTACCTTACAATCTTGTAACTAGAACTAGTACAAGCCTTGTAGCTGTTAACCTGTTCTCTTGAGATCTTGTAATCACTACTACTACTATTGTAAGTGTTTTGTTTTATTTTCAATAACAAGTATTTTCAGATTTTAGTTCATTATACTACTTGTTGCTATCGCCATCTTAGACGGTTTTAATTGCTTTCATATATACTGCTTGGCTGGTTCAACCACCTTACTATTGCTTTTAAATTACTTTGATTATAACTGTAATATCGCCTTTTTGGCTGGTTCTACTTTGGGACCCACAATTCATGTGAGAGGGGAGAGTACACATTAATGGTACTCTCGGAGTATTCAATAATTTTCCATGCGGATGGGCGATGACAAACTGTTCCGTTGATCAATCTGCAAAGAAAGACCATGAAATGATAGAACACCGGTGTGGTGTTGGCCAAAGGGCCCCCGATGACTAGGTTAGGTCAAGGTGAAAAAAGATTCACTTGCTTAAACCAAAGAGCTAAAATGGCTAAGAGTTGTGAGTATGAAATTGTATACCTTTCTCTCTCATGTGGGTTTTATAGCCCTTGTATTTATTGTCGGAATGAATATCTACATTTATGAGATTTGGAGCCATTGGTAATAAATTTTGCCCTTTATTACTTTTCAACGGCTATTCATTTGTTGGTATCCGAATGTTACTCCTTAGTTGTCTTCTGCATTTAATATCTTTTATGGCTTTGTCTATCATTGATAACCAGCCATTACGCCTGACACGCGCCGAAAACAGCTGCTGATGTCATCTGACGTCATCCTATGACGTGTCGCTGACGTGGACTAGGGCTGATGTGGAGGTGCTTGCATGGCTGCTGACGTGGAGTGATGACGTCATCCAGTGACATCAGATGACATCAGCAACTGTTTTCGGCGCGTGTCAGGCGCGTGGGTGTTCCACCGGCGCGTGGTGGAGAAGCCAGAAACCCAGGTAGCGCATGGAGGCGCGTGCAACATCGGTTGAAAGCCGTATTTTTTCCGTAGACAGATCGGTGATTGACATGGCCAATAGAACGGCGCGTGTGGCCAATGGATGAGCTACACAATAGGAAATCGTGGCGGTGCGTGGGAAAGATCCTGAAACGTTGGTAGCGCGTGATGGCGCGTGTGACCTCGTATGATTACCAAATTCTCAGGCCAAGTGGATCGGGGGACGACAAGGCCGTCTTGGCGGCGCGTGTGACTGTGATCCAAGCTGGGAGTTGAGAATCTTCGGCAGCGCGTGTGAGAGTTCCAGGAGCCGTTGTTCGCGTGTGGTGGCGCGTGCGGCTGCCGTTGGAGGTCGGGTTCCTGGGTTTTGGTCGCGATATGCCGTGGAGCACTTCTGTCTTGTTGGTTTCATTAGGCGAAGGCTTGATGTGCACAGATCTTATAGGGAGAGGCACGGATTGCTTGGGCTTGAGAATCTGGACACAGCAGTGAGCGATGGCGGCTGCGAGATGCCGTGGAGTCTAGATCCAGCAGACAAGCATGTGTGACTTCTGATGGTGGTGTGCACGTGAGAATCTTCTTTGCTTGCTAGAGTTGTTTGTTTGACGCCAGGAACGAAATTTGGCTCTGATACCATGTTAAATAATATTATTATTAGCAACGCGATGTGTTATACTATGTTGTATATGCTAGAATGGATGCGGAAGGAGAAGCATAGAATAGGATCATCAAGAACACGAGGATTACGTGGTTCAGCCTTGTCGGCCTACATCCACGGAGGAATCCCTTAAGGGTTACATCTTTATTATATAAGAGTGTAGTACAATAACCTGTGTTACAATGAACCCTAACATGAGTATATATAGGCGACTAAACCCTAGACTACTAGTACAAGTAAGATTGGACTTGGGCCTATTACATTGGGCTAATATATGTCTAATATATATCTCTGAGCATTTGCAATAGTGGAGCTATAATGCTATAATGCTAAAATTTAGCTCCACAAACACAAAATCCTTGCTGCAGCAGTGGAGCTAAATCTAAAAAATTTAGCTCCATTGCTACAGTGCACATCTATTTATAGATGTGCACTGTTCATAACATCTAAAAGAAAAAAAATATTATTTTATTAAATTTCTCTCTCTTCTTTTATTAAAAAATATTTCTTCCTTTTTCTTTCTTTTCTCTCTCTCTCTCCGGCTTCTCTGCTTTCTTCCTCATTCCTTCTCTTTTTTTTTTTTCTCTCCCTCGTCTACTCTCTGCTTCGCCGTCGCCGATCTTCATCGTCGCCGATCTTCATCATCGATCTTCATCGTCGCCGATCTTCACCATCGATCTTCATCGTCGCCGATCTTCATCGTCGCCGATCTTCATCATCGATCTTCATCGTCGCCGATCTTCACCATCGATCTTCATCGTCGTCGCCCAGTTGCCGTCCCACGCCGCTGACCCATCTCGCCTTCATCGAACTCAAGCGCGCCACGGACCCATCGAAGCTCTATGCTCGGTCAATATCTTTGGGTTCATGGGTTTGTGGGTTCACGGACCCATCGAACTCAAGCGCGCCACGGACCCGGACCCATGATCGGCGACGGCGGGAATTCTGGGTTTGTGGGTTTTTGAGTGTTTTTTTTTTTTTTTTTTTTTTTGTTGGGTTTGGTTGTGATTGTGGATTGTGGTTGAAATGGCGGTTTGGTGGCTGTGTTGGTGGTGGTTTGGTAGCTGTGGTTATGGTTGCCGTGGGCTGTGTTGGTGGTGGTTTTATTTATTTATTTTTTTCCTTGCCGTGGGCTGTGTTGGGTTATGGTTGTGGCTATGTTGGTGGTGGTCACATGAAGGTTGTTGCCGTGGTTGTGGTTGTCACATGATGGTTGTTGCTGGTGGAGTGTGTGGCTGTGATAATTGTTTGTTGTGAATATATTATTTTATTGTAGGGAAATGGATTATTTTATTGTAGTAGTTATATTATTTTATTGTGATGTTTATATTATTTTATTGTGTTGAAAGCTAAAATAGATCCACTGCTGCAGCATGTGTGTAGGTAAAATAGATAAAGTAACTTTTGGTGGAGCTAAAAAGCTAAATTTGTAGCTCCACTGCTGTGGATGCTCTAACAAGTTCATCCATTCGCAAGATGGATGATTCTGATAAATTTACACTAATCAAAGATCAGAATAGTATGGATCTCGAGATATGTTAAAAGTTAAAACAAAATAATGTGCATCGGGATGATGAGATATATCATATATGGAATAATCTATGTCTGACATTAGAGAAAAAATCAATGAAATAGTGCATGTTCAACAGTAATATATATAAAAGAGATAAAAGATTAGAAACGTATGTTATTAATAGAAAATTACATCGATACATCAGAAAGTACTGCGTGCATAAATTAAATAGGCAAGACATCCTTATTCCAACCAAATACAAGTATCAGAAATACAAGATGCTTAGCCAAGAATACAGCTACATTCAACTTGGTTAGAAGAAAACTAAACACCTAATGGCCTATTGACTACATGAGCCAAATGCCCATTAGAGAAAAACGTGGTTCGAAGATTACAACACCCAGTCCCACATAAGCACAAAACAGAAGCATAAGAGCGATTTATATCGACCTTTTACGAATCTCAGGCATACAAAGTTTTGTTTCAACAAAAAACAAGATGTTAGGAGCTTTATCTTTCCACAAAGAGAGAAGAGCACTAGTTGTGTAGGATTCTCAAGCCCTCAATAGTTCCAACACAACAAACTCATTTTAGGAAGCTGCTTAGCAGCCTCACCAAGAGAAACTTTGGATTTTGAATGACTATGAGTTTTGGAGAATCAATTGACTAAATAATGGATAAAAAGTGCAAGATTTGGAATATTAATTTGAGAAGGCTTAATGGTAAAATATCATTGAAGTGATGAAAAATGACATCTACACCAATTGTTGTTGTTGTTTTTTGTTTTGTTTTTTTTTTTTTTTTTTTTTTTAGTATAGGTGGGGATCGAATTCCAAATATCTTATTTGATGACAATAGATTTTACTAATTAAGCTAACTTGATCCCTCCTGTCACCATTAGTTAAGTGAAGAAAAATGACCTCTTTACTTCTTAGAGAAAAAATATATGAAGAAAATGTTGTCATATGTTGCGCACAACATATTAATAATACATTGTTTCTAAAATAATATTTAGGGCTAATTATATATTTTGGCCTCCCAAAATTTTGAAATTTTTTGAAATATATATAATTATTTTAATGTTTTCAAAATTTAGTCTATAAAAATAATAGTTAGGCCCCCCAAATATTTGAATTAGTCCAATGATGCTCTTAAAAAAAAATTGGTCTAATAGATATAGAGATATAATTTTATTTTTCGCAATTTTATTTTTTATTGTAAAATGTGTTTTTTTATCTGTTAAATATTTGATAAAGTTTGGCATCAAAAAATGTTTAAATCCATCTTTTTTAATCCATTATGTGGAGATTAACAAGTTATTGACTCATTAAAAAAATCTTGTTACTAAAACTATACATGAATGTGTTTTTAGTTACCACATAATAGGTTAGAGTAAGATAACTTCAAATATGTTTAAAACCTAACTTATTCATTCAAGTTTTAGATTATTCATATTTTTGAAAATTTCATTAGTTCAATTAAAAGGTTTTTTACTTACTTTAGTATAAAATTTGATAATTTGTATTTAAAATGAAACTTTTTAAGAATTTCACTATGAAAATAGAAAAAATGAATTTTTTTTTATGAAAGATTGCCATCAAACATAAATTTAATTGAAAATACTAATTTTTTTTGGTTGGATATATGTAAATATATTAGTGCCACAACTTAGCCCAAACAAAAATTCCTGCTATTTATGCTTTTATGCAAAAAATCTGAGCCCAAATCTCTCTAGTATTTATAAATCCCAGCCCAAACGTACTGATATTGTTTTTCACTTTTTTGTTTTGTTTGTTTTTTTTTTTTTTTTTTGTTGAAATGGGCGAAGAATTTTTAAAAAATGTAATATGACGTGGCAGTACATGGTAGGTTGACGTGGCAGGGAAATAATATTTTATTCAAACCGTTGGCCACGTCAGCTTATCATTAGGAACTAAATTGACCCAGGTTAGGGGTGTTTAACAGGGATTAAATTCAAATAATTAATTATCCCTAACATTTTAGTTTTTAATTTTTTACAACCCTTTAATTCTTTTGCCCCTTATTCTTCTTCTTCTTCATCCGGTTACTCTCTCTCCGGTAGCCACACAACCACCAATAACTCAGGTTGGTAAGTAAGAACCACCGTCTAGTAGATAAAGCTCTGCTCTCAGTCACACCTTCAGAGGCGGTCCAAGCTTTGAAGAAACCTTGGATTTTGGTACTCTCAAATTTTTTTAATCTTTTTATTAAATTCAAACCTTTTATTTTCTAGCGATGATTAATCAATCTTTAAAATACTTCTGTAGCTGTGGAAATGCTGCAACTGTTGTAGTTCCCTCCAACTGTTTGCAAAAATGCCTCTTCTAGTTTTAGTTGGTCTTTTTTTTTTTTTGGTTTTTCCATAGACAAAGCCCTCTTTGCTAAGTTCAACACATAAACACAGAGAGAGGAAAAGATGCTGAGACCGCTTTTCACGAAGCCTACTTTGAAGCTTACCACATTTTCCCTCATCCAATTCAATCAACAGGTACATCATTCCAGCTTTCCCAATCTCACCTCATTCATAAATCCTGTTTACAGTTTGGTCATCTTATTTTTTCCTCTTCTATGCAGAGAGAGCTGCACAGTAGGAACAAGAAGGCGATGGAGTTCATAGCCAAAGGATGGAGTGCTCTCAAGGAAGTTGATAGAGTCATCGATTACTGTGAGCTCAATGATCGTCGTCTCATTCCTCTCCTTAGGGTAATGATTTCATGAATTATATCTAGAAACATCTACACGCTAGTTGATATGTGTTTATTTTGCTTTCCTATCTATATATGTTCGGTAATTGGGAATATAATGGAGAGGAAATAGAAAGTTTGATAAACTACGCGCAATGTAGTCACCATAAAATGGAAGGAGAGGATAATATGTTTGATATTGTTCAAATAAAAAAAATAAATTAGCATTGAGAGTTATTAGAATACTAGACTCACCCAAATTTATTTGTTTGTTGGTAAGTTGCACATGACGATTTGGATTTTGAACCCACGGCTTCATCCTCCACCTTATTCTTATAAAGGAGCTACCATTATGATAGATTTCATTGGCAACATGCCAAATTTATTTTAATATTCTTCATTTCTTTGAAAGCCAAGCAACATTGACATGTGTAAGGGCTTCTAAATTCAGTCCATATGCTGCTTAATGAACTTATTGGCTTTGATATTGGTTGATTGAGTTATGTATTATTATTATTTTTATTGGTATACAGAATTGCCGGTTTATCCTTTTCCTTCATCTTTAGTTCTGATTTTCACTATACCTTTTTTTAATTGTTGACTTTAATTTATAGGGATAATTTCAATTCTATCTGACAATTCTGTGCTTATTTTAAAATTTTTTTCCCTATTCCAATATCAGGCAGCTAAGGAAAACTTTGAGTTGGCTCTAGAGACCGACAACTCAAATACCCATGCCAGATTTTGGTTGTCCAAATTGCATTTGAAATATCATGTCCCAGGGGCATGTAAAGCTGTGTAAGTCAACGGTTAACGTTTTCTAATTGACTTTTTTATTTGGTTATGCCCTGAGGTGGTGTTATTTCAAAATATCATTATTGCTGTAACATGTCAAAGGTGCCTAGTTCAGCGTAAAATGAAACAAAAAATTTTGATGCTTCGTTGTTTTCCTGACTAGATAAGGGTTAGTTTCATTTCAGTGAACTACATGGCTGTTGTTAGCTCCTCAAACTAACATGTCAAAGGGCTTAGAAACTGGAATTTTTTTTGGGCAGACTAACAAGATATTGATTGTTTAATTAAACCTCTATTAGCAGCCTTTATATTGTGTACAGTATTTTGAAATCAAGTGGGGATAAA
Source organism: Quercus tomentella (assembly GCA_028535165.1). NCBI lineage: Eukaryota > Viridiplantae > Streptophyta > Magnoliopsida > Fagales > Fagaceae > Quercus > Quercus tomentella. The sequence continues at coordinate 81,526,945 of JAPQVY010000155.1, forward strand.
GGATCAGTTCAAAAGTTTTATTTTTTATTATACTTATTAAAAAAAAAAAGTTTTATTTTCAATTACCTTTCTTGATTCTCTTTGTGGATATCTGATGTTGCTTCAATTTTTATTTAAATAGTTTGAATGGGTGCAGAGCACTGTCATTACCCTTTTTTTACTGGTTTTAATTATTTAAATGTGCATAAAATTGATACTGTCTTACTTTTTATGATAATAGAGGGGCTGCTTTGTTAGTTGAAGCTGCAGATATGGGTGATGCAGATGCACAGTATGAATTGGGCTGTCGACTGAGAGTTGAGGTTAGGCTGCCTGAACTTTGCTCTGCAGAAACTATATGTTAAGCAAAGTCATGGGTTTTTTCTCTTTGGTTTAAATTACACGCACACATACATGCTCAATAGGTCTTGAATCCATGAACATACTTTCCACCTTATTCTTACATGGAGAGGAGATGCTATTTGGGCTAGATCCTGTTGAACTTTTATAGTGAACTGACATAGTCAACCTTATCAATTGGCTTTGAGTTTTCTTGAGTTTTGAAAAGCTTTAATTACTGCTTTGTAATGTTCTTTGGCTTGTCTTTTGGATAGAATGATTATGTCCGATCAGATCAACAAGCTTTCTATTATTTGGAAAAGGCTGTTGACCAGGTATGTTTGCAGAAGGCAGAAGCATTTTAATGACTCTTTTGGATTGTCTCAAAACCTTAATGGACATTGTTATGTTATAGATGCATCCTGGTGCTCTTTACCTTCTTGGTGCTGTATATTTAACTGGGGACTGTGTGAAGAAAGACGTTGCCTCAGCATTATGGTGTTTCCATAGGGCATCAGAGAAGGTAACGGAAGCCAATCTCATAGATTGATCAATTTCAGTTAATCATCATGGATAACATTTACGTGGGTGAACACTATCTATTTTACTATAAATCTAATGAGGGTAGGCAAGGAAGTAGTGGAAATGTTAAAGAGAAGACAACCTGCTCTTTATCTAAAGAGTGTCCTTGTATTTACAAGATGTAAAGCTAGAATAAGATTCAAATCTAGAAATTGGTTCACAAATTAGTCTTTCATATTTGCTTGGTCAAAACTGTTATAATGATCAATTCCTACAAACCTGATCTTTCATTTAGGCAGGAACGGATTGTTGCTTTTTTTTTTTTTTTGGGTGGGGGGGTTGCAAAAATTGTACTCAATGCACAAAACTCTCATTTTTATGGGGTTTAGGAGAGGTGATGGTTTGTAGCCTTACCTCCAATCTTTTTAGAGGCTAATTCTCGGGCTAAAACCTACCACAGATCGCTTTGGATGGAAGACACTTGCCATTGCACCAAGGTCTGACCTCTAAATAAAAGGCATGAAAAAAAAAATTTGATCATTCAAAAAAAAAAAAAAATAGTAAAATTCAAAACTAAATTAATATATGAAAATTAAAAACAGGCTAAAACCTACCACATATCGCTTTGGATGGAAGGCACTTGCCTTTGCACCAAGGTCTGACCTCTAAATAACAGGCATGAAAAAAATTTTGATCATTCAAAAATAAGAAATATAGTAAAATTCAAAACTAAATTAATATATAAAAACTAAAATTAAAAAAAGGTAAACAAAAAAAAGATATGAAATGGTTATTTTTAATACATTTCTACTCAATTATTTGTGATATCAAAATATAATTCAATGTTCTTTTAAATTGCAACAATCATTTATGATTGATTCTGGACTAAATGTTACTACAATTTCTCTTTCAATGTACAAAATCAAATAATCCATTAGAAAAATCGTCTTTTTATTTTGTTGCGAAACTTGGCTTTGACAATATTAATGAAAAAAAATGTCTGTTTTATAATTGCAATAAAAACTAGAAAAAGTAAATAGAAATAAAACTATTTTATAACGGAAATAGTATTAACCAAGAAAGTTGAAAATCATAGTTATAATCATTATATGTCCAATATTCTTCTTACTGAAAAAACTAATTAATGCTTTTAAGTAAAAAATTAAGACAAACAAACACAGACAAAAAATAAGAAGCACTCAAACAATCCTTTAGGTCAGCATCACTTAAAATCCAAAGTCTCAAACATGAGACTTTAACTTTGGGTCCCAAACATTAAACATATAATAGACATCTTGATATATCATCTATTGAGGGAGGGGTGGGGTGGGGGGGTGGGGGGGGGGGGAGGGGGGAATTAAAAGATGAAATCTTTGCCTTTTTCTTTAGAACATCTGGTCTTTCAAGAGTTATACTGGTTATTGAGATATAGGTATGGAGGTAAGTTCATAGATTGTTTCTAACTGAATTGCTTTTTATTGGAAAATTATATATATTTTCTAGCAAAGATTGTGGTTACCAGGTGCTTTGCTGTATAATGCACTGCACATTTTGCCCATAAATTTAATTGAGGGGAGTTATGGAAAGAATACAGATATAATACTCAGGGTGGTGTCTTAATCCAGAATAATTGTCAGGAAATCCTCCCTGATTGAGCCAGTTGTATTGCCTTGTGCCTGAAGGAGAAATGTGTGCATGTGGATGTGTATCTCCTTCCATGTTCTTATCAGCAAAAAATGGAAAATCTATAAATTCAAACCATGAAATTGTAATTTTTTTTAGACTAGCAAACCTATATGTTGAACTAGTCTCAGTTTTGTACTTCACAACATATGTGCAGGGACATACTGGTGCAGCTATTGCATATGGATCCCTTCTTCTAAGAGGTTAGTTCTTCCCACCCATGCTTCTCATGTTGTGTTAATTGTGGTCTTTTGATAAGGTTTCTGAAGATTGGCTTCAAATGGATTCCTTTTGTTTTACAGTTGTCTTTTCAGATTGATGTTATTGTCCATAGTTTATTTTATACTTCCAGATAGTAGAGTGAAGATAAACACATGACCTCATTTGTAATTGACATATATTGGATTGGAGTTGACACCTTATATATGTGGACCTCTTGAGTGTCTAACATGCGTGCGTGCACATAGCCCCGGGGGGGGAGGGATGGGGGAGTTATTGGAAGACTAATCAGTAATCACCATAAGGTTCCTCCTTGAAGGATATTCAGATTAGAAATGATAAATTTTAGTTGATTAGAAAAGAATTAAGAGTATTTTCTGTTAAAAATCTTCACACACATGCACACACCCACCCTCTTTCTCTCTCTCTCTCTCTGTGAACTCTTTCAGCTGAGCCCAGTGGTGGCTCACACCCATTGGTAATTTTGCCTTTCTGAATTTTGTGCTTAATGGCAAACTGGTGTATCTTAGGTGTACAAGTCCCAGAATCTCTTACGAAATTCAGTGCTAAGAGGGGCTCCTCCGCCAAAACAAGGAAGAACAAAGAAAGCCCCATGATGAATCCAGTAGAGATGGCCAGACAACAGTTCCAAATTGCAGCAAAAGCTGGATGTGATCTTGGCCTTAGATGGTTGGATAGACTTGAGGAGGAAGAGAAACGTCTACTCACTAAATAACATATGTCTAGACATAATTAGTTCTGTGGCACAACTAAACTGACATGAGTACCAACGAAAGGTATGGGCTCAAGATCAACCAATGAAGAAGTCAGTGTTCCGCTGAAACTCCACCATACTTCTTGTCTGTAATGGTTATTTGTCAGCAAGATATTTCTATAATGTAACATGTTGTATGATCTTGAAATAAGAAATATCTTCAAATATGATTGGGAATTGCTTCATGTGCCAAAAAATTCGTCTATCTTTGTGAACAATTGGATTTACTGTGCCAAGTGATTGGGGGTATGTATTGTTGGGTAAGGGTAATTCAGTTAGCTGAAGAAAAAAAAAGGATCCCCGCCCGCCAATTGAGGGAAAGGATCTCCAAAAGAGTTCTTCAATTCTTCCCTTCTTCAGCCAAATGTGCGACACATGACATTCAAATAAATGCTACATGGCTTACATCTAAATAAAAATTGGAAGGAATTGGAGGATTGAGTTTTATTGGAAGGAATTGGAGGATTGAGGGGATCTTATCCCATAAAGATACATGTATTGCTTTTGTCATTTTCAGTGAACAAAGCATCTAATGGTGTGCCAATCTACCTTTTATGGGGTTGTTTTATAGTATTGTTTGTGCCTTAATTGAAGTGTCACAGGCACAACGTTGCACACACGTAAACACACATGCTTTCTTGGCGCCTACAGAGTGCATGCTTGTTTAATACTTACTGTGAGGGCAAGGACTAAGGAGAGTGGCTCTTGGGAAGTAGAGGATCATATATATATAAAAGTACTTCCAAGAAATATATTCTCCCTGAACATTAACAGTTTGTAAATTAGGAAAATCAGGTTAGACTTTGAGTAGTATCACTCTCAACTTATTTACTTACCTGAATGTTATAATTGGATTTGGCACTCATTTTAAACTGAGTGGGTGAAAATTAAATCTACAGGCTATAGTTTTCACTGATTATATAGTCATAAAAAGAAGAAAAAAAAATAGTGGTACTGGTTTGTCATTTTGTTGAATTAGAATGAATAATCAATTTGTAACATTCGTGAGTGATACATGAAAATGCAACGAAGTTGTCTATAACCCTCTACATCAATCCCATGCTAAAGAAAAGTTGTCAATTTTTTGGATTATCAGGCCATCTTAAGTTCATTACCATCGTGACATCCAAGGGCATCTATGCTTATAGAGTAAACAATGGGTAACAACAATGACTCGCTTTGAGCTCCACTTGAATAACAGTTTTGGTTATGTAAAATTCCGTTGCAAATGTTAATATCAAAGCTCATTGAAATATGCCCGACCGAGCTTGTACGTGAGACAAAAAGCTTCTGTTTTCGCTGATACGATATCCCTGCTACTGGTATCAATGGGACTGATCCGTATCAATGAACTGACCTGCACCATGTAGTGATGATGTACAGAAATTTGGAGTGAAATTAAAGCTGCCCAAAAGTTAAACATGGGTGGAACCCACCCTTTGTGGCTAGGGGCATGCAATGTTGTACCTCTCAATCTCAAATGAGCAGAGTGTAGTGTAGTGCAGTGTGTACGTACCTATGGAGGAGAGAGAGGTGGTATTGGTACGAGTACCATTATAATATGTGCTACCTCTTTCATCCATATCATATGATGACAAAAACACGTGACATGAGATCCAAAGAATAAGAATTTGGTCGAGAGTTTACATCAGAATTACCTCTAAATCTGATGGTAATAGTATTGCTGCCCTTCCCAGTACTCCCACTTTAATTTGGCTATAATAAGGCTGTCAAACTCTCTGGCGTCGGTGGCTCGTGGGCCATTTTTCCGCCAGAATTTGTGGGCTCGGTAACTTGTTCCAGCAACATTATTTATATTTTTTAAAAATACACGTGGATAAAAAAGTGTGTAAAAATACATATAATATTGTTTAAAAATTAAAAATTGTTACTCAAAATTCCAAACCAAACGCCCGGTGTTTTTCGAGGCTGCTTCCGCTTTCTAATCCTTCTGTCCTAAATAGTTTTCTCACGTGACAATACATACCCAAGGGTATTGATAATCAACATTGATATACAATAGAAGACATCCCTTTAAGCAATACTTTCATTTCTTAAAAGGATGTGCTAGCATCAATTAGGAAACTGCAGAGCAGTGCTTAATATTAACGTGACCAGGCTAATTAATTTTCAGTTTTCTCTTTTCACTACAGAAAGATTGTCTCTTGTTCGTCTATACGATTTTTTTATTTATTTTTTATTTTTATGAATGTTTAATGCTGTTTTTCATTGGATAAATGGAAATTTTGTAACTCCCTTCTTTGTTCCCGAAGAGTCATTAGGAATTCTTCTTAAAAGTCTCACTTAATTATAATGGATGGTTTATTTATATACAGTTTATAACGGTGGTATGCAGAGAGCATAATGGGGGGTGGGGGGCCCTTATTGAGGTGTGGACTGAGCCAAGTAAACTCAAGAGTCAAGAAGAGAAAGCTTGGTGTGCTATATGTAGAGAAGCAGCCAAAGGTTTTAATAATATAATCATCTAAGGAGACCCGTGGAACGTGGTTGAACCTCTAAAAGAAATCCTGATTTCTCCTTTTAGGGGAGTATTATAGTTGTTGTTGAGGATATTCTTAATGTGGCCAAATCTGTAATGTGTTTGCTCATATTTTTGCTCATTGGATAGCCTTTTTTGTCTTGAATTGGGCTAGTTGAGTAGTACAGCCCCGGAAGGGGATGACCCAAAGCCTAGATTCTCTTATGGCCCATTTGGATTGAGTGGAAAGGAGGAAGAGTAGAATAGATCCAAAATTAACATTGATAGGATAGCGAAAAATTAGTTATCTCCAATTCGTCCAAAGGTATCGTTCAGGACCTAGAGAGCAAGTATGATCAGAAAGCACCCAAGGATGATAAGGAAGTTCATGGACGATAATATCGTTCATGGGCAATGAAATAGTCCATGGACGAAGATGAAGTCGTCTATGGACGATGATCAGACGTCCAAAAAACGACCACATCGTCCATGGACTGGATAGACGAACGTGCAACACTTGGGAAAATTTCAGGATCTTGGAACGGTTACCAAATCCATGATTATCGCCATAAATTCCCCGAATACTTAAACTTCCATTAGCGGTTACAACTTCTGTAGCCGTTGAGGAAGTTATCTCTGGACTTGTTGGTTTCCACGAATCTGGGGAAAGTTACTAAGTTGGTAACCGCTCCAAGGTTCTCTATATAAAGGACCGGTCTGAATCAAATCGAAGGAGGTGCATTCTGAAATTTTTCTCCTAAAAAGTTGCAACTCCATTTCTGTGAGAAACTAACTTAGCCATCGGAGGGTGTTTGACTGGTTAACTCCGGTCCCCTTTTTGATTGTGTGTTCATCATTGTAGGCCTTCCACAACCACTAGTAGCCCACCGAAGCAGGAACATTCAGCCTACTGATTCTGTTCAACATCAAACATATTTTTAGCCAACTCTACTCTATTTTGCTCTACTCCCCCTCCTTCCCTCCTCAATCCAAACAGGCCCTTAATATTCTATTTTCTAGCTCAATCAATAAAGTATTTATTCAGCAAAAACAAATCTACTTTTTTTTTTTTTTATAATTTTTTCTAAGAGAAAAATCAAAACTTTCATAATTGTGAAAATGAGACTACATCCAAAGACAATTGTTGATTAAAAAATGAAGGAGAATCCTCAATCCAATAGCTAAGCGAATCTAAAGGCCCGTTTGGTAGAGCATTTCAAACACCCATTTTCAGTTTTTAAATAACATTACACACATTTCTATACACTTTCATTTTCAGTTTTTAAATAAATTACACACATTTCCATACACTTTTTCACTCACACGTATTTCAAAAAACTACAAACAACACTACTCAAACTCCTCTACCAAACGGGCCCTAAGATTTTTTCTTGCTGATCTAACATATGTTTTGCCTTAACTTAGCCAATATATATATATATATATATATATATATATATATATATATATATATATATATGTGTGTGTGTGTGTGTGTGTGTGTTGCTTTATTCCCTTCTCTATTTTTGTGGCTTACGACCCAGGTTTTGAACATTTATTAATAAAAATCTACTATTTTTAGTAGTGTAAAAATATAACTTCCACAGTAAGCCTATGTGTTAGTGAAACCATATTTGATCACTATTTAGTCTCAACTACCATCTTCTTTTAAATAACATTACACACATTTCTATACACTTTCATTTTCAGTTTTTAAATAACATTACACACATTTCCATACACTTTTTCACCCACACGTATTTCAAAAAACTACAAACAACACTACTCAAACTCTTCTACCAAACAGGCCCTAAGATTTTTGCTTGCTGACCTAACATATGTTTTGCCTTAACTTAGCCAATATATATATATATATATATGTGTGTGTGTGTGTGTGTGTGTGTGTGTGTTTTGCTTTATTCCCTTCTCTATTTTTGTGGCTTACGGCCCAGGTTTTGAACATTTATTAATAAAAATCTACTATTTTTAGTAGTGTAAAAATATAACTTCCACAGTAAGCCTATGTGTTAGTGAAACTATATTTGATCACTATTTAGTCTCAACTACCATCTTCTTTTCCCCTTTCCCTCTCCCTTGTGTGTGTGTGTGTGTTTGTTTTTCAAAAAAAGAATGGGTAATTGTCCCACATTGCTTAAGAGAATATGTTGTGTGTAGTATAATTTGCCCCACCCTCCCCTAAAAGTTACCATGGCTTTTGAGTGAAGTTGTGGTGTGCCTTTGTGTTAGAAATGGGCCCTAAGATTTTTACTTGCTGACCTAACATATGTTTTGCCTTAACTCAGCCAATATGTGTGTGTGTTGCTTTATTCCCTTCTCTATTTTTGTGGCTTACGGCCTAGGTTTTGAACATTTATTAATAAAAATCTACTATTTTTAGTAGTGTAAAAATATAACTTCCACAGTAAGCCTATGTGTTAGTGAAACCATATTTGATCACTATTTAGTCTCAACTACCATCTTCTTTTCCCCTTTCCCTCTCCCTTGTGTGTGTGTGTGTTTGTTTCTCAAAAAAAGAATGGGTAATTGTCCCACATTGCTTAAGAGAGTGTGTTGTGTGTAGTATAATTTGCTCTACCCTTTCTTAAAAGTTACCATAGCTTTTGAGTGGAGTTGTGGTGTGCCTTGTGTTAGAACCTCTTTCTCTCTCCCTTGTGTGTGTGTGTGTGTTTGTTTCTCAAAAAAAAAAAAATACTACCATCTTCTTTCCTATCAAAAGAAAGAAAAAAAAAAACTATAATTTTCTTTTTTTGGTAGAAGAAAATTAATCAGGGAGCGATCAGTGTAGCTTCCATACTTGGACGTTACCATAGTAGCACTTTAATTGCTCCTAGCCTAGATCCCTATTATGTATTCAATACAAGGGTACAAACTATTGAGTTGCTTGTTGAGCTAACATAAGTGTTGCATTACTTCAGCCAAAAAAAAAATTTGCCTCATTTCTTTCTCTATTAGCGTGACTTACAACCTAGGCTTTGAACATATATTAATAAAAATCTACTATTTTTAGTAGTGCAAAAAAAAAAAAAAAAAAAATCATAATAAGCCTATTTGTTTGTGGAACTGTATTTGATCACTATTCAGTCTTAACTATCATCTTTTTTTTTTTTTTGGTAGAAGAGAAATAATCAGGGGATGATCAATGTGGCTTCCATACTTAGAAGTCACCATAGTAGTATCCTAATTGTTCCCGGCCTAGACTCTTGTTGTGTATGCAATACAAGGGTAGAAGGAGCACTACTGAGTTGCTTGCTGAGCTAACATATGTGTTGCCTTAATTCAATAAATAAAAATGTGTTGCCTTATTTCTTTCTCTGTTAGCCTGATTTATGACTTAGGTTTTAAACATTTATTAATAAAAAGATAATATTTTTAGTAGTGCAAAAAAAAAGAAAAAGTTTCATAGTAAGCCTAATTGTTTGTGGAACTATATTTGATCACTATTTAGTCTCAACTATCATCTTCTTTCCTATAAAAAAAAAAAAAAAAAAAACCTATCATCTTAAAAACTCCAGGCGGCGGAGGAGTCCACCCATTATTCTTCTTTGCTGGATTCATGTTCAAAGTCACCAAAGCACCTTTATAATCTTGTAGAAAACTCCTAGCAAACCTCTAGATTTGATCCGGCATTTGGCACTTTGATTCAAAGGCTACTTGATTCCTATTATACCAAACAGACCAAGCAACCCCAAAGAAAACCTCCAAGCCACAATTAGTGCCCTTCATCATAATATTCAAAGCTACATCAGAGATGTCCACCAACCCCTGCCAACTTTCCACAGTACTTGCTTCCCACTTATCCCAAACTCTTCTATCCACTTCACAATCAATAATTGAATGAAAAAGAGTCTCTGACTTAACTCCACAACAAGGACACAAATCACAAGTCCCAATGCCTCTTTTCTGCAAATTCACCATTGTTGGAAGGGCATCTATACATGCCTCCAAGCAAAGATTTTAATCTTTGATGGGATATGTAAGTGCCATAACTTCCTCCATAACAGCTCCCTTGGGTCATTATAAGAACATTCTCCCTCCTCAGATGATTCCACTAAATTAGGTGCAATATAGTATTCACTTTTGACTGTGAAAACACCCCTATTGTTGCCGACCCAAATAATTTTATCCTCCGGAAGACTATAGCTAATAGGGATGTTAAGAATAGTCCTTGCTTCAAAAGGCAAGAAAAGAGACTTCACAAGATCCACTTTCCATCTTCTAGAATCATAATCAATAAGAGTTGAGACCATGAGAAAATTATCAAAATTTTGAGGAGGAGGAGAAACAACCTTATACGTTGTGGGAGTGGGTAGCCATTTGTCATCCCAAATATGAATCAATCTTCCGTTACCAACTCCCCATCGCATTCCTCTCCTCACAACTTCAAGCCTCTGCCTTATGCTTCTCCAAGTAAAGGATGGACTAGACCCCAAACCAGCTTTAAGAACATCACCATGGGGATAGTACTTAGCTTTATAGATTCAACCTACTAATGAGTTTGGGTTCTCAAGGAGCCTCCAACCTTGCTTTGCTAGTATGGCAAGATTGAACGCTTGGAGATTTCTAAAACCCATCCCACCTTTAAGCTTGGAAATGCATAACTTCCTCCAACTCACCCAAGCAATCTTATACTCCTGACCCCGCTGACCCCACCAAAACCTCCTCATCATGCTTTCAATCTCATCACACAACCCTTTAGGAAGCTAAAAACAGCTCATAGTGTACGTAGGAATAGCTTGGGCCACCGCTTTGATCAAGATCTCCCTACCACCTATGGAAAGAATTTTTTTCTTCCACCCAGACAGTTTCCTTGCAACTCTTTCTTTGATCTCTGCAAATACATCCATCTTTGATTTGCCAATGATGGAGGGAAGACCAAGATACTTACTATGCTGAGAATCTTGCATCGGCCCAAGAATATCCAAGGTCTCAACTTTCATCTCCTCAGGAGTATTGGCACTAAAGAAAACTGATGATTTGTCTGTATTGATTTTCTGACCCGAAGCAGCCTCATACAACCGGAGAATATCAATTAAATGATGGCATTCCTGGCTGCTGACCTTACAGAAAAGCAAACTGTCATCCGCAAAAAAGAGATGTGATATCATAAGGCAGCCTCTGCAAATTGAAAGTCCACTCATAGCTTGATTTCTAATAGCCTTGTTAATGAGCGAAGAGAAACCATCTGCACATAAAAGAAACAGATAAGATGAAAGAGGATCTCCTTGACGGAGTCCCCTTGAAGGCATAATATTACCATGAGCTACCCCATTTATAAGTACAGAATAGGAGACAGTTGTTATACATCTCATTATCAAGCCAATCCACCTTTCATGAAAACCTAATTTTCTCATAACTTACTCAATGAAGCCCTATTCCACCCTATCATAAGCCTTACTCATGTCCAATTTAATTGCCATATAACTATCATTACCCTCCTTCTTGTGTTCTAAATAATGCATCATTTCAAAAGCAACAAGAACATTATCTGTTATAAGCCTCCCAGCAATAAAAGCACTCTGATTTTCCGATATTATTTGGGGGAGGATCAACTTGAGACGGTTAGCCAAAACCTTAGCAATAAGTTTATAAATAATATTGCTTAGGCTAATTGGTCTAAAATCCGTCATTCTAGAAGGATTGCTATTTTTAGGGACAAGAGTAATATAAGTTTTATTTATATCAACCATGGACATATCAGAATTTAAAACATTAAGAACCATATTCACAACATCATTACCCACAATATCCCAGAATTTTTGATAAAAAACAGCAAACATACCATCTGGGCCAGGGGATTTGGTCGAGTGCATCTGTTTTAGGGCTGCTTCAACTTCTTCCTTAGTGAATTGCTTGATGAGATTCTGATTCATTTCAACAGACACCTTAGATTCCATAGTGTCAATAACCTCCTGAATTCTGTTCGGATGAGATGTTGTATAAAGCTTCTCAAAATAAGACACAGCAACTTCTGCCATGCCTAAAGTAGATTCTCTCCAGACCCCCATATCATCCAAAAGTCTAGTGATAGTATTTTTCTTTTTCCTCCTGGTAGCCTTTGAATAGAAGTATTTTGTATTACAATCTCCAAGACCCATCCATTGAACTTTTGATATTTGTTGCCACATAACTTCCTCACAATCTAGCAACTCATTAATCTCCTTTTTGATCTTGTTTATCTCCCTGCCATTCCTTCCATTCTGATCCCTTAAGACCAAATCATTCAAGACAATCCTCTTCTTTTGAATCTGCCTTGGAACATTGCCAAAAACTGCTTTATTCCATTTTGAAAGATCATCCGCACACCTTTTGAGACCAGCCACTATGTCACTTGGGTTATCAACTCTCACACTTCCAGTCCAAGCTTCCTTAATAATATATCTACATTCATCTCTTCTAGTCCATATTGCTTCAAACTGGAATCTCCTCTAGGGCTTTTTCAAGGAAAAGGAATCAGAAATTAATAGTACAACATGGTCACTGGTTGATGCTACTAAGTGGTGTACTCGCATATCTTTATAGTGATTAATCCAATCTTGCGTAGCCAATGCTCTGTCTAAGCGAAGACATCTCTTGTGCACACCCTCTTGCATATTACACCATGTATATTCTGGACCACAAAATCCGAGATCCTTAAAACTACAACAATTTATTGCTTCCCTAAATTCCTCCATTTGCCTTTGCGATCTCCGGACTCCCCCCAATTTTTCTCTCATTGACGTGATTTCATTAAAGTCACCAAGACATAACCAGGGGATATCAAACTTCCTATTGAGAGCCTTCAGTAAATCCTATGATTCTTTTCGTCGGTGAGATTTGGGATTTCCATAAAATCCAATAATCTGCCATCTAAATCCCGAACCCTCAGTGACAATGGCATCAATATGCCTATCAGAATAACTCTGAATATCTACAGTAATATCTTTTCTCCAAAGCAGGGCTAAACCCCCATTTCTTCCCATACTTGGAACGATTAAGCTATTGACGAAGCCAACATTCCTTTTCCTTTTCTCCATACTACTCTTCTTTAATTTCGTTTTTAATAAGAACACAAAATCGGGATCCCATTGTTGCACTAGTTCGCTCAACTCTCGAACTGTCCGAGGGTTCCCATGCCCTCGACAGTTCCACCCTAAAGTCCTCATTGTTCTCGGCGGTGCTGCCACGCAGCCACCGCCGTTTCATCAAAAGAATTTGGACTGTTGTTGTCAAGCTCCCCACATATACGTTTTTGACCCCTCCCTTCACCTTCTGTAAGTTCTTCAAAATTTCCCAATCTTTTTTTTCCACTCCGTGGGCTCAGACTTATTACATTTTTCTCTTGGGCCACATTTTTCTCCTTTGCCATTCTTGTTATTCTTCCTCTGCTCATGGCCTTCTTGTCTGTTTTTAGGCTCAGGCCCATAGCCTGACTAGTGTTATCTACTTCCATTTTAAATTTTATTGGGCTACTAACCTCAGACTCTTCTTTACCCGACCCACATGTACTAATATTTGCTGCTGACATGACAACTTCCTTTTCCTTGAACAACTCCTTAACCAAACCAGCTTCAGTTTCGTTCCTTCTGAACCGAGTTTCCATTCTTTCTTCACCATCACGTGTTGTCACAGCAGGCCCATCCCATCTGTCAAGGCTGTCCTGCTCAGAAAAGTTTGAAATTTTGGACTTTGCTTCTGAACCTGAGGCTGTCATCACTGCCAACACCTGGTTACTGTTCCGGCTGTCATTTTTTTCTACCCTCGTTTGAACTGATGCACCAACAACACTTGCTACACCATGTGATTCGGCCCCTGCTACACCGTGTGACTTAACTCCTGCACCATGATTCACCATAGAATCCGATCCTCCATACACCTTAGGTTTTCCTTTTTCACTTCCAATTTTGACTACACTACCAGCCCTAAGCCATTCCCCATATTGCCTTTCTTTCACACCTTCTTGCTGACTCTTACAACAGTGTTTATCATCATGCCCAATTAAACCACATATATAACATAAAGTAGGGAGTCGTTCATACCTGAATGTGAGCCAGCATCGAGCACCATCAGCAGTTGTAATGTTCCCTCCTCAGCGAAAAGGCTTGTCAATGGGGATTTCAACTCTTATTCTCATAAATTTTGCTTGTTTAGCCTGAAGAGATCTTTTGTCCACCTCAATTACTTTGCCAATTTTGCTACCTATATCCTTTCCTGCTTCTTCAGACATGTATTCAAATGGCAAACCCCACACTTGGATCCAAAAAGGAGCATGGGTAAAAGTGATATTTGTTGCAGTTAATCCCTTCCTCCACCGGCATAGCCAGAGAAGATTATTTTCAAAATTCCATGGACCCCCTTTTCAACCCATTCCAACTGACATTGAGAGCCAAACTTAAACTGCAATATGTTGTTTCCTACCTCAACAATCCGCAGATCAGACCCCATTTTCCATGTTGACTTCAGAGTAGTTTTGAGAGCTCTTTGATTCTACTAACGGTCAGTGAGAAGTCGTCCAAAGAGACTTAATGAGCATTCTTCCAGGATCTCCAGTTTGGTAACATTCATTAACACAATATCCTCTTCTTCCTCTTTTGTAAGTTGTAGTTTTTGAAGACTGTTGACAACTTCTTGCTTCATAATAACCTTTGTGATGGCTACTACCCAGCTACACAGATGAGTAGGCCAAGAAAAAACCTTCGTTGGAAGTACAAAGGGAGAGAACACTTGTACCTATTGAGAGAGAAAGACTCCTACAAGGGAGAGAAAAGCGTCATGTTTTGCCTCGTTGATGGGGGGACATCCGAGGATGGACGAAACTCTAGTGTTGGTGCTATTATTCGGGATTTGTGTGGTGCAGTTATTGCGGCTTGTGGTAAATTCTTGCAAGGTCAGTTTTCAGTTTCAAAGGTGGAAGCTCTTGCTGTGGAATCTGGAATTTTGCTTACCCAAGGTATGAAGCTAACCTAGATTATTGTTGAATCGGATGCTTTATCAGTTGTTAGTAATGTCAATGGGACGTTCATTGAGGGCAGTATTGGCCATCTGATTCAAGGCATCCTTGCCTTGCTGAGCTCTTTTACTAGCTGGAAGGTCAATCATGTGAAACAGGATTACAACAGAGCTGCTCATGAGTTAGCTCATCTGGCAAGAAGAAATGAAGACTCACAGGTGTGGATAGGAGTTCTTCCTATGGTTGTGCAGGAAATTGTCCAATCTGAATGTATTAATTAGTGCCTGTGTTTCTGTCTTCTCTGTTAGTTTCTATTGTACTTCCATTTCTTTGCTTGATTGAATATATGTACAAGCTTTACATCAAAAAAAAAAAAAAAAAAAAACCTATCATCTTCTTTTTTTTGGTAGAAGAAAAACAGTTAGGGGTAAGGCTGTAAAGAAAACTGACAAACCGAATGGGCCGACCGAAACCGCCCTAACCAAGTTCAAATTTTTAGTTTTTTTTTTCGATTCGGTTTGGTTTCGGTTTAAATTTAAAAAAAAAACCAAAATTGATCTGTTCAGTCTCGGTTTTAGTGAAAATAATACCGAACCAACTGAAACCGACCGATATATATTATTATATGTAAAATATGTTTAATATATGTATGTTGCCTTAGTGGTCAACACGCGTGATAAACTACGTTGTTTTGAGTTTTATTTAAATCTAGACATCTAAACCCTAGCATCTCTTTCTCATTCAGCCACCCATCCCCACAATCATTTTTCCTCTCTCTTCTTTGCAAATACTCTCCTCTTCTCAGCCACTCTATCCCCTCTCTCTCTCTCTCTCTCTCTCTCTCTCTCTCTCTCTCTCTCTCTCTCTCATCCCTTACCTAGTTCTTTAGCCACCATCTTTTTCTCTTAGATGATAGGCCATTGGAGATCAGAAGACTCTCTAGTGCTACCACTCTCTTGGCTTGGATTTAATTTGTTTGGGTTTATATTTCGGGTTTGTTATTTGTTTCTTTAATCTGGTTTTATTGGGTTTGTTGTTTGTTTCTTTTATTTGTTTATTTGTTTTTTTTTTTTTGTTGTTTTTTTTTGTTATTTTTTTATTTTATCTTTCTTTGTTTACTTTCTTAGAAAATAGATGAGGTAAGGAAATCAAATAAACCGACCGTTGTTTTCACGGTTTGGTGTCTTGCGGTTTTCTTTTTGTCTTAGTCGGTATCGGTTTTGAAGTTGGCAAAATCGAGGGTATCGGTTCGGGGTAAAATATGGCCTTCACACTGACCGAAATTGACTGATTACAACCCTAGTTAAGGGTAACATAGGGGGTACAAGGAGCACTACTAAGTTGCTAGTGCATTAGGGGGGACTTGAACTCACATCCAAAGTTATACTTGCTCAAGTTCTTTACCACTAGACCATCAACCCAGTTGGAAATTAAAATCTTTCATATGTAGACAATCAACAACTAAACATTGAAAAAAAGAAAAGAAAAGAAAAGAAAAGAAAAAAAAAAAAGAGAGGCATTGTAATGGAAAGAGTTATTGAAGTTGAGGTCAAAAATCACTCTGTTGTTTTTATTTATTTATTTTTTTATGGGAGCCAAAATGACTCCTTGTTCACCTATAGTTGTAGTTGTCCATGCATTTAAGTTTTAATTGGACAGTCCAGCTAGGAAAAGAATTACATGTAAAGAGTTTAATGGTAGAATGAGACTCAAAAGCTTATATTGATGGCCTTCTGAAGACAGATGATTCTCCATCATGAAAATATTTACTCCCTTCGTCCCACTTTTTTTGTCCTGTTTGAAAAGTCAAACTTTTTAAGGTAACATCATTTATTGTCTTGTCGATCTTTTAAAAATGTATAAGTTTCTAAAACTACCCTTAAAAAAAATTTATCAAAAAATTGAATTAGTAAATTAATAGGGGTATAATAGGAACATTAATAAATTAATGACTTTTATTTTTAGAAACAGGACAATATTTTGGAACATCTCAAAATGGAATAGAGGACAAAAAAAAGTGGGACGGAAGGAGTATGTTATTAGAGGAATTTAATAGGAGGTCATTAGATTCGTAAATGGGCTTTAAAGAACAAGTTTGAAGAATGTTTATTGCCTTACCTCAATCTTTTCCCGTTGAGTTTGCATCAGCCTCAAGGCATGTTTGTAATTCTAATTCCCCTAGTCTAATGTGATAGTCTTTCTCACAAAGGCATTCATTCCGGAGTGGTTTGTCAAGAAGGGGGAAGGGCAAGTCTAATTTTGATTGGAGAAAGAGGTCGGGGCTAGGTGAGGAAGTGATAGATTGGTTCTATTTTCGACTCCTTCTACTTTCAAAAATAAAAAATAAAAACACGTATTATATGGTCATTACTATGGTTTGGTGGTCATTATTATGGTTTGGTGAGGCATTGAGAATTTGGGACCTAATGGAATTTCAAATCTTGATTAACTTATTAATTTACACTAATTAGTAATTACCGTAACTTAATCGCCCCATAATAAATGAACTCGTCGGCACATACATTAAAAACTGTCGCACATTCCGATTCTACCCTCCCGGCCGTTAAGCTTCCCAATTATACGAAACATTCCACGCGCATTCATTGCGCGTGCTGAAACTGTACCCCCGTTCCCCATAGGCACAGCATTCCAACAAATCCCAAGTCGCCACGTTTCACCATCTCAAAGATATTTCCAGGAGACCAAAAATCTCCTACAACGACCCCTTTCTTGTCCTCTTGCAACCCCACACTCACAATCTCCCCACGTCACACCCATCCAGGGTCATCCTCGACATATAACATCAACCCACGAGGTTAATTTCGTCCAAAAAAAAAATAATACCCCAAAAAGCGTGAACGCGGGATTCACTGAACTCTATGACTAAAAAGCAAAACGTTCTTTCCCTTCGTTTCTCTTTTATAAATACTTATTAGGACAGTTATTAGGGTTTTTCAGCCTTATTGGGAAGGTAAGGATTTCGTGAGAGAGTGACACAGATAGAGATAGAGAGAGAGAGAAAATGTAAGCATATACAATACAATGACCCATTTCTTCTCTCTGTCCGTACACTTCTAAAGGGTTTCTTCATTTCCCAGTTTTTCTATATATATAATGACCAAAGCAAAGATACCCACACACCACCACTCATCAGTGAGAGAGAAAAAAAAATGGCTCAGTAAAGTTTCTCTGTCCGTACATAGAGTCAGCCATTTTTTTTTTGAGCTTTGAGTTTTTTGAGAGAGCCGAAATATATATATGTATTATACAACAACAACAATGACGTGGTCTGACGGTGTGACTGAGTCAACCCAGAGGCCACAGACTCGCCCAACTCAACTCCCTTACGTGCCTCCGCACCTCAGAAACAAGTACAACAATGGTGCTATTTCCTCCATGCCCACTTCTTCTCTCAACGACGACTATGCCAACTCGTACGGCTTTACTACTGAGTCAACTCAACTTCCACTCGGCCGAGGAGGTCGTGGCCACCGTGGCCGCGGTGGTGGCCGTGGAGGACGTGGACGGTTCCACCAAACCCAAGAGCAAGACCCGTACAATATCGCTTCCAAATTGGGGGAGCTAGAGGTCAACGTTGACGACGACTCACCAGAGTCAACGAATTTCGCCGCCTACGAGGACATTCCGGTGGAGGTGAGTGGGTCGGAGGTACCATCGCCGGCGAGTAGCTTTGAGGAGATAGACTTGGGTGAGAGTCTGAATAGGAATATAAAGCGGTGCAAGTACGTGAAACCCACTCCGATTCAGCGCCACGCTATTCCCATAGCCTTGGCTGGTAGAGACCTCATGGCTTGTGCCCAAACTGGGTCTGGCAAAACCGCTGCGTTTTGCTTCCCAATCATCCACGCCATTCTCCAGCTCAACCGTTTATCAAAACCGGGTCGGGTCGCTTTCCCGCTCGCTCTCATTCTGTCCCCGACTAGAGAGTTGGCTTGTCAGGTTTTATTTTCTTCTTCTCAAAATGGGTTTTGGTTGAGATATTGAATATTGGGTTTTGTGTTTTTTGGGGGTTTTTTTTTTTAATGTGTATTTTTGTGTGGTAGATTTATGAGGAGGCGAAGAAGTTTGCGTATCAGACTCGGGTCAGGGTCGCTGTTGCCTATGGTGGGGCTCCGATTGTTCATCAGGTTTGTGGTTTTTGTGAGCTTGGGGCTTTTTGTTTTGTTGGGTTTTTCAAATATGCTTTGTTTATTATACATAGATTGTATTTGCCCTGTGTTTGGTTGGTAGGAAAAGATAAGGAATAGAAAATGGAAATTTGAATTGACTTTTATCATATTGAGTATCTTAATAAAATACTCTAGAATGAGTTTGCATTTCAATACCCTCTCATGTTATCCCACCCATGATGTCTTATGTTTTGCTCTTCACTTTTCATGGTGGTGGTGGTGGTTGTTTTTTTTTTTTTTTAATTATTTATTTTAGGTATTACTTTTCCTGTGATTTTGTCTCATGTTCTGCTCTTCACTTTTCATGGTGGTGGTGGTGGTTTTTTTATTTTTTATTATTTATTTTAGGTATTACTTTTCCTGTGATTTTGTCTCATGTTCTGCTCTTCACTTTTCATGGTGGTGGTGGTGGTTGTTTTATTTATTTATTTATTTTAGGTATTACTTTTCCTGTGATTTTTGTTTCTTTTCTGTCCATTGCATCACGTGGATTGCTAATGTGATATACTGTAGGTGCCCAGATTAGGGAGTAAGGACATCTTTTTAGAGTTATGTTGTGCTGACCCAATTTCTCCTTATTATGTCATCTTTGCCATCATTCCCCACATTATCGAACCCCACTTTGTGAATGGCTTGTATTTATAAATTTCTTGCAGTATGTCAATGAACTATATCAAAATTTTCATTTGATTCTTTCATTTTTGTTGTTATGTATTTTTATGCCTTACTGTAGGGACCTCTTGTTGGATTGTATAGAGTTGTTGGGATTTAATTTCAGTTTTCTATTTAAATTTTGCTTCACGTTTTGTTGTAGTTTGCAAAAATGTATTATATTGTCAGATAGCGCATTGGATCAAGTCCAAGTATTTTTATTGATACATCTTCTGTATGTTACTTGTGTTTGTCAAATGTATTGTTCTGTTTATGTTTTTAAATCGGTTTATATGCCCACAGGATTTCTTAACTTACAATTGTTTGTGCTTTTTTTGACCCAATTTTTGAAGTACCCGTGGGCTACAACCATGGGAAATAGCCCTCTTTCGATCCTTGGTAAATATGAGATTCAATTCCTCATGTTTGTCGTTTCCACTTTTCTTCTAACTTTTGATTCTGCAGTTACATAACTTGGAGAAAGGTGTTGACATCTTAGTGGCCACTCCGGGGCGGTTAGTGGATATGATTGAGAGAGCCAAAGTTTCACTTAGTATGATAAAATGTTTGGCATTAGATGAGGCTGACCGGATGTTGGACATGGGTTTTGAGCCCCAGATCAGGAAGATTGTGCAGCAAATGGACATGCCTCCATGTGGTTCAAGGCAGACAATGTTTTTCAGTGCTACTTTCCCAGATGAGATACAGGTCTGTTGACATTTTTCCCTGCTCATTTTCATATATTGCTCTTGTTATTTTTTATTTTATTTTATTTTTTGTGTGTGTGGGCAATGAGTTAGATTAGTAATTTTCTGCATAATTTTGGCATATATAAGCCATATGAAAATTGGATATTGTGCAGACAAAACAGATAATTCCCAAGGACGTCTTTTATGTCTTATCTGCTTGTCAATCTCATTTAAAGTTCTCATTGAGCAGATTATTTGGTAAAAGATCATTTTGCATTCTCTAAACTGATTGCTAAGTCTTCTCTTTCTTGTATATAGTTTGAGAAATGCTACTGGAAATCTTCATATTAGATTGTGCATTGTAATATAATTTGATAAGTGATTTCTGACTTCTTCATAGATATAGACTCCTATTCATTGTAACCCTGCCCATCTTTGGTTTGTTTTTGAATCATTTGCTGGTAAATCTAAAATCTGTTTGAGCCTTAATTTCTCTTTTTTTTTTTTTTTTTTTTAAATTTTTTTTAATTAAAATAAAAATGCAAGGTACTCTTGCATAATAATGAGAATTGTGTTTCTTTGTAGTTCTATTTTATGCACTTGCTCCTATGACAGAGATTATGTGTCTTAGTTCTGTGAAGGCTGATCAGTTGACTTTGATTTTGGTTAGTGCATTGAACCTGAACAATGTAAATCGTGGTTGGGCCTGGACTGGTTTATCTGTATATGATTTTTTTCATTAATTTTAGTATGTGTCAGGAATAATAATGTATGAGTTTGCATAGTGTTTATAACATTCATACTTGCAGAGACTTGCATCGGATTTTCTTTCAAACTACATATTTCTGTCTGTTGGGAGAGTGGGTTCCAGCACTGATCTTATTGCTCAAAGAGTTGAATTTGTTCCCAATATGGATAAAAGAAACCATTTGATGAACCTTCTTCGAGGTCAAAAGCCAAATGGAACCCATGGCAAGGTAGACTGAGTTTTGTTGTTTACAAATTACCCATTCCTTTGCTTCATAGTTTCACAGTGCTGGCCATCGATTCGTATACTTTTGCATGGATGGTTATATTATTTATATGATAAATGTGGCCTCAACTGTTAGCATAAGCTGCTGATCAAAAACCATTTCATTTTTTGGTCTGCACAGCATGCCTTAACCTTAATATTTGTTGAGACAAAGAGAGGAGCAGATGCATTAGAACACTGGTTGTCTTTGAATGGTTTTCCAGCAATTGCAATACATGGTGACAAAGTGCAAATGGTTAGCTCAAATTCTCTTTCTTTCAATGTTTTCATGTCTGTATATCAGCAACAGTGGTAACTGTTGCCAACTATGCACTTCTGTTTATATTTTGATTTAGAGCAATTTTTTTGCTATTTATGCAAATAGGCTCTCCATTTGATTCAGGTAGAGAGACTATTACTGTGTTTTTCTAAAAATTCAATATTAATAATTGAAAGTATATTTTTTAGGAGAGAGAACGGGCTTTGAAATCATTCAAAAGTGGTTATACTCCCATTTTAGTGGCAACAGATGTTGCTTCACGAGGTTTGGACGTCCCACATGTTGCCCATGTCATCAATTTTGACTTGCCAAAAGATATAGATGACTATGTCCATAGGATAGGGAGAACAGGTCGTGCTGGTAAATCTGGTCTTGCAACTGCCTTTTTTAGTGACGAGAACATGCCTCTGGCAAAGGCACTTGTTGAACTCCTGCAAGAAGCAAATCAGGAAGTTCCTCTTTGGCTTAATGATTATGCTAAGAGGGCATCAAATATTGTTGGTGGTGGTCGGGCCCGACGGTTTGGGGGCAGCAAGTTTGGTGGATATGACTTTCGTAGAGACGCCCAATATGAGATTGAGAATGATCCCTATTCAAGCACTTATGGCAGTTTTGATGGTACTACTTCCTCTTATGATCTTTCTCATGCTAATTCCTATGCTGCTACTGGTGTTGACTCTTACTCTACTGGTTCATATGGGCATGAATTTAGTCATGAAACTGTCGAAGCCAGTGGTTGGGACTAGACTACTGGAGCCTCTCCCTCCGTCTCTTGACTTCTGTTCTCTTGAAGCATTATATCTATATATGGTAAATAAAATACATGATCATAGGTTTTGCATACAAATAGCTTCTGAAGACTAACTGCAGACTGGAAACAGATAGAGTATAATCCTTAGAGCTCCCAATCTAGATGATGTTCATCCAAATGAGAATGAAGCTTTACTGGGTATTTTTTGTAGGGGTACAAGGAATAGTTCTTACTTGTCTCATTTTGATCTTATCAAATGCTGTCTATCAGAGCTTTCTTTTGACTGTTAAACTATATTTCTCACCAGTTGAGTAGATCAAGCTTCTACTTTCAGTTGTGAAGGAGCTTTTTGCAATATATGGTAGCTGTTTGTAATGAGGAATATTTTACAATGTGTAAAGCTTCATTACTTTAATATCAGCATTGAGTCCAGCTACGAGTTTAGAATTTCACCCAAGTTATTTTGAATGATTGATTCTCTTGTTTGGATTTGAATTTTTGCTTCAATGTGGTCTGCCATGTTAGGTGGTTTGTGATTCCATTTTGATGATTTGTATCGTGCAATTGTGACAGTTCATTAAATTTTCTCTTATGTGAGGCAATGGGAATAGACTCAAAATGAGGGAAAGTCATAAGAGAGGGTTTTGATGTACAATTATGACCAAATAAATTTATCTGTTTTCAATCATACAAAAGGGTGTATAAAGTTGGGGTTTATGCCTAATAAGCTTCATCGGCGAAAATAGCCAAATAGCACGTATATAGGGATCTACCACTTTTTGGATACTCGAGTTTGATGAAGTTGAGTTTTCCATGGTACTCGAGTTTATGGAACCTGAGTACCATACAAATTTTTTAAAATTTTTCAGAGTATATTTTTCAAAGAACTCGAGTTTTTGGAGCTCGAGTTTCATAGCAGACTCGAATTTCATAAACTCGAATTTCAAAAAAATGGTAAATTCCTAAATATTTCCAAAATAGTGGTAGATTACTAATATTTTTGCTAAATAGTGGTAGTGGGCCATTTTTGCCAAGCTTTATCTACTAAATTAGCCTGAAAAAAGAGATCCCTCATCTACTTTCATTTTCTAATTAATTACCTATTCAAAAAAATAGCCATTTTCTATTATTGTGGAACATAAGAGCATTAGCAAAAGGCAGTGGACCATTTAATTATAACCGGTCAATATGCTTTGCTAACCAAACCCAAAATGAAGATCCCAAAATTGGGCTAGCTTCATGTCTAGCAACTTCAAGCTGCAATGTATAAAGTTTTTGTAACCTACATCTTTCACTAAAAAATTAATATGATTACATATTTTGAAAATTTAATCGTTGAATTGTGTGTTATTTATGTTCTTTAACACATGTAAAATTTTGTGTCAATGAGATATTGTTTATGATTTGAACTATAAACTTATTTTTTATACATAATTCTAGATCACAAAATCTTGAAATTTAAACATTTGTCTGATGACATAGCTATTTGATTTTTGATTTTCTAAAAATTTTGAAGCATATGAAAGATATAAGAAGAAAATATAATTTAATGGTGAATTTGTCAAAATTCACATTCATTACATTCAATAAAAAGATATTGAGTGGAGTTGTAGCATTAGACTGCAACTATGTTTGTTGTTAAACTTCGCCAAATTCAAATAAATCTAACTTGCATAGTAGTCTAGCAAGATATAGATCATGTGCGTTGGCTGATCTAGGGTACGTTTGATAAAAGATTTCTAATAACATTGTTTAAATTTTTTGGAAATACGTATATGTAAAAAAGTGTGAAAGTACGTATTGTGGTGTTTAAACAATAGTTTTTGTTATTTAAATACCGTTACCAATCTCTCTCTCTCTCTCTCCTAGATTAGAGAGTATCAATCATTGATGGTAAAAATCTCCCAATCTCGACCTTGTCCTTGAGGTAGTAAAAAAAGAAAAAAAGACCCAAAAAAAAAAAACTCAACTCAACATAGTAGGTGAGGCCCGTGAGGGTTGTCTCACAGACCTACCTTTGACAGTGATAAAACACACTTCTTTCTTCAGGCCTTTCAAGAAGCATTAGTTAGATGAGATGTTGCCCGATCGAGAAGCTAATGGAGGACTTTGCTTGGTTGATTATTTGACCTGATGACTAACTCTTTTAAACTTGTAGACATTGTTGAATATCTTGTAATAATTCACTTTTTATTATTATTATTTTTTATATAAGATAGAAATTCTACTTTAGCATAATCTAAGTGTATATATGTGTGAAACTCTCTCCTGGAGACTTTCAACCTCGGCTCTTGTCTCCCACTCCACAAGAACTTTGTATTTGTGGAGTGACCATCACACCAAGGGTGTGCGATGGTGGGAATTTGAGGACTTAAGATATATTCCTTCCATTCCAAATTGTTGATACTATTTAGAAAATCCAACTTTTTAAAGAAACATCTTTTAATACATTGTCTGTCAATTAAAAATGTACAAATTTTCAAAACATTCCTCATTAATTTAAACTATGGAGAAAAAATAGCATTGACATTTTAAATAAAATAAAGGATAAGATATGAATTTTATTTGTTAATTTATGAAAGATGACCATTTTGGGACATCTTAAAATGAAATAGATGACCAATAATTTAAGATGGAAGGAGTAATGATTTAAAAATTGACAGTAATTCTTTGATTGTGTTTCAATTTGGGTGACTTCATGGAGGAGTCAAATGCTAATATAATACAGTCTTGAGATTTAATTTTAATTAATAAAAATCTAGAGTACAATTATATTTTTATAATGAAATAAAATATAATTAATAGTAAGTTTGGGCTTGCCATGAGTTGACAAGAGTTCTAAGACCCATTGGAGAGAGGCTTTAATTTTCCCTTTGGTCACATACTCATATCTCAAGCCACATATGACATAACTAAATCCCAATTGGGTTGACCATATAATTATAAAAGGATTAGTTATTAGTTAATTAAAAAAAAATGCAAAATGATACTGCAATCAAGGTACGTTAAAAATTAGAAGAGAGAAGTTATCTTTCATTCTAGAAAACCGTATGTTTGTAGAAACAAGAAGAAGAAACGTTCTCCTTCAAGAGTTACTGGAGGAAGAGAGCTCCCCCTCTTGGGATCCTTGTAGTTATTCAGGTGAAGGTTAAAGTATTCACAAGATCAAGTATTTTCTACAATTCCTTTTGAAATTTACTGCAAGGTATGCATTCTTGGAAAACTCTATCTAAGATTCAATTTTTCACGTGATCCTGACAAATAGAATAATAAGATGGAGTCTTTTTAATTTGTCTATTCAGCGCTGCAACATAACCTCATTACCAAGTAATAGTGATTAGAGACCGTGCTGTCATGTGAAAGCTCATTAAATCTAAGCTAACAGCCATCTAATCTACTTTAATTGGTTAATCTTGTAAGACTAAATTGTTCCATTTGATAATTTCATATATGTTATGGTTTAATAAGAAGTTACATGTCTTTAAAATATTGGTTAATAGAAAAGTAAGTTTCCTAAGTAACTCCAACTTTGATGGACAAGTGGAGGTTATAGGTACTGTACAAAGAATTTGGTCATCTCTTTACCTATAAAAGACACATTCAGCTACTCCATCACATACATTGAATAGTTAAAAAGAAAAGAGAGTCAAGACTCAAGAGAGAGAAACCTTTCCTTACTTTGCTATAACAATTAAGTGCCTTTATACTAAGACTTGATCTTAAGAAAATTTCAGCAATGGATCAAGTTAAGCTTTATAATTAATTTGTGTAGTTGTGAAATCATGATAATTCAAGATCCTAAAATTTATATTATGGTTGTTTATAATCTAACAATATAAAGAAAATATTTACAAATCTAGTCCGAATTCCTTCTATTATTAACGAAATATCAACTCAAACTTTCGTAACCAGTTAATTTGAAATTTACAAAATAAACTCATTTTTATCAGTGGTGTGGCCACGGGCCATCATCAATCACCTACAGGCTACATTTCATTCCATGGAAATGATAATGGGAAAAAATTTTATTGAGATATTTTCTAAAGCAATGATAGAAATTATTGTATCATCACAATAGTAGAGACAATGTTTTCTTGTGAAAGCTGATAAAAACTAAACTAGCCTAATCATCCACTATTTGTCTAATCTAGCCGGACTTCCTCCTATCATATTTTAAATTCATCTTAAATTCTCATAACCACTTAGTGTGCGTTTGGCTCCAAATTAAAAAAGTTAGCTTATTTTACTATTCGGCTTATTTTTGTTACTATTCATAGGTCCCACTGCACTTTTTGGTACTATTCATGGGTCTCACTGTACTATTTCAACTAACTTTTACCTTTATTTACAGTATTTTCAGCAAAAAGTTTTCAGTTTCAGCAAAATAAGCGAATCCCAAATAGATTCTTAATCTGAAATTTACAAAATTTATCTAGCTTTTATCAGTGGTGTGACCACATCCATTCATTATTAGGTATATACATGTAGGTGATATCTTACATTGAATAGTAATAACAAGTGTGAGTGATTAACATAACAATCTTAAGCTTTGAATTAAGTAGTGTCCCTATACATTATCAGAGCTACTCAATTGTCTGCCCAAGAAATATTTTCTTCCTAACAAATGGTATCAAGTACTTCTACCCCAAATACAACTAATTCTACCCCAAATACAACTAAGTCTTGGAAAGATACATTAAAAATGAAAATAAATACATACAAATTTGTCACTAAATAAAGCCAATTAACATAGACTTCTCAATCTGCCCAAGAAACATTTTCTTTCAAACAAATGGTATCAAAGCTTAGGGTTGTGTTTAACAAGGGTGGTCTCTTAAAGGTGTTCTCTCCTCAACATTAATCAATCAACTATCTTCAATGCAAATGATAATAAATATTTTTTTTGAGAGATTTTGCGAAGCATCAATGTAACAAAAATTATTATTGACTTATTGTATTGTTACAGTAGTATTTCATCAGTAAACAGCATTTCATTGTACCAGTCCTATAATTTGTATCAAAATCAATGTTGTGCTGGAATTGGGGTGGTGTTTCGTGATCATATGGGTCAAATAATTGCTGCTTTGAGTCAAAGAATTCCCCTTGTTCAATCCGTGGAGTTGGCAAAAGCCATGGCAGCTTGACGTGCTCTTTTATTTGCTAAGGAACTAAGCTTGTTTAATGTAGAGATAGAGGGGGATTGTTCAAGGGACACTGCCCTGACTGAGTTGGGGACAAGTTGCACATTATTTGGCCAAGTTGCACATTATTTGGCCATGTTACTGATGAATGTAAGAGGTTAGATGCTACACTTCGGCTTTGCAAGTTCAAACATGTTTGCCGGGAAGGAAACCGATTAGCTCACTCTTTAGTTAGGAGAGCAGTTTTATCTGCAGACACGGATATATGAGTAAAATCCCTATTTAGTGATTTGGATGTTGTATTTCAATTGGATTTAGTTCAATAAAATTGACTTACTTCTTTCTCAAAAATAAAAAAATAAATATGATTTGCTACTGTAACTTCTTCTCATATTTTCAGAGAGAATTCCTCTATAAAAATGAAGTGCAGATAAAAGTGATACAAGGTTAAAAGAGAGAGAAACAAATAGTTACATCGATAAAAACATATTCTTAACATTCCATAACCATATTCATCTCAGTTTCTTTTAGATTTTAATGATTTTAGATCATTGATCAAGGCCATGAAGTTGGACTGAGATGACCCACTACTCTCTACAGCCTTCCTTGCTGCATTTCCAAGCTCCCTTGCTCGATTCCTTATCTCTGCAGCTTCTTCTCCACTTCCCATCAAAAACTTCACTGCCTTCTCTGTATCCTTCCTCTTCACCACCTCCTTGATCTCTTTACCCGATAGTGTAGTCCATTCTTTCTTACCGACAGCCACTCCAATTTTCAGTACCTCTGTCACCAATTTCTCGTGGTAAAATTGCTCAGCAAATATAGGCCATGTGATCATTGGCAAGCCAGCGGTCACACCTTCTAGAAATGAATTCCAGCCACAGTGAGTCACTTGTCCACCAACAGCTGGGTGTTCCAAAATCATTAGTTGTGGTGTCCAACCCCTTATTATCAAACCCTTATTGCTTTCTTTTACTCTCTTCTCAAATTCCTCAATCCACCCTTCATCTTGATCCTTGTCCTTTTGCCGAACTACCCATATGAATTGGTGACCAGAAGCTTCAAGACCATGAGCTATTTCAATAATCTGAGCTTCTGATAACTTTTTGCAGGTCCCAAAACTTATATATAGAACAGAGTTGCTTTCCTTGGCATTAAGCCAACTGAACCATTCATGGTCTTTAAGAGCCTCCTTGTTACCCCTCTCTACCTTGTCTGTTACATCTTTGTTCACCCACAAAGAAACCGGTCCTACACTCCATGTCTTTATGCCCGTGTTACTCTTATGAAGCTCCTCATAAGCACCCTCGAGCTCATAGAAGCTATTCAATATTGCTCCATAGCTTCTTCGGTCGGCCTCCTTTAAAATTATGATCAGATTGAATTCATCTGGTATGTCTGGAATTTGCAACCTTGTCATCTCAATCTTGTTTGGCAAACCAGGCAGAAAAATAGTTCAGTATCAGAGTTTACACTCAAATGAGGCTTATACTGTTCGACACAAGTCTCAGCACAAAATGAGAAACAGCTTGTAACATGAAATACAAGCCTTGGAATACCAAGTTCTGCTGCGGAATCCACGGTCCAGGGATGAAAAATGTCAGAGACAATGCAGTCCGGTTGCATATCTTGAAATAGTTGTTCAATTGGTTTTTTGAGCAGTAACTGTCCCATAAAGAGTTTAGGAACCATGTCGGTAAGGGATGTGTCAGTGTTGAAGTTTTCGATGTCATCAGGGAGGCCAACTTGAGCAGATGGGAATTGGAGGGCATGGGTTTTGATTTGGTGGCCAGAATTAGCATCGCGGTCAATGGATTTTTGAAAGAGAAGGGCATTGGCTGAGGTGGTAACTATGGTAACGTTGACACCATGCATGGCAAATAGCCTGGCTGTGTCTACCATGGGGATTTGGTGGCTTGGGGCCAAGAAGAATGAGAGGAATATGACTTTTAGTTGATCAACTTGAGAATCCATAATGTCTTGATTTCTCTGTTAAGAAAAAAGTTGGGTCTCTCTAGGGAGTATAGGAATAAGAGTTGATGATTAGACAAAGAATGAGTGTATACGTTGTAATCTGTAATCTCATTTATAGCAACAAAAAGAGAATCTCATTTCTTGCCTAGTCAACTACTCAAATATTCTGTATCAAAAAAAAAAAAAAAAAAAACTACTCCAATACTCAAGGGGGAGGGAGGGTGGCTTGGGGTCATGCCACCTTTGACTTTTCGAAAATCCTTCTTTTATTTTTGGTGTGAAATAAAAATAATTTTGAACATAAATTTCAATAATGACCCCCTAGGTTTTTACTAAAAACAAGTAACGCATTTATATAGTTGATTAATGCCTTAGTGTCAGAACTCATTTTTCTCTCTTTGGTGTATATATGTGTTTGTTCCTCTAATTATACTCTCATGTCATACATAACTTATTAAATTAAAGTATATTTAATGTGGATTCCAGTTAGTTTAACTGGTAAAGTCTCTGATGGTTGTATAAGAAATTTGGGGTTCAATTCCCGCCTACACCAAAAACTGATTGGTGTCTTGTCTAATGATAATTGATAAAGAGCTGTTGTTTTTTGTTTTTTATTTTTTTGTTTTTGCAAAGATGTAAACACATATTTGCCATAATATTTTTATTTACGTAAGAAAATGTCATATGTTAAATCAAAATTATGAACTTTGGATCTCTTATTCAATTATCAGAAATTTTATCAATTAAGCTAACTAGAACCCACACACATGTATATATAGCTTGGCTCACTGAAATTTTTTGGCTCTGCCACTGCCAATATTGTATTGATTTTGTGCCCGATTATAAATCGAGGTGCCAAAACAAATTAGGCGGTATTAGAAAGTCGACAAGGTAGTAGCAGTTATGCGCATGCTAAAGAAATGTCAACTAATTAGCTTTGACTACATACTTTTCTGTAATGGACGAAATGTACAGTTAACATTACAGTATATATATAAACAAAGAATAAAGTAAAAGCATTCATCTCTATAAAATAATTCATATATGAAGGTTTAATTTCTCAGCAAAATAAAAATTCATATATCAAGGAGTTTTGACCTTTGATCTCCTACTTTAATTTAACTAGCATGCAACGCACGGTTGTTTTTCTTTAAATCCCACTCTTACCCTACGTCCCTACACCAGAAAATGTCTGCTTGTAATTTTTTTAAATGTATTAATAAGTATTAGTTGTCAATTGTCATCTATACTTCATCAATTGCTGCTTTTTAATAAGTATTTTGTTCATAAGTTAACTTGGAAGCTCCTTTCTGTAATATCTATTTGGCAAATTTGGTTAGCCAATAATTAACGAATATTTAAGGGTTCTTCAAGCACGCATAATCTCAACTATTCCACAAAATTACTCAATTTAGGCATCTAGCATTCGAATTTTATTAAACTGCTTATCCTATAAAACAAACGAGCATGGAAATAGTGGCAAAGTCAGAAAATTTCTCCGAGAGTGGCCAAGCTAAATATAAAAAAATTATTTAGGAGCTATCCAAAACCTGGACAATTACATAATGTATAAAACTTGTGTTCTAGACTAATTCAAAAGGACTGAGGGGATTAAAGGCCTAAATTCTAAAATTTTTTGGGGTTAATAGGTACATTTTTCTATAATTTGTGCTTTTTTATTGTCTGAATACTTTATATATATATATATATATATATATATATATATATATATATATTTGAAAATTGCAAAAAGCTAGTGGGGGCAATGGCGCCCCCCTCCCCCGCCGGCCCGCCCCAGCTGCGCCTATGCATGGAAACAACCAAACTTAGTAAATGGGATCCTCCTATGGAGCCTTTTGTCACCTTGAACATGGATGGTAGCTCCATTGGAAACTCTCAAAGTGCTGGCCGGGGCTGGTGGAGTTATTTTTATAATGAAATAAAGTATAATTTGATAGAAACTTTGGACTTGTCAAATTTGACAAGAGTTCTAAGGCCCTTGGAGCTAGGCTTCTATTTTCCCTTTGGTCACATACTCACATCTCAAGTCACATAACAAAATTTCAATTTCAATTGGTGTATTGGTTTTAATGATAAAACGTAATTATCAGAAGGAGACGTCATAGATTGAAACTATTTCTAAAAAAAAAAAAAACCTAAATCCCAATTGGATTTATCTAATTATAAAAGGATTAATTATTTGTCAGTAACGGCAATGAAAAATAAAAAAGATAAGAAAAATGATATTGCAGTCAAGATACGTTAAAAATTAGAGGAGAAAAGTTCTCTTTCATTCTAGACAACAGTACGTCTGTAGAAACAAGAACAAAGGTTCTCCTTCAAGTGTTACTGACAAGGAAGAGAGCTCACCCTCTCGAGATCCTTGTGGTTATTGGGGTGAAGGTCAAAGTATTCTCAAGATCAAGTATTTTCTGCAATTCTTTTTGAAATTTATTGCAAGGGTTCTTGGAAAACTCTAAGATTCAATGTTTCATATGATCCTGACAAATAGAAGTAGTTCTTGTGGGCTAATAATAAGATGGAATCTTTAATTTGTCTATTCTGCTCTGCAACATGACCTCATTACCAAGTAATAGTGATAGAGACAGTGTTGTCTTGTGAAAGCTCGTTAAATCTAAGCTAACAGCCATCTAATCTACTTGAATAGGTTAATCTAGCCCGAATTCCTTGTATCATTCCCGGAATATCAACTCAAACTTTCATAAATTAAGATTCAGGCTCTCAATCAACTCTAAGTATCCATTTGGGTACAGTTGAAACAAACCCAGCATCTGCGTTTTGACGTTTCTTTTTTTTTCTTTTTTTTTTGGAGAACGTACACTAGCGTTTTTTTGCTTTTTCAGTGGGTTCTGTGCACTATTTACGGGACCCACAGACCTTTTTTTTTAAACAAAATTTTCATTAAAAATGAGTTCCACGATACTATTTACACATTTAAAAATTATTTTACTACAGTATTTTTAATTTTTAACAAAATAAATAGTATCCAATCACACCCTAAGTGTAAGTCCAAGTTGTGGCCTATTAGAAAGTTCAAGTCCTTTTATCCCCTTTTATTCTCTCTCTCCTCGATTGTCAACAAAAAGTACAAAAACATTTCTTTATCTTTTTTTCTTTTGTTGCTGGTATTTATAAAATATAATATTATTTTAATGAGATAGATTGCAAAGAATGGGATGTAAAGTATGTTGTTGGCCTAATTATGTAAAATTTCAATTCAAAAAAGAAAATTATGTAAAATTGGTAAAGTGACTTTTTTGGGATGCAAATGTCCCCTCCCCCATCAGATGTGAATGCTCTGATGGAGTCTAAAAGACTTTCACAATCATGTTCCAGGGCACATGGGTAATTAGCCTATAAGCAAAAAATGATAGGAATGATTTAGGAGGGTTTTATTTATGAACAAAGTTTTTCTCTAAATTAACTTGGACAATTCATAAAACTAATAAGTCACATGACTCATCAAATAAATCATGTGACTAAAAGTACATACAGTAAAAAGAATTTAGTCAAAAATTGTTTGGAAGAAAAATTCTTCCTTTATCAGCTTTTCTGTGCATGACATAATACTATATTTTTAGTGTTTGTAAAACCCTTTTGCCATCATGTACACATAATAAGAAGTCATTTCAGTCAAAAAAAAGAAAAAAAAGAAAAGATGAAGTCATTAATTTGTCTATTCAATGCGGCAACATGATCTTACTACTAATAGAGACAGTGGTATTATGAAGTCTTATAAAATAAAGTAGGGAAATGTTAATGAGTGCCCTTAGAGCACTGATTAAGAATCCAGTTAAAGAAAGTTTTTATGGGAAAAGAAAAAAAAAACAATTAATGTTTTGACAGCTTTTTTCATTTCCCATAAAAGTGATGTCAAAACTTTCTTAAAATGGATTATTAATGAGTGCCCTTAGGGCACTCGTTAGCAGGACCCAATAAAGTATTACTATTATTATAGAGAGAGTTTCATTTCTTAGTGTGGGACTAAATCATAAATATCTATCCAAGTGTATCCATACATATGCATGGAGTTATAAACTAGATTTAAATAATGCTAAAACTACAATAAAATTCACAATTTGGCCATGTGTCAAGTTATGAGTTGTGGAGTTGTACACCTTCCACTTTTATTTCACTGCTCACAACTTGTCATATAGGCAAGTTGTGGTAAATGTTATGCGTTTTGTTGTGATATTAACGATATTCATTTAATCTAGCAATCTAATATTCTACTTGAATTGGTTAATCTAGCACAAATTTTTTCTATCATTCCAGAATTTCAACTCAAACTTTCATAAACAATTAATCTGAAATTTACAAAATTTATCCGATTTTCATCAGTGGTGCGGCTACGGCCATTCATCAATCAACAATCTTCCATGAAAATGATGTAACAGAAATTTTTGTATTGATATTTCATAAGTAGCATTTCATTGTACCAATCTTATATTTTTTAATAAAATTG
Organism: Quercus tomentella; assembly: GCA_028535165.1. Lineage (NCBI taxonomy): Eukaryota > Viridiplantae > Streptophyta > Magnoliopsida > Fagales > Fagaceae > Quercus > Quercus tomentella. Next base: position 81,561,062 of record JAPQVY010000155.1, read on the forward strand.
TTATGAATTTTCTACGGTAACTACTACACTTATTTTTAAAGAACTCTATCTATGAGTGTTGAATTATTTTAGCAATTTAATTGAAGTATAGAACTTTATTAATCATAGCAACACTGTGTAGCTAAATTCAAGGGGAGGAAGAAGAATAAAAAACAAAAACAGTGCACATAAAAACTTTGTTTTTCTTCGAGAAATCGGGTTGTTTAAAACTCTTTGAGGGCTCTGTCTCACATACACCAAATTATTAAAGAGGAGAAATACAAGATTAAAAGCGAGAAAAAACCATTAACGTCCCTTGCACATTCATCTCAGTTCCTCGCACATTTTAATTACCAACCCATTCATCTGAGTTCCTTGCACATTTTAATGATTTTAGCCCATAGATCAAGCCCATGAAGTTGGACTGAGATGATCCGCTACTCTCTACAGCCTTCCTAGCTGCATTTCCAAGCTCCTTTGCTCGGTTCCTCATCTCTGCAACTTCTTCTCCACTTCCCATCAAAAACTTCACCGCCTTCTCTATGTCGTCCCTCTTCACTACCTCCTTGGTCTCTTCAGCCCATATACTCCATTCTTTCTTACCCACAGCCACTCCAATTTTCAGTACCTCTGTCACCAATTTCTCAAGGTAAAATTGCTCCGCGTATAGAGGCCATGCGATCATTGGCAAGCCAGCAGTCACACCTTCTAGCAATGAATTTGAGCCACAATGAGTCACTTGTCCACCAATAGCTGGGTGTTCCAAAATCAGTATTTGTGGTGCCCAACCTCTTATTATCAAACCCCTATTGCTTTCTTTCATTCTCTTCTCAAAGTCCCCAAGCCAACCTTCACCTTGATCCCTGTCCTTCTGCCGAACTACCCAGATGAATTGGTGACCAGAAGCTTCAAGACCATGAGCCATTTCAATAAGCTGAGCTGTTGGGAACTTGCTCGAGCTCCCAAAACATATATAAAGAACAGAGTTGCATTCTTTGGCATTGAGCCAATTCAGCAATTCATGTTCTTCAACAGCCGCCTTGTTACCTCTCTCTACCTTGTCTGCTACATCTTTGTTCACCCACAAAGAAACCGGTCCTACACTCCATGTCCTTATGCCCATGCTATTCTTATGAATCTCCTCATAAGCACCTTCGAGCTCATAAAAGCTATTCGCTAATATTGATCCATAGCTTCGTCGCTCTGACTCTTTGATTTTATCCATCAATTGAGTGTATCCATTTGGGGTTCTAAGCCATTCTGGAAGTTGCAACCTTGTCATCTCAATCTTGTTTGGCAAACCAGGAAGTAAAAATAGGTTAGTATCAGAATTAACACTCTCATGAGGTTTATACTGTTGGACACAATTCTGGGCACATAATGAAAAATAGCATGTAACATATAATAAAAGCCTTGGGATACCGAGTTTAGCTGCAGAATCCACGGTCCAGGGATAGAACATGTCAGAGACAATGCAGTCCGGTTGCATATCCTGAAATAGTTGCTCGATTTGTGGTTGGAGCAGTGATAGTCCGTGAAAGAGTTTAGAGGTCATGTCAAGGGAAGTCACAGTGTTGAAGTTTTCTATGCCTTGAGGGAGGCCAACTTGATCAGAAGGGAATTGAAGGACATGGGTTTTGATTTGGTGACCAGAATTAGCATCGCGGTCAATGGCTTTTTGGAAGAGAAGGGCGCTGGCTGGGCAGGTAATGATAGTAACGTTAACACCATGCATGGCAAATAGCCTGGCAGTGTCTACCATGGGAATCAGGTGGCCTGGGGCCAAAAAGAATGGAAGGAAAATGACTTTTAGTTCATTCTCCATAATGTGTTTCTCTGCAGCTGAGAAATAATTGGTTCTCTAGCTAGTGAAGTAGGGATTATAGGAGCAAGTATACCGTTTACGAAATGTAATGTGTAATCTCCTTTTAAATCAGGAAAGAGAATCTCATTTTTACCTACGCCAGAGAATGTATGCTTGGGAATTCGAAAACAAAAATATTTTGTTGGAACTTGGAATTGGATTCGCTCATATATCAAGGGGTTCAGAGTTATCTGCATGGAATTTCAAAAAAAAAAAAATGTATTGTTGGAACTTGAAACCGCTCAATATTTCTAGGAGTTAGCTCCAACTTTAATTTAATTTAATGTATGCTTATAAGGAGATGTGGATCCGAGTAGGAAAATAATACAGAAATGGTACTAAACAAAATTTAACATATCCATTCGTTCTCTCCCTATAAAAACGCCAAACATAATTAATCTAACGAAATACATATCTATCAATGTGCGTGCTAAAAAATATAACTTGTCGTTCTATTCTATTGTTGCTTATTAATAAGAATTTTGTTCTTAGAGCCATAACTCACTTCTTAGCTATCCGCCTGCAAGCTGCAAGCTGGCAACCCACAACTGGTGAGTAACCCTAAGCTTTACTCCAGCATAATGGAAAGTAACACTTGGGGCATTACGGCTGATTTTCAATCAATCCTTAAATGGGCATGGCTAACTCTAAGGCCCAGAAAAATACACCATGTTTCTGATGCATGAGTTTACCTTCATGTGAGGGAGAGAACTTATATATCTGATAGGTGATATACACTTGTTGATGGTCATTTCTGCAAAAAATCCAACAGCTTTATGGAGGCACAACCCAACTCTCTTTAGGCTCGGATAACATTTATTTATTTATTTATTTATGAACTGGATAACATTTATTTTTTTCATGCATGCCAGGATCAAGCCCATACAATTTAAACGTGGACTTAAAATAAAGTGTGATTTGAAAAGTAAATTTGGATTTATTTTGGTTTTTTCATGGACTCAAATCAGAGATTTTGTTAGTGGGCTATGGCCACTTTCAAAATCTATAGATCCATGAGAAAAATTTCGTGTTATTCATTTTCATGCAAATAAGATCTTGACTGGTCTGCCCTATATGACTGAAGGTGCAGCTTAACCAATTTTAGCCCAAAAAAGCATGTTGCTTTATTTAATGGTTTCTAACAATATTTGTCACATGTAGCAAGTTTCCTAGGTGCGGATGTGGCCCAAAGAACTCGATTAATTGGGTTTAGTCAATGAATTTCCTCAACTAATTAATGAACTTATATAGTTATTATTTATCCTCTTGCTAGTATTATGAATAAATTTTTTGTAAAAAAATCATGTGTACCGCAAGATTCATTACTCGACAATAATGTAAATTCAAAATAAGAAAAGCTCAGTGATGACTGAAAACGTTTGGTGAGAGCATCAAAATTGCTAAAGAAGAACCTTGAGAAGCTCCATAACCATGAACCATTTCAAGAGTGGGAGAATCCTCCTTGGCATCAAATGTAACCGTTTGATAAACCTTGATTTATTGCTTTTAGAACGAAACCACCTGATTTTCGTGCCGGGTAGGTTAGAAACTACATCATTATTTCAAAATCACACAAACACCGCCAATAATTATCGTTATCAAACCTACAATTCAATCTACCTAAGAAATAAGAATATGTAAAAGGAACTAAAATATCATAATTTCCAATAAGAACGCCAATTTATATTTCAACCAAAAAAATATTAGTTTTTTTCATCGAATTCAAGCAAGGGAAATTAGGCTTATATATAGTTTCCAAATTGGGAAAAATTAATATTCATTTATTTCACAATAATAAAGTATGAAGGTGGTTAGTGTTTCGAGAGAATAGAGTGTAACAACCCAATAAAAAACACTAACTACATCTGCGTTTTACATCAAAAAGACTAGTTACGTACAATTAAAACTTCTTGTGTGTGTTGTGTAGGGTGTTGTGAGTCTCACATTGAGCATATATTGGGTTGATCTGAACTTTGTTAACAACTATAAAACTAGTCTAATCATCCACTTGAATTTGCTAATCTAGCCCAATTTCCTCCTATCATATTTTAATTTCAACTCAAATTCTCATAACCATTTAATCTAAAATTTACAAAATTTATCCAGCTTTTATAAGTGGTGTGGCCACGGCCATTCATTATTAGGTATACACGTGCATGTGTGTGATGTCTTACATTAAGTAGTAATAACAAGACTAAGTTTGAATAGTAATAACGAGAGTGAGTAATTAATATAACAAGTTTAAGCTTTGAATTAAGCAGTATCCCCATACAGTATTAGGGCTACTCAATTGTTTGCCCAATAAATATTTTCTTCCTAACAAATGGTATCAAGTACTTCTATCCCAAATACAATTAAGTCCTGGAAAGATACATTAATAATGAAAATAAATACGCACAAATTTGTCACTAAATAAAACCAATTAATATAGACTTCTCAAACTGCCCCTATAAATATTTTCTTCCTAACAAATGGTATCAAAGCTCAGGGTTGTGTTTAACAAGGGTGGTCTTCAAGGGGTTTTCTCCCCAACCTTATTCAATCAACTATCTTCATTGAAAATGAAAATAATTTTTTTTTTTTTTGAGAGATTTTGCGAAGCATCAATGTTACATATTCTTAACATTCCATAACCATATTCATCTCAGTTTCTTTTAGATTTTAACGATTTTAGCTCATTGATCAAGCCCATGAAGTTGGGCTGAGATGACCCACTATTCTCTACAGCCTTCCTTGCTGCATTTCCAAGCTCTCTTGCTCGATTCCACATCTCTGCAGCTTCTTCTCCACTTCCCAACAAAAACTTCACTGCCTTCTCTATATCCTCCCTCTTCATCACCTCCTTGGTCTCTTCAGTCCGTAGTGCACTATATTCTTTCTTACCCACCAATTTGCAGTACCTCTGTCACGAATTCCTCGTGGTAAAATTGCTCAGCAAATATAGGCCATGTGATCATTGGCAAGCCAGCAGTCACACCTTCTAGAAATGAATTCCAGCCACAATGAATCACTTGTCCACCAACAGCTGGGTGTTCCAAAATCATTAGTTGTGGTGTCCAACCCCTTATTATCAAACCCTTATTGCTTTCTTTTACTCTCTTCTCATATTCCTCAAGGCACCCTTCATCTTGATCCTTGTCCTTTTGCCGAACTACCCATATGAATTGGTGACCAGAAGCTTCAAGACCATAAGCTAATTCAATAAGCTGAGCTTCTGAGAACTTCGCCATTGCCAAGGTCCCAAAACTTATATAAAGAACAGAGTTGCTTTCTTTGGCATTGAGCCAATGGAGCCATTCATGGTCTTCAAGAGCCGCCTTGTTACCCCTCTCTAACTTGTCTGTTACATCTTTGTTCGCCCACATAGAAACCGGTCCTACACTCCATGTCTTTCTGCCTGTGTTACTCTTATGAAGCTCCTCAAAAGCACCCTCAAGCTCATAGAAGCTATTAAATATTGCTTCCTAGCTTCACCGCTCGGCCTCCTTGTTGGAAATTATGAGCTGATTGAAGTCATCAGGTATGTCTGGAAAGTGTAACCTTGTCATCTCAATCTTGTTTGGCAAACCAGGCAGTAAAAATAGTTCAGTATCAGAGTTTACACTCAGATGAGGCTTATATTGTTCAACACAATTCCTCCTGGGCTTAACAGTGCAGAGGTCAGAAGGGTTGACCTGCCATCCAGAGCAATGTTCCGGGCAATTCTACTAGTGAGGATAAGCATCGGGAAGGAATAAGATAAGGGGAAGGTGAGAAATATCTAAGAGAAAGCTACTATTACCGCATTAAATGCTCTGTAGCTAACTCTCTAGCCGCATTAATGTGGAGATGATGCCTGAACAGTGATGTTCAGCCTTACAGCTACCCCTAAAAGTTTCAAGAAGGTGTTGATGGGACAGGAGTAAAAGCCAGCCATTTGAACTACACGTGGAGGACTAAGATGGAGTAAAGGAGGGTAATATAAAGAAGAAAAATCCCATTACAAGGGGGATTAGAGAATTTGTAGTAAAAAATACTGTAGCATTAAGAACTGTAGTTGTAATCAAGTCTAAGAGCAATCTATTCAAGAACTACTCTTCTCGAACTTTGCCGAGGAAGAATTTCTTTGCAAAAACTTGTTTTTCTTTGTTTTTTCCTTACTTTCTCACCATCTTTAGTCTATTGTGAGCGTTGTTCAATTCATTGAAACCTAGTTTTTAGCCCACTCTTTACAAATTTCTTGTATTGGGCTTTTTGAGCCTTAATCCTTTTATCTTTTGGGCTTAGGATCCAAAACTTGCCCTTATAATCATATATCATGGAGATTTGACTTTTGATCTCCTACTTTAATTTAACTAGCCCGCAACGCATGGTTGTTTATATTTAAATCCCACTTTTAGTTACATCATTTTTCGATCATAGATTTTTATGAGATCTAATAGTTAAAAAATGTCAACTGTCCATGCTATTATTAAACATTTATTACTTGTCACACCAACTAACCAAATTAATTATAGTTACTATTTTTTTTCTCTCCCTTCTTGATTAATTTATCACTAACCTTGCACAAGTGCTATTCAGTTATTCCTGATTAGTTTTCTTTATCATAGCCTTATTCTTTTATAATACTTACGTATTGGTTTTCTAATGGAAAATGGGTGAGGTTTATCCAAGGAAAAAAAGTTCAAACCAAGTCCAATCCTTAGAGATAAAGATAAAAATGATTGGATTGTAAAGATCAAGATAAGATAGAATTTGTTATTTGCAAATCAACAAACATTTAAAAAAGATTAAATGAAATTGAGTAAATAAAATTGGATCACAAGATACAAAGAACCTAAACTAAAAATAATTAGAAGTTATTTCCAAGAAATTTGTGGTCTTGATTTGTTAAAAAGGATGAGGAAAGTGATAGAGGTTTTATTTAGGGGGAGAAAAAAACTGATTGAAGTAAGAAAGCGTAGAAAGATAAGGAGGGTAGAAACGTATGATGAATTGCAGGAGAAAGAAAAAAAAAAGGGATTACAGTTTAAGACTTAATAAAGAGAGAAAAAAAATAAATAATAAGAGAGAGATATTGAGGATGCTATTAATTTGGTAAGTATTTAATGATGTAATAATGGATAATAGTGCTTTCATTTTAACCGTTTGATCTTTTGAAAATCTACGACTTAAAAAGTTGTAACTTGAACTCATCTCATATATATATATATATATAAAGAGAGAGAGATGGGTTTAAGTTACACCTGGTGTAATTTTAAGTAATGTTACACCACTCAATATTTTTTAATTGGATGCGAATTTTGACAAAACCACTGTTAGATTACATTATCTTTATATATTCTTTATGCTTGCAAAATTTAAAGATAATAAAAAATTAATAATCATGTCATCAATTAATTGTTTAAATTCAAGTTTTTGTAGTTTAAAATAATGCATAAAAGATGAGTTTATGGATCGAATGGTAAATAACATCTGATTAACATGAAAATTGGCATGCATGTTAAGAACATATAAAATATGTAATTTAACAATTGGATTTTCAAGATATTAATTCAATATCAAGTTATTGAGTGGTGTAACATTGCTTAAAGTTGCTTAATAACATTATCGTGAGTGTTTTTTGACCCTTAGATCTAATAATAATCAATGGTTCAAAAATGTGTAAATCTTGTGAAGTTACACCAACTGTAACTTGAACTCATCTATATATGGGTTGGGTTCAAGTTACACTTGATGTAACTCTAAGTAATGTTACACCACTCAGTATTTTTTAATTAAATGCAAATTTTAACAAATTAACCATTGGATTATATTATCTTTGTGCATTCTCCTTGCTTGCAAAATTTCAAGATGATTAAATATCAATAATCATGTCATCAGTCAATTGTTTAAATTCAAGTTTTTGTAATTTAAAATAATGCATAAAAAATAAGTTTATGAATTTAATGGTAAGTAACAACTGATTGGCATGAATATTGGTATGTATGTTAAGAACATGTAATCCAACAGTGAAATTTTTAAAATATGAATTCAATAACAAATTATTAGATGGTATAACATTACATATATATATATATATATATATATATATATATATATATATATATACTGCTTATTAATAAGTATTTTGTTCTTAAGTTACCTTGGAAACTCCTTTCTGTTATATCTACTTGGCAAATTTGGTTAGCCAGTAATGAACGAATCTTTTAAGGACCTCTTCAAGCATGCATAATCTCAACTATTCCACAATAATACTCAATTTAGGTATCTAGCATTCGAATTTTATTATAATGCTTATCCTATAAAACAAACGACCATGGAAACAATCAAACTTAGTAAATGTGATCCTCCTATGTAGCCTTTTGTCACCTTGAACACATATGGTAGCTCCATTATTGGAAACTCTCGAAGTGCTGGGGGTGGTGGAGTTATTTTTATAATGAAATAAAATATAATAAATAGTAATTTTGAGCTTATCAAGGGTTAATAAAAATTCTAAGACCCATTCCATGGGAATTGATAATGGGCAAAAAATTTCTAGAGAGATTTTGCGTAGCAATGGCAAATTATTGCATCATTACAATAGTATTTCACAAGTAGCATTTCATAATACCAGCCTTGTCTTTTTTAATAAAATTGGGATGAATCATGCCTGAAATTTTGTATATGAACTAGCTATCACGAGTAGCATTTCATAGTACCAATCTTATCTTTTTTGATAAAATTGGGATGAATCATGCCTGAAATTTTGTATATGAACTAGCTATTGGCATGTTCTTTGCACAATTGTTTTAATAAAGTTTTTGTATTAAATAAAACAGATTATAGTGTATATTCAAAAAATATTATAATGAAGTAATGGAAAATGGTTGTTTCTTTTTACATCAAAGATATTCAATTCCTTTTTAATTCCTTTATCATTTTTTATTTTAATAAAAATTTCCCAATTAATCATGGATTTGTTATCAATCTAATAAGGGAAATTTTAATTAGAAAGAAAAATGACATTGGAAAATAGAGTTACGTCCTTATTAAAAAAAAAAAAGGTTAATGATGATTATTTTTAAAGAAATTCTTCTAAAAAATGAAAAGCAAAAAAATAAATATAATAAGAAGAAATAAAGAATTGTGAGATATACTAATAATTAGAGATAAAAGTAAACTAAAATCTAACAATTGTTGTCACTCTTCTAATGCACCACCACCAAATAGAATGCTTTCTGATAATAAACAAATTAAACCCAAGAACCGAAAATCATAATCATTAATTGGAACAATTTGGATACACTCTTTAGATGAACTTTCTTTCACAGTGACATGGTTGATGATGTCAATTCTATATAAAAGTATTAGAGCATCCACAACAGTGGAGCTAAAAATTTAGCTATTTATTTTTAGCTCCACTAAAAGTTACTTTATCTATTTTACCTACACACATGCTGCAACAGTGGATCTATTTTAACTTTCAACACAATAAAATAATATAACCACTACAATAAAATAATATATCTCATTACCCAAAAAACATCCACAGCACCAACCACAACCACCTCTACCATCAGCCACAACCACAACCACAATCACAACCACCACCACCACCACCACCAGTCCACAACAGGAAAAAAAAAAAAAAAAAAAAAAAACCATCAACCCAAATCTCCAATCTTTTTCCTCAACCCAAACCAAACAAAATCACCAATCACAAAAAAAAAAAAAAAAAAAAAACGCGGCACAACCACCACCAACAACACAGCATCACCAACAAACCCACAGCCACCACAAAACAAACCCACAGCACACCACAAAACAAACCCACAACCACAAATCACAAATTGAACCCACGCCAATACGACCCAGCACCAGCAAAACGACCCACCAGTATCACCATCTCCACCGTGACCCCTGAAATCTAGCAACCCAAACGTCGAAACCCACCAAACCCAAATCCAGCTACCCAAATGTCAAAACCACACACCGATCTCACCGTTTGCTTGAGAGAGTTTTGAGAGATGAGATGAGAGCTTTCAGATGGAGTGACTGAGAGAGAGAGGGAGTTTTTATTATTTTAATCGGGCCAGGAGTAAACTAATATTTTTTTTGTTTAGCTCTCATGAACAATGCACATCTATAGATAGATGTGCATGCTTCTTTTTGGTGTTTTGATGGAGCTAAAATAGCTATTTAGCTCCATTGCTGCAAGTGCTCTTATAATTCATCTAGAAACAAAACGTAAAATATGTTTTGAGAAGATCACCACGTGGCTTTAATATTTAAATTAAAGGTCTGTTTGTATTGTGCGTCCGCGTTTCAGGGCTTTTTTTTTTTTTTTTAAATTCTAGTGCCTGGTATGAACAGTGCACCAAGGCAAATGCACAGTGTTCTCTCTGATGAACAGTAATTAAAAAATATTATTTTATTGTTTTCAGTTTTCAGTTTTCAGCAAAATAAACTGTATCCAAACGCACACTAAATAGTATATACACAAAAGTCAATGATTCCTAAAAATTATACACACACAAGTCAAGGTAGAAATTGCATTGCGAATTAGATTTGAAGGATACTGACCTGTTGCATTTGCGTTCAAGTTTGCTACACACTAATACAAATAAGAAATTAAGAAAAATAAAAGTCGACGTCTAAAGTTGAAAGAGCGAAAAAGAAAGGATCAATATAGTTTTAAAAACTGATAAAAGTGGATTTATAAGGAAATTTGGATTTAAGCACAAAAGTCAAGGTAGAAATTGCATTGCAAACTAAATTGAAAGGAGACTGACCTGTTGCATTTGCCTCCAAGTTTGCTACACATTGATTCAAATAAGATATTAAGAAAGATAAAAGTCCACGACAAAAGTTGACTGAGCGAAAAAGAAAGGATCAACATAATTTTTGAAAACTGGTAATAGTGGATTTATAAGGCAATTTGGATTTAAGCCGTTAGAGCATTCACATCTCATATCTACAAAAAAATTCTATTTTATCATCTCGAAAATTACTTTATCATTTTTTTGGTAAACAAGGAATTAACATTAACTAAGAAACACTACCAACAGCAGCAACATTACAGAGTCTGGGATGGTAAACGCCCATCTTATCATTATACAGCAGCTGTGATATAGCAGGGAGGGGGGAATCAAAAACAAAAGATAACACAGCAGAAGCCGATCCCAATTTAGCTAAGGCATCAGCACAAAAATTTGCTTCCCTGAAGCAATGAGACAATTTAACTTGAGGCAGGCGCAGCAACAACACCCTGCAATCATCAACAAGACCAGACAAGTCTCCATTAGTATTGACATTGCTAGAAACTAAGGAGATTGCTGCGGTTGCATCAAGCTCTATTTCCACAGCATGGCAACCCCTTTCAACACACAGCCCCAATCCTTCCCTCAAGGCCCACAACTCCGCGGCTATACTTGAGCTAGCACTAATGGTTTTTGCAAAACCCACTATCAACTATCCCGCGCTATCTCTAAGCAAACCACCACATCCTGCCTTTCCACTAGAAATATCAACCGCACCATCCGTATTGAGTTTAAGCCAACCCTCCGCTGGCTTCAGCCATTTCACCTGCCGCACTTGCCTGTCCTTCCCCGTGGTAGGCTCTAGCACACAGTACAAAAGCTCACGAGCTTGTATTTCTACCACCTGAACCAGATTTAGGTTACTTGGTTGCTGCTTGAAGGCCACTCTATTTCGTTGAAGCCATAAATTCCACAAACCAAGCAGGAAAAAATCTCTCCATTCAAAATCCTTGCCAGGTGCCTTAGAGGAATCTAAAGCATTCTTTTTGATCCACGACTCAAGGTCATACTTTATCATTTATACTACATAATCTTACAACACATCTAACATTCCAATTTTTATTTTACCATACTATACATTAAAATAATGTCAAAATAATATTTTAATATTTCTCACTTCTCTCTCTAATTCTGTTTCTCTTACTCTCTCTCAACCACTCACCACCACCACCACCAATTTCTCAATCCACTCCAGCAAATTCACCTCACTCCAGCAAATTCTCCTCCACCACTCCACCACTGTCGTTATTCCAAGTCTGCCTAAACAACCGTTGCCACTGTCGCCTCCAAATCCACGACCCAATTGCGACTCCACTGACCAACAACGCAATCCCCCACCACGCACAAACCTTGTTCCCAACCAATTCCACCAGCACCGCCTTCTTCGAGCTCAAGAGCACCGCAAGATTCGCTGCAAGGCTGGCCAAGGAAGAAGCGAGGCAAAGGAATTCGACGACGAAGAGGAATGAATCAAAGTTGAAATTGAAATTTCCGCCACTGCCGCCGACTATGACAACGTCATCTCTGGTTGTGGCTCTAAGTCTGAGTGTTGGATGAGAATGATGATGATGGTGGGGGAGGAATTGATAATGGCGGGAATGTAGAGCGGAAGTGATGAGAGAGAGAGGCTGAAGAGAGTAGGGAGAGAGAAGAGATGAGAGGCTGAAGAGAGAGAAAGAAGAAGATATTTTAGGAAAAATGAATAAAAAATGAATATTTTGGTTTTGCAAGATGCTATAGTAGGATTCTAAGAGCATCCGCAGCCGGAAATTCCATCCTATCCTATTTTACCATCTCAAAAAGCTACTTTATCAATTCTACAATACCATTTTACAATACACCCAACATCCCAACTTCTATTTTTACCTACAATATATTAAAATAATATAAATTACAGAATAAAATAATATAAAAAAATCTCTCTCTCTTCTCTCTTCTCTCTTCTCTCTTCATCTATGTTCTCCCTCACTCTGTTTTTCTCTCTTTCTCATCCACCCACCACCAACCTAAACCCAGAACAGCCACCCAATAATACATGCCTTGCTGAAACTTGAAAAAAAGCCTTCATTTTTTTTTTCTCTCCCATGCCAATTCAACCATACTCACAAAGAAAGAAAGAGCAGAGATAAAATTCAGCCACCATCCATATCAAACCCATAACCAATTCAGCCATACCCACTGGCCAATAACCCAGCCACCACCCACACGCCGGACCCACAAATAACACCAGAAAAATTTTGCCACCATCGCAATAAAATCTCAGCAATAAACCCAAAAAAAAAAAAAAAAAAAAAATCAACAACCATAAAAATTCAAAGATAAAAAAGCTAGCAATAAAATCTCAGCAATCCCTCCTTCTGAACGATACAGACCAAAGTATGATCGTCACTCCACGACAGACCGATCGAGCGACCGCCGGGGTTCTTCCAAACAACGTCGAAGAGAGAAACGCCGATGGAGTTGAAAGGCCGGAGCTTTCGGAGTGCAAACTCGAAGTAGAGCTAGACGATCTTGGAATCGTCGCGGCTGAGAGTGACCGGACCGCCGAATGGGGTGTAGGCGACTTTGTTGCGGCTGAGATTGATGTGCCTCTACTGCATCGGTAGTAACGGTCGCCAAGAAGTTGCCACTCGGCGGCCACCAACACGTTTGCCATTGGAAATGAGAGGAATTCAAATTGGGCGTTTGATCGGAGAGGTTTGGTTCATGAGAGTTTTGTTTTGTTGTTACTATTTTGTTCTTTTGATTTGTTGCTTTTGATCTGATAAAAGAAGAAGGCTATGGAGAGAGAGAGAGAGAGAGAGGGGATGAGAGAGCAAAATCCCGGTACTGTAGCAAGAGAGAGGGGTTGAACGGATTAAAATACAATATTTTGTTTTGGCAAAGCGCTATAGTACCATCTCACATATGAGATGGTACTGTAGCACTATGCCAAAAAAATTTGGCATTTACCAGTTTAGCCATCCAATTGCTGAGCATATTTTGGGCCTAAATGCCAAATAGCCTTTACATTTAGCATTTGACCAGCCCACTGCGGATGCTCTAAAGGTAGAATACTACTGTAGCTCAATTGTATTTTTTTTTTTTTTACAATTGGCATGCCGGGTGCTGGGACGTTTTTGTGTTTTGATGGTAAAATATACCTACATTTGGCATATAGCAGTCCGGATGTGAATGCTCTTACAATCTTGAAAACTGAAGAGGTTGGTAAACTTTTTTTTTTTAAAACGCTCTGTTTGTTTTGGAGATAATGTTTTCTAGAAAATAAGTCATTTTCCAAAAATTATTTTCTATAAAATTATCTCATTTTCTTATGTTTAGTAGTAATCTTAAATGAGTTGAAAAACAATTTCTTTATTTAATTTGCTGTGATATAAAGTTGTTTTTAAAAAAAAAAATAGTAAAAAACATTCTTTAAAAATAAGTCATACTTTTTCTGTTGATCAAAGATAGCTTTCCTTTAACTCATTTTTTCTAATGCTACCAAACACTGAAAAACATGAAAAACTATTTTTACACAAGATTTTCCATAAAAACAAATAGAGTGTTAAGTAAGAAAAGTATTCAACATAGTGTTGGGGGCCGTATTTGTGCGTAGTCATGTGTCATCCATTGTAGGGGTGACCTTGCTAGACCTGGGTTTGTTTTGGAGAGTTGATCTCAGAACTCGAAATTGGGCCAAAGATACTAATGACTTCCGGTACACTTTTAGGTCTACAAAATAGATAAAGCCAAAAATTTAAGAATCACGATAATGGTTGAAATAATAAGTAGCATATTTTGTATAATAAATTTGATTAATGGTTGCAATAATTGTTGAAATAAAGTAATATGTATTTAGCGTAATAGCTTTGATTAAATCATGAGTTAAAGGTCTTAATGATGTATTGAGTGATATCCAATATTAGAGAATAATGGGGGAGTTTGTGGTAATTGAATTGTGAATCTAATCCAGGAAAATTCTCATGAAATTAAAAAAAGAAAAAGAAAAGGTAAAATAGAAATAAATGAAGAAATTCAATAGTCAACAATCGTAAAGAAACGTACATGAAGGCTGAGACTGATAAACAAAATTATTGTTAATTAAATAAAAGAAATTCACTAGTAAACAAATAACGTAAAAACAAGTACCTAGAGGTTAAGAGCATGTTTGGATGCAGTGAGTTTTGAGTGATATGATCCTGTTTTCATCACTCATGATGCAAAACTGGTGGGGCCCACGGAAGAGCAGTTGTTTGGATGATATCACTCATGATCCGTGACTCAGTTTTGGTGATTCTGTGACTCAAAAAAATGAGTGATGAAGAGGGAAAGTGAAAACACATTTCACCTGTTTTCATAACTCATTTTCCGTTACTCAGTGGCAAGTTTGTAATATTGCTGAGATTGTGGCCCCTTTGTGGGACCCGCGTCAGGGACATGTCTACATCAAGTCCTCAGCACCACGACTTTCTCTCTCTCTTTCCCCTTTCTCTTTCTTCTTTCCCCTTTCTCCTTCTCCCAGCAACAAACCAACATTTCTTCAAAAACCCAGCAACTGTGAAGAATGAAACCCAGCAACCAAAGACTACCCTCCACCAGATTTGCAGAGTTCTCTGTATCTCCTTGGCAAGATAAAAAATTTTTGAAGCTGAAGAAGCCGCCGATGACTTCACCCGCCACCAGTCCACCGCTCCCTAAATTTTATTTTACAAAACCTTAAAAAACAAAAACCAAAAAAACCAACCCTACAATAGACTAAGAACCCAGATTCCAAAAACCCATATGCACACAACCCAAATTGGATATCTTTCTAACCCACATGTACAAAATTATGAAAATTAAAACAGTAACTTACAGAGGTCAGTGGGTTCGGGAAAAAGAAAAAAAAAATCAAGAAAAAAAAGTAACTTACAGAGGTCAGTGGGTTCGATGGTTCTTCAAAAAATGAAAAAAAAATTCAAAAACGAAATCAGCTAACATTAATCAAAGAAATTATGCAATCGGCAAATGTAAAATCCAAGCAAATTTGAGTAGATAAAACCAGATGATTGGAACTCAAGCAAGGCTTTTTTCGAAGTTAATAAAACCTGAAGAATCCGAAATTAACAAAAACGAAGAAAGTACAGCGCCGACAAAAATTTATAAAGCCAAAAAAAAAAAGGGAAAAGGAAAACGAAGCTGCGGTGGCGGCGGATCGGCGGTAGAGCTTGCCGAAGACGTGGAGTGCGGTGATGAAGCCGATGAAGCAAAGGCTCATGACGAGCATGACGGTTGGCGAGATCTTCAGGAAGGAGGATGAGCGGATTCTGTGTTGGATTTTGGTGGTATCTCCAGAGGTTTTGGGCAACGGCTGGGGCTGAGTCCTAGCCAGTTTGGAGGTTTAGGTATTTGTGGGTTTTGAAATGAACATCCGTGGGTACTGAAGGGGAAGAAATGAAATGAAGAGAGTGAGGGTGAGGCGGGTAGGCTAACAGAATTTATGACAGGTGCTCAGGCATGGGTCCCCAAAAAGTAAAAAAAATTGAGTGATGAGAAACTGAAAATATGTGCCAAATAGGTGGGGGTAAGAAATTGGGGTATTTTAAATGATGAGTGATGAGTGATGAGTGACGAAAATTGAGTGATGAGTGATGAGTGACCATTTTTTTAAACCAAACAAGCCCTAAGTTTTTTTTTTTTTTTGAGAAATCCTAGAGGTTGAGATTGATAAAAAAAAATGATGTTAATAACTTAATAATAAGATGACAAAAAAGAATGAGTATTAAGAAAACTACCTCTGTTTATACGTCAGAGAGAAAGAGAGGGAGGGGATTTAACTGACTTGTCATTCAGGAAATATTAGGATATTGGTAGTGTCTAAATTAAAGGGATATAGATAAGAAGTTATAGTAATGGTTCTATAATAAGAGTGTTTTTTTTTCCCTCCCTTCAAATTCAAAAGAAAGAAAAATTGATTTGAAAAGGGGAAAAAAAAAACCCTTGAGATACATTAGGGAGTAAGGGAAAACATAAATTCAAAGAAGAAAAGAGAAAAAAGGAATCATCTAAGTGTTGGAAAAAAATAAAAATAAAAAAGAGGAAAATCGTTGACTTAGTCCAAAGTTAGAGGTAGTGAAATCTATACTATTATTTAAAGAGCTTTTCCTGTTTGGGATTCTCAATTTCTTAGATAAAAAATAATCCTAAACTTTAGATTTAAATAGAGATAAAACTTGAGGATTACTTAGTAAAAATATATATATATCGTTAAAACTATCCATTTTCAAAATCCTAAATTTTAGACTATTTTTCAAATGGTCGCAAGTTCTTAGCACCATTTTATTTATGGTCTGAAAAAGCATCATTAGTTAACTACTCTAAAAATAATTTAAAAAAAAAAATTATAAACGATTACAAAAACACATATTTTTCCTAAAATTAACACACATTATCTCATCTCACACACTTTTGATGCATCTTTTCTAAAAATTAGCAAACACTATTCTAAAAAATCTCACACTTCTCTTTTTCAATTTCTTTGCACAGTCTTTTATATTGCCTCAATTATTTGCTCACTTCTTCAGCATCTCCAATTTCAGAAAGATTTGTTTCATTTGACATTATTGAAATTATTAATTTATTAGTTTGTGTGTTTTTGCTTCCGTAATTTTTTACTAATCTCACATTTTTTTTAATCTCTTATTCTATATCTTTTTCCAATGTGTATGCTGCTGAATTTGTGTGTATGATCTCAACACAAGTTTGTGATCTCATTCTCCATTAGCCATGGAAGTCTATTACCAATTAAGCGCTCTTTATATGGGTAACTTTCATTTCAGACTGCTGGTACTTGCAACCCATAGCCAAAGTCAAGTTATCAACGCATTACAGGCCATCCATAACTATCCGTAGAAGATCTATTTGCAACTAAAACCAAGTTTCTTCTCTGCTCTCCACCTGATTTATTTCAACTTTCAAGTACGATATGTAATTCTACATAAATTTTACGACCATCAATTGGTGAGAGAAATAATTATGAGATTAAAATTTCTCAAAGAATTAGAGATCATTTATTTTATGTAACAATTACATTTGTCTCTCTTCTTAATCCCTCACTTTTCCTAAAGAACCTCACACCTTATTACTTGACTCAAAAGCCAAAGACAAGAAAATTAAGATATTAAGATATCTTTGTAATTAAAAAAATGCAACAACCCCAAATTATGAATAATGGAAATTATTAACCTTTAGAAAAAAAAAAAAAAAAAAAGAAGAAGAAGAAGAATATAAGCACGCGCGTAGGCTGATGTAGGCCCTATTTGGATAAGCTGTTTGAAAATGAGCGTTTTTAAAATGTGCATTTGGAAAACATAATTTTAAAAATTATATTAAAACGTTTGGTAAAATTTGTGTATAGTATTAGTCTAAAATTGTTGTTTTGGTACAGATTACCAAAAAGGACTGAAAAAGACTTAATTCTGACTATATTATCCTATCATATTTGAAGTAGCTCATGAAAATAATAATAATAATAATAATATTCACTTTCCCTCTAACCTTTTCTTTAAATAAAAAAAGTATTATTATCAAAAGCAAAAACTAAATTAAAATAATCCCAATTACTTTCTCTTTCCCCAAAGCTAATATCAACCACAAACCTATCCAAAATATATATATATATATATATCAACCACAAATAATGAAAGTGAAAAAGAGATAGCAGAGAGAGGGAAACCAGATATTTCCTTCACAGTTCACACGAACAGCTTTTTATTGCAAACATGGAAAAAGGAGCTAGTGGACATGTTGTTCCTGCGAGTGGTGATTTCTTATTTTCATTTTCAATACTGCAACAATTGAGCTCTTTTTTGTTGTGTCAACATTCTCCACTGCCGTTCCAACATCCGCCTGAGACCTTGAGCACAGTGTAGTCGCTGGAAAGTCAGGGAGGTGAGGTTATTTGCTGGCCGGTGATTTTGTCATTTAGCAAATGCGTGAGGGTATATCAGGTATTCAAGCCCTAAAAAGTATTACAAGATCTATGTTTTAAGTGCCGTTCTCAAAAAGTTGGCTGGAACTTCAGTTTCAAAACGTGATATTTTGCGTTTGAAAGGACGCAATTTCTAGTAAAATCACAGTGCCAAACGCACGCGTATTTGCGTTTTTAATAAAAACGCGCATTAAGGCTTTTAAAACAGCCTATCCAAACGGGCTCGTAGTCTTGCTTTGAAACACAAATTGTCCGTCACTTTAATTGAAAGATGGATTGAAAGGTCTTTGCAATGAAATTGCAATGAATCTTTGGTTCTGCGCTTGTTAGAAACTTTTTGTTCTCAGTCTTTGAAGATTTGGAGTAAAAGTTATTTGAGACTTTAGAGGCTTGAATCCGTAGAGCTCTAATTTAGTGTCTTTTGAAGTTTCTGTAGGCCTTGCAACTTGATTCTAGTAGAACTCTGAGACTTTGAAGGAGGATGCAAATGAATGTGCTTTATATTCGAATATCTTGATGTAGAAGTTCTTTGGGGTTTCGGAGCTTAATTCCAATAGAACTTTAAGGCTTTAAAGGATGAATATTTTTTGTATTTGAAGATTTTGATGTAAATTTTTTTCAGGGCTTTGGAGCTTGAATTCATCGGTTGAAATTCTTGGAGGCTTTGGAGGCTTTGGAGGCTTGGAGCATAATTTCGGTAGAGTTTTGAGACTATGTGCTTCTATAAGACTGATGAGAGCCTTTATTTATAAGAGTCTTTAGGGGATCTAATGATATATGATTGACTATATGATTGGTGACACGTGTCTTAATTTAATTGGAAGGACTTTAAGTATTGTTTTCCAAGGTACACATGACACTATTTGATTGGCTAAAGTGTCTTAATTTTAAATAATACACTGGAATGGTTAATTAGATTGTTTATGTCATTTTAAATTAAATATCAACACATATCAACTTGTGATTGACCCTTGAATCTTCTTTTTAATTTTCATTCAATGAAATATGGTAAATTTTTATTGGTCTCTTAATAATGGCAATGGGACTCACTAAGTAGCATGTGGCGCTTTGCAATTTGTCATACTATATGAACTTAGTGGTATGTCATGACAATTTGTGATTGATCATAAATTTTTCCTTTCTACATCTGTCTCATAATATAATCTTTCCTTGAAGAATGAGAAATGGTCTCAGTGTTCAAACTTTTGGGAGTTGTTTCCTGAAGTTCGCGATGGAAAGTACGACACAATTTCAATAAACACGCTGATATTTCAAGGAAAATTATGTCTCTATGTTGCTCATCATGCCCGGATGGTTGACAACGAGGTGGTACGGATGGAGGAGGCCCTAGTCCTACGTGTATTGCTGCTATTGTGCTGTGCAAATGTAAAATTTCATAGAAAGCCCAAACTTTTGCTATCAAGCCTAAACTAAAAGTCAAGTAAAGCTTTAGTCCGAGTGGCCGCTTTTGGAATTTTCTTTAGAGTGGATATTAAAAAATTTTAATCACCGCAATATTTTTATTAGTACCATTTTTTAAAGAAAAATAAAATTATAAATTATCTTTATTGAATAGGTGGAACGAGCTACAAATTTTATCTTTTTGTTTCATAATAGGCTTTTTGTTGAGTAATTTTTTCACTTGTCGTTGTTTGGTCTTATCTTGTTTTTGTTTTATTTATGTTTGTTGTTATTTGAGCAAATATTTATTGTTGTTATTTAAGTTTTTTTTTTATAAAGGAATTAAGAATTATGTTTGATGGTAGAATTAATTTTGGAATAATGCTACATTTACAATATTTTTACAATAAATCTTATACAAAAATCTGTTATTGGTGGGTAAAAAAATATTATTAGTATTTGATCCAAATTAGTATCAGTAACACTATATTAGATTTGTTGTAAAATTATTGTAAAAAAGTTGTGAATGTAACACTACTCCTATTTTTGTTGAACCCAAATTTTTGTAATTCTCTAATCAGGGTGTTCAAAAATTTTATTAGGATAGTCACAATAGGTTAATTTAGTATATAATATTTTTTTGGCAAATGTATATATACATTTTTTTTGCAAGTCAGGGTGGTCCTGTGACCACCTTGACTTGCATGTAGAGCCACCACTATTTAGTCCAAACTTTTGGTTTGGTGGTGCGTTGCTCCTAATTGTAAGAGCATCCACATCAGGCTAGTTCTAGACGGATGCTAAAAATATAGCTAAAGACCCTCAAAAATCTCACGTATCAGCCTCTTTTTCCACCTTTTTCTCAGGTCGTACCTCTTAGATCTGGGTTGTTGCGATTTGTGTTTATGAAGGAGAAGGTGGGTTTGTGTCTGGTGATGGTAGTGGTGCATCTATGAAGGAGAAGGTAGTGTTGTATGGGGAAGAGAATAAAAATATTTATTTATTTATTTTTGGAGATAAAAAATAATATTTAAATAAAGTAGAGAAATAAATATTGAGATTGATGTATGTGATTGTTTGTTAAGCATGCGTTTGGGAAGGAATTATAAATTAAAATTATTTCACTATTCAGCTTATTTTTGCTACTATTCATGGGTCCCACTTCATTTTTTAGCACTATTCATGGGTCCCATTGTACTATTTCAACTAACTTTTACCTTTATCTACAATACTTTCAGCAATAATTTTTCAGTTTCAACAAAATAAGCAGTATCCAAACACATCCTAAATAGCAAAGGTTGAGATTTTTGGGTTAATTTAGCTAAAATTCTTATTGAGGCTGATGTAAATGCTCTAAGACCTTTGTTTTAACAAAGGTTATGATATTTCCATAAAAAATAAAAAAATTTCAGAGTATCAATGTTTTTAGAACTTAAAAGTTATAAAAAGAAAAAAAAAATGATAGAAAAAAAAATTTTAAATGAAAAGAAAAAAAAGTACAAAAATTATTGTTACCTTTTAAAAATGTTAGGACTTTTATATTATTTATGTAGTAAAGTTTATATATATATATATATATATATATATATATATATATATATATATATTTATATATATAATTGTGTATACAACAACAACAATAAACCTTAATTCCAAATTTTAGTGTTGGCTATAAATCCTCGTCGGATTAGTTAGAATTTGCCACATATAAAATTATGTACAAGTAATAAAATTTGGAAATAATTATATAATAATTTTATAAATAGATATTTTTTCAAGTTAAACTATAATATTATAGACCACAAAATGATTACTACATGGTTTTAAAATGTTATAATTTAATTATTTTATAAGTTTAACAAAAATTTATATAGGTTGTAGGTTTATCTAATTTCTAAAATTATTATAAGAGGATTAAATAATTTCCACTATAAAAAAATTACAACACAACTCATTTAGATTAAATAAAATCTAACAAATAGATACAATTTAATCGTTATGATATCTTTTTTATGGGTAATCAAACATTAAATTATCACTTAATATTCTCGTAAGTGGTATTTTATTATACAAATTTGTTTTAAGTATTTATATATATATATATATAAGCTGAAGCGTAGCATTTATTTTTGTTATGCTCCTATTGAGTCACATCAGCAGCCACGTTATCAACTTATTTTCTATATTTTATTTTCTCTATATAAACTTTTCTTCTCCCCCTTTTTTTTTTTTTTTAAAAAAAAAAATCTTCTTTTCCCTATTAATTCACACCTACTGTTACATTTTTTTTTCCAACTTTTTCTCTTCCTTTTTGTCTCTTTATCTCCCCACTACTCTCAACTTTACGGTTACACTTTCTTCCTCATTCTTATATTTTGACTCTTCTTCTCTAAATTTCATTTTGTATAAATTTGATATCATTTTCTTCATTTAGTCCATATTTTTCCTCCACAAAACTGTGAGTACTCTCTCTCTCTCTCTCTCTCTCTCTCTCTCTCTCTCTCTCTCTTTCTCTCTCTCTCTCTCTCTCGATGGATTTTTGTTCTTTCTTATACCTCTAATTAAGGTTAATGATTCTTTTTTCTTTCTTTTTTAATATGTGTTTTGGTATTGTGTGTGTGTGTGTGTTTTTCTAATTTCCCATCAGGAAGTCTTCTCTTTCCCTTTTATAGCTTTGGTTGAATTTTTATTTGGGTTAATACTTAGTTTCTTTTGGAAATAGGAATTTGACTATGCCTACCAATTGTTTGAGTAATAAATTATTCTAAAGTCTATTTTTTTATTCCTTTAGTTTCATTTTAATTTTGGCTAAAGCTGAAGCGTAGCATTTATTTTTGTTACGCTCCTGTTAAGCCACATTAGTAGCCACGTTATCCACTTATTTTCTATATTTTATTTTCTCTATTTAAACTTTTCTTCTCCCCTATTCTAAAAAAAAAAAAAAAAAAACCATTCTTTTCCCTATTAATTCACACCTACTGTTACATTTTTTCCAACCTTTTCTCTTCCTTTTTGTCTCTTTAACTCCCCACTACTCTCAACTTTACAGTCATACTTTCTTCCTCATTCTTATATTTTGACTCTTCTTCTCTCAATTTCATTTTGTATAAATTTGATATCTTTTTTGGTTGAAAGGGAATTTCATTAACAAACTAAACAACAAAAGCAGGGGCAGGACAGAGCCTACTTACAAACAGCCCAACGGCATCAACCTCCAACAAACTAGATAAATCCACAGGAGGGCTAGAAAACACAACAAACTCACTGTCAAGCAGTAATCCTAGTCTAGCCAAAAAATCAACGCACTTGTTAGCCTCCCTGTAGATATGCCTGAACCTTCTCTGAGGAATTCGATTAGCCATAAGTCTATAGTCTTCCATGATAGTTGTGACAAAAGCATTACAAGAGGTGGGAGAGTTAAAAGCATCCACAATGGCTTTAGCATCTACCTCAATAATAACAGAATGTGCATTAGCTTGCAGACATAGATGCAGCCCATCGCGAAGCACCCATAATTCCGCCATGAAACTATTTGTACTCCCGATCCTTCTAGCAAACCCTGTCACCCAATCCCCATTCTCATCTCTAATTAGCCCACCTCCACCTGCTAGACCGGTGTTACCTGTTACCGAGCCATCAGTGTTCAAGGTGAGCCAACCAACCATCAGTTTCTCCCATCTGACACTCCTTATAACTGTCCTTTTGGTGGCCAAGCCATTGTTCGCACAGAAATAGAACTCCGAAGCACGATCCACCACTTCTTTGCCTAGTCTGGGATTTGGGTTTTTTTGGTTGAAGATGCTAAGGTTCCTATCCTTCCAAAGCAGCCAAATGCCAAATAAGAAAACAAGATTCCAAGGCAGGGGACCCGATTGGTGATAAGAGTTAGATGTGGCATTAGAGATAAGCCAATCCTGTAAGCTCAAGGAAAAGAAGTTGTGCTTGATTACTCACCTACCCAAGTGCAGCCACACATTCTTACTTACGGGGCAGTCACACAGCATGTGCAAGATAGATTCTGCCTCAACATGACACCGAGGGTAGCAGGCATCAACTTGTAGACCTCTAGCTGCTAAGCACTGATTAACCCCAATGCTATGGTGCATACACTTCCAGACAAAATTTTGAATTTTAGGCAGAATTTTCAGCTTCCAAATCCACTTCCCATTGAACGGGGCATCCCTCAAAGAGTTCATGGCCAACCCATAAGCACTCTTAAGCTCAAAATCACCCTTGGCCAAGTACTTCCAGGCCAATCTATCCTCTAATCTGGCAGAAAAGGGGATTGGAATGGCCTTTATATCATTGAAAACTTCCTCCGGAAAAATCATTTGGATTAAAGACCAATCCCATCTTCCAGTATAATCCACCACCTCCTTTATCTTTAGATTGGTGGCCTCTCTAGACAAAGGCCCTTGAATGATCTTTCTTAGGGGACCATGATTAGTCCAATTATCATTCCAAAAATCCAGCTTACTTTCAAAACCCGGAAGCCACTTGGTTCCTTTTTTAAAAATTTCTTCTCCTCGCATCATTCCCTTCCAAATTCTAGAGCTAGGCAACTTACTTGTATTTCTCGAATTAAGTCTCTGGGGATTGCAATACTTCATCCTCAAAACCTTTGCCCATGGGGCCTTATCTTCAGTGTGGAATCTCCAATTCAGCTTTGCTAATAGCGCTGTATTCCTTCCCTTTGCTGTTTAAAGGCCCAAACCCCCTTCTTCTTTAGCTCTTGTGACCTTCTTCCAGCCCACCCAATGCATTTTTCCCTTCTCTTCAGTTGATCCCCACAGAAAATTCCTGTTAACTCTATCAATACCATCCAACACCTTACCAGGCAGTAAGTTGCATTGCATAATATATGCCGAAATAGCTGAAGAAGAAGCTTGAATCAGCACCGCTCTTCCGACCATAGAAAGGAGGTTGGCCTTCCACCCCGCAAGCTTACACTTCACTCTATCCAGAACAAAACCGAGATCCTGGGTATTATTTCCTTTATGTTTAATAGGGAAGCCCAGATATTTCCCCAGACACTCCGTTTGACAGAAACCAAGGATGTCACTCAAAGCCTCCCTATCATCAGGATCAATATTCGGAGAAAAATAAACCCTGGACTTAGACTCACTCACTGTCTGCCTGGAGTACCCACAAAAGGTATCAAGAACCTCCCTGATGGCGTTGCAATTTTCGGCATTCGCCTTAGCAAAGAAAACAAGATCATCAGCAAAGAAAAGATGAGAAAAGGCCGGACCACTTCTAGACGCCTTGATCGGACACCAAACTTTAGCCTCACACTTCTCTTGAATGAGCTGATTTAAAAATTCCATACACAAGATAAAGATGTACGGGGAAAGCGGATTTCCCTGCCTTATGCCTCTAGAAGGCCTGAACGGATCAAGGCTCCCTCCATTAAACAAAATCAATGTCGAAACAGAAGATATGCAACTCATAATAATCTCAACAAGATTGTTCGGAAAATTGTATCGGATCAACATACCCCTAATAAAGCTCCATTCAAGTTTGTCGTAAGCCTTCTCTAGATCAATTTTAAGAGCCATATAGCCACCTTTACCTTTAGCTCTCCCCATGGTGTGGATAATCTCCTGCACAACAATAGCATTATCCACTCCCTTCCTACCAGGAACAAATGCTTCTTGACAGGGGGAAACAAGTTGATCCAAAAAGGGCCTAATCCTTCCAACCAAAATCTTGGACACTATCTTATACATTGAATTGCACAGACTTATGGGACAGTAACTACCAATAGACTCAGGCCCTTGGGTCTTCGGAATGAGAACAATATTCGTACTATTCAGAAATTCCAAAATTTTTTTCTCTCTAAAAACAGCATGCACCTCCTCACTCACTGACCTTCCTACAACCAGCCAGAATCTTTGAAAAAATCCTGCATGCAGCCCGTCTGGACTGGGGGCTTTGAAGGCTTTTAAAGACCAGAGAGCAGCTCTAATTTCCTCCTTCGTCACCATGTGGCTAATGCTATTCTTTTCGTCACATGAAAGCTTAGGTTGCCACTGCAAATTATAGCTAAATTCACGAGTTGCAACCACTTGGGAAGTAGTATAGATTTCAATAAAACCTTCTCTGAAGTGATTTGCAACCTCTCTTTCCTCTGTCAACCAGACCCCTGCATCATTCTTAATTGCAGTGATGAAATTACGCTTCCTACGAGCTAGAGCTGAAATGTGATAAAATGAAGTGTTTCTATCTCCCAAGATCATCCAATTAATTCTAGATTTCAGAGCCCAAAGATCCCTCTCTTGCTCCAGCACAACATCCAGCTCCTTACAAAGCTGGTTCTCCAATGCTACTAGAGAGGAAGACGGCTGGTTGGCCAAAGACCTTTGCACCCCATCAAGCCGGGCCAAAACTCTTCTCTTTTTTTGAAAGATATTACTGAACTGATTTTTATTCCATAAACTAGCCTGCCTGGAAAAAACATCTATTGCTTCCATAAGCCTCCTCGGTTGCTGCCAAGCCTTGTTAACCACACTCGGAAAAGAGGGATCAGACAGCCAAAAGGATTGGAATCTGAACGGTCATGTGAGATGCAATTGCCTCTTAGGATTGGTTTCCATCAACACGGGGCAATGGTTCGAGTGACACCTGGTTAAGTGCGACACTTTAGCATCTGGATAGAGTAAACACCAACTAGGATTCATAAAGAATCTATCAACTCTCTCTTGGATGAGGCTATGAATCTCCCTTCTATTCATCCACGTATATCTCGGCCCATTAAACCCCATATCCACCATATTGCATTTATCCAGACAATCCTTAAACATCAGTGCTCTGTTTATACTAACCGGTCTACCCCCAAACTTATCATCCCCAGCAAGGGGTTCATTAAAGTCACCTGCAATAATCCACGGTTTACTATGGAGATCAGCAACCTTAGAGAGATTATCCCATAACACCTGTCTCTCCACAATTCTAGGACTAGCATACACAGCAGTAAAAATCCAAGCAAGGTTAGAGGGAAGTACCTTAACTTCGACATGAATTTCTTGCTTCGTGCTTGCGAGAGGCACCACCTCCACTCTATCTGAGTTCCATAACAACCAGATTCCACCCGCAAACCCCATCGCGTCAGTATGAATAACACCATCAAAAGGAAGACGATTTGTAATCTCCTTTGCTCTGTCTCCCCCAACCCGTGTTTCCATTACAACCAATATGGAAGGATTATGAATCCTAGCCAACTCCCTAACATGACTCTGAAAATTGGGCTTCAGGGCGCCCCTACAATTCCACACTATAATATTCATAATTATTAAAGACAAAAGGAAAAGAAAATCAACTGGAGGAGACAACATCTCTACTTCCCTCCTCAAAATCCATCTCAACCATGCCATCATTTCCTTTGTATTTACCTTCCCTTGACACGACTTCAACATTTGTTCCCACACACCCAAGTTCATCTCCCTCACCATTGCTCGGCTGCTAAAGGTTGGCGCTGACTTGGGCATTCGCACCCTTGTACCCGTGGGTAGCAGTACAGTCAGTCTTACACTAACCTCCGTCCCGAATAGTTTCTTTGCTCCGATCTATCGCACCTCGGCCGTTGACTTCGTGCTGATCGCCACCAGACCCATCTTCAGAGACTCCACACTCATGGCGACGAACTTGTTTACCCAAATCGTCTCCATCGCTAGCTGAGAATTGGTAAGGCTCGCCGGCGCACTCACCACCACCATTTATACTCCGTGAAACCCACACCCCCGTTGTGCTTGGAGAAAACTTACCCACTACCCCTGTTTCCTCCTTTGATGACCACACAAAAGCTCTACTCCTAGCTAACGCTCTTTTACCCTTAACTGAAAGGCTGGACCGAACTTCTACTTGTTTGTCCAGTCTTTTAATACCAAAGGTTGGTTCATGGCCCACCCTCAAAAGCCCAACAGAATCAGCTCCATTATTAAAGCTATTCCAAATCCTATTATCACCCTTTGGATCTTGCATAAGCCCATGACCATCTCGGCCTAACCCGTGCACTGAATGGTCCCCAGAGGTAACGACATTGCTTGTTTTCTTCTGCCCAGTCTTCCTACGTGCCATAAGCATCCAAGGTCCGTACCCGTCCTCCTCTCTGCCAACTACACTGTCCTTATTCGTTCCACTACCTGTGCCAGAGCAGTATGAGTCATGCACAACATGCGTGTTCTCTCCAGCACTCATCAGACCGCCCTCCACCGGTGGTTCTGGTTTTTTAATAATGAGTGGGCATGACTCCATTCTATGCCCAATCCTCCCACAGGAGAAACACAGCTTGTGTAGCCCTTCATAAACCACGGGCTGTTCAAACCTCCCAATGAGTATAGTATTAATATGCGGCTTGGTGACATCTAGCTGAATACATAACCTGGCATACCTTCCTCTAGCCTCCATGGCAGTATGCGAATCAATCCATAGAACTCTCCCTATAGCTTCTTCGATTTGTTTGAGGACCTCCATCTCATATAATTCCAAAGGTAGTTCATGCAACCTAACCCAGACCGCGATAGATGAAACACTTGCACTCGCTGGTTTGAAAAATGGCTCCCAAGGCCTAATGGATAAAAAATGCCCCCCAATAAACCATGGCCCGTTTTTAAGAACAGCATCCATATCTTCTTTCAATGAGAACCTGACTGAGTAAAAATCTTTACCAAGGTCCACACAAACCAAAGACCCAGTTGGTTTCCACAACAAGTTAAGCTTACTCTGAAGAAAACTATGACCTATTGGTCTACCATAAAGCTTAATAATCATTGCATTGGACCACGGCTTTCTGATTCGGATTTTGGTTTCTCTCGTGAGTTTGATTGCTGCCAAACCCTTACGAAGGTCTTCCATCTCCTCGTCTGATTCCGCATCCAAATCCAATAGCTCCGAGAATTCAAAAGCCTCAGCATAGGCCCCTGGAATCTCACCCACCAACTTATCTTTGAAAGTTTTCTTAGCAGCCCCCCAAGAGTTCTGGCCACCCTGTGATTGCCCATTCTCACTAATTCCATCATTAAAATCAGCATGATATCCTTCTTTGACCTTCTTCGTACTCTTGGATAGCTCCGCTTCCTCCTCTCTTGATAGCTCTCGGTTTTTTGTCATCTTGGGAACTGAGTGCATATATTTGATATCATTTTCCTCATTCAATCCATATTTTTCCCCCACAAAACTGTGAGTGCTCTCTCTCTCTCTCTCTCTCTCTCTCTCTCTGGATTTTTATTCTTTCTTATACCTCTAATTAAGGTTGATGGTTCTTTTTTCTTTCTTTTTTAATATGTATTTTTTTTTTCTAATTTCCCATTAGAAAGTCTTCTCTTTCCCTTTTATAGATTTGGTTGAATTTTGATTTGGGTTAATACTTAGTTTCTTTTGGAAATAGGGATTTGACTATGCCTACCAATTGTTTGAGTAATAATTTGTTCTAAAGTCTATTTTTTTATTCCTTTAGTTTCATTTTAATTTTAGCTAAACTGAAGCGTAGCATTTATTTTTGTTACGCTCCTATTGAGCCACATCAGCAGCCACGCTATCCACTTATTTTCTATATTTTATTTTCTCTATTTAAACTTTTCTTCTCCCCTATTCTCAAAAAAAAAAAAAAAAAAAAAAAAAAACCATTCTTTTCCCTATTAATTCACACCTACTATTACATTTTTTCCAACATTTTCTCTTCCTTTTTATCTCTTTATCTCCCCACTACTCTTAACTTTACAGTTACACTTTCTTCCTCATTCTTACGTTTTGACTCTTCTTCTCTCAGTTTCATTTTGTATAAATTTGATATCATTTTCCTTATTCAGTCCATATTTTTCCCCCACGAAACTGTAAGTACTCTCTCTCTCTCTCTCTCTCTCTCACTCTCTGTGGATTTTTGTTCTTTCTTATACCTCTAATTAAGGTTGATGGTTCTTTTTTCTTTCTTTTTTAATACGTATTTTGGTTTTCTTTTTCTTTTTCTTTTCTAATTTCCCATTAGAAAGTCTTCTCTTTCCCTTTTATAGCTTTGGTTGAATTTTGATTTGGGTTAATACTTAGTTTCTTTTGGAAATAGGAATTTGACTATACCTACCAATTGTTTGAGTAATAAATTATTCTGAAGTCTATTTTTTATTCCTTTAGTTTCATTTTAATTTTGGCTAAAGCTGAAGCGTAGCATTTATTTTTGTTACGCTCCTATTGAGCCACATTAGCAGCCACGTTATCCACTTATTTTCTATATTTTATTTTCTCTATTTAAACTTTTCTTCTCCCCTATTCTCAAAAAAAAAAAAAAAAAAAAAAAAAACCTCTTTTCCCTATTAATTCACACCTACTACTATTTTTTTTTTCCAACCTTTTCTCTTCCTTTTTGTCTCTTTATCTCCCCATTGCTCTCAACTTTACAGTTACACTTTCTTCCTCATTCTTATATTTTGACTCTTCTTCTCTCAATTTTATTTTGTATAAATTTGATATCATTTTCCTCATTCAATCCACATTTTTCCCCCACAAAACTGTGAATACTCTCTCTCTCTCTCTCTCTCTCTCTCTCTCTCTCTCTCTCTCTCTCTCTCTCTCTCTCTCTAAAAAAGCCTTCTAATAGATGGCTTATAATGTCCTTTAAATACTGGTTCAAACGGATCTCAATTTAGGCTTCAAACGAACAAGTTATGAACTTTTTCGCATTACTGATTTTTGTTGAAATGCGAAACTCGATAGATCAATAGGTATCAAGTTAGCTATTAATAAGGCATAAGGAATCTCGATAGATTGAGAGGTATCAAGATAGCTATTGAGAGGTATCGAGCCAGCTATCAAGGTACATGCTAAAAATGCACTTTTCTTGAGCAAACTTTGTATCTCTAACTTGATCTTCAATTACAACTTTAAGACACATCAAAACTCAATAAAATAACATAATTTGGCATGGTTTGACAATGTCAAAACACATGAAACTTACAAAGATGTTGTGGATCCAAAGGCATATATATATATATATATATATTGTGAGAGACCGCGCCCCCGGCCCCCTTTTTTTTTGGATATTAGGCCAAATCCACATGAATGGGTGGAGTCGTGTTATTGCCTCTCAAAATGAAGGTTTGATTGATTATATTTTCCCCTTTAGATTAAGGGTTTTACAATGGTGTCGTCACTTATTTAATTATTGGAATAAATAAGAAAACCAAAATTGAAAAATTCCTCATTTTATTGATTTAAAATTGAATTTACATTGATCATAGGAAATTACATGACTTTGGTCCTAGATACAATCTAAGATAAAGTACATGACTTTGTTTCCTAGTTACAATCTAGAAATTCTAAATTACATGGATAAGCATTGATTTATCAACCCTTGATCTAAGCTAAAAACTATGTTACAAGGTGGGAAGGTGTTTGACACCCACCTTGCCTAATGAAACCAGTCTTCTAAACTATGGTGACCATCATTCATATCACATTATTAAATATGTTATCAATCAATTTTCATGTTAAATTTAATGTGTGTGCATGTGATAAACTCTAATTCAATTTATTAAACATTTCATTTGGATTGAAAAATAAATTCTAGTGAATGTGTGTAGATGGTGATATTTTAGATTCAAGGATTTGAAAGAATTATTAAACAAACATTTTTTTCATGTTTTTTTTTATGTGGATTCAAGATCAAAACTAGTGTTATGCATGAACATGTGATGAACAACCAAGAACATGTGAAGAACACATATGAACATTTAAGAACATTCAAACATATTCAAGGGAATTTAAATAATTACTATCATGCTTTAATCTTAAATTCTCATCATAGCAATATAAAAAAACAAATTAGGGAAAGAGATTATATCTTTATGCAAGATCCATAATGTAGAGAAAGAGACTCTTAGTGGAGGTCCTAAAGGTGGAGGAAAAGAAGAGCTAGGAGAGGGAAAGTGAGTCTCACTCAATACCTTGAGTCTCAAGAAGACCAAGATATAACAAGACTACTCTACTTCACTAGAACTCAAGAGAGGAGAAGAGAGGGGGGATTTTTTGTGTGTTTTGAATGGAGGAGGGGGGGTTTATATAGTAGTGGTGGAGAAAATATGAATGAAATGTCATTTAATGAGAGTTGACAAAGAATCATGAACCTAGACCTTATTTTAGCCTTTGGGGAAATTAGGTGCGTTAAATTTAGAGATTGGTGGGAGTGAGGAGTAAGTAAAATTCGGTTTTCCCGTAGCTACTGTAACAGGCTATGAGCCAAATTCAAAAAATCATATCTTACTCAATTATGATCAGAATTGTCTCATTCTTGTACTCAAATTGAAGCCCTGGATGTCTAGTTTTTAGGAAAATTAACCTCATTCACAGACTCAAAATATTCTGAGAGATATCAATGAAATGGTGAACAGAGGTCATTTATTAGAAAACAATTTCAGCACAATTAACATTAATAGGTCCCAAATTAGTTTCCAATTAACATTAATAGGCTCCAATCACTCCTATTTTAGACTTAATTAGTTCCAAATTTACCTAATTAAAAGATAATTGCACAAATTACTCATTGAATAATTAGGAAAAGTCTTAGGTAGTCCCAGAGTATAGTGAAATTATACTCCCTCTTCTCACATTTATGGTGGACCCCGCCATGAATTTAATGAGTGGATCACGCCATGAATGTGAAAGGAGAGAGTATCATTCTCCGTATGCCGGGAGTACCTAAGAATTACTAGAATAATTAATGTTTAACTATCTAATTAATTAAGTGTGTGCAATCTTACCATAAAATGTAGTCCTACCCAATCAAATTATGACACGTCATTAATTTCAAATTGATTATAATTATAACCAGTTGGAATCAATTGTTCATAATCACATATAATCGGACTCAATTTTTGATAGTGCATCTCGGTTATAAAAACTTGATTTAATGATAACTTTTAATCCGATGGTCTGATTAGGGCTTATGACCAGCCGATTTGATCGTTACAACATTAAGATCATTTTGGTGAAATGAGATTAAGGATCTAATGACCAGAATCAAGATGCATATTTCCAAGGTGAAATTACCCTTTTACCCTCCATATGAGGTTAAATGAAGGTTGCAAAATGGGGTGTCAACATATATATATATATATATATATATATATATATATATATATCTCCACCATAAGAACATCTCTAGCAGTCTCTTCAAATTTTTTTTTTTTTTTCTTGGGTAGTTTCATTCTCTAAATTTGGATGAAAAATTGGTTGGAAAAGCCTTTTTGATGATGCTCTAAAGATTTAGTGAATTGTGATTTGGCTAAAAAGGCCATTAGAGGATTTGCTTTACAAAGATGGGGAAACAATTAACAGGATATATATATATATATATATATATATATATATATATATATATATATATATATATATATATATATATATATATATATAGTATGTCTATTTTGGACTGCTCTTGGACAATCTGACCGTAGAAGGATTAAACAAAAAATTGTATGGATGTGTTGATGGGTTCCACTCACCAAACAGGTTGTATGCTCTTCACACTTACGGAACAAGTTAAAGCTGATTTCTCATATTATTGGTCCACATATTGGTCCTACCCTCCAACTTCATCTTACATGAACTTACCAATAGTTTATTCTTTTTTTTTTTTCTTTTTTTTTAATATTTGTTTTAAATAGTCTAGAGCCTCATTTTTATTGCCATTTTATCCCTATATTTTACAAACACATTGGAAAGAAGTAGAGGTGTAATCGTGTTTGTCTAGAATCTTCTATGCACACAAAGAAGTCTTGGCCAATGATGGTCTTTTACGAAATGCTCGATGCCAAAGAATCAAACAACAGTGTTTAATTCTCCCCCATTACTAAGTCTCTCTACGCATTCTTGTTGCAAAAGTTTCCACATTTCTCTATTAACATTCAATTTCATCACTCTTTTTAGTTTACTCCTTGCTCACCAAGGAGGAATATTCAGCATCATAATTCATAGGTAGTAAAAGGCACTCCCTCTTCTTGTTAGTTTCAGTGTGGGGTAGCTTTGTATATAAATTTATATTATGATTGGTTCACATTACAAAGTTTTCTATGCAATCTCTGGAAATGGGTTCTGCTTGGCCCACAAAAGAAAAAAAGAACTAGTTAGAAATTAGAATTAGATGATTCCCACTTCCACTTGAGACCGGGTTTGCTAATTTTCTATTAAGCTTGGCATAAACCAATCAGCTTCAAGGATTTGTTTTCTACCATCACTTTCAAAATTCAGGGCATGATGATTATTATTTGAGAAAAAAAAGTATAAGTATTATAAGGAATACAATAATTTATAATTGAATAACTTTTTTTTGTACATGTATTTGGTGATAACACATAAAAATAATCATGTCTTTATTTTACATTTTGGTATAACATGATACGATAATAGAATGGAGTAATATTCCGATCAAATTTTTTAATATACACTTGTAGAATTATCTTTATACTCTATGGGTTTTACTTAACATTCAATTAAGTATAATTTAAATAATTGTGTAATTAAAATCATTACTGTAGGGGAACAATTTGGTGACCCAGTCCTTGTTGTTCAAGTCTTGGTCCAAAAAGTCCAACACAATGAATTCTTGTAGAGTATGGGCTAAAGAACTCGGTTTAAGTAAGTTTAAACGGTTTGTTGCATGGGTTAAGGGAATACACAAACAAGAACAAACACCACTGTGTCGAAAGGTCCCCAGGAATGATAGGGCTAAAAACTTGATTAATGGATACAGATCAGTGCAATAGGATTCCTCTTAATGCTACAGTATTCTCCCCTTTCTTCTTGTCCCTCCCTTTTTTTTTAGGGGACTTCTACATATTATATAGGCCCTTTCCAGTCATCTGGGCTTCACACTTGTTGATCATCCAAATCCCCACTTGAGCACCTGTCCCATCAGACACCTCTCTCAGTTCTTTGTGAGTTGCGGTAGCCAAGGTAGCACTGTTTAGGGGTCTTCTCCACATTAATGCGGCCAGGAGAGTAGTTGTAATGCATTTAATGTGGTGATGGCAGTCTTTGCTGAGATATTTCGGGTTTCCTTCCTTTTTACGTATTTAGAAGATGGGCTGTAGTGGCTTGGACGTACCTTTGCTCCGGATTTTCAGTATCCGAGGAGAAATTACTCCTCGGACATGTTTTCTTTGTCCCCAGTGGGCCTAAATAAGGATTGCTTGAGTCACGCTGGCTCCTCGGATGGGCTGCGTCCTCGGACGGGCCTAGGGCCCAGCCTGTTATTCTGGGCCGGTCCCCACAATTACCCTTTGTTCAAAATTACTATCTCCATAAATAATATATTTTAAAAAAAATGACAATATCTCCCCTAAATATTAATTTTAAGAACTTACAAAATTCACTTACTTGAATAAAATGATGATATATAAAATAACCTTGAATGGAACTAGTGTTCTTTTAAATCCCGAAAATTGTATATGAATGTATTAAATTTTGCAATAATCTTATTTTCAATGTACAAAACCAAAAGATCATATTCTATTTTTTTTTTTTTAATGCGATACTTAATTTTGATAATATTAATAACTAAAAATACCCATTTCATAGCAGCAATAAAAACTAGAAGAACAAGTATAAGTGCAATGACTGCGTAAACACGTTGATAATCAAAAGAGTTTTTAGCACAATTAAAAAATATTTAGCAATTTTTTGAAACATTATGCCGAATTAAATTATGCTCAGAATGGTGTGCTTCTCAAGGATTCAAAGTTGAGCATACTACTAATTTGATGAATTAATTATTATTTATTTATTAGTAAAGGGCCTTTATTTGTTCTGAGAGGGGCCACTGGTCACAAATATAGGTCACATGATCTTTTTTTTTCTTTTTCTTTTTTTGAGTCTTCAACTTGAGGAAGTAGTTTTCAATAATTTTTGGGAGGGGGTATATAAATTTTTTTAACCAAATTTTCTTATTTTATATTTACTATTTACTATTAAAAAAATAAAATTTCATGAGGGCATGGTCCTCCTTATTTTCAGGAAGTTCCTTTTCTGTAATT
The DNA here is from genome assembly GCA_028535165.1 of Quercus tomentella. NCBI lineage: Eukaryota > Viridiplantae > Streptophyta > Magnoliopsida > Fagales > Fagaceae > Quercus > Quercus tomentella. Next base: position 81,597,059 of record JAPQVY010000155.1, read on the forward strand.
AGGGCTCATTGTGATCTCATACATAATCAAGATTTACCTAGGACATGTTCAATAAGGGACTAAGGACATGCTTGAACAACAAATTCATATAATCTAATCCGATATGATTCACACAATCGTAGGTATCCAAATCTATCATGTAAAAGTTCGATAAAAATTTATATTATAATTCTAACACTCCCTCTTTTGTAAGGTCCAAAGTACAAAATTTTATAAAACTCGAAGTTCAAACACATACATAGTTTAACTTAAGTAACAAAATGAAGGAGAACTTGTAATCATTACGTACTCCATAAATAAAGTTTCCCCTTCCCACATAATAGTGAATCCTACTGATTAATTTTATGGTAAAATCTACCATTATTTTGATAATATTAAAATTCCACGAGGAAAAAAAAAAAGCAGTGGGAATGGAAATTCTAGACCATTTTTTATTAGGTGAATTTACTCTGTGTCTTTAATTTTTGTTTTCTGTGAAGATTAATTTTAACTTTCAAAGCATAAAAAATAACATCAAAAAACTGTAATATTGATAAATAATAATGATAATAACAAAAACTTCTTTTTTTATATTAGATATGATAAATTAGAACCTAGTATCTGTTCTATGATTTATTAAATTCTTTAAATTTTGGACAAAATTCAATTCCAAACTCGTTTGGAGCTCCTCTTCCAACCAATTACATGATGATTTATAAGACTATTAATGTATATTATTAAACAAGTCACATGACTCATTAAAAAAAATAACAAAATTTAGCTACAAAATTAGTTGTACCCTAAAAATACAACCTTACTCAATATTATTAACATTACTACATATTTCGAAAATCTAACTATTAGACTGCATGTTCTTTACACATGTCAAATTTTGTGCTAATTGTATATTAGTTACTATATAATTTATAAGATTATATTTTATGCACAATTTTAAATTACAAAAACTTACAATTCAAACAATTTATTAACGACATAGCTATTAATCATTAATTTTCTAGAAATTTTATAAGCATGGAGGATATAAGAAGAAAATTTAATCCAGTGATGGATTTGTCAAAATTCACTTTTTATAAAAAGATATTGAGTAAAGTTGTAACCTGAGGCTACAACTAATTTTGTAGCTAAATTTTGTCCTTAAAAAAATAATGTGACTAAAAATATACATGAATGGTCTTTCAAATCGTTACATAATGGGTTGGAGGAAAATAGCTCCAAATTGATTTGGAACTAATTTCTTTTCCTTTAATTCTTTTAATCTATTATTTTTCAATGAGTAATCTATAGACACAAACTATTTTACAATATTTTTACAAACTGCTGATATGGCTTTAGTATTTTCTAAATAGTTATTGTAAGTATAAATGTAATGTTAGTAATGGGCCTATATTAAAACTAGTAAGAATTTGCCACATCAGAAGTTTGTAAAAATATTGTAAAATAGTTTGTATCTGTAGCATTACTCTTTTTCAATTTTTAAATACAATTATATTTCTACTAATTTGTAATAAATAAGCAAAAACTTAATGCAAGCACACAAAACAATAAAGAAAGAAATTAATTAAAAACATACATATATGGAATACAAATCATTTACCCCATATTTGTGTTCCATTTTATACTCTACTTCTTAATATGGACAAAGTTTACCTTGGAACGAATCTCTTCCAAGTTCCAACTCATTGCATGGTGATTTATAAATAAGCCAAATATCTTATTAAAAAAATTATGTGACGAAAATACACCAATAATTCTAAGATCACATTCCACACAACTCTTTTATGTGGCTAATTGTGAGTGGTGGAAAAAAAAAATTAATAAGCCCTTATGAAAATGACAAGTAAATTCTCAAAGTCTACCACATAGGACATTTTTAGAAAAGAATATAATAAAGACTATGATCCTAGAATAACTCCCAAAAAAAAGTGTATTTAGTTAGAGTGTTTAATTAAAAATGTTTAAGTCACAATTATCAATTTAGAGTATTTAAACATTGTATTTTGAAAACACGTTCTAATTAGTTTTTAGTTTTTGAATACCAATATTGAAAATATATTGAAAATCGTGAAACCCACATAATTTGACCAAACACTCCATAAATGACAGTTGGTAGGACCCTCTTTCTCTTCCTGTCTAATTCTCTGTCCCTCTTTTTAAAAACTCGCATCTATTAATAATTTTACAATTTTACTTTACATATGAAATAAGTCATTACTTTTTTATTTATTTAAAAAAAAAAAAAAAAACATATACATAACAAACACATATTTATGTATTTTTACTTTTGAAAATATTTTTTTTAACAGAAAATATTATATTATTTGAAATATGATACTAAACACATTTTTTATATTATAAGCACTTTAAAAATGCATTTTTACAACACTTTTTAAAGCACAATTTTCACATTATTTTAAAAGAAGTTTGCAATCACATGCCAAACTTGGAAAAATTATAAGGTCCTCATGATGGACAAGTAGCGTGGTCCACCATTCTATTAAATAACTCCCACTTGTTTAAAATTGTTAAGTCAAAAGTTTTTTTTAAACAGAAACTAATTATTGACTCAACAATTTTAAACAAGTGAGAGTCTTTTAGTAGAATGGTGGACACGCCATGAGGACCGTATAATTTCTCACAAACTTGGCCCTAATCTTTTTCCAACACATCCACACACATATTTTGGCTCAACTAACTACACTCAGTGACGGAACTATAGTTGGACTGCCCCCCCTAAATTTTTTCAAATTTTTTTTAGTACATATGTGTGTGTATTAATTTTAGCAATTTGTTTCAATAAATTTGCACTTTGCCCTCTCAACAACATTATTGATCTTTTTAAAGGTTATAAAAAATTTTATTGATCTAAAATTTGAAATAAATTTAACAAGCTTAACAAAAAAATTTACCAATAACAAACTTAAGCCCAAACAACACCCCAAAACAAACCCACACAAGACACAAACAAAAAATAAAATAAAAAATTCCTAAGCCAATTCTAACTAGTCTAAGTGAACACCCACACACATTTGACAACACACAAGACACCCAAAAAAAAAAAGCTTAACTTTCTAAATTGAGAAGTGCTACGTCCACAACATTTTTACAACAAATCACATGCGGTAAGTTGTTATTGGTTCTAATTTGAATTTACAACTTAAATTACTTTTTTACTCACTCATAACAACCAATAATAACTTACCACTTATGATTTATTGTGAAAATATAGTAAAAATATTGTAAACATAACATTTCTCTTCTAAATAAATGCTTATTTAGAGTTTCAAAAAAAAAAATAATGTTTATACTTTTGCCCCCTATGTCTAAGTCCTAACTCCGTCCTCACTACACTCATATTTTGGCACAACTAATTATGAGAGAGTGTTATCCAACAATTCCAACAACAACAATCACACCCAAAAAAAAGAAACTGTAATAGCCATAGGGCAGTTTAGTACTTCTAAGGTAGTTTACCCTTTAATCCAAAGACAAAGTTAGGCCTTTAATAGGCCCATATATTCGATAGCCTTACCTATCTATCCTCCTTTGCGTGTGTTACTCGGGCCTTCATTTCTCTCTCTCCCCTGCAGTACAATTCTCGAACGCAGAAAAAGAAAAAAGAAAACTAGGGTTAGGGTTTGGATTTAACTCAGTCGAGCTAAATGGAAGAAATCACGGACGGAGTGAACGCCATGAACCTGGTCGGAGATTCCCACAAGAAGAACCGAATTCAAGTCTCCAACACCAAGAAACCCTTGTTCTTCTACGTCAATCTCGCCAAGGTTCTCTCTCTCAAACTACATCTATTCTTTTCGATCTGGGTATTGGGTATTTTATGCTGGTGCCAAAATTATTATATTTTTTAGGGATTAATTGTAATGTTGGTTATGATTTGCCTTTTTTGTAATTGGTCTTCAATTGCGTTTACAGAGGTATATGCAACAGCATAACGAGGTTGAGCTCTCTGCTCTTGGAATGGGTAATGTTTCATTCACCTATCATATCCCAGCTTTTGTGTTAATCAAATCCAATGGCAGTTCTGTGTAATTGTATGAATGTCATTATAACTCATAAATGTATGTATTCTTATAAATTGCAAAGTGTTGTATATGAGTTGGTAAATGTGGAAACTATTAACTACTAGCTGTTTGTTTATTTGGGTTTGATCAAAAAGATACAGTTGTCATTTCTTTTACCTAATCTAATTATAGATTACCATGGGGAGGTGTGTAGGGCTGGGATTTAGTTGTCTAAATATGGTGTGAATTCTAGTTCTGATGCAAAGTGGTATTGTAATTTGTTTACCATGAATTAGAAAATTTTCTAGCCAAAGAGCCTTGTAGGCTTGTAGCTCAACTAGTTGGCACCTTCTTGTTTCCAACAGAGAGTACATCCAGGGTTCAAATCCTCCCAACCCCAACTATCGAATTATCAAAAATTAGAAAATTTTCTCAGATTCAGTGGAGGTGTTCCTAACTTCTAAGCATTCTCTTTGTGCTATCAGAAGGCCAGAATTTTCCTGCGTCGTTCTTGTAATCTTTTCTTGCTGCTTCTGATTTCTTTAAAATAACTATATATTCGTTCATGCACATTTGATATGCCTTTTGTATATGTAAGTATCATTGGGGTCTGGTCCTTTAGGTGAGGCTCTTTTCTTTACAGAGTGGTTCCCTTTATGGCTTAGGAATTCATGGTTAGCTTACTTGATGTGATATACTCCATGTCTGTTGATAAACAGAAAATAGACCTGATGTGACTTTGCTTGGCTCAGATTAACTGTTATTGTTAGGTTGTGTCTTAGTATTGTTGCATCCTCGCATTTAACTGACTAGTCTTAGTATCTGTCCTGATTGCAGCTATTGCCACAGTCGTTACAATAGCAGAAATTTTGAAAAACAATGGATTGGCTGTTGAGAAGAGTAAGATTTTGTCTTCATGTGTATTTGTAATGTTTTGAGCTTACAATTAACTTTGATTCTCATTGAAAATAATATTCACTTTCTGCAGAGATCATGACCTCAACTGTTGATATCAAGGATGACTCAAGGGGGCGACCCATCCAAAAAGCAAAGGTAAAGTTAATGCTATGTGTCACAATTCCCATTGGTATGGCATACTTTGCCCAACATGCATGGAAAGTGGGTCTTTGCAGAATGAGGTCCTTATGAATTTGTCTTAGCCACAATGAATCATCTTGCATATTTCTAGTTATTCTATGATATTTCTGCTATGTCTGTTATATTCAAATGGTGATGTAGGTATGGGCATCAAAATTTGGTGAAAGTGAAACATGCACATGCGAGCATGCACACACACACAACATGCAATGTATTCTTTGTATTGATATGTAGTTATGATGAATTTCCCACCAAATATAGTGAATTCTTTTTTCAATCTCCCGTTGAGAGGTTGATAGCTGATGGGTAACGGTTTATTGTGCTCTCAGATTGAAATATTGCTGGGGAAGACTGAAAACTTTGATGAATTGATGGCGGCTGCTGCAGAGGAAAGGGAAGCTGCAGAGGCCGAAGAGCAAGGTTGAAGGGGTTTGTTTTGTAGTGTCTGGTTTGGCTTGTTCTTGTTGTTCTAATACTCGTGAATGCACTTTATTGTCAATTTTATTTTAGGAGATTTGTAGGTATCTAAAACATTGTGATCCTGAGGAGTTTGTTAACCTTCCATGAAAATTTTGTCTAGTGTAGAAACCAAAACTCTGTTATTCAAAAGTTGATTCTCTTATCTAAATTTTGGCTTCTATTTTGTCAAGCATATCTAATTTGACACTTTTGTTTAGAATATGCATCATAGTTGAAAGATTATTGTAGAATTGTACTTTCCATATATTTGGATATTTGATTTGGGGTCAGTTCTTTGCATCTACATTCCCAGCATGGTAATTTCAAGTTACGTATATGTACACTTTTATTTTGGGGGGGAGTTTCCTGAACGCCTTTTGATAAGTAAAAATGCTTAATTAAAATAAAATGAAAATAGGGTACACAGTAAGTGTATTAACTAGCCTTTAGAGGGTCAAAAACTATGATGTATGGAAAGTACAACTATTTAGTAAATCAAACAAAGAGCAAGAGGGTTTGATATATTTTTTACTGTTTCTTTTACATAGATATGTGTGTGTGTGTGTGTGTGTGTGTGTGTGTGTGTGTGTGTGTGTGAGAGAGAGAGAGAGAGAGAGATTTGATGTCCGAGAAATGTTGAAGTTTTCAGGGGAAAAAAAAAATACAATGCGTCTGGTTTGAGCAAAATTTATATTGTGCTTCATGTTTCGACATCCATGGGGACTGGAATCAAATATCTCGTCTAATTAAAAATTACTGTATTGCAACGTAATCTTTTTATGAGGTTGCTTTGCTGTCTTAATCAACAAATTTACAAATTATGCAATAAAATGTCCCTATTTTGAAATTATTTAGCAAAATGCTCATGTTTTTAAAAATCGATTTTTACAAAATCAAGTTTTGCGTAAAACTCAATATTTTCGAAATTGAGTTTTATGTATATTTTTAAATGGAACTTGACATTAGCAATGTTAAGTTTCACTTAAATTTTCAAAAAAATTTAAGTGGCAAAATATGCATAAAACTCAAACATTGTTAATGCCGAATTCTACTTGTAACTCGATTTCAAGTTTTAAAAACAGGAATATTTTGCTAAATAATTTCAAAATATTGGTATTTTGTTGTATTGTTTGTAAATTAGATATGATTCTTAATTGACTCATTGGAATTAGATATGATTCTGCATTCATCCCTTAAGATAAAGGGTACCATCAAAACGAGATGGGCATCCCTCTAAAATCATTCTGTATAAATTTGTGGTTTCAATTCTAGTCCATCTCAATGTGGTGAAAAACAGTCCAACTACTCACTTGTGAGATGTGGGATTTTTTTGCAATTTAACACCAAAATGTCAACAATTTCGTTAGTTAGCATCGTTTCAAAACTATTTAGGAAACTAACATCTCAAATCTCAAAAACTTGAGTTTTATGTGCTGGTAGTGCTAAGATGGAAAATTATCCACGTGGAACTCCCCAAAGAAATAATGCAACATCAACGAAAACAACAAAGCAATAAACCCGAGAGATCAGACAAAAACAATGAAGCAATAAACTAGAGAGATCAAACAAAAACAACAAAGCAAGAGATCAAAAATAGAAACCATGAAGAGGGCAACCTTAGACCTCCCTAACCCAAACCCCTCGGCTCAGACTAAACCTAGGCAGCAAAGGCTCCAAGCGGCAACGACGAAAGCTCTAGTGAAGGTTTTCCTCTAATTCCTTCATTTTCTTCTACTCTACCAGTACATGGAACTTGAGACTCTAAGACTTAAGTTGCTACAATGAACTCAAGTCTAAAAGACTCGAGATGTTAGTTTGCTAATAAGTTATGAAAAGATACTAACTAACGAATATGTTTGAAACTTAGTGTTATATGGCAAATTTGACCATGCGATGTGGGCAAATGGCATTTCCAAGAAATGACTACTTGTGTGGAGATAATGAGAAAGCGTGTGGAAATGTGGCCTTTGCTCATATACTAGTAAACTCTTTTATTTTAGGCTTATAAAACAAAACAATATAGATTGGCACATCCTACGGTCATATAATTATAATAATAATAATATCAGCTGGTTTGAGTGTAAAAATGAGTAAAGCTAGATTCACATTAAAAATTCACAACAATTTCACCCCTTGCATATTAGAAGTCACAACAATTTCACCCCCAAATTTGCATTCCACCTTACAAATGGGCCATTAAAAAAATTAATTCCAGATTGTACTGGGTCCAAATGTGAGTGCCGTGATAGGCAAATCACGTGGTGCAATAAAATTGTTGTGAGTTTTTGTTGCAACCAAAATTTTATTGTGTAAGAATAAGATGGTTGCAAATTAGGTAAAACAGGTTTTTCAATTAAATTCAAACACTTGACTACATTGATTAATAAGATAAGAATAACGTTATCTTTTCTAAGAATAATTAAATTCAAAACAACCAAGTATTTGAATTCAATTAAGAACCCAATTCTTTCTCCAAAAAAAATTAAGAATCCAATTTACTGCACCCAAGGTAAAGTATTTAAGTTTTACCTTGTAAACTTATATTTTATTGTGTGGCACATTTTTTATATTTTAGCAGAAAAAAAAAAGAAAAAAAAAAGAGTAGTCAATTAGTTCTGGTTCAAATGGCAACATGTCATTCAGAAGTAAGTTGGAGGGTGACATTACAAATTCAAAATCGACTAATTGCGTAAGCTACTAATTGGCAATAACCATACTAATTGGCAATAACCATATGTATATACAAAAGTCTTTTGAGCTTGTCTCAAGAAAACGGATTCTAAAAAATTTAATCAGAAATTTGAAGTCTATTAAGTGGCAATAACGATCCCTTGGATGCTTGAATGGACCACTGTTTGAAAAAGCCACTTACATGCCTTTCAGCTCTTCACTGCATGAAAAGCCAGTCTCGTATTGGATTTGTTAAAATAACAAAATTCATAAGATTAAGACAATGGAATTTATAATTCATCCAAGTTGTATCGTTTGGGGCCCTTCTCTGAGTTTCATTTTTCCACCTTGACTTCCGGATCAAAATACCAAATCTAAAAAAATGTCAACCACGGGCGTGTGGCCACACTTTCCACTTTCTGTAGCCTAATCAGGGACTCAGGGTGATGGGAAATAGCAACCGTTGCTTGGATTTAAAAATTGTGTAAATTGGTCTTACATTGAAGTAAATAGGCTAAACATCTGATCTGAAACAAATTGGCAATTCTAAAAACACTTACAATCTAAAAAAATTCACTCAATTTATCTTAAATGGAGATTCTTGAGCTACATCCTTGTAATAAAAAGAAATGCAAAATGGATGTAATATGTGACCTGTGAACCAATTTCGCCGACAATAAACCTTGGTTTTCCCTATCTAGAAACGGTTAGAACTCAAACCATCTATTGTTTATTCAAGAAGGTAAAAAAAAAATTCTGCCTCTTCTAAGGTTAATCATCTTCTTCTTTATCAACCAGTATCCTCTTGCATGCCTCATAGCACATGAAAGATATCCCAGCAGCAGGGACCAATTTCACACAACTTGGTCCCAGCCCTCTATACAGACCTGGAAGCCCTTCATTTTCAAATATGCTCACGAGAGCATGAAGCATGCTTTGATACTGTCTCCCATTGATAGCTCCAGCAGCCTGCATATGCTTGCGAGCCACCTCAAGTGGGAAAGTTGCAGTACTGGAGATTGCACCAGCTGCTGATCCAATTAAAAGAGTCATAATACTCCCAATTTCCTCCTTCTTGAAAGCTTTCTTGTAAGCTTTCCGTAATGTATCATAAGCATAATAATTGGCTGCAGCATATGGGATGACGCCAATTACACTTGGGGTGAGGCCTCTATACAATTCTGCAGGCCCCTCCTCTTGCACAATTTTTATAAGTGCATCCAATAGATTCTTGTACACTCCTCTCTACAATTAGACACACAAAGAATTATTAGGATATGATTTGAATTTTAAAATGAATTCATATTGAAGAGGAAGACATTGTAGTAGGTTCCTTAATTCTTTTTAAGGCTTGAGTTACCTGGACAGTTAATCGGGTTTTGAGTAGCTCAAGTGGGTACGTAGCCAAGGTAGAGCTAACTCCAGCAACAGCACCTGCAATTAATGAGGCAGGAATAGGGATTTGGGGCTGCATCCCAGGTTCTGGAGTCAAGTGCTTCTTAACTGTTTCAAAAGTGAATAACTGCAGAATTGTTCCAATCAGAAATATATCAGTGTTAACATACATGGTGAATTTAACATATCATGATAAAATATTCAAAGTTCCAGTACTATATTGCGATTTCAGAATGAGAGCCTCAATTCTGTTGGACCAAGGTAGATTTTATAAATTAATATAAATAAACAATAACATGTTCAAATAGAAGTTGTGAGATATGTAATTGCTGGTATGTGGCAAAAACAATCCTTTGGCACCATAGGCGTGTCACTTAACATATTTCTGTAAGATTATCTCTACGAGGAGACTTAATGTGAATCACATATAGATTACTCTAATTAGTTATTTATTTTTTACATATTTGGATTTATTTTATTATTTAAGAGTAAGAGTGATAGTAAAGGCTCATCTTTTTAGGAGTCCATTTGTGAACAGGTATGTGAAGAACAGTTTCCTGTGTTTCATTCATCAAAGGGTTTTCTAAATGTATAGACTATGGCTAGAAGCTCTTTCTCATTATTTGGGTTTGTTCTACCAATTACTTGAACAACGATAGTAGAAGGTCTGTTTAAATTTCTTCGCTGTTTTAATTTCTCAATGTTTTCCCCAGCTAAAACATGACCACATAGATGGTCTATTGGCAACTCCCTAGGTACTTACCTAGGGATTGAAGGGGAAGGGAGGGGTTTGGGTAGTGATAGGAAATCCTAACCATGCTAAAAATAAATAAATAATAAATAATAATAATAATAATAATAATAAATTTAATATTAATGAAAGCTGTGTTGATGTCATAAAAGCTTTCAGAATCTTTCCACAACACAATCAGAGTTGTTAGATTGCTGAATGTGCTCCAATCAAATATAAACAAAAGGCTAGAAAATAAGAGAAATAAAAATACTATCAGGACTTGAACCTTGTTTTCAAATTGAATTTGATCATAAGACCACAATAAATTTGTACAAAATCTGAATTATTTGATGCAGAGCAGAGATTTCATCATCCAGTTGATTTTTCAAGGGAGAATAGAAATGAATGAATGAAAGGAGTATAAAGGCATATATGGGATATTTTACTCTTTTTCTTTTTGGGGGGAAGGGTAGGGGGAACTAAACAGTTATATAGACTGATTTAGAAAATGTAACCAGGGTTTGAAGAATTATCCTGAACTAATGAAAAAAAACTGGTATGAAAAAAGCCAACCATATATGTTGGAATTGATCCTTGCAAGATAGGATTTTAATGCAATAATGTCACAAATCAAATATAAAAAAATAAAAATAAAAAGACAATGCATGGCAAAGGATACGGGAATAGGAATGCAGGAAGATGATGATAAACGAATGACTGCCCTGGTCATATTAATAAGATAAATGGTCCCCAAAGGCAAGCATGGTAGAGCATCAACCAGTGCCATAGCAGGGCATTGGTTCTTTGAGGTTAAATAGCACTGCAAACCCAAAGAAGGCTATCACCTTGATTCCAAAAAGGTTACTCTTATCAAACAAGAGGGTTGAGATATTATTGGACCACAAACAATAAATTACCATTCTAAATCCAAGACAAAATGAAACAAGCAACTGACTCTAACAAGAGTTTCAAGCTGAAAATTTACCTACACAAAGTGCCCAGCACAGCCAACACATTACACCCAAAATTCAAGTCAATATTTTATAATAAATCATACATATATCAATACAAACAGGTAATGGTTAAAAAAAAATTAGCAACCAAAACAACTACCAGAATATAACATTAAAAAATATCACCCTGTGCATTAACATCCAAATATATAATATAACTTTAAAAATTATGAACAGCACGACTCACCTCAATAGCCTTGCTTGGAGCAACCCGGATCACATTAACAAAATTGCCCCTAAACAAGCCCTTCCATCCATCACTTTCCATAATATTTTGAAACACCTCAGTTGTCGAGTGTCCCAAGCTCCCAATCATCAAATGAGTCCTTATTGTCTCCAGTGGTGCAACCACAGTCCTTGATACCGCACCCGCAACTGCCCCACTGATCAACCTCCTCAGTGATACATTACCAACCTTAATTTTCAGTTTAAGACCACCCTTTTTTATCTTCTTCACCAGCAATTCCACTCCAACATCCACTGCCTCAAAAGTCATATCCGAAATCTCATTAAACCTAAGCCCGGGTCCGACCATTGGCACAAACATCATGTGTGAAGTGCTATAGAGGGACTTAAGCCCATTATCTTTAGTATTCGTAGGATTTGGTGGAATCCCAACCCCCATCCCTGCTTGACCAACACTTGCAAATAAGCCACCAGAACGAAAACTACCCTCTTGAGGACTCCATTGAATATTAATTCCAGAACTCAAAACCACAACATCTTTATTACCCTTTGCAACACTTGGCAGTTCTCTTCTACCCATGAATACCAAACAGAGTTACTCTCCTCAGGTTTTTTCAAAATACCCAGAAACGCTTTTGCTTATAAAATTACAAAAGTCGGAATTTTGAGAAGGAAAAGAACGATTCTAAGCAAATGGGTATTCAAAAATCTCAACTTTATAAAGCGGGCATCAAAATAAATGGCCAAGAAACGAATATTTGTGAGAATATGAACAATAAAAAATAAAAAAATGGTAGCTGTAGAGAGGAAAGAGAATAAAGGTATTGGAATATTTGATGAATAGAGATTACCAGATGGTTTTGGTGAAGAAAAAGCCAGAGGGGTATGTGTGTGTTTCTTAACACACTCTCTGTCTCTGCCTCTGTAAAACAAAGTAGAGAAGAGAGGGTGGCGAGATCTTCAATACTATTGGCTTATTGTATGATGCGTTGCTATTTAAAAGCTGTCTTTTGTGAGCAGGAGAAGTCAAGTGTTACTGTGATATACCGACTTTGGAGGCGGAATTACTACTTGGACTGCTTTTAGATTTTGACCTAAAGTAACGTAAAAGGGTTTTTTTTTTTTTTTTAAGTATCCAATTTTTTCGAGTATTTGTCTATTTTTTGTAATGTATGTAATCCTCTTATCTTACAAACACCCAATTATTACTAGTAGTAACTGTAGTAAGTACTAAGTAGCAACATCAATTTTATAAACTCAACACTAACATTATTTTTATTATATATAAATTATAACATGTTAATAATTCATAAAAAATAAAAAAAAATGTATAGTTCAATTTAATGTTTTTATTCCCCACCCAGAAAAAAAAAAAAAAAAAAAAAAAAAAAAAAAAAAAAAAAAAACTCATTGTTTTCATAATATGAAAATCATTCTCCATCCATTATGAATTAAGACGCATATTTGAAATACTGACTTTACATATTTGTTACTTTTAATTACTATGTTCTTTACTATCAAACCAAAATACTGATTGGCTTTTGGTGTAGGCGAGAATTAAACTTCAATCTCTTATTTAACTATAAAATATTTTACCAATTGAGCTAACATGAACCATAATTTGTCACTTAAAAATAGTATTTTTGTAATTCTTTCAATACTTTCACTTGGGGCATATCACTAAAACTACTTTATTATGCATCAATCACCACAAATTTATTGTTTTTGTAATTATTTTGATACTTAAATTTTATTTTATTTTTTGGTGGTCCTTAAATTTGGTTTACCGAAAAACAATTATTTTTCTTCAATTATGAACATAATTATAATATTATCAATGACCTTTAGTTCAAATAGTATTTTATGATGTTTACAACGGAAACATTTAGAATTTAAATCTCTCTCTCTCTCCCCTTTAAGATGTATCCAACAAAAATAAAAATATTATTGCACTATAATATTCAACTTTTCTTTTCCTTGTAAGTAAAGTAAAAAAAGATAAAGTCTTCAAATCAAACCATGGAAACCAAGCTTTGCTCAATGAGGGAGCTCAAATTAAGTTTAAGAGACTAACAATATATTTCACCCTTCTCAGGTTTTGGCAATTCAAAATTTGAAAAAAGTTGAGATTTACATCTATTTTTGTAATTTGAAATTATCGATAAGTATTCCTGTTTTGAAATTTAAATATTTTAAAATTTTAGAAGAAAAAAAAATCCCACCCCCACAAACACTAAAAGAAACATTTTTTTTTTTCTGTTCTTTGAAAAAAGGAGGAAAAAAAATTAAAGCACCGCGTTTGACTTACCTATCATCAAAGATCCGAAGAAAAAAAAAAAAAAAAAACCTTTGATGATACTCAAGCTGGAGAAATTTTAATGTAACATATGCACCTACAGTTAGGGGTGTTCACCAAACCGCACAAACCGCAAAAATCGCACCAAAATCGCCCACAAAATGGTATAACCGCACCACATTACAAGTAACAGTGCACTGCACTGCATGATGCAGTATGGTTTGCGATTTAATAATAAGAAAACCGCACAAACCGCACCACACCGCACCTTCTCTATATATTAATATATTTATTTATTTTTAATATTAAATATATTATTAATAGTTTAATAACCCTAGTTTTCAACAAAAAAAAAAATAGTTTGATAACCCTAGAAAGTGTTGATTAGGAAAATCAGCCCAAAATAAAGAAAAATTAGCTCAATAGTTTAAAACTTGGACCAAAACAAAGGGAAAAATTAGTTTTGGGCTGGGTAGGAAAAGTCCAAAATTTGAAAAATATACCGACTTCAAGCTGTTTAAACAGCATCTTATACACCACACCGCACATATGACCGCAAAAATGAGGTGTGGTGCGGTTATGGTTTTGGCTAAACTCTACACCGCACTGCACCACACCGTACATGTAACCGCAAAAATAAGGTACGGTACAGTTATGATTTTGGCTAAACCGCACCATAAAGTAAGGTGCTAAAAATGGTCCAAAACCAAACCGCACCGCACCGCGAACACCCCTACCTACAGTTACGGTAAATAAATTTTAATCATTAATTTGCATTTCTTGTTAAGGAAAATTATAGAAACTAAATTTTTAACAATAAGAGAAATGTTTAGAATATTATTAAATTTTATTACAAAGAAGTACAAAATTGACTACTTATCGAACCATCGAGTCGCATGTATCAAACTTACTCATTCCCATCCATGAATTTGGTGTTGAGTGAGCTATTACACAAAATATCTCAAATAAATGGATAGATTTATAGCATATGATATTATGAACAAACACAGTCTGCTAGATATTAATATATTATAAGCTAAAAAACACATTCAATGTCTATGTTTTGCCTAGCATTCTTGGTATATATTTATCCAAGTGTTTTTCGTGTTCGTAAATCGTCAGTGAAAGTCTCCTACAAGGCTGCTAGCGAGTGTACTCGCAGTCACTTTTGGCCACAAGGTTCAGATAAATTTGATATTTTTGTCCGACTAACCCCGAAAGGTTACGTGGAATTCATTCCACAAAATTGGATCTCTAAAATTGTTTTGTGCCACACGTAGAATGGGATAGAGTTCCGTTGGGAGAACTCTAATGCCACCACATGTGAAATATGTGATCCCCTGCTTACAGGGAAAGTGATACATGATTGACTGCTTTGAAGAATTATTTTTAAGACAAATTACAACTTACCCATTATGGTTTGACAGAAATTTAAATTGTCTATTTGTAGTTTGAAATCCCTTAATGCAAGTGTTCCTCTGGATTCTTTTTTATCTTATTTGATCTTGTATTTTTATATTTTTTGTGTTTTTGGAGAAGAGAGACATAAAAGTGAAACAAAATTACATATTTAACCCTGTTTTTAACAAAAATAAATTACAAAACTCTAACTAAGTTAACCTCAGGTAGGTAAAGTGTCAAATTTCAAATCACAAATAGACAACTTAAATTTCGGCCAAACCAGATGTTGGTAAGTTGTAATTTACACTTATTTTTATTTAGATTTTGGAGCTACAAAATGTTACAGCTTCTAGTATAATGTTAAAAAAGCCTACTATTAAGATAGTATGACTTGTTAACGAGGAAATACCTTGAATAAATATACAAGAGCCATGGTATATGAAAGCTGAAGCATCACTGGAAGATGGAGATTTCCTTTTTCAGATATCAATGATGGCTGTGACTAGCAAATACTGTTACATTGATTATTTGGTGTGACATGAATTCAGCTGGACTCGATGTTTTTCTTCCCCAATCACCATGATACCTTCTGAAAGTTTTGTTCATAGAGTCCCACAGGAATAGCTCCCATAATAAAGAGCAAGCAGCACTCACAGTATGCTCTCTCTTTCTTTGGTATCATGGCCTCTAAAGAGTAGAGCTGGATACTAGATGTTTACCCACTGGGGCTGAATTTTAGAGTGAATCATACGTAATTTTAACTCAAAAATTCAAAATCATATCAACAAAGACTGCATGTGTATGCGAAAGAGAGAGACGTCATGACTCAACCAATAGAGCAAATTATGCAACTTTCTGCCTGAAAATAGAATAATCTTATACAAAACAGTTGTTCCCAATAAACAAACTTGTAGTATCTGATCCAAAACTCTACAAGCTTCTTGGAATTGTTACAATCAACTAATTTCATTTTGCCTTTTCTTTCTTGGAAGATCCCTTCTTTGAGAACTTCTTCTGAGGTTTGGTCTTTGGTTTCAACGTGCTTGAGGTTGATGAAGACTTCCCTTTCCCTTTCTGATTCTTTCGTTTCTCTTTCTTCACATTGTACATCGAGATAGCCTAAATTCCAAGCAATACATGTTTTAGGTGATCAGCAAAATTTTATTATACTAACAAAGCTGAAGATTAACCAGTAAAGAAACTCTAACTGAATGGCCTAGTTTACCTTATCAACATTGAGTATCTCATGGGAATTCTTAGAAATTAGACTATTCAGAATTCTCTCAGTCTGACTTCTCTCTTGTGAGCCTATCCCCGTTCCTTCTGCGACTGGTAAGAACTGAAAGGATATAAAGAATAAATGTTCTGTAGCACTCTATTGCTAAGCACAACTTTTATCAGAGAAGCATCTACATAAATAAGAGTATAAACCTTGCGAAATTTTTTTGGTTGTTGTGCAGGCTTCTCTCCTTGCAACTTCTTGTCAAATTTCCCACCACTGGCTGTTGCAGTTACTGCTATTCCAGCTACTTTCCCTAGATCATGTTTACTGGCTTTCTTAGGTGCAGCCTGAGTGCCTGTTATAGGCAAAGCCGTAGCAGCTAGTTGAACATGACTGCAGGTCCAGTGTTGCAATATAAGACAAATATAATACATGATGCCACTGAAATATTCCTAAAGCAAATATATACATATATTTCTTTGTATGCACACATGTTTGTGTAATGTACTGAAAATCTAACAATAAAGCACAGGCTCTCATCACTGCAACAAAGTGAGCATGGACTTCTTGTACAAGTACATAATAAGAAAAGAATGCTCTTCCAAAGACTGGGGATAGCACCCCAAAAATATTCAAATTAACCTTCAAAAGACGAAAGCACAACATACAGGCCTATTTAACTCATATTCAAACCAACTAGTAACCCCTAAAGCATTGTCAAGCTGATGGTATTTGCCAGGAAAGAGAAGAAAGGCCAGGATTAAACTGAAAAATAACTTGGGAGTACCACCAATTAAGGTCAAGATAGATGTTCAATTGCAATTGCTAGGCCATCAGCAAGGAGAAGACACAAGGTATTTAAATTGATACTCAACAAAGCACTGCCAGTAGTTGTCAAAATAGTTGGAGAAAAGGCTTTATGGTGTTCAGATGTGGTGATGAAGGCAATTTGAAATTTCACAATTTATTAATAAAAATCAAAAACAATTGAACCATATCTTACTCATGTACTAACTATCTGAGAAATTCATATTATGTAGAAGAAACCATAACTAAGATGCCAATCAAATACATTTTATCAACAAGGGCAACTAGTCTATGAGCCCTATCAACCTTGACAATTGCATAATCATAAGTTCAGTCTTAAATCTTATAAGTGAAACCTTGATTAGCATCTAATGGGACTCCAAAAGAGGGAAACATAAGCTAGAAGGGATCAATTAAAGACAATCTACATGATATAGATGTCATTACTTTTCGGAATTGATGAGAGTGACAGTTTCAAAGAATATAATCTGGTGCCATGAATTAATAAATTTGATATTTATGTGACAATTGGACCAATTAAGAAAACTTCCATGCTTTCAGAACCATAGAAAGGTGATAAGAGGATATACCTTGGCAAATTACCAACTTTTGCTGCTTGTTTCAAGTTCTGCATCCGATTTTTCTCTTGCTTTTCAACTCGATTCTTCTTATCTGATAGTCTTTTAGCAAAAGGATCAAACCCTGGCTCTGCATAAAGGTGATGAGCATAACTCATAATGTCATTTCAATATAGAACATAAGGACATAATATGATATTTTGAAGCTTATAAATTAGCGGATAGAAGTATTTACTTATATTTGAGATCTCTCAATTACCCATGATTTTTCAAAATAGTATAGCTGTTTTTCACTTTAGATTAAAAAAATAGTACAATAGAAGGTGATAATTGCAGCAATTGATTATTTATAAACAATCTAAGGGCTTGTTGAATTACTTACCGTCAGTCATCTTGGCCTCAATAATAGGTATATTTTCCTCATCATTTGCACGATCATATCCATAACGACGCTTCCAAGTACCACTTTGTTCATCAAGAACTAACTTGTCCCTTTTTCGGTTCTTTATACCTGCAAGATATCTCAAATTATAATATAACCAAGAACATCTAACCTCAGCCGTGAAAACCAGATCTAACAAATAGAGACTAGAGGCTGAAGGGGAAAAAAATTAAAAGGTCTTGAATAAACAAATATGTGATTATCCATAGAGAGAGACTGCATATGATTATAAAGACACTAACCTCTTGCTTTGGCAAACTCTTCCCATTTTGTAGGAGCTTTAGGCTTTGGCAGCTGAAAACGAAACATATTTGAGATAATAAATTGAGTGATTATTCAATATAAACATAATAGTAACTGCAATAGCTTCACACAATATAGTTCTAAAATATGATAAGATGAACAACAGATTCCTACTAGGACTATGTGTATTGCTCCTATTGTAATTCTACTATCATGTGTAACATAACACAGATTTCCTTTCTGCTCCATTCATGATAAACTAGCTTATCATACAATTTAGTTTTAACAACACACTAGTACTATGTGTATTGCTCATATTCAGATTCAATGTAACCAAATATGCATGGAATAGTAATAGTTAAATGGTAAAGAAGTAGCACATATCTGGAAAGCTAATAGACAGAAATATAAATAGAAGGAAGAACTTACAGGCTTCTCCCTTGGCAATCTTGTTGTTGGTGGAGGCAACTTGATCAGGGGACCATCTACCGATTCAGTTGAAGGTAAATTGAACAAATTATTTGCAATAATTTGAACTAATTCAGTTCCCTTCTCTAGACATTCCTTCACTAACTCCTCCCTATAATTTTGACAAAATCAAGTCAAACTCTCCTCAAGCCAAATATATTACCTCTCCTACGGAATGAGGGTCTGAAAAATAAAATAAAAAACCTTTCAAAGAACTCACAAAAATATTCAACAAAAAACAAAAGTCCCTCAAATTATTGCCAAGAAATCTTCATATTTTACTTATCTCAATGAATATTGTACTCCAAAAGCTTGAGCACATATTTGCATTTTTTTTTTTCAATCAAAATTTAAAAATCTCCTGGAAATTGTTTCAGTCAAAACAAACAGAACCCACTTACTATAAACATCAAATTCAAGCATCAAACCCATAAACAATACAAAAAAATCCCACAAATACTAACCATAACAAAGAAAGAATGAGCTTTACACACTAATAGTTGTAAGAATAGCTAAAATAAAAAAATAAAAAAAGTCAGCTTTGGTAAAATAACAAAACATTAGAAAATAAAAACAAAGACCCAGAATCAGAAACTTCACATAGATGCTTAATAACCGTATCAATTGAAATAATAACACAACTTTTATATAGCCAAATTGAAATATTTATATATAAAACAATAATAAAAAAATAAAAAAATAAAAAAATAAAAAAATAAAAAAAAAAACCAGACCTGGAGGAAGGTTTAGAGGGAAAGTGGTGGTGAGGATTGAAGCACATGAGATTGCCGAGGTCCACCGTGAACTGCGCTTCGTTCTCCATAGCTCTCTTTTGTGTATCACACAGTGTTCAAAGATGAAAGCTTTAATATGAAATTGTAGAAGGTTTGGGTTTGGGACAAATAATATTTTATTTATTTAATCTCAGAGATAAAGAATAGCATTTTCTTTGTTATGGAGAAAAGGGGGCTAGGGATTTTTGCTGAGATCCAAAAATTAGGGTTTAAGGTGAAGCAAAACTTCGAAAGTAGCAGCAACAACCCTAGACTAGAATAAAGAAACGGTAAAGTGGGTCGGACTGAGCTTAATATTTCACAGATGGGTTTTAATTTTTTGGGCTGAGGCTTGAGTGTAAGGTTTTTAGAATTTAGGCTCAGCCCGGCCCTTCTGGCCTCATGGCACTTCATTTGTAAAAATAATAAAATTTAGGGACAATTATTATAATTTAGTGATTTACCTTACCATAGTTGATATTATAATTTGGACAAATCTGGTTTGTAGCCGATGGCTACAACTCTTACTAAAAAAATTGACATGACTATATATAATGGACCTTGTTAATAGGTGCCGGCCAGCACCTGTTAATGAAGCAGCTGTGGTTCATTTATAATCTATCACAAATCTCACTGCATAGGAAATTGATAAAATTTTACTTTTTAGCTATGGTTTATCACAAAATGATTTAAATTTCTCCATCTAAACTGACACACATTTAATACATATTCAGTTTTTTCCACATCCCTAAAAAAATCATGAATAATTTATTTTAAATTTTATCACATTAACGGGTGCTGTACAACACCCGTTAATAGCACCCATATATAATATATTTTGAAAATCTAACCATTGGATTGCACGTTTTATATGTTTTTGACATGCATATCAAATTTTGTATCAATCGAATGTTATTTATTATTCGATCCATAAATTTATTTTTTATGCATAATTTTATATTATAAAAACTTGAAATTTAAATATTTAATTGATAACATAGTTATTGACTTTGATCTTTTGAAAATTTTTCAAGTATGGAGAATATTAAAAAAAAAAAATGTAATCAATAATGTATTTACAAAATTTATATTTATAGATATTGAGTGGAGTTGTAGTCATTGGCTACAAACTCAAACTTTTTCCTTATAATTTTCACCACATAATTTGGTTAATATCCTAATTTAGTTCACAAATTTTAAATTGTTATATTTGACTTCTTAAATTTCGGTGTTAAGGTTTTGTCTAAAATAACAATGTTTTCATTTTCTTGACAAACAATTCAGTCAAAATTTAGTTTCACAAATCTTTTTCCAATTGTTATATTTTGATTATCTATAATTTGGATGAAAATAGAATCATAAGTAGTACTTTGGACATATCTAACAAATTTAATCCAAACCTTCGTCAATCAAATTTAATAACCTAGTTTGATGTGTTTTTGAATCATAGTGAATCATACCAATACCAATCCATCATGTGTTAGAAATGTTATATCAAGTTTTTTAGTCTTAAACTTTTATTTTTATTCATATAAGAATGTTATTGATTAGAACTCTTAAAATACATGTTGATAATCATAGTAAAATACCAATACCAAACCCTCAAAAAGGCATTGATGTGTTTTTATTTTTTTTATAAAGTTTGTGGTAGCTATTTGTTTTTTGAGAGTTTGGTATTGGTATTTCACTATGATTATTGTTGATGCCCATTTTTGAATCCATACCATGAGGAAGAAAGCCCAATGAAAAGCAAGACCCACCAAGAAGACCGAAGAGCAAGAAAGGTCCAAAAAAAGAAGTGCAAGGGAAAGCAATCTATAGCAAAACGCAAATCTGCCGCAGAATACAGTTCCTTGGCAGAATGGCTTCGGCAGATGAAGATAAATTGGGCCCAAGACCCTTTTGATCCAGTCAACATTATTTGGCCCACAAAGGCCCAAATCTTTTTGTATAAAAGATAGGCGTGAGAACTAAAATGAAAAAGCAGAATGAAAAGAAACAAGGAACAGCAGGAAGTGTCAACAACAGGAATTGCGTGAAGGAAGAGTCAAACTAAAGGAAATGACAAAACACAGCAGGAAACGCGTGAAGAAATAAGACAAAGCCATGCAGCAGAACAAAACAAAGCTAATCTGCTACGGCAGAAACGACGTAGGAGACAAACACAGAAGATAGTGGAGTAAGCACAGAAGAGCCGGAGCACCACCAACCTGTACCCAGCCAATACATGGGGAGGTGGGCCCACGGTCAAGGGGATTTAGAGGGTGTGGTTTGGTGGTGGGGGGAAAAGGGGGTCAATATTTGGTTTCCTGTCGTGACTTCTTTTAGGAATATACCTTGCTGGGATGGTATCTTACCCAAAAGAAGTAATAAATGGTTGGGACCATCTGATGCATGCCATAGAGCTAGGTAGTGAGGTAGCCCAATCCTTATCCATTTGAACCTAGAAGTAGAGGTATACAGCAGGAATAAACAAAAGGGAATTTTGTCGTGAAACAAGTAGCGGTGCAACAAACATGTACTGAGTAATGGCAGGGGCAACCAATGGGTAGGTGGGTAATCTTGAAAGGATGCCCACAACAAACTAAAAACAATTGGTGAAGCCCTAGGGGTAAAAGGGAGAAATCCCATTGAATCAGTTGGCTATAAAAGGAAGAGGTAACCATGGCAGAAAGTAAAGGAGGAAAAAACACAAGGGAAGGAAAAAACACAGAAGAGAGAAAAACACCGAAAGAGGGAGACTCAATGGAGGGAGGCACTTAAGGGGGAAACCCATGGTAAGAGAGTAGTAAGCACCCAGAAAGAGAAGGACCCAGAAAAAGAAAGACCAAAAAGGGGAAACAACCTACGGCAGGAGAGTAGTAAGAAACTAAAAGTAAAAAAAGAATTGAGTAAAAGTAAAAAAAGAACGGAGAGAAAGAAAGAAAGTGGTAAAACAAAGAGAGAAAATACGGCAAGAATAAGGGCATGCATCAATAGACCATCTTTTCCCTTTTTCTTAGCAAACCCACTCTTTGATGTCCCCAAAAGTAATAACTAGTAGCCATTTAGGCCTATTCTCCAAAATACACAATTTTGATGGCAAAAGCCTATGACAAGGTTGTTCAAGTTGGGGTTTGGGTTCTTTCTTGGTTTACTTATCCTATGGGAAGATTCAATACTTGATTTTGATTGCAAATATATTTGATTTCTCTCATTATAAATTATATCTGCTGTATTTAATTATTCTGCCGAAGCACGTTTTTATCACGTTTGTTGCATCAGTTGTCCTGCTGTGGTATTTTAACTTATGTACTAGTTATTTTGTTGTAGCATCTTTTCACTATATTTACCGTGTTAGCTATTATACTAGCTAAAACTTTTCTGCTGAAGCTTTCTTCTTTATTTGTTATTACGTGTTTTACTTTTGACACAAACTAATCATTATCCTGCCATAAGTATATATATACTTATATATTGTTTTTCATGTTCTGCAAAATATATTTTATATATGTATATGTGAATACGTATAAGTATATATATTCATATATATATGTATATATTTGAAAATATGCTAACCTATTTAAACTAACATTTGTTTGATGGGTATTTTCTTTGGGTTTTAGATTTATTTATGTGCGGGAAGTAAAAAAGTATTTCTACAGTAAAAACGAAGAGTAGTCATTCACATTGTAAAAGGCTTTACTGCACGGTAGAAGGTTTTAAAGCACAACAGAAGACTTTAATGCACAGCAAACAACTTCAATGCACAACAGAAAGCTTTACTGCACAGCAAGAAGCTTTATTGCACAGCAGAAAGCTTTGCTGCATAGCAGAAAAGTCAGTCCTGCGGCAAAAACTGGAGAAAAGTTCCTTTTGCGGCAGAAACAGGAGAAAAGTTCCTTTTGCGGCAGAAATAGGAGAAAAGTTCCTTCTGCGACAGAAACAGAGGATAAGCACCACGTTCTGCCCGCCGTAAGCGTGCTCCTGGCAGACGAGGCATAGTTTGCACACAAGCCGGACCAAATTGAGTTGCAGTTGGACCGGTCTCAACTCCCTTACTCAGAATATTTAGGCCCAGTACCGTGGGAGGCAGCCCAGCCCGATTTAACCAAAAAGACCCATTACAATTATCAACATGTATTTTTCGAGGGTTTGGTATTGGTATTTCACTATAATTATCAACGTGTATTTTAAGGGTTCTAATCACTAACACTCTTATATGAATATAAATAAAAGGTTAAGATTAAAAAACTTGATATCACATTTCTAAACATGATGGATTGCTTCTATAATTAAACAATGATGAAGAAAAAATCACTAACTTTTCTCTTTTATACAATAGATGTAATACTTTAATTTTTTTGCCAATATTAATTTTTTTTTTTTACACAGATTTAGAAAGGTGTAGAGCCACCAATTGTGCTTCACCTTTCACGTCATGATTGTCAAGGAATGTAAGTTTTATTTTCTCCAAGAACTATCCTTTCTGCTTCAAGGTTTTGTTATGGAATGAAAATCCCATTTTGGATTCATGGTTTGTTAGTTCCAATTTTTTTTTTTTTTTTGTTGGTTCATTTTTTTGATCATTTATCTTATTAAGACTCATAAATATTTAATTTTGAAAATAATTCGTAAAATGTTCTATGAAGCCAAACATGTGGAACATAAAAGTCATGTATGGTTTTTATTTTTATTTTTTACTAGTTATAGGCCTGTGCGTTGCACGGTTTTATGAAAAAGCTTATAAAATAAATGCATAAATAATTATATATTTTAATAGATTCAATAAAGATAAAAGAAAAAATTATCAAGTGTAAATAATTATCTCACTAAAATAAGGGGTAAGATTTCTTCCTAAAACTAAATTAAATTGATAATTCCAAATTGAATTTTAAATTGATAATTTTTTTTAAAGTACTAAACAATTGATAGATCTAAAATTAATATAATCTTGATAATATTATAAATTAAAATTAAAGTTGATAATTCAAGAATACACATGTAGAACATCTTGATAATTTGATGTAACATAAAAATCAAATAAGAAAAATATTAAAATTAATCTATTAATTCTAACCATATTTAATCATTAATTCTAAGACCCTAACCCTAAGCATATAAATTAGATCAAAGCTAAGAAAATTAGTTTAAACAAAAGGCAACCAATACACAAAACCTAATCAATTTAATAAAAACAAAATACAAAAACAAAGAAGGAGCCTTTAGAAACTTGACAATATTTTCGAATGTTTTGAATTCATTAATTAAAATCACATGAAG
Organism: Quercus tomentella; assembly: GCA_028535165.1. Classification (NCBI taxonomy): domain Eukaryota; kingdom Viridiplantae; phylum Streptophyta; class Magnoliopsida; order Fagales; family Fagaceae; genus Quercus; species Quercus tomentella. The sequence goes on from JAPQVY010000155.1 coordinate 81,622,121, forward strand.
ACAAAAAAACCAATAATAATACTAAAGAAAATAAACAAAATGAAAATAATAATAATAAAAGAAGAAAGAATGCATGCCTGCATTGTCATGGGATTTAGGCATTTACATATTGAAATAAGCTTCACTCCAAAAAGGATATGTAGGGTTATATATATTGGTAGAGTTCCATTTGAAATATAATTCATTTAAATCTTATTGAAATTAAAGATATCTAATCAATGTGTTTGTTTTTATCCCATAAAAATTGGAATTAAAAAAAGGTCATATGAATAGAATGAAAAAAAAAAAAAGAGTTGATTCAACATAACGTAACATATAAAAAATTAAAAATTAAAAAAAAAAAAAAGAGAGAAAGAGAACGTGGTTGATAGCTATAAGGAATTTTGATATATAAATATATATATATATATATATATATATTTTTTTTTTTTTTTTAAATGTCATCAACATAGAAATTATCAAATTAATGGAGATATATACCGTTTCTTGGAATAGATAGAGATTATCAAATTATTGGAAATATATACTGTTTCTTGGGATAGATTTATGTTAATCACCTCTTGAGGAATTTGGATTGTGCTTATCCCTTAATAATCAAGTTTTGTAGCTTGATATTCTAATAAAATAATATTAATTTAATAATATTAAAATTTTGAAAATTTAGATGATAAATATTATCTAAATTAAATTTTTGTATGTTAAATATTATCCCCTAATTTAAGAAATATATCCTAACAAATAAAAATAATAATGTTAATTAGATGATAAATATTATCTAAATTAAATTTTTGTATGTTAAATATTATCCCTTAATTTAAGAAATATATCCTAACAAATAAAAAAATAATGTTAATCTAATTTTATTTAATGATAAAAATGAATTAGAGTCCTGGTAGTATACTATTCCTATTTAGTTCTTTAAAAATCTAAAAATTTAATAAAATTTCTGCAATTTGGTGAAACCACGTGGCGCAACCACAGCATCTAAGCCCAACTTTTATTATATATAATAATATGATATGATATGATATTGGATATGTCATATTGCTTTTTTTTTTTTCTCTCTCTCTCTCTCTCTCTATTTTTGTGGGTAGATTTTACTTATCTAATCATTACAAGTTATGGAGTCATAAATGTTGTTGAAACCCATTCGACATGGCAATGGTTTTTTAGAATTGCAAATGTTCAATAGGATTGTAAAGACTAGAAGATAAAAAAATTTTCTAGCAAAAAGGTAATAGATTAAATTCTATTACCAATAGTTTACTATCTTAGCAAAAAAAAAAAATTTAAAAACCCGAAAGTTTATGTGGGGTCATAAATCCCAGTGACATACATCCACCTTTCGTACTGGGCCTGAGGCCCATGCCAAGGTCCAGAATCGTGTATGAAGAAGACAGTGGTAATCATTGCAACCCAGAAAACCGTGCCGAGGACAACGCTGTCCTCGGCTAGTAAAAGCCGAGGTAGAAGAAAATTGATTTACCGACAAAGACAATCTTCCAAAGCACCCCAAGGAAAAAGATAGGTGTAGCAAGTAAGCATACTGGAGCATGACGGTAGAGCAATTTCAGAAAAAGCTGCTACTTCCACATTAAATGCTCCACAACTAATACTCTGGCCGCATTAATGTGGAAATGATGCCTGAGCAGTGGCTTTTCAGACTCACAGCTACTACCTAAGAGCTTTGGGAGGAGATTGATGTGACAAAGACCAACAACATCAGATCCGACCTGCACGTGTACGGTGAAGATGAAGAGGGAAAGTAGTATATAAGGAAGAAGGAGCCCTGAGGAAAGGGATCGGAGATTTTATCAGAAGACACACTGTAGCGATCTGAACTAACTTTGTAACCATTACCACTGTCATTCAAGAAATATATAAGTTGAAGCTCCTCGGACCAGTGCTGAGGACTGAATTGCTTGCTCAAGTTCATCTTTGTTTTACTTGTTCATCCTTTAAATTATCTTCAACTGTTGTTACACTCATTAAAGTCCAGTTCTTTTACCCACTCTCTACAAATTTATTGTATTAGGCTTGTTGGGCTTGAATTCACTCATTCCTTGGGAGCAGTGCTCAAATCGAGCCCTTACAGTTTACTATAAATAAAATTTTATTTTCTAAATTCTAAGAAAATTTATACACTACACACTGTATTTGTACAAAAAAAAAACTAAATACATGTATATATATTACATGTCATAAAATTATATATTTTTTATCATGTGGCTCACAATTTATTACTATAATTAATTTTTTATTTGATATCTTAGATAAGAATTCTAAAATTATTTAGTAATAACTATTCATGAACTAATAGATTCTCAAATAAATCATATATTATATAAGTTTATGGGCAAACCATGCAACACACGGGAATTCAACTAGTATTTATAAATTTAAAATTAAATTAAATATTTGTTTTAGTTATTTTATTCATCTATCATAATTATGTATTTCAATATGATAACACTTACATATTTAATATTGTCCCTTCATCATTGGCTCAATATATGTATCCATTTTAGAGCATGCAAAAAATATGCACTTTGCTATCCCAAAGCATTATTTTATCTGTAGGGGTATTAGGCCCAAGAGCTCATTATCTATGTATATATTGGGCCTTCAGGCCCAAGCCGAGGATAAGGGGTCATCCGAGGAAGGGTAAACATTGTCATGGGAGCCTATATTAGTGAATGAGGAGGTTAGTTTTGATCACAATGGCCCTGGAGGTTAGGCTGAGGATGAGTGCCTCCTCGGCTAACCCAAGTCGAGGTCCGTAGAGGTGGTCTGTCGTCCAGGGGGATGTTCCAGGAAGTTCTGCTAGCATGGATAAGCATTGCAAAAATAAAGGACAGAGGTGAGTCCTAAAATATCTAAGGAGAAAGCTGCTACCATCGCATTAATTGCTCTATAGCTAACTCTCTAACCGCATTAATGTGGAGCTGATACTTGAACAGTGGCTTTCAGCCTTACAGCTACTACCTAAAGACTTTAGGAAGGTGCTGATGGGACAAATATCAAGACCAACCATCTGGCCTGCACGTGGAGGGTGGAGATGAAAATAGAAAAGAGTATAAAAGAAGAAGGAAGCAATGAGAGAAAGGGATCTGAAATTTGTAAGAGAAAGCACTGTAACAGCTTGAATCACATCTGTAACCATTTTCAATCAATATATACTAGAACAGACCTCCTCGGATTGTGCCGATGACAAATTTACTTAGATAACTCCAGTCCATTTCTATTTGATTATCTTTTAAAATCTATTTTAACTGTTATCCCATTCATTAGAGCCTAGTTTCCCAACCCACTCTCTACAAATTCATTGTATTGGGCTTATTGAGCTTGAATTCAATCATACTTCGAGTCTAGGGTCCAAAATGCGTCCTTACATTATCTATTTTACATTCTCATTTAACAATACGCCATGCATCTCATTCTTTATTTTGCATTCCATCACATTAAATCATATATTTTCTACCAACACCAATAGTAAAAACTAAACCCAAATAGCAAAATTAGCTGCCACTTTTCCCCAAATCCATCGCCCACCTACCTCCCCAAATATGCACTTTGCTTTCCCAAAGCATTATTTTATCTATTTTACATTCTCGCATCTCATTCTTTATTTTGCATTCCATCACATTAATCATATATTTTCTACCAACACCAACAGTAAAAACTAAACCCAAACAGCAAAATCAGCTACCACTTTTCCGCAAATCCATCGCCCACACACCTCCCAACAACCACCGCCCATTGCAAAATCAAACCCATCAACCCAAACCTAAACTTGGTTAGCAACATAATAACCCACTAGTTTTTGAGAACCAAACCCAAGTCGATTTGAGTCCAAACCCAAACCCAACAATGGTGGAGCATCTAAACTTGGCGCCTTTGAATTCATCCTTATCCAACAATGATGAGCTCCAACAGAGAGAGAAAGAGAGATTTTTGGATTTATGATGAGCATGATAGAGAAAGACTTGGGATAAGAGGAGAGATGAAGAGTTATGAAATAGAGAGTTCAGATGAGATAGACCTCAAAGGAGAGAGAGATGTTGAATAAAGTAAGAGGTTTTTTTTTTTTTTTTTTTTTTTTTGGGAGAAGAAAAAAATTAAGTTTTTAAGTTTTAAAGGTTGTCTTAATTTAGATGTTACTTTAGTAATTTGTAAAAAAAAAAAAAAAAAAAAATTGCATTTTGACTCCATATATGGTATTTTGTGCATTTTTTTAAGAGTTTTTTTTTTTTTTTTTTGAGGAGGATTTTTTTTAAGATTATGAGCTATGTTACATCTTTGGAATTTTTGCATTCAAGTTGCTCACTAATTATCAAGATAGTTAGTCAAAATTCATGAATTTTTTTGTTCACATAAATTTTTTAATGAGTCTGTATATCTCACGTACTACTAGACTACAAGTCGTACTAAACAACTTAATCATCTAAAAGTCTAAACGACACAAGGAAATGACCTCATACATAACATCACTACTCCCAATTCCCATAACCTCCCAAACACGCCTCTAAAAAGGAAGGGACGACCCCATTTCCCCACTGATATTTTTCCACAATCCCCGACCAAGCATGAAACAACAACAACAACAACAAATATTTGAGATTTCTCCAATTTTTAATCTCTCTCTGTCTTTCCCCAAATGAAACCCTATTTGGTCAATTTTTCCTTTACTCTAACTCACTGAAAAAACATCCCTACCTCGCTTCGCTTTCCGATTCCATCTGTAACCTCAATTTCTCTCCTTTCCTTTCCCTTTTTCTCTCTTCCATTATTTTCAATCCACTCCAATTTCTAATCCTTCGATTTCACTTTTTTTTCGCAAATTCAAAATCCCCAAAAAAAAAAAATTTCTAGGGTTTTCGGTTTTTTCTTAATCGGAAAATGGAAGGGAACAAAGACGACGCTTTGAAATGCTTGAGAATCGGTAAACAAGCTATGGAAGCTGGAGATCGAAGCCGAGCCTTGAAATTCATCTCCAAAGCTCGTCGTCTCGATCCCACTCTTCCGGTCGATGATCTCTTATCGGAGATTGAGAAAGAATCCAATGGGCCCGGCGATCCACAACCTCAAGGCTCCTCCGGGCCCACCAATAACGGCACATCGGAGCCATCAAAACCGTCCGATCAGCCATCGGTCCGCCACCGAGGTCCGTCTTCATCGTCGGCCTCATCGGCATCCGCATCGGCATCGGCATCGGCCTCGTACACGGAGGAGCAAGTCGCGATCGTGAGGCAGATTAAGAAGAAGAAAGACTACTACGAGATTTTGGGGGTGGAGAAGAGTTGCTCGGTCGAGGATGTGCGAAAAGCGTATCGGAAACTGTCTTTGAAGGTTCATCCCGATAAGAACAAGGCCCCGGGCGCCGAGGAAGCCTTCAAGGCCGTTTCCAAAGCGTTTCAGTGTCTCAGCAACGTGGAGAGCAAGCGGAAATACGACGTTTCAGGGTCTGACGAGCCCGTTTACGAGCGTCGTCCTGCGCGGCGTGCTCACGGCTTTAACGGTGGATACTACGAAGCTGATTTCGATGCGGAGGAGATATTTAGGAACTTCTTCTTCGGTGGAATGGCTCCAACTGCCGCGACGCAGTTTAACGGGTTTAGTTTTGGGCAAGGAATGGGGCATAGGGGTGGTGGTGGTGATAATGGGTCCGGTGGGTTCAATCTTCGGATGCTAATTCAATTGCTACCAGTTCTGCTCATTCTGCTTCTGAGTTTTTTGCCGTCTTCTGATCCCATTTATGCTCTTTCGAGGTCTTATCCTTATGAGTATCGGTTTACCACCCAAAAGGGTGTTAATTATTATGTGAAGACTACCAAGTTTGAGCAGGACTACCCGCGGGATAGCGCGCAACGGGTGTCACTTGAAGGGAAAGTTGAGAGGGAGTATTTTACTATACTTGCACAGAATTGTCGGCTTGAGATGCAGCGGCGCCAGTGGGGATTTATTCGTGAGACGCCTCATTGTGACATGCTACAAAAGTTTGAATCTGTGGGGGCTTGACGATTTGGATCAAGGTTTTTAACTTTTCAATTTATCTCCTGTGTTTTTGTTTAAGATTTTACTGTATTATGAGGGTTACTTTTGGATCATTCTTTACAGAATATTAGTTAAGCAATGCTGAATAAGTAGGGACTATATAGGCAGGAAACTTTTGATTACATAATTCACTAGATGTGGTTTTGTATTGTGAAATATTTGTTATGAGACATACAAACATTGTTACTTTTAGTATTCTGCTATTTAACTTTACACATGTTTAGATAACAACAACCATTAAAACATAGTTGGCTATGGATCCTCAATAGAGTAGTCAAGGTTGGTCACATGCTTGTATTCTTTTCCAACACGTGTTTAGATACTTGATTAATTGTTGGGAGTGGTTTGATTGCAACTAACAAGCAATGGCCTTAACTATGCTATGCTGGGTTGACAAATTCACTTTGAAGGTTCTAAACTTGGCTGGAATATATATATATATATATATATAGAGAGAGAGAGAGAGAGAGAGAGAGAGAGAGATATTAAATTGTTAAATGCCAATTAAGAATTTTTTTTTTTTTTTTTTGTGGGTAAAAGGGGGAATTTATATAATAATTAAAGATCACATTACATCAAGTATGTCCATTAGACACCTGTAGTTGGTGTCTATTTACAAAATGAACCATGGAGCACTCTCTAGGAGTACACTTCTGCAAACGGGCCCATGTATAACTACAAGATACAAAAGATGGACAGTGTGAATAGATTTTCAGTTGGCTGCTTTGCTCCCTTCCCCTTTTTGCAAGCCTGTCCGCCACTCTGTTTACCTCATGGTATGTATGTTGTAGACAAACCATCCATTTTCTGTCTAGGAGGATCTGGCAATCACAAATTAAAAGTGGCCAAGGCCAGAGCCATATCCCCAGGAGAAGTTAGGCAATTTATAACTAAAGTAGAGTCTACCTCTATATTTAAATTTTTTTTTTTTTTGATAAATAACGTAAGAATATTATTAATAATAGAAAAAGTGCCAAGCCGAGTACATTGGGGATGTACTATGGGGGCACAAATCAGAAAACAAAATTACAATGATCAAGAAAAATAGGAAAAGAAGAACAAGAAAAATGAGAAAAGACCACACTCCATTCAAAGAGAGTGTGCAAGAAAAAAGACTTAATCTCTAGCAAAGAACGTTCACAACCCTCAAAACTTCTAGCATTCCTTTCACGCAAAATGCACCAAATCAAGCAATGAGGCACTAATCTCCAAACATCAATGTGACGATGTCGCGCAAACTTTCCTTGCCAAGCCTCAAATAACTCAAGAACAGTATGAGGCATAACCCATTGAATACCAAACAAGCAGAAAACCAAAGACCACAACTCCCAAGCTATGGAGCAATGAAGTAGAAGATGATCCACCGACTCCCCACATCTCTTACACATATAGCACCAGTTAAGCACTATCACACGTCTCTTATGAAGCTTGTCTATTGTTAAGATCTTACCTAAGGAAGCAGACCAAGAAAAGAAAGCCACCCGTGGAGGAACTTTCGACTGCCATATCATTCTCCATGGGAAGGAAACAACAGTAGGAGAATAGAAGGAACCATAATATCCTCTAACCTCAAAACCTCTATTCCTTGCAGGCTTCCAACAAACCTTATCTGGGCCAAACCCCCGCACTGTCGAAGAATAGACCAACCCCATAAATCGATCAAAGGCTTCTTCTTCCCAATCTTGGGGTGGACAACGAAATTGCACATTCCAGTGAAACCTCCCAGCAGACCAACCCATGATTTCAGCCACCGAGGAATCCTTTGACGTACTAATACAATAAAGCTTCGGAAAGGCCTCTTGGAGAGTACAATCCCTGCACCACACATGCTTCCAAAATTTCACTCTAGTACCATCCCCCACATCATATACTAGGAGTTTAGAGAAGTTCAACCAGCCACTTCTAATGTATCTCCACAGGCTGACCCCATAAGGACTTGTCACCTTTTTCGTACACCAACCACCCCAACTATTCCCATATTTTGCCTCTATGACCCTCCTCCATAAAGCATTAGTCTCTATGCCATACCTTCACAACCATTTTCCTAGCAAGGCAGAATTAAAGCTTCCCAAACGTCTTATACCCAGCCCCCCAGCCTACAAAGGCTTACAGACCTTGGCCCAATTAACTAAATGAATTTTAGGTTCACCACCAATCCCATTCCACAGAAAATCTCTATGTAATTTCTCCATACGCTTTGCCACCTTACCCGGTAAAGGAAGAAGGGAAAGGAAATATGTAGGTAAAGACGAGAGTGAGCTTTTAATGAGTGTCACCTTACCCCCTTTAGATAAATACATTCTCTTCTAGCCTGCTAATCTCCTCTCCATTCTCTCTAGGATAGGATTCCAAACAGGTAAGTCCTTAAACTTAGCACCTAATGGAAGACCCAAATATTTCAAAGGCAGAGAAGATTGCCCACACCCCAACAGATCCACCAAAGCCTCCAAATTATGCACCTCACCAACAGGTACCAACTCAGATTTCCCCAAATTAATACGAAGCCCTGACACCTCCTCAAATCTAGCAAGAATCGCTCTCAAATTAGTAATCTGATAAGGTTCAGCATCACAAAAAATCAAAGTGTCATCTGCAAATAGAAGATGAGACACCATCACTAATGGACCAGCCGTACTACCCACAGAAAAGCCTGAGAATTGCCCAGCGGAGGCAGCCACATCCAACATACGACTTAAAGCCTCCATCACAATATCAAACAACAATGGAGATAATGGGTCCCCTTGCCGAAGCCCCCTAGAACTTCCAAAGAAATTAGATGGACTACCATTGATCAGAATGTAAAACTTTACAGTTGAAATGCAATACCTTATCCATTTTCTTCATTTCTCTAAGAAACCACAACGCTGAAGCATGTACATTAAAAAGTCCCAACTCACATGATTATTATGCCTGCATCCCATGCCATGTATAACCTTTGCCGAACTGCCCAAAGCTCAGCTATATTGTTGGTTGTTAAACCTATGTGAGAGGGAAATCCAATGATTCATCTCCCTTGAGAGTCTCTTATCACTCCCCCACCTCCAGCATATCTTGGATTGCCTAAGGTACTTCCATCGATGTTCAGAGTAACAAATGGATCAACAGGAGGTTGCTAAGAGATGTTTAAGATGCATTTGGGAATGCTAGATTTGCGAGGATGAATGAATGGAAAATACTCCGAAGATAAGTGAAGGGTTCTGTGCGGCATTTGATTACGGGTGTCAGATGGTGGGTTAAAAATCCTCTTTTTGCAAGATAACCAAAGTTGCCAACTCCCATAGGCAAAAATAATATTCCAAGGGGTATAATTAGAGGTAACTGGAAGAAATTGATGTCTCTTTGTCCAGGAAGAGGAATACAAAATTCTATGGCTCACATAGAATCCCTTATAGCATGCAAAGTGGTTTCAGGAAGATTACATCTAGGACAATCATGAGTAAATCCAGGGAAATTGGCCAGATTTTGAATAGGGAAGTTGTATGTGAGTTTGGTAAAAAGGTTCCTGTGAATTCATGGGCTGTGACTTGCTGCATCCAAGTTTGTCAGTTGATATTTATGTGAAGGAGCTATTTTCCATGAGATAAAACAAAGGCAGTGGTATCTTGTTGGGTAAGTATGTAGGATATTGTTCACAAGTGGTTCAAGGCAGTTAGTTGGGGGCAAGTTTGGATCTCCAAAACTTAAGTGAAGTAAAGCTGTGAATTTGGTACTTAAAACAATAATTAATGTTTCTAATTTTTAAATTGTACTGATCTGGAGTGGCTTCTGCCTGGTGCAATTGTGAAATTCTTAACTGTCAAGATAATATGGGTTAGATTCTTCAATCTTGACAGCAGCTACTTCATTCCAAAATGCTGAGAATGTGGCAAAGTGCTGAGAATGGAGTATGGCTAACTGTAATGGGTTATATGTTTACCCAAGTGATAGATAATGTTTAAAATATATTAGATGTGTGCAACAAAGTGCGCAGCTTTGCAAGTACTAGACGGTTTTTCATGTATGAATTATAATTTTCAATATATAAATATATATAAAGCTTTCAAAAAGATTGTTAAGTGCCATTATTGTACCTTTGGCATTTGTGTTTAGCTGTCCTTTTACTTGTAAATATTGCATGTAAAATTATAGGAAAAGGCTAGAGCTACAAACCTTTTTTTACAAAATGCTGATGTGGTGAGTAGTTATTAGTAAGTAAAAAAGTAATGTTAGTGGTAAGGCCAGATGAGAATGAGTAAGAGTTTGCCACATTAACAGTTTGTAAAAATATTATAAAAAAAAAATGTGCCTGTAGCATTACTCAAAATCATATAGTTTATGGATTAGTTGCAAAGGTTGCCGCATTGGCTTGCCAACATTTGACTTCCCCCCACCCCCCTTCCACACACCCCACAAAAAAAAATTCCAGGAGTTATTTTTGTTTTTGTATATGGTAAAACATAGCAACTTTTATCTAGAGTAATTTGTTTCTTCTTTGCAGATTGCTTGTTCAGTGCCACCGGCCCACCGTCTTAGCATTTCCTATTCTGAAGAATGCACGGAGACTGGGGAATCTGCACAAGAGTAAAGGGTTATAGCACCTTTAGCTTCATATCTAGTAGACTAGTACTACACTGCGCCATGATGTTGTAAAATTATTGCCTTTAACTATGTGAATGCTTGCTGCAGTTTGGATGCATCGGGCAAGTTAAACCATTTTTTAGGCTATATACTATGTTGAATATAGTATTTTTTGTCATATTCTGTATGTGTCTGTTAAATGAGTGGCTTTTTCTCCCAACCCGCAACATTTATTCATGCTGAGTGCATAGTTAAGAGGTGGATTAGATATGTACGGTTATTAAGCTTGCAAAATACTGGGGTTTTCTTTAAATTATATCCTGTTTTGGCATCGTTGACAAAGCTTTTAAGATGATCATAATGTTAGAAGTGTAGAGTCGAAAGTCTTGTATTTTAATTATGTTACAATGGATTGAACAGGTACCCCTTTTCTGTATGTTAATCTTGAGGTAGTTTTGATTATTAATAAAACTATGGTACAGTTCTTTAGGTAAAGCACATTATGTTCCCAAATTAATCCATTTTTAAACAAATAGCACCATTGAAGCTATTGTCCTTGAGAATGAACATTGGTTGATTACCTATCAAAAAGAAAAGAAAGAACGTTGGTTGTGCTTTATTAGTCAACACAACTATGTGTTTAAATTTATTTAGAGAATCTAATGTATTGCATCTAATAAGCAAGTGTTTACATATTTTGCTCTTATATAGTACTACGCTCCGTTTTGTTTTGAAGTAAAATATTTTTTAAAAAATATTTTTCTTTATTTAGGTGTTTGTTTGCATGTAAAATGTGGTCAAACTTATAAAATATTTTCAATTGATTGTAAAATCCTTTGTAAAAAGTAGTAAAACGTGATAGAAGGATAGTGTGACAGAAAATTATGATAATGATATGGTAATAGTAGAAGAATAGTGTGATGGAAATATCTAATTTAATATGGAGGAAGTTCATTTTATGGTTACATTTTTTTAATCTGAATTTATTTGTTTTCAAATAGAGATAATCATTTTACGTTAGATGTTGGTTGCGATGGATGGTAGTGAAAGCAACATGTGGTATTGATGGTAATGGTGACGGTAATAATAGTGGGTGGTAGTGGTGGCAGTGTGTGTTAATTTGAAGAGTAATCAAAGTAGTCAATATCATACTGGTACCAATTGGTATCTACTGTACTGGTTACTAGATTGGTGCCAATATTCTTTTGAAACATTCGGGTAAAATTTTGTTATTAAAAAAATGGTTATAAATAAAAAATTTTTATACAGCTAATATATTAAGTTAATATAGTTAGTTGAATTTTTTTTTTTTAAGAAAGTAATTAGTTGAATACTTGGGCTTATAAAATGTGTGTTCTAGATATTATTTTTATAAACATAAATAAGGGGAGATTAGACTTAACCCAACTGTGGTTAAGTTGGTTTTGATTTTGCCATTTGTGGTTTGAAAATTATCATTTTACCCATCAGAGATGTCCTCCGTTAGGCCTCCATAACTCACTTTTGTCAAAAAACAAGGGTAAATGTGTCTTTTGCTTTTTTTTTATGACTCTTTCCTCCCTGCTATCACAGTTAATATAAAAAACACACCTAACAAGAAACCTAGAGAAGGCTCAAAGTTGAATTACAAGGCTCGTGGCAATCAAGATACATCAAACACTTTGCTACTATCAAAATCGCACAGAAAAAAGTTTTATATTCTTCTAAAGGACTAACTCGTTTGAAGTCGAGTTCCATGCTTCCAGGGAGCACAACTACGACGGGTGATTCACTGCCAATTACAAATTAGTCCTTTTTATACCACAAGAGCTGCCATAACAAATAAGCCTGAAAGAGATTGCAAAAAAAAAAAATGTCATCTCCAAAAACTAAACGAATCTTTAGGTCTGTACTTAAAAACAAACGAATCATTCATTTAGGGTTAAAGCCAAGAAACCATATCGTGGTAGTAAATACCCAAATAAAGATAGAAAACCTGACGAGAAAGGGACAAGTCAAAGGCTCGTTATTCAGGGAGAAATCCAAGAAGCCAAAAGGGACATTAGATTACACCATATTAGACCATCACAACACAGCTATACGAGAAAATTAGAGAGAATCCCTAGTAAAAAGAAGAGTTTCCCCAGTAGAGTAAAATACCACAAAAAAGAGTATTCTGGGAATTTGTAGTAGAAGAGTAGTTTTGAGTTTTGACATGCTGCACCACTAGGATAACTTCCTCTCTTCCATGAAGACCTCCTCACCAAAATCTCTCTAAAAGAATTATTCCAGCGAGGCATCTTGGATTCAAGTCTTAAACTTCACAGTTTTGTGCACCTTTAGGAATAAAGCAACAAGGCTGCAAGAGTTGGGGCCGAAAACCTTGTGGCCCAACTCCTGTTATGAAGTACATATATATATGAGATTACATATGCTAACCTATTGCAAGCTAACATTTACTACTTGATAATATTTCCTTTGGGTTTTAGTATTTGCATGCAGGTCATTAGCAACAACAGAAAAATAAAAGGTCACTGTGCTGTTGAAAGTGGGAAAAGGTTCTTTCTACGGCAGTAGATGGAGAAAGGTTTCTTCTGTGACAAAAGAAGACGCAGAAATGTTCCTTCTGTGGTAGAAGAGGAGAGTAAGTCCATTTTGCATGAATGTTCTTCGGACTTTGGATTTAATGTTTGTGCACAGACTTGGCAGCGGCAAGATGAGACCTCCAAGACCATTCCGCAAAAATGCCGGACCTGGTTCCAAACTAGAAGCTGTCTAGTGGTTTCGGGACATGTGTCTAGGGTGTGAAAAAGTAGAAAAAAGACCCTAACAATGGATCAGCTGTAGACCAACAAAGTGCACAGCTTTGCAAGTACAAGATGGTTTTTCCAAGTCTCAACTATAATCTGTCATTAGACATGATAAATATTTCAAACACATTATAGCTACAAGATAAGCATCAGTTTTGAAAATGATTATCAAGTCCATCATTGTGCCTTTTGTATTTGTGTTCAGCTGTCCATAACCTTATAAATTTTGCATGTAAAATCATATAGTTTTTGGATTAGCTGCAGAGGTGTAATTACTTAAGAGAGAGAGAGAGAGAGAGAGAGAGAGAGAGAGAGAGGGTAGCATGGATATGTGCTAGTTTCTCTTTGGCTTACCAACAATGAACTCATTTTTTTTTTTTTTCAAATTTCAATTAAATTTTTTTCGTTTTTGCATTGTAATGGTCAAATGAGCAAAATGGGAACTTTTATCTGGAGCAATGCGTTTCTCCTTGCAGATCGATAGCTGTTTAAGGCAGAATGGACGAAGCTTATAAGATGGTCATAAAACATAATGGTAGATATATATAGGAGTAGAAGTCTTGTGTTTTAATTATGTGAAAAAGTATTGAGTTGGAATTCCTTTTTTGTATGCTTGTCTGGAGGTACTTTTGATTATAGTTCTCTTAACTCTGGACAAAATGTGGGTTGTCCCATGAAGCAGTAGAACTCAACCGTGGTTTCCTTCTATTCGATGTGATGCTTACTAATCTAACGCTCCTCTCCATTATTCCATTTCCTGCAATATTTTGTGGATAACAAGTTGAATTTTTTTTTGGTGTGTGCATGTTTTGGGGGGGACTGGTGGAAAACTGATGTTTGAAGTACTGAAACCATACCCTAACTTTCTATTTTAAAACAACCATTCCTTAAATAAAAAGGTTAATGTAGTATTAGGACCAAGAATTTTGGAGATTGAATTCCTTAAATTAAAAAATTAATGTTATATTAGGAAGAAGAATTTAACAGAAAACTGGAGTCGACATGATTTTTTTTAGTAAGTGCGTTTTGGACCCCAATGTGGAGGGAAATGTGATGAAATTCAAACTATTAACTTTCACTTCATGAGGTCTGGTTCTGAGTCGATTGCTTTATCTCAAAGTTCAATTGACGTGAATACTAACTCCATTAAAAAATATGAATTTTTGAACAAGCATATTTGAAATTTAAGAAATTACAGTCTAATCAAGTAGTTGTTACACCTATGATTAAGTATGACAATGAAGTAGTTGTTGTTACACTGATGATTAAGTATGACAATGACTTTGTAATAGTGGTGGTATGGTGTGATGGTGTTGGTGGCAATAGGGTGATAGTGATAGCGACACATGGTAGTGATGGTAATGATAATTGTGGCTGATTTAGTGGTGGCAATAGCAATGATAAAAATTATGATTGTGGTAGTAGCAATGGCAACGTGAAGAGTAATAGTGGCACCATGAGAAAGATAATATTGTTAGAATTTATCATTGACACATTCTTCATGAAATTTGAAACTCCGGGATTTGGTTATGGTTGAAAACCGTTCAATTTAAAGTTTTACAGAATTTTGAAGTTACTCTTCTGTTGGCATAAAAAGAGAATTAACATTGAAAAACATAAAATGACAATTTTAAAAAGAAAATCCTGCATCAAAATTTCTCATCCAAACACTCCATATGATGGTAAAACAAAGGCTAGTACAATGACTGGTACTAATTATGAATAATCTTGAATATTACCTTTCAGAGAACAGAGTTGTAATTTGTATGAAAAAAGAAATGCATCGTTGAAATAAAAACTGCAGATCACAAGTAAGCAGAGAGGGTATTTGTATGATGCAATAACAGCCATGACAAATGTTTTATTCATCCATAATATGCACTCAGTCAAGGCCATAGCATTGACCCATAGAAGAAAGTTTGTAGCAGCAAGATCATGTTGTCCAAGGCACTGAGGAGATTAACAAAAGAAACATCTCATCCAATTGATATCAACCTTAACAAGTATATTTAATCCAAGTCTCTGTTTTGACTGTCAGTCTACATAACAGAAAAGATATTCAGATCTATAAAATTTATGCGGAGTATGACCAAGCCTAATCTCCTATATATCTCCTTTCTTCTTGGTCTCTGTTAAATCTGTATGGTGAGAGCCATGTATTGAAACTGGAAATTTATATCTCTAATTCTTTGAGGTAGCGATCAGCAATGCCAATGTGCCTAAAACTATGTACTGCAAGAAGATATGGTAATTTAGAATTGAAATATGAAAGTTTAAACCAGTAAAAAGAAACAATTTAATTTCACAAGCAGTGCCAAGCCCAAGGAAAGGTTACATAATTTAAACTGAATGAACTTTTTTTGTCATAAGGAAAGGAAAATGGATGATTTGAAGCAGTTTTGAGAAAATGTCTCATTTCTATTGATAGAAATAAAGGATTTCATGCTGCAAAAACTTTAAAATTTCAACACAAGCAAACCTTGATTATGGGGTTTTCAGTAAGGATAAGTTTGATCCAACCAACATAAGGCAATAACCTGCATGGAAAAGGAATATAATTGAACATCGTGCAGATCAAAGGAAGTCATTGATTAGGTTTCTTTTGGATACAATATATTGACAAGTTTTGACCATATGATGTAGATCCTGGAAGAATGATCAAACCTTTGGCTTCATGAAAAATTGAGATGCTTAATGTACAGGTCTATGGTTTATTATATTTAAAAGCCAAATAGGCACTGATTATCTAATGGACGAAGACACTTTTAAAGAGCTGGATATGCTTAATCATTTAATTTTAGCCTAGGCAAGCCCCCAAGCATGAGGCACAATCCTCTTGAAGAAGCCAATCAAATAAATTTGTCATTGATATGACCATGCCAAGGCAGGGACAGCACCACAGGAAAGCAAGCACTGAGGGACAAAAGGTTCATCCCACATTGGAGCAAAGACCTGCAAGCCCCCGGTTTCCATCAGCAGCTTGCTCTTGTGTGTTATTGGTGAAATGAACACTATTTGCCTTGCAAGAGTGTGTTGCCTAGACAACCCCCAAGCATTAGGCTCAACCCCATGAAGCCAACCAAATTAATCAATCATCGGCACGCTTGGACAAAGCAGGGTCAGCACCTCAGGAAGATATTTTATCATGCTCATGCATTTAGCTCCATTATGCTCGATGTGGACATTTGTGGAGAGAGAGAGGAATGATTGTATGTTTGAAGATGTGAAAACCTAATTGGTTCAAATGAAACGGGCTTTCATAAGAACATTGTTCAAATGATCCCAGGTTTTGGGTCCTATCAATATCCTCTCTCTTGTAGATTTTATTGAATATTTATTTGTTTGTTTTTAATTCCCATTCATTTGTAGTTCTTTATACTATTTTATGCATATCATTTGTACATCAGGTAGTTCCTATTTTCCAATAAAAAATAATGACTTAGAAAAAATATTGACATAAACTGACATGAGTATATAAATCAACTTATGGTATCTCTAATATAAGTTTATTTGTGATGTCCTGTGTATTAATTAAAAAACTTTCACTGTGCATAACTAAAATCTATATAACATTTTCTTCTAAAATAAAATAAAATATCTATATAACATTCTAAGAATGCTTTGTTCTTTTGACAAGTTGGTAGTAAAAGAAGAGGTATTATTCTACAAGTGAACTTTACCCAACCACTCTCGCAATGACGTGGTGTCGTAGCAACCAACGTTGGCCTCGAGCATATAATATCCTGTCATCCAAATGATTATTGTCTCCTGATAAAATTAGCAGAAGGGAAATTAGAGTCAATAAAGTGTAGTATTTGCTTAAACAGTATCATATGATTAAAATCACTCATACTAATACAGTCAAACTAGATTTCAATTTGAAAGACAATATAAATTTTCATGACTATGTCAGGTTTATGCAATCCCATAATAAAGACTGTCAAAGAGGAATTTCAATGATGAGCAATGATAAATTTAGAGATAAATAATATAGTACCTCTTGTGAGGATATAAACTTTTCCAGTATTTCGGTGCCCATGAACCTGACAAATGATAAAAGATGTATCTTTAGCGCAGATATATATGTTGTTAAAAATAAACAGCAACGAATGAATATGGCCTGCTGCAGCAGAAGCAATAAATTATTCACTTAATTGATTACATAAAAAGTTATCGATGTTGGGGTATAAGATAGGACTGACTGAATATAAAAGCATTAACCAATATTGAGGTAGGGCAAAACCAAAAGGATGCAAAAATAAAATTGAAAAATAGAATAATACAGGATAAATAACCTATGAGCCACTACCTAGGCTTGCTTGGAGTCAGCGCCAAACAAGAGAGAGCAAAATCATACCATTCCAAGAGAACTTTTACTAATCAATTAATAAAACTGTCTCCATAGGAGTACAATACTGTTTTATATAGATTACTAAGACTAAACCCTAATTCTAATTGTAATTGACTTAGGAAATCCTAATAATTGAATAACGAATATACTCTTGATTCTATGAAATTTAATAAAATACTATCAACTTCACTATCTAGATGTCGAGCCTTGGTGCAATGACTTATGAATGAAGTTAAAATACAAACACATGTACTCTTGACTCTAGGAAATTTAATAAAATACCTTCTTCGGGATCAGTTACCTTTGCTTCATGCCTTGTGAATGAAGTTATATACTTCAACTTATGCTAAAATGGACTGGGGTTTTGGTGTTGGAAGCAAGTTTGTTTCCAAGTGTTTCTTTGCCTAGGTTTCCAAAGATTCTCAACCATTTTGGAGTGTTCGGCAAATAGATGTACCTTAGCTATGTTTATATCATATTGATATGGATAAAGCAGGGACAAGTGAAGGCTGAGTGACATTGAATAGAAAAAACACACAAATGAAAGACAAACAAGCTGTCAACAGAAAATTCTTACCGTGATTACTCGGTGGGAAATAGGAACATCAAGCCCCTGAAGATTGTACAAAAGATACTATTAGAGCATCCAATCTAGACGCTTAAAATTTTAAGTGGAGATGCACAATCAGCATATATGCCCACATCAAATACAACACCTTCTGGGAATTGTATTAATACCCCCTCTCATATCCAGGCCCAAAGAACCTAACCGATTGAGAGACCAATGGGGCTAACTGACTCAACTGAAGTAGAGAAAAACAGGCCTGGCATGTGGAGTTAAAGCACAATGTATGATAGCAGCAAAAAAGGAACATACATCTACATTGAAGAGGATGATTTCTCCTGCATGAATGGGATCCTTGCTAATATTCAAGAACATGAGGTCACCCTGCCAGAGAATCAAAATATTATGCCAATAAACAGAATGAAGCCAAATAGAGCATGTAATAGTTAGGCACTTCACTACATCTACATAAGAAGTGTCATAACATAGTTATATGAAAAAATCCTACTAAGTCAGATTTATAGTTTAAACCCCTCAGTGATTAAAAACGTGGAATTAAATTTTTTAAAAAAACATTTAATTACATAACATATTAAAAAAAAGAGAAACAGTGACTCTTCCATAACATAGTTACATGAAAAAATCCTATTAAGTTGGATTTATAGTTTAGATCCCTTTGTGATCAACGATTGCTGAAATAAATTAAATAAACATTTAATCATATATATTCGCAAAAATATACCCAGAAATTTATATATTTAGGCCTCATATATAGGACCAAAGAATGGTTATGAGGTGCAAAAAACCTTTCCAATGGAAAAATCACTACGTGGGCAAAAGTATTCTCGTCGCAAAATCACATAAAGAGAAACAGTTACAATGTCAATGACTCACAAAACCTTTGTAGCGTAGACCTATGCAAACTCTGTAAGTGCTTTACTTGCCTTCCTACTGCAATATCCCCAAAATTTCTAGAATTCTTTTCCAGTGATCTCCTCTGAACCAGAATCTCTATGTGATGCCCCAATTTGATTGATTGTGTGATGTGTGTGGGTGTGTGATGAGTCCCACATCGGGTATTTATTGGGTTGAACTGGGCTTTATTAACTCCTAAAAGGAGCTTCAATTGTGACTAGTTCTTTTGAGGTAAAGCGCAGATGTGGCTAGCGCTTTTCCTTGGGTCATTACATATGGTATCAAAGCCGGCTCGGTAACCCCGTGTGGGCTCAGAGACACTACCTCACAAAGTGGGCCCTAACGAGGATGTTAGGGATTTAAGTGGGGGAGATTGTGATGCCCCAATTTGATTGATTGTGTGATGTGTGTGGGTGTGTAATGAGTCCCACATCGGGTATTTACTGGGTTGAACTGAGCTTTATTAACAACTACAAGGAGCCTTAATTGCGACTAGTCCTTTTGAGGTATAGCGCAGATGTGGCTAGCGCTTTTCCTTAGGTCGTTACACTCTAGCACTCCAAGGACATTTTAAAAATTTTCTCAATGAACCCCCGCTAGACTTGGGCTCTCTGGTTTCAACCTCACTTTGCTCACAATGGGATTGAAATTATATGTGTGGTATATAAAAAGTTCTACGATCTTGGCTTAATCAATGGAGTGTGAAAGAATGCTTAAGATCAAGAACAAAAACAAACTGAGGGAGAGGAAGATTTTTCTTATTTTGCTCTCAAAACTCTCAAAATTTTATTTTTCTTTTTGCTCTCTCTTGGTGCTTTCAATGGCAGCAACACCCAGCCTAAAAAGAAAGCTCCCCATTCTATATATTTTTTCTACACAGCCAGCCTTAATACAAAAATGAAAGCCCAGCCCTCCTTTTGTTCCACTACCCACATGTGCCATTTGTAAAGAACCTCAGCTCCTCGTCTTTGGATTTTGTGTCAGCCTACTGCACTCAACAAACCACTACATGCATTTAATGAACTTCACATCAGTCACTTAGGCATACTTAAAAAAACAGAAGGCTTCAAGTGGCTTCCTTTCAGTCAACAGAGCAAGAGGGCCTCTGCTGCTTGAGCAATCCAAAACCAGGGAAGAGGCCAAAAATCTCTGTGATGGGTACTGTCCGCGCTATATTGCTTGCTCAAGCAAGATTCTGCTAATTGTAATATTTTGATGCAGCAACTGTTAACTGATTTTTTGGATCAAGAATTTTTCATCCTAGTCAAATTTCTGTCACGGAAATTAGCCATTTAAAATCCTAACACTATATGCTTCACTGATGGAATGTATAAGGGTGAACACAGAAACATGCTGCCCCTAAGGATCAAGCACCGTGTATGAAAGAAGTAGTCAGAATCTCCACATCACATAATTGTAGGTATTCACTCCTTTCTACATCACAGTATAGAATCTTTCATACAGCTTTCTCGGCAAATAGACAAAGTAGACTATGGAAAAATACAAGATTCTGTGTTGTTACTGGTACAACTACCAATGCATGGCCATCATCTGCCAGCAATTCCTATCACAACTTAGTAAACCCCCCAGTAATATTCTCATAGATTTTTTTTCCTGATTGGTAAGTTATACACGCATCCAATGAATCTTGAAACCCACAATAAGGATAGGAGTTGCCAATTAAATTAGAGCTCTTTGACATATAATTAACACTAAAGAGTAATTCAAACATTCATTTATTATTATATTTTGGAATCCATTAATCACATTCACCACACCAGTAATAAAGAAAACCAAAAGCATTTGTATAATTAAAAAAACTGAAGCAATCATCATAATTGTGACAACAAGAACACATCATTATTAAAAAAGAACTCCATTAGATACACAGCTTGTAAATGCAAAATAGGGGTCTAAAGATACATCAAGCACTTTGCCACAATAAAATTGCAAAGAAAAACCAAAAAAGTGTTATATACTACTACAGGACTTACTCTCTTGATGCCGGGTTCCATGCTTTCAGAGATTGCAACTCCAAGAAGTGATCCAGGAGAATCAGCACCGGCTAGACATGCTAGTCCTTCAGATAATATGATAACTGACGAAAGAAATGAGACTGAAAAAAAAAATGCAATGCTTCTTAGAGCATGAAGAAGTAAACAGAATTTTTTTTTCTTTCAAGAACATCAAGTAGTAAACAGAAACTTTTCAAGATTCAAATAAGAAGCAACCTTGGTATCATATATAAACCAATAAGAAATTCAAGAACATGTCAAACATGTACATTTTGAGGGTCAAATAAGAACATGTCAAATAAGAAGCAAGCAGCTTTACTGACACATAGTAAGAGCAATAAAAATGATGTGGGATTAGAGTATGGACCAAGATTGACGAGCTGAGGGAGAGGTCTGATTCTTCTGGATTTGACAGAGTCCACAGTATTTCTAATCCATCCCATTTTCTTTTTCTTTGCTTCTTCTACTGGGTATGAAGTATGAAGTATGAAGTATGAAGTATGAAGTATGAAATATGAAAGACACACAAACTTTTTTATAGTTAGAAAGAAGACGCGGCAACTTTGGTTTGTATAGTTTTTTAGAAATTCGGTTTTTACAGTTGGTGGCGTCGTTGAGTTGGATTGTATATATATAAGGTTGGAATGGAGGAACTTTCTGTTTTGGTTTCAACCGTTAGTACTTTTCATAAGTTTCATTTGAGTATCAAATTTTGTGGGTCCCAAAATGAGCATTGGGTTGTGGCACAATGAATGATGTTGGACATCTCAATTTGAATAATGTTAATTTCACAACAAAATTCACAACTTGATTGTGTGGTGAGTTGTGAATGAAGGAGTTGTGGACCAACACTTTACTCCACCACTCACAACCCATCACGTGGGCAAATTGTGACAAAATTTATGAGTTCTGTTATTGTAATAGCATTATTCCCTGGATTTATGTGGCTCCTAAAGTAATGTTATATATACAAAATTTTTCATAACAAAACTTAAGTGGCAATCTATTACTAGTTTTCATTTGAGTTTATCATTGACATAATTTTTTTACCTACTACTAATAATTTTCCATCTAGAATTTGTTGTGAAATTATTGCGATAATATTGTGTCCCTAGCTTTATTCATAGGGTAACATTTTCACAACATCCTTACACTTATTTATTTTATTTTATACCTCCATTCTCCTAAAGCAAAAACTAATCAAAAAAAAAATTAATAGGCAAAAATTAATTGATAAACTTGAGAGTGGAAAATTAATTAGATGAGTACTTGCTTGAGAGAGAGAGAGGTTGGCGTAGAGATGTGCTTGTTTCTCTTTGGCTTACCAACAATGAACTCATTTGTTTGTTTGTTTGTTTGTTTCAAATTTCAATTAATTATTTTCGTTTTCGCATTGTTTATGGTCAAATGAGTAAAATGGGAACTTCTATATAGATTAATGTGTTTCTCCTTTGCAGATTGCTGTTTAGGGCGGAATGGACGAAGCTTATAAGACGGTCATAATGTTTTTTTTTTTTTTGGTTGCTAAAAAGATTATCATAATGGTAGATATATAAAGGAGTTGAAGTCTTGTGTTTTAATTATGTGAAAAAGGATTGAGTTGGAATTCCCTTTCTGTATGCTAGTCCGGAGGTAGTTTTGATTATAGTTCTATCAACTCTGGACAAAATGTGTTGTCCCATTGAAGCTGTAGAAGTCAACCGTGGTTTCCTTCTAATTGATGTGATGCTTTTACTAATCTAACACTCCCCTACAATATTCCATTTCCTGCATTATTTTGTGGATGACATGTTGAATGGGGATAGATCTTTTATGTAGTAGCTTCTCGCTGCTACAAATTGTACATGAGCAAGGTGGCATGCACTGCACTCCTCGTGTGCAAAAATGAACAACCAGAAATTTTTGGGAGTGGCGGGGTGGGGGACTGGTGGAAAACTGATGTTTGAACTTTGACGTACTGAAACCATACCCTTACTTTCTATTTTAAAACAACCATTCCTTAAATAAAAAGGTTAATGTAATATTAGGACCAAGAATTTTTGAAGTTTGAATTCCTTAAATTAAAGATTAATAATATGTTAGGAAGAATAATTTAACAAAAAAACTGAAGTTGACATGATTTCTTTTTTCTTCTATAAGTGCGTTTTGACCCCCAAGGCGGAGGGAAATGGGAGATTCAAACATGTAACTTTCACTTCATGAGGTTTGGTTCTAGTTGATTGCTTTATCTCAGAGTTCAATTGATGTGAATACTAACTACATTATTTTTTTTTTTTTTTTTTTTGAACAAGTATATTTGTAACTTAAGAAATTAAAGTCTTATGAAGTAATTGTGACATTGATGAAAAAGTATGAGAATGACTTTCTAATAGTGGTGGAACGGTGTGATGGTGGCAATGGGCAATAGTGATAGCGATAGTGGCAGGTGGTAGTGATGGTAATGACAATGATGTGGTAATAGTGATGATGGCTTTTGTAGTGGTGGCAATGGCAATGATAATACTGATGATTGTGGTAGTAGCAATGGCAACAATGACAATGGTGGTGGCAGTGTGAAGAGTCACAGTGGCAGTACGTGAAAAGTACTATTGTTAGAATTTGTCATTGACACATTCTTCATGAAATTTGAAATTCCAAGATTTGGTTATGGTCAAAAACCTTTCAATTTAACATTTTACAGAATCTAGAAGTTATTCTTCTGTTAGCATAAGCAAGGGAATTAACATTGGAATCCAATCACTCCATATGATGCTAGAAGTACAATGACTGGTACTAATTATGAGTAATCATGAATATTACCTTTCAGAGCATAAAAAAAATAAGAAATGCATCATTGAAGAAAAATTGCAGATCACAAGTATGCAGAGAAAAGTATTTGTATGATGCAGTAACAGCTATGACAAATGTTTTATTCATCCATAATATGCTCTGTGTCCAGGCCGTTGCAATGACCAATGGAAGAAAATTTGTAGCAGCAAGACCATGTTATCTAAGGCACTGAGGAGATTGATAAAAGAAACATCTCATCCAATTGATATTAACCTTAACAGGTATTTAATCCAATTGGCAGTGTTTTGACTGTCAGTCTACAGAACAGAAAAGATGTGGAGTATGACCATGCCTAATTTCCTATCTATCTCCTTTCTTCTTGGTCTCTGTCTAGAAAGAAAAATCTGTATAGTGAGGACCATGTATTGAAACTGGAAATTTGTATCTAATCATCAATCATGGTCCGCAATCCCATTGTAACTATAAATATGTACTGCAAGAAAACATGGCAATTTAGAATTGAAATATGCAAGTTTAAACTGGTAAAAAGAAACAATTTAATTTCACTACAAGTGCCAAGCCCATGGAGAGGTTACATATTTAAACTGAATGAACTGTTTTTGTCTGAAGAAAGGGAAAATGCATGATTTGAAGCATTTTTTTAGAAAATGTCTCATTTCTATTGATCGAAATAAACGGTTTTCATGTTGCAATAGCTTTAAAATTTCAACAGAGGCAAACCTTGAATATGGGCTTTTCATTAACGATAATTGCGATCCAACCACAATAAGGCAAAACCCTGCATTGAAAAGGAATATAATTGAACATAATGCAGATCAAAAGAAGTCATTAATTAGGTTTCTTTTGGAATAAATTGGAAAGTTTTGACCATATGCAGGTCCATGTGGTAGAATGATCAAACCTTTGGCTTAAGGGATAATTGAGATGCTTAATGTACAGTCAATGGTTTATTATTATTAATAGCTAAATAGGCACAGACAATCTAATTGACAAAGACACTTTTAAGGAGCTGAATATGCTTAGTAATTTAATTTTAGCCAAGGCAGGCCCCCAAGCATGAAGCAAAAACCCCATGAAGCCAATCAAGTAAATCTGTCAATGATATGACCATGCCAAGGCAGAGACAGCACGACAGGAAAGCAAGCACTGAGGAACAAAGGTTCATTCCACATGAGAGAGAGCAAAGATCTGCAAAGCCAGTTGCCATCAGAAGCTTGCTCTTATTTGGTATTGGGTGAAATGAATACCATTTTCCTTGCAAGAGTGTGTTACCTAGACAACCCCCAAGCATTAGGCTCACCAAATGAATCCGTCATTGGCACGCCCAAACAAAGCAAAGGTCAGCACCTCAGGAAGATATTTTATCATGCTCACTTATTTACCTATGTTATACTTGATGTGGACACTGTGGAGAGATTGTACTTTTGAAGATGTGGAAGCCTAATTGGTTCAAATGAATCGGGCTTTCATAAGAACATCATTCAAATAATCTCAGGTTTTGGGTCTTAGCAATATCCTTTCTCTAGTATATTTTATTGAGTATTTTTTTGTTTGTTTTTAATTCCCATTAATTTGTAGTTCTTTATAATATTCTATGCATATCATTTGTCCCATGAGGTACTTCCTATTTTCCAATAAAAAATAATGACTAAATGAAAAAAATTGACGTAAACTGAAATTCATAAAAATCAACTTATGGTATCTCTAATATAAAGCTGATTTGTGATGTCCTGTGTATTAATTTAAAAAAATTTCACAGCACACAACTAAAATCTATATAACATTCTGAAAATGCTTTGATCTTTTGTCAAGTTGGTAGTAAAAGAAAAGGTATTATTCTACATGTGAACTTTACCCAACAACTCTCACAATGACATGGTGTCGTTGCAACCAAAGTTGGCCCTGAGCATAATTTGCCCTGTCATCCCAAGGACTATCGTCTCCTGATAAAATCAGTGAAGGGAAATTAGAGTCAATAAAGGTGTAGTCCATGCTTAAACAATATCATATGATTAAAATCACTCATACTACGACTGTCAAACTAGATTTCAATTTGAAAGCCAATATGAATTTCATGACTATGTTAGGTTTACGCAATCCCATAATTCAGTGTGGTTTTTTTTTTTTTTTTAAACATAACTTCCATTCTAAATAAATAAAGACTGTCAAAGAAGAATTTCAATGTTGAGCAATGATAAGAATTGAAAAAATAACTTCATTCAACCTTTTAGAGATAAATAATATTGTACCTTTCGTGAGGATATAAACTTTTCCAGTATTTCGCTACTCATGAACCTGACAAAGAACAAAAGATGCATCTTTAATGCAGATATGTTGTTAAAATTAAACAACAGTAAATGAATATGACCTGGTGCAGCAGAAGCAATAAATTATTCACTTAATTCATCACAGCAAAAGTCATTGATGTTGGGATAAAAGTTATACTCACAGCTTTCTAATTCTAATTGACTTGGGATATCCTAATTATTGAATTAAAAATATACTCTTGTAAAACAGTATCGTATGAGTAATAAAAATGATGAGGGGTTAGAGTACGGACCAAGGTTGACGAGATCAGAGAGAGTTTTTATTCTGATCCATCCCATTTTCTTTTTCTTTGCTTCTTCTACTGCCTACTGGGTATGAAGTGTGAACTAGTATAAATTATGAAGATGCACAAACTTTTGTTATCTTTTTTCTTTGGAACGTTAGAAAGAAGAGGCAGTTAGTTTGGTTTGTGTAGAACTTCTGGTCTGTATATATAGTTGGTGGCATTGTTGAGTTGGATCGTGTATATATTAGGTAGGAATGGAGGAATTTTGGGTTCCCAAAGTGAGCGTTGGGTTGTGGCACAATGAAAGATGTTGGACGTGTGGATTTACGTGGGTCCAAAATCCAAATGGATAAAAGAAAGAGCAATTCTACTACCATATAAAATGCCCCAACTTTTACCATCTTTACATAGTAGATTGAGACTGGTTGTTTGTCACTTTCACATCACATGTGTAAGGTTGAATTTATTCAACCATCTAATTGGCTTTATTCCGTGCCAAATTTGCTTGTAATTCAGCATTTAGTAACCCTGTATTTAGGTGGGTTTGATGTAAGGGTAGTGAGTGAGATAGAGTGAAGATTGCTCAAGAGTGTGCAAGAAAACAGAGACTCGCGGCTGAGACTCGCGGGTGACTCGCGGCTGCAAGCCGCCAGACGCAGCACACGTGCCAAGCATGCTGGAAGGTGAACAGTCATGTCAGCTGGAGCACTACAGGACAAAACAGGACAACTAGCCATACGGTTATCTCGCGACTGGATCTCGCGACTTAGTCAAGCCGCGAGGTCAAGCCGCGAGCCACCCCTGTTTTGTTAAACCTGACGTTTCACATTCCTCTCCCACTCTAGTATAAATACCCCTTTTACCCACGATTGAAAGAGAGCTTCCAGAGAGAATTTTGAGAGAGAAACCCTAAAGAAAAACAAGATTGATTCACCCACAATCTATACCTTAGAGTCTCTCCAAATTCCCCAACTCTCTTCCTCTCCATTGTCAAATCCTTGAGAGGCATTATACCAAACCTGGTTCTCACCATCATCATCACTGTGAGACAGTTGTTTGGATTTCTGGGAAGCAGTTAGGAAGGAACCAATCTTCATTGGTTGATGCTATGGTCTAGTAGCGGAATCCGGGAAGCTAGAAAAGAAATAGGTTCGGCGCAACCTCGTTGGAGCAAGAAGCTTGGAGGGCTTAGGTACATCGGGTAGATTAGGCTTGGAGGGTCTATTGCTGTTCATGTATCCCAACTACATTTTCTAGTGGATTATTGACCGCTTGGAGGGCGGCGGAGAGGTTTTACGCCGAGGGCTTCGGTTTCCTCTTCGATAACACATCGTGTGTTGTCCTTGTGTTTGCATCTCTCTTCCCTTTATCTTTGCCTTTTATTTTCTGTTGTGGATGTGATTTTAATTGGCTTAGATTGTTTACCAATTCTGTGTTATGCTTTAGTTCATGTTCCGCACATTAATTGTTTGATATAAAGCTTGAATTGGTATTTTATAAATTGGGGGTCTAAACGTTCAAGGGTGTTTTTTACACGTTTTTGAACTTTCAATTGGTATCAGAGCCAGGTACACTTGTTTTGGTTTTATTACCTAAGTGTGATACTTGACCCCTTGTGTGTTTTGCCATGGATAATGCTTTGTATGCTTCTATGGATATTGTTGATTGTAACATGCCATATGTTTGTGAAAATGCCTCTATGAGTGTTAATCCTCATAAGTGTGATGACATGTTATTTGAATCTATGGGTGTTATTGACAAACTCTTGAAGAAAAATGCTAAGAAGTTTCAAAAGAATTTAAGCAAGTTATTTTGTGAAAAGGATGATTTGATTGCTAAGCTCAATGAATCCAACAAATTGGTTGAGAAATATAAAAAATTTGCTGAAGATTCTCTTGAAAAGCTAAAAGAGTTTGAATGTTTGAATATGGACTTGGATGCTAAACTTGTTTTGTCTAACAAACTTGTTGATGAGTTAAAATGTGAAAATGAATCTCTTAAGATGCATGCCAAGTGTTTGATTGCTGAACCCATTGATAAAATGGATGATAATATGTGTTGCAATCATGTTGTGGTACCCGATATTGTGCCTAATGTGTATTCTACCTCTAAGGACAAATCGGTGTACGTTCCTCCACACAAAAGAAATCAAAATGTGGAGAGAAAGACTGTTAAGTCAAAGCCTCTGTTTAGGTCTCAACCTAAGACTTTGGATGGATCTAAGTTTGTTCCAACTTGCCACCATTGTGGTGTGATTGGTCATATAAGACCTCAATGCCATAAGTTGAAGAGGGAACAAAACCATATTGCTAGATCCCTTCCCAAAAAGCCTAGTGGACCTAAACACATTGTTTGTCACCATTGTGGTGCCTTTGGTCATCTAAGACCTCAATGCTCTAAGTTTCATGCTTTTAAAAGAATCAAAAGAAAAGAAAAACTTGAGCTTTTTGGAAGTTGTGCTAAAAAGAGTAAACCGATTTTGAGTGAAAATAGCATGTTGTTAAAGAAAATGTTTAATGCTCTTAACTCCTTGACTATGTGCATCTCTGGTTCTCATTCTTCTAACCCTCGTCTCACTTCTTTTGAGACACTCATTCCAAACAATCATTCTGTTTGAATGAGGAAGGGTTCCTATGGTTGAGCTTTTGCTCTTTTGGTCCTTGATCTAATTCTTTCGATCTTTGGAGGACCCTTCATGCATTAAATGTCATATCATCATGCATTTTGTGCATCTTGCATTTATTAGTATGCATTGTTTTTTTTCTTGATCTTACTTTTATATTTCAGTTTTGTGTGAGTAAAAAATCCAAAACCACATAAAAAGTGAAAAATTCAAAAAGTTTGATCGTATATGTTTGAGCACATATCATATGTGAGTTTGGCCTTGTACCTTTGTACAAATGGCTTTGTGCATTTACGAGCTTAGCTTGTTATTTTTGCACTTATATCTTTGTGGGAAAAATCTTGACATCTTTGTGTGATTGTTGTAAATCGATCTTCAAGCTTGTCATGTATGATTAGTCAATAGTCATGTTGGTTTTGATACATGCATAGACTTGTGTTTATATATCTTCCCACTCTTTATTTTTGTTTTTGCTAAAAAGAGCTCACCAAATGTAAATCTCCAAATGAAAAGAGATAATGAGCTGCAAAAGCCGTCGCATATACTAGTATTTGACTAGGAAAAAGGGAAAGCGACTTATATGAAAATGTATGATGCCCAAAAAGCCAAAGGCTTGTTCATCAAATTGAAATATCACAAATTTCAGGCATCGATCTCAAAATGAGATGTTTTGATTCAAAATGATCAAATGTTATGAGTTGTAAAGAAGCCAAATGAAAAGCTTCATCTTATGTAATCATTTTCTTGTGAGAGGTCATATATGTTCATTTCTATAATTGAGATAGACCACTTGACTTAGTACTAATTGTGTATGACTTGATTGAATTGATCATTGAAGTTTCACTCTAGACTAAGGACTATTCCACATTTGATACACACACACAACACACATGCCTAATGTTTAATGAATGTCTTATTCATTTGTTAGATTGTACTTGTCTAAATGTGATGTGTGTGTGCTCAATCATATATGGTTCAATCCAAAAAGATTTTTGATCATTTTATATGTTTTTGGAAGTGATTTTTATCACTCTTTGTGTTCATGTTTAGTGTTTACTTTGTTTTTCATTGTTTAACCATGTTCTGTTTTGAAAAACAGGTGTCAGAGTTTTTCGCGGCTCATCTGGCGACTCGCCAGTCGCGAAACCCCAGTCGCGAGCTCATCCAGAAGCTTTTGGCGACTCACTCGCGGCTTTCTCGCGACTCACTCGCGACTTGCGAAAATTTTCGCGACTGAACCTCGCGACTCGCCCAGCCGCGAAATGCCCAGAATCAGCTTTTAAAGAGCTTTTTCGTGGGAAAATTGTTTTGAACCTCTCCCATCCTCTCTAAAACCCCTCTTTCAATATTTTTACATCAAAACCCAACCAATTTGAATGATTTTTTATTCCATTAACATTTCTAAGGTATTTATAAACTCTTTTCATTAATTTTGATCCTTAGATTATGTTTTGGAGAGTTTTGTGCTCTTGGTTGGGATTTTTATCATAGGGGTTGGGAAAACTTAATTTTTGTCAAATTTCTTCATGGGTTTGGTTTCTTTTGCTGATTTGCATTGGATGTTGGCCCCTTGTGGCAGAAAGAACATGTATTAAGGGTGGATTTCATGATGTTCATGCATTGTTTCACGTTATTATTCATAGTGTGCATGCTAGGTGTTTGATAAAATATCTCTTAGACATTTTCTAGCTTGTTTGGACTCTGATGAGTACCAAACTTTGGGGTTTCTCATGTTTCCTCATTAGGAACATGTTTGGTTCATTGGTTGTGTATTTAACACACCTTGCCCCACATGTGCACTTTTCATGCATTGGTCATGCATTGCACTTAGCCACCTCTTGCACACACCTTTGCTACCCTTGTCATGCATTGGTCTTGACCTTGCTTCTTCATCATAGCATGTCATGTCTACCTTATGCTCTGTAGCATTCTACATTGTCTTAGGTTTGAGCTTCATTTTCTCATTCATCTTGCACCCCTCATGCATCATTATCATTGTTCGTTCATTCATCTCTTGCCCTCTTTTCTCCATGACCCTTTGTCTATTCCTGACAAAAAGGGGGAGAGTATACTCTAGAGAGTATACCGGAGTGTTCCTTAGGGGGAGAAATTCTATTTCTCGTGCACATTTGTAGGGGGAGAGATTTTCCATAGTGGAGATGCATATACCAAGGGGGAGAAGACATTGTGTTAACTTGAAAACTTTGTTCTGTTTGTTTTCTTGTTGGCTTTATGGTGCTTTGAGTTATGCTTTGTGGTTCTCATCGCATCATGTTTTTGTTTTGGACATGCATATATCCCTATGTTATTGTCCTACATGGAATGCATGTTCGGATGATCATTTGCTTTGCTATGTGATCATTGTAGTCATTTTTATATGACTGTTTTGGTGTATGATCAAGTTGCTCACATGTTTCACATCATGTTTACTCTTGATCGCAATTTACTTGTTACATTATACTTGTCGTTTTATTACTTGCTTTACCTTGAGGGTCTAATGTGTTTTGTGCAAGTGTTTCAGGTTACAAGTATACATGTTCCTAGTGCATCACAGCTTCTCATCATTTTGAAGGGGAGAAACTTTAAGCACTTTTAGTTTATATTGTTTAAGTTTTTATTCAATATAATGTGGTCTGTACCCATGTGCTTTTGTAAGCTTTTAGGGTTAATGTTTATGCATAGTTTGTAGGCTTTATGGTATGTACCTTACTTAATGCAGCCTTTATGCTATGTTGAAATCAGTACTTTGATCTAAATGTTCTGCATTTTGGTTTATGTACTGTCACTCTTGTGCCCTTGTAGGATTGTTCCTAGATGCATATACCTTGTGTGTTATGCATTGGTTGAGTGTTGAACATACAAGTGTCTTGCCTTGTGCTTGTTAACTTGTATGTCCTTGTGTTCATTCCAAGTGTGAATGAGCACTGTGATCACTACCTTGTGGTGTTCACTTGGTTGATCAAGCCATGGTTTGTTTCTTAACTCCATCTTTGCTTGATCACATATTGCCTGTTTCATATGCATTTTATAATTTTCTGCTTACAATGATCATGGTGTATTGTTGTGTTTCAGGAGTATTATGTTCATATGATTCAAGTGCATCACAACTTCTAGAGTTAGGTGTGAGTGAGTTTTGTTCAACTGTTCCCAACTCACATGTTAAGTCTAGAGTCTGTTTTAGGGTTTTGTCACGGAATAGCCAAAGGGGGAGATTGTAAGGTTGAATTTATTCAACCATCTAATTGGCTTTATTCCGTGCCAAATTTGCTTGTAATTCAGCATTTAGTAACCCTGTATTTAGGTGGGTTTGATGTAAGGGTAGTGAGTGAGATAGAGTGAAGATTGCTCAAGAGTGTGCAAGAAAACAGAGACTCGCGGCTGGGACTCGCGGGTGACTCGCGGCTGCAAGCCGCCAGACGCAGCACACGTGCCAAGCATGCTGGAAGGTGAACAGTCATGCCAGCTGGAGCACTACAGGACAAAACAGGACAACTGGCCATACGGTTATCTCGCTACTGGATCTCGCGACTTAGTCAAGCCGCGAGGTCAAGCCGCGAGCCACCCCTGTTTTGTTAAACCTGACGTTTCACATTCCTCTCCCACTCTAGTATAAATACCCCTTTTACCCACGATTGAAAGAGAGCTTCCAGAGAGAATTTTGAGAGAGAAACCCTAAAGAAAAACAAGATTGATTCACCCACAATCTATACCTTAGAGTCTCTCCAAATTCCCCAACTCTCTTCCTCTCCATTGTCAAATCCTTGAGAGGCATTATACCAAACCTGGTTCTCACCATCATCATCACTGTGAGACAGTTGTTTGGATTTCTGGGAAGCAGTTAGGAAGGAACCAATCTTCATTGGTTGATGCTATGGTCTAGTAACGGAATCCGGGAAGCTAGAAAAGAAATAGGTTCGACGCAACCTCGTTGGAGCAAGAAGCTTGGAGGGCTTAGGTACATCGGGTAGATTAGGCTTGGAGGGTCTATTGCTGTTCATGTATCCCAACTACATTTTCTAGTGGATTATTGACCGCTTGGAGGGCGGCGGAGAGGTTTTACGCCGAGGGCTTCGGTTTCCTCTTCGATAACACATCGTGTGTTGTCCTTGTGTTTGCATCTCTCTTCCCTTTATCTTTGCCTTTTATTTTCTGCTGTGGATGTGATTTTAATTGGCTTAGATTGTTTACCAATTCTGTGTTATGCTTTAGTTCATGTTCCGCACATTAATTGTTTGATATAAAGCTTGAATTGGTATTTTATAAATTGGGGGTCTAAACGTTCAAGGGTGTTTTTTACACGTTTTTGAACTTTCAACATGGACTCACTATTTTTTTTTAACTACTCATAATTTGCTGTAGACAGTTGTGGCAAAAGTTGTAGTTAATTAAGTTGTGATTATAAAATTTTTGTAGGAGAAAGTATAGTGTAAGGTACTCTTACATGCATGGCTACCTGGTGAGTTGAGCCGGATTCTACCTTCCCATGTCTTAAGTGCATTCCACCAGGCTTTGGTTGTCTTATGTGCATGGGAACACCAGGCTTTGGTTCAAGTCCGGAAGTTTTTTATATATTAATAATAGGCAAAAATGTAAATTAAACTTGTTAAGTTTGGTTAATTGTCATTTTAGTCCTTCAAATTTTATTTTCGTCATTTTAGTCCTTTAAAACTAGTTTGGAGAGAAACTTTATCTTTTTCAAATTTCAATTAATTACTTTCGTTTTTGCGTTGTCATGGTCAAATAAGTAAAATAGAAACTTTTATCGAGAGTAATGCGTTTCTCCTCTGCAGATTGCTTGTTCAGTGCCACTGGTTTAGCATTTCTCCTCTCCACAAGATTCAAATGGTTACAATGGCTTGCACTCCTTTAGCTTTATATCTAGTGCTACATTGCGCCATGAATTTTTGTAAAATTATTGTCTTCAACTATGCCCGTAAATGCTCGCTGCAGGTTGGATGTGTCAGGCAAGTTTAAGACCTTACCCATTTTTAAGGTTACTATGTTGAATATAGTTTCTTTATCACATTCTGACTGTCTGTATGAACCGAGAGGCTTTTTCTCCCAGCCTGCAACATATAAGATTATTTATGTTGAAAATAATCTAAATTACATCCATTTTTAAAGCTTAAGAGCATAGAGAGGAGGTGGATTAGATTATAGCAGCTTGCGAAATACTGAGGTTCTATTAAATTATATCCTGTTTTGGGCAGCATAGATGAAGCTTATAAGATGATCATAATGGTTTTTTTTTTTGGCTGAAAAAATGGTCATAATGGTAGATATATAGGAGTTGAAGTCTTGTATTTTGATTGTGTGAAAATGGTTTGAGTTGGTATCCCTTTTGGGTATGCTGGTCTTGACGTAGTTTTGATTATAGTTCTCTCAAAGCTGGACAATATATGTTGTCTTATTGAAGCTATAAAACTAAAACAATTCCTTAAATCAAAAGAATAATTTTATGTAAGGAAGAAGAAATTTTCGAAATAACAGGAGTTAACATGATTGTTTTTAATAAGCACATTTTTGGAAGTTACTCTTCCGTTAGCACAAATAAGGGAAATTAACATTGGAAATTATAAGATGCCGACTTCAAATAAAGTCCCTACTTCAAAATTTCTCATCCAAGCACTTCATATAATAGTGGAACAGAGGCTAGTATAATGACTGATACTAATTCTGAATAATCTTGAATTTAAACCTTTCAGAGCATAGAGTTGTAATTTGAATGAAGAAAAACTAGAATGCATTATTGAAAGGAAAATTACATATCACAAGCATGCAGAGAATGATATTCTTATGATGCAATAACAGCCATGGCAAATGTTTTATTCATCCACAATATGCAGTTAGTCAAGGCCTTAAGCAATGATCCATTGAAGAAAATTTGTAGAAACAAGATCATGTTATCTAAGGCACTGAAAAGAGTGACAAAAGCAACATCTCATCCAATTGATATTAACCTTAACAAGTATTTGATCCAATTGGCTGTGTTTTGACTGTCAGTCTACAGAACAGGAAAGGTAATCAGATCTATAAAATTTATGTGGTGTATGACCATGCCTAATTGCCTACACATTTTGACGCAGGACAACCAAAACAAAACTGAAATAACAATAAAATAAAATGATATAACTTAGGAGTCAGCACCTAGGTCTTGCTTGGAGTCAGCACCTAGAGTGGACCTGGAGTCAACACCAGACCAAAAGAGACCAAACGGCCATTTTTTTCATTTATCAAAATATCAACCATCCCCTCAAGGAATACAATTAGAGCTGTCCACGGGTCGGTCCGGGTCGGGTTTGTGCCCAACCCGGAACCGACCCGATCACTTCGGGTTTTCCATGCTTAGACCCGCCGCCGACCGTGAACGGAGTCGGTTCGGGTGGTCGGATTTTCGCCGAGCTCAGATCGGTCCTCGGTCGGTTTCGGGTTGTGCGAATATCTACCGGATTTTGCCAAAAGTCGCCGGATCTGGCGAGACCTGACCGGATCTTGACGAGATCTCGGCGGATCTCGAAGAGATCATGCCGATCTCGGCGAGATATGGCCGGATCTCGATGAGATCTTGGCATATCTCGAAGAGATCAGGCCGAATCTCGATGAGATCTCGCCTGACTCTTCGAGTTCAGGCCGGATCTCAACAGATCGGACAAAAAATGGGCGATTTTCCTTCGAGCTCAGGCCGGATCTCAACAGATCGAACAGAAAATGTGCGATTTTCCGGTCAGATACGGTCGGGTCGGTTAAATATCGGTTTCTCAGCCTCAAACCGCCAACCGACCCGCCATTTTCGGGTTCAGGGAGTAGAGACCCGCCGCCGACCCGTCACCGGCGTCGGGTCGGCCGGTTCTCGGGCCGGATCGGACGGTTGGGGCGGGTGGGTCGGGTTCCGGATCTGACTGGACAGCCCTAAATACAATAGATTGCTTATAAAGGATTGCTAAACCCAGTTTTAATTGGCTAGAAAACGCTAATTGCCTTATTACAAAAATAATCTTGCTTCCAAATTAAAATACTAATAGCCTAATAAACTACTAGGACATAAAACATAAAAATACAATTGACTTGCAAACATAAATAATATTAAATAAAAATCTTCTTGCGTCTCCTGCATCATTCTCCTTTGATTGGAGAAAACTCGACCTCGAGTTTTAAAGCATTGAAGGATTAGGATGTTGACACCATAGGGAGCACAGGGAAAAGAAAAATCTTGAATTCCACCACATCAAATTTGTGGGGCCAGAGAATTCATGGCCCAGGCCCACTTTACATTAGGGCCCAAGGCCTAAGCCGAGGAGAGTTATTGCCGAGAACGACCTCATGCTCAGCACCTCACAAAATGCCTGAAAAAAGGGAGAAAGCTGCCAACATCGTAATACAGAACCCTGTATCTGACAAGCCCATACTCTAAACCATGCCCTTTAACTTTTCCAACGACCCCTAACCACTCTAGGTATGGGTTGACAGGACAGGTCTGCACCCCAGAAAGTAAAACTTACACGTGGACCCTAAAAGGGAAAACGAACACTAGTATAAAAGGAAAAGAAAGCGAAGAAGAAAAGTGGGGGGAGATTCCGGCAAAAAGGGAGAAAAGGGGAGGACACAACGCTCCTCGGACTATGTCCGAGGACTTGAGTCCTACAACCCGCACAAATGGAGGGCTTAGCTAGTCAAGCCAAGTCCGCCCATGTATACGCTACCATAAGAGCAACGACTAAACCGCTCACCTGTGCCCAAGGCCCTGCCTTTCAAGCCCACACTCTACAAATGATATTGTCAGGGCCCTTTACTTACGAGCCCAACGTCATTCTTAGGCCGTTAAATAATCGTGTCCCTACAATTGGCGCCGTCTATGGGGAGGCTTGCGCGTTGGCGCAGGTGGTGGTGGAGTTGAGCCTCTGTCGAGCAAAGGTCTGTGAAGGTTCCTACATTTCCAGCGACGTGCTGTTGTTGCTCCGACATAAATTTCCGCTAGGGGCTACGCCTCGCAATGCCAACGGCACGGGCAATTCCAGGGGCTTCTAACATCAAGCTAACTCCCCCCACCTTGGTCGAGGGGCTAACCTTTGGAAAATAAATAAATAAAAGAACGACTACAAGTTTTGGACAGAACCAAGGCCTTGCATGGTCCTCGGACTCAAGCCTCTGGGGAAACCAACTACTTAGAAGAAAAACTACAAGTTTTGGACAGAACCAAGGCCTTGCATGGTCCTCGGACTCAAGCCTCTGGGGAAACCAACTACTTAGAAGAAAAACTACAAGTTTTGGACAGA
This sequence comes from Quercus tomentella, assembly GCA_028535165.1. Taxonomy (NCBI): domain Eukaryota; kingdom Viridiplantae; phylum Streptophyta; class Magnoliopsida; order Fagales; family Fagaceae; genus Quercus; species Quercus tomentella. The sequence goes on from JAPQVY010000155.1 coordinate 81,659,607, forward strand.
ACCAAGGCCTTGCATGGTCCTCGGACCCAAGCCTCTGGGGAAACCAACTACTTAGAAGAAAAACTACAAGTTTTGGACAGAACCAAGGCCTTGCATGGTCCTCGGACTCAAGCCTCTGGGGAAACCAACTACTTAGAAGAAAAACCACAAGTTTTGGACAGAACCAAGGCCTTGTATGGTCCTCGGACTCAAGCCTCTTGGGAAACCAATTACTTAGAAGAAAAACTACAAGTTTTGGACAGAACCAAGGCCTTGCATGGTCCTCGGACTCAAGCCTCTGGGGAAACCAACTACTTAGAAGAAAAACTACAAGTTTTGGACAGAACCAAGGTCTTGTATGGTCCTCGGACTCAAGCCTCTGGGGAAACCAACTACTTAGAAGAAAAACTACAAGTTTTGGACAGAACCAAGGCCTTGTATGGTCCTCGGACTCAAGCCTCTGGGGAAACCAACTACTTAGAAGAAAAACTACAAGTTTTGGACAGAACCAAGGCCTTGCATGGTCCTCGGACCCAAGCCTCTGGGGAAACCAACTACTTAGAAGAAAAACTACAAGTTTTGGACAGAACCAAGGCCTTGCATGGTCCTCGGACTCAAGCCTCTGGGGAAACCAACTACTTAGAAGAAAAACCACAAGTTTTGGACAGAACCAAGGCCTTGTATGGTCCTCGGACTCAAGCCTCTTGGGAAACCAATTACTTAGAAGAAAAACTACAAGTTTTGGACAGAACCAAGGCCTTGCATGGTCCTCGGACTCAAGCCTCTGGGGAAACCAACTACTTAGAAGAAAAACTACAAGTTTTGGACAGAACCAAGGTCTTGTATGGTCCTCGGACTCAAGCCTCTGGGGAAACCAACTACTTAGAAGAAAAACTACAAGTTTTGGACAGAACCAAGGCCTTGTATGGTCCTCGGACTCAAGCCTCTGGGGAAACCAACTACTTAGAAGAAAAACTACAAGTTTTGGACAGAACCAAGGTCTTGCATGGTCCTCGGACTCAAGCCTCTGGGAAAACCAACTACTTAGAGGAGACAATACGGGGTTTGGACACAACCTGGACATTACGTGGCCCTTAGAATCTACCCCGGAGAAGAGTTCCCCATTGATAGTTGGTTTAATCCCTAGACTGAATGGAATCCCCAGTCTACCCTCGGATCCTCAATACCAAGAGAACTGATGCGACAGTTATAGTGTCAGATGTTGTCAGAACACGGTCAAAGTCCCTCGCTGCTCGGCTACCCTCTCGGATGGATTATTTAGAGTTTGTCGTTCTCGGACGGTCGCCTCGAATGCATTACGAAGCACCCAGCCGTTATCTCGGTTAGTTTCATGAGTTTAATCTACTGGGAATTATCATTATTATACTTGATAATGTTGATAAGTTCAAATTAGTAGGATTCTGTTTCAAGGTTTTTCCTGCTCTAAGCATCATTAAAGGAAAATACACATGTAATATCCCATTCACAAAGTAGTTGTTGCAGAAAAGAAAAGTATTTAAGAGGAAGCAAATCCATTTCTTATTAAGACAAAGAAACAGTACAGCGTACAATGAAAGAGCTTAAATAAGCTCGAACTGAAACTAACTACATAAGCGAAAAGAAAAGATACAAGGGAGTGAAGAGAAAGCCGAAGAAGAATTGCAGAGAAGAGGAGTGCTGCCGTTCCAAAATGTTGTCTAAGGAAACCATTCCTCAATACTTTTACATGCCTATAACTCAGGCAGCAAAAGAGCCCAACTTAGGGCTTGCACCGTTGAAGAAAAGGTGCAGAGAGCCCAACTTGAGGCTAGCACCGTTGAAGAGAAGGTGCAGGAAGCCGGAAGTTGATGAGCCTCCACGTAACCACGCTTGCGATAGAGCAGACGGCGCTGATGGCGGAAAACCTTACTTCTGACGCACCAAGAATCTGATGCGACCAGTACCTGCTTCGGATTTTGACTGAAAGAGGGAGAAATACCATTTCCCCCTTGTGAAGACGGAAGAATATCTTGAATCTGTGCCTCCCCTATCCAGACCACGCCACCTTGAGTCTCGGAAGGACCCGGCGCCTCTGTGGCGGACGTAGTTCCTTTACCCCTGCCTGTGTCTCAAGCATATTGCACTAAGGGTGGATAGCACTGGATATGGAGACTGTGATTATAGCTGAAGGATTATGATTTTGAAGAGAGCCGAAGGGTTTGTATGTAAAGAGAATAACCTCCTACCCTACTTATATAAAGGGTAAGGTGGGGGCATTCAATTTGTGCAGCTTTCCAAGGAATGCTATGGACAAGGCAGATTTGGCTCAATTTCCAACACCATCCGCAACCGTAGGATCTGAAGATCCTCGTGAAGGCGCGTCTCGAGTACTGAAACGTCAAGGAACTCCGCGTGAGTGGATAAAGGAATGCCTCTTAATTTGGCATGTCTCCCACGTAAATGAAAAAACGCAAATAGTAGTAGAGTACAGAATTTGAGTGAGCCATGATGTGGGCCCAACATCACCAAAACCCTCCTCCCCAACTAAAAAGTCGGGCAGCAGGATTTTGAGGGGCTATTGTGGGGCCAGAGAATTCATGGCCCAGGCCCACTTTACATTAGGGCCCAAAGCCTAAGCCGAGGAGAGCTATTGCCGAGGACGACCTCATGCTCAGCACCTCACAAAATGCCTGAAAAAAGGGAGAAAGCTGCCAACATCGTAATACAGAACCCTGTATCTGACAAGCCCATACTCTAAACCATGCCCTTTAACTTTTCCAACGACCCCTAACCACTCTAGGTATGGGTTGACAGGACAGGTCTGCACCCCAGAAAGTAAAACTTACACGTGGACCCTAAAAGGGAAAACGAACACTAGTATAAAAGGAAAAGAAAGCGAAGAAGAAAAGTGGGGGGGAGATTCCGGCAAAAAGGGAGAAAAGGGGAGGACACAACGCTCCTCGGACTATGTCCGAGGACTTGAGTCCTACAACCCGCACAAATGGAGGGCTTAGCTAGTCAAGCCAAGTCCGCCCATGTATACGCTACCATAAGAGCAACGACTAAACCGCTCACCTGTGCCCAAGGCCCTGCCTTTCAAACCCACACTCTACAAATGATATTGTCAGGGCCCTTTACTTACGAGCCCAACGTCATTCTTGGGCCGTTAAATAATCGTGTCCCTACAAAATTCATTTGGAATAACAAAGTCAATGTGTGGAATCAGTATAATCTCATCTTGAACCTTATGAACCATAGGAAACAGTGTGGTTTTAACCTCTTCTACTTCACCAAGATGTAGATCTTCAAGCACCATGGAGGGTTGATCAGAAGTACATTCAACAACTTCAACTTTCGCATCATGTGCACCCTCATGCTTGCTGTATTGTTTTTGAGTGGGTGCCATTATCTTTTCTAACTGGGCATTAATCCTAGTGATTATTTGCTCCCCCAATTTCCACGACATAGGTGAAACATTCTGATTTTCCTTTCTTACACTAGCAAAAAGTGAACAGAGAAGATCCAAGGAAATGTCTTCACTTTCATCTATGACTAGATTCATAATCGTTTCCATAGCTGAAAGTACAACAGGTGGATAGTTGGACCTAATTATCTTTAAGAAACTTTGAAACATCTCAACAACCAATGCATCACACTTAAGATCCAGCATCACCAAGCATAAGTTGACATTTGCAATGGTATCAAGAATTGAAACCACCTTCTTATAAGAGCGAGTAGACACATGAGACATATTTTTAAATGCTGCCACAATCAACTAAAATATTTCTTTCATTTGCTCATCCTTATATGGGGCATCCGGTGCTGTTATCCTTGAAATCTCAATAATGCAAGATACAACTGAAACATTCACATCCATTTCAACATGTCTCAAAAGTTTATTAGTGATCAATGCCTTCACTGAGGGTAAATGTGCATCTCGCATTGATTTGGATGGTTCTTGCTCAAATATGCTAACAAATTTTCAACTTTATCAAGAAGAGTGAAAAGATCATCAATGGAGGAAGGAGGGTTAAGGAGTCTATTCCCAGCCTCCTTAATTTGCTTCTTAAATTCTCTATCTTTAAGCTGCTTCTCAAGCTTTCTATCAAAGGAAGTCATTTTCAACTATAAGGCACAAGATAGTGAAACACAGAGATTGAAACTAAATTTTCTGCTCAAAGTTGAAACGCACAGGTTGGCTTATGGGATTAATGGTTTTTTTTTTTTTTTTTTTTGGCAATTGGGCAGGTAAAGTTTGGGCTTTCAACTTTTTTCTTTTTTTAAAAAAAATATTTTTTAAGTGGCAAGTTGGGTTGGTATGTCTTTTATGGGCTGAAACAAGTGTGTATTGAGAGTGAAACAAGACGCTAGTACCGCTAGAAAGAAAGAACACAGATGGGACTATTGGGTTACCTCTGATATGGGCTCGATGGACTGGCTATTTGTTGCAACAACGGCAGTCTTGTGATGACTGTGGGCAGCGACTTTGGGACGACAGGGTGAGATCGACATTAACGAATTCTTGCGGTACTGTTCTGGTGGAGTGGGTTGGCGACGTGGTACTCTGAGACAGCAAGGTGGAGCAATGTTGCACTCAGACAAAGGAGGAACTCAAAATGGTCAGGGAATAGGTTGGCGTTTCAATCATTTATTAGGATGGTAGCGTTGGCCTTCCAATGGGTGGTGGCGTGTGAAGAACCTTTTGAAAAAACTTGATCAAGTCAAGCTGTGGGGTTTGTTGGTTGTTAGGTCAAAAGGCTTGGGTTGATGGATAACCTTTTGGTGGCTTGATACGTGTGGCCCTGTGGGTATTGACATATGGTTTTCTGATGTTGGTTTGGCAGAGATGTGGCGAAGGGATTTTGAAGGTGGTATGGTGGCTGGATTTCTAGTGGGGGAAAAATACGGTGAATGTCTTTTCTTTTTCTTTTTTTTGGTTCTGAATTGACTTGTGATGATGCTTCAAACAAATCGATGTTTACTCTGATACCAACACTAATGCTAGACAACCAGAACAAAACTAAAACAACAATAAAATAAAAGAATATGACCTAAGAGTCAGCACCTAGGCCTTGCTTGGAGTCAGCACCAAGCGAGAAAACCACTAGGAGTCGGCACCTAGAGTAGACCTAGAGTCAGCACTAGACCAAAAGAGACCAAACGGCCATTTTTTTCATTTATCTAAATATCAACTATCCCCTCAAGGAATGCAATAAATTGCTTATAAAGGATTACTAAACCCTAATTTTAATTGGCTAGAAAACACTAATTGTCTTATTACAAAAATGACCTTGCTTCCAAATTAAAATACTAATAGCCTAATAAACTACTAGGACCTAAAACATAAAAATACAATTGACTTGCAAACATAAATAATATTAAATAAAAATCTTCTTGCGTCCCCAGCATCACATTCTCCTATCTTCTTGGTCTCTGTCTAGAAAGAAAATTCTGTATGGTAAGAACCTTGTATTGAAACCGGAAATAGACATCTCTAATCCTTTGAGGTAATGACCAGCAATCCCAATGCGCCAATAATTATATACTGCAAGAAGACATGGTAATTTAGTTTCTACTGTTAAAAACAAACCATTTTATTTCACTACAAGTGCCAAGCCTATGGAAGGTTACATAATTTAAACTGCATGAACTGTCTTTGTCGTAAGAAAGGGTAAATGCATGATTTGCAGCAGTTTTCAGAAAGTGTCTCCTTTCTATCTATGGAAATGAAGAATTTGCATGTCAAAAGCTTTGAAATTTCAAGACAGGCAAACCTTGATTATGGGATTTTCAGTCATGATAATTGTCATCCAACCAACATAAGGCAAAAACCTGCATGGAAAAGGAATATAATTGATCATGCAGATGAAAGAAAATCATTCATTAGTTTTTTTTTTTTTTGGGATACAATAAATTGACACGTTTTGACCATATTTGGATCCATGTGGTAGAATGGCAAAACCTTTGGTTTCATGGATAATTGAGAATGTACAGGCTATGCACAGATAATCTAATGGACAAGACACTTTTAATGAGCTGGATATGCTTAGTCCTTTAATTTTAGCCAAGGCAAGTCCCCAAGCATGAGACGTGACCCCCACGAAGCCAACCAAATAGATCTCTCATTGATATGCCCATGCCAGGAAGAGGCAGCACCTCAGGAAAGCAAGCACTGAGGGACAAAGGTTCATTTCCGCATGAGAGACCTGCAAGTCCAGTGGCCATCGGCAGCTAGCTCTCATGTGGTATTGGGTGAAATGAATACCATCTGCCTTGCAAGAGTGTGCCACCTAGACAACTCCCCCGCATGAGGCCCAATCCCATGAAGCCAACCAAATGAATGTCTTCAGCATGCCCATGCCAAGGCACGTGCAGCACCTCAGTAAATATTTTATCACACTCACTCATTTAGTCTCATTATGCATGATGTGTACACTGGAGAGAGATGAATGATTTTACTTTTGAAGATGTGGAAGCCTAAGTGGTTCAAATGATTGTCCTTTCTCTTGTAGATTTTATTAAAACTTTTTTTTTTTTTTTTTAATTCCCATTCTTTTGTAGTTCTTTATACTGTTTTGTGCATATCATGTGTACATGAGGTAGTTCCTATTTTCCAATAAAATTATGACCACAAAAAAAAAGTGACAAACTGAAATTCATAAAATCAACTTATGGTATATCTAATAGAAGTTGATCTGTGATGCCCATTAAAAAACTTTTCACTGCATAACTAAAATCTATGTAACATTCTGAAAATGCTTTGATCTGTTGACAAGTTGGTGGTAAAAAAAAAAAGGTATTATTCCACATGTGAACTTTACCCAACAGCTCTCCCCATGACATGGTGTCGTTGCAACCAACGTTGGCCCTGAGCATACAATACCCTGTCATCATCATCATTACTGTCTCCTGATGAAATTAGCAAAGGGATATTAGTGTCGCCAAACGTGTGGAACTTGCTAAAAAAATATCATATGATTAAAATCACACATACAAATACTGTCAAGCTAGATTTCAATTTGAAAGAATATGAATTTCATGGCAATCTTAGGTTTACGTCCTACGCAATCCCATAATACAGTGTGGGGTTTTTCCCTTTCTTTGCTTTCATTCTTTATTAAAAAATAAATAAATAAATAAATAAATAAACGACTGTCAAAGAAGAATTTCAATGTTGAGCATTGACAAGAATAAAAAAAAATGACTTCATTCAACCTTTTAGAGATAAATAATATAGTACCTTTTGTGAGGATATAAACTTCTCCAGTATCTTGCCGCTCATGAACCTGACAGAATAAAAGATGCATTTATAGCACTGATATGTCGTTAAAATCAAACAACAATGAATAGCTAGAAAAGGTGCTAGATAAGGTGGTGTCTGAACCCCATAATGCTTTTGTCAAAGAGGGACAGATCCTGGACTCAGAGTTGATAGCCAATGAATGCTAGGATAGTCAACCCAGATCCGACATACCAGGGGTGTTGTGCAAGTCAGATTTGGAGAAAGCATACGATCATGTGCATAGGAAATTTTTGTTATATATGCTTCGTAGGTGCAGGTTTGGTCCTAGATGGAGACATTGGATATTCTGTGTATTTCCACAGTTCAATTTTCGTGTATTCCACAGTTTACAGGGGTTGACAGGTTGAGAAAGGAAATCCTTTATCCCCTCCTTTGTTCATTATTGTTGTGGAAGCCCTAAGTACGATGTTGGAGAGAGATAGGAGAGGCAATTATATTTCAGGGTTCTCAGTGAGTGGACATTCTAGTGGTCAATTAGAGATCTCACATCTCCTCTTTGTGGATGATATGCTGATTTTTTGTGGAGTGGATCCAGAGCAAATATGGCATTTGAAAACAGTGTTTGTTTGGTTTTAGATCATATCTGGTTCTAAGATAAATTTGGGAAATCCGAGCTGGCTCCAGTTGGAGATGTTCCTTCTGTTAATGTTTTGGCTGGTATTTTAAGATGCAAAGTTAAGTTATTGGTGCGGACACGACGTACAAGCCCCCAATTACACGCACGTATAGGAGGAAGAGCAAAAAAAAGACGACCCAACTTGTGGCCTTATGGATGGAGCCTATTAGTTATTGGGCTTGAGACTAAGCAAGCCCGAGCATTTAATAATTAGGGTTTCTTTATGCATTTTTATTGTTAGCTATTTAGACACTTTTTCTGATTATTGTAAGACAGCTTTTGAGAATTATTAAAAAAGTGTCTTCTTTTCACTGGTGCCGACTCCAGTTTTGCTTAGTGCTGACTCCAAGCAACTCTTAGGTGCTGACTCCTAGGGTTTATCTTTTTGTTCTATTGTTAGTGTGGTTGTTCTACGTCAGTTCTAGTATCAGAGCAGACTTCCGGTCCATACAACACAACCGTAGACAACCAATTGAAAGCAAAACCATCAAAAGAGCAAGCCAGCCAAATATGACAGTACCTTTCAAGTTTTTGCCCCATGAGATCTTGAACAAGCCCAAACTAGCCCCGACAATCCGTATATACCCCGCAGCCCCACATGAGTTTTTTACCCCCAAGCCAACAGAGAAGCCAGCGACGCCTCCCAAGCCGATGACCACCATCCGTGCCCGCCTCTGATCACAGAACCCCACAACCCACAACCCACAAACCACAAAAAAAAAAAAAAAAAAAAAAAAAAAAGTGACCCACGTTGATACCCATCATCAACCTCGACCCACCGCCGCTGAGATTGACGAGCCACTGCCACGGCCAAGACCTATGTCGGGACCCATCGTCACCCCGACCCACCGTCGCTGAGATTGCTGACCCATCGCCGCTGCCAGGACCCGAGACAAGCCGCCACTGATCCTCCATGTTCGCGCCGCCGCTATCCGTGCCTCCTTCGTGCCGCCGCCAGGCGTCGAGTCTCCAACGCCGGCCAAAGACCCTCATCGCAAAGACAGCCTCTGTTTCTAGTTTAATTTCTTTTTGAGTTTTGTTAGTCAGTTTTGAGTTTCTGTTCTCTAAGTTTATCGTGTTTGACTTCGTACTTTGTTATTTTCATTAAAAAAAAAAAAAAAAAAAAGGGAAAAAGGAAAAGAAAGAAATTATCATTACTGTGACAGCCCATTGTATGTATTGGGCCTTAAATTGTTCTCCACAGGTCCATTTGTCCAAGTCAGATCCATTCACTTGAGGAGCCAAGCCTGTGACTATCTAGTGCAATAAGTTGGCAATGACTAGGGTACAACTCTTACTCTTTTTTGGTGGGTTCAATTTTGTTTCATTGAAAAATATTATCTTTATATTTTTTATGTGCATATCCCCACCATACCCAACTGGCCTACCCATTTTGTGCTCAAGTTAGCTATTTTATTATTTGTGTTGTCTTTCAGTACCCATTCTAAAAATAAATAAATAAATAAAACCAATTTCTTTGAAATATCTGATTCTCATTATTAATTGTGGAGCTTATTGGAATTTGACTTTTATTTTGGCTATCTTTCAATATTGTGAACACTGTCACTACTTGACTGCAATTTAATCCTTGATTCATTGATCTAGTCTCTACATGCAGTCTTGCTTGACCTTAATTTTACATTGAGAACTGGTTACTTGAACTTTTGTGAATCTCAATTGCATTCATAAATATAGTGTGCATGCATCTACGTAGTGGTCGCATCATGTCAAACTCTGAACATCAATCCACTTCTGAGCCTAGGCCCTCCTTAGAGCAAACCATAGAAGACCTAGCAAAAAGTGTCAATAATTTACTGGATAGGGTTGAGCGAATTGAAGCATCTCAAAGAGAGACCATTACCCATGAAGGAGATAACATACTTAGGCAAAATAACCACGGTTACTTTAATAGGGCTCCAAACTTTGAACATGATCACTATAATCACAATGGCCCTAAGGATTATGATGATAGGATGTTCAAGGAAGAGATAGAAGCACCCACCTTTGATGGTTGCCTAGACCTATGGGTTTTCACTGATTGGTTACATCAGATGGAGAAATTCTTTGACTACTACTTTTGGGCTGAGAATAAGATAGTGACGTATGCCAGGATGAAGTTAATTGAAAGAGCCGACCTTTTCTGAGAAGACCTTGAGGATACCCTTAGGCAACGGCATGAGCCCCCCATTACTGATTGGCTTGAGATGAAAGATGCACTCTCAAAGAATTATCTTCCTCCAACTTATAGGAGCTCCCTCCTTGAGGAATGAGATCGCCTAAAGCAAGGCACTGCTCCAGTGGCTGAATATATAGAGAAGTTCAAGGAGTTCAAGAGGCGAATTCGAATAGTCGAGGAAGAGGTTGTCACACTCAATAGATTCAAGAAATGTTTAAATGCTAACCTACTAGGCGAGATTATCACCCGAGGAGTCACTACCTTAAGAGAAGCATATGACCTCGCTAGGAATTGTGAATTAGCATCCAAATCTATCTTTTGGCGACGTTCTGAGCTCCGAAGTGTTCCCACCAACCCTCAACCTTTTGGTAGCAAATCTAGACTTGCCTTACCCCCTAAGGTCAACCCCAATAGCACCCAAATAAAAAAAGAGGACAAGGAAAAAGGTGTGGTCAATGAGCCTTCAAGATTAGGCTCTCGCCTCCAATGCTTCAAATGCAATGGGATTGGACACGTCGCAGCTAGATGTCCCTCTAGGACCCTTGTCATTCAAAAGGATGATAAAAAGGTAGAAGATGTTGAGGAGCTGGTGTATGATCCAAATGTTGAAGGAACCCAAGATGTTGAGGCAGAATGGGAAGATGATCCTAGCTACCTCGCATGCATTAAAGCCATTTCTCTCCAGGTTGATGACTTCAAGGACTTTAGTGTCCCTAGAGTGAATGTGGTAAGATGTGCTTTGACAGAGCAGAGAGACACTGATGATTGGCGAAGGAGTGCCATCATCCAAACTTACACTAAGTGTGGAGACAAAACTTGCAAGGTTATTATAGATAGTGGGAGTTGCATTAATGCGGTGTCCTCTAACGTTGTTTCCTGCCTAGGCTTGAAATTGACCCCTCACCCTAACCCATATAAAGTTTCTTGGGTGGATACTTCCTCCATAGCCATAAAAGAAAGATGTGTTGTCCCACTTCAATTCCTCACCTACAAGACCGAAATATGGTGTGACATAATTCTCATAGATGTAGGGCATATTATCTTAGGTAGGCCTTGGCTTTATGATTTGGATGTCACCCTTCTTGGGCGATCCAATTCTTGCTCATTTATGTTTGACGGTAAGAAGATTGTGCTCAATCCTTTGAAACCTAAGCCAATCGACATGAGCAAGAAGACAGAAGCACCAAAGGCGAAAGTTCTGAACATCATAAGTCCAAAGGCATTTGAAAGGGTAGCAGTTCAAGAATCCATTGTGTTTGTCTTAGTTGCCAAGGAACTTAATGGGGAGATCCATGAGGAGCAACCTGAAGAAGTGAAGTCAATGCTCCAGGAATTTAAGGATGTTTTCCCTAAGGAACTCCCCGATCATTTACCGCCCATGCGTGACATACAACACGCCATAGATTTTGTGCCCAGAGCAACCCTACCTAACTTGCCTCACTATAGGATGAGCCCTGCAAAGCATGCCAAGTTGCAAAGGCAAGTAGAAGAACTACTTAGGAAGGGTTTTGTTCGTGAAAACATGAGTCCTTATGCAATCCCTGCACTCTTAACTCCAAAGAAAGATGGAACTTGGAGGATGTGTGTTGATAGTCGTGCCATCAACAAGATCACTGTGAAATATCGTTTTCCTATCTCTCGATTGGATGACATGTTGGATATGATGGTTGGAGCAATGATTTTCTCCAAGATAGACTTGAAAAGCGGCTATCATCAAATTAGGGTTCGTTTTGATGATGAGTGGAAAACTGCCTTCAAGACGGAGGATGGTTTATATGAGCGGATGGTCATGCCTTTTGGATTGTCCAATGCTCCTAGTACCTTTATGAGAGTGATGACTCAAGTGCTCAAGCGCTCAAGCCTTTTATGGGGAAATTCTTAGTTGTGTACTTTGATGACATCCTCATCTATTGTAAGTCTAGGGAGCAACACTCAGACCACCTAACTCAATTTGTACTACCCTTAGGAATGAGAGTTTATATGGCAACCTCAAGAAGTGCTCTTTCTTCACCGATAGAGTCGTCTTCCTAAGTTTCATAGTATCCTCTGAAAGAGTTTCTGCCAACCCCCAAAAGGTTCAAGCGATTGTGAAGTGGCCTGAGCCCAAAAATATCCATGAAATACGAAGCTTTCATGGGCTCGCTTCCTTTTATCGCCGATTCATCAAGGGGCTTAGTACCATTATGTCCCCCATCACTGACTGCATGAAACAAGGGGAGTTTGTTTGGACAAAAGCTGCTGCTAAGGCTTTCAATGAGGTAAAGAAAAAGATGACTGAGGCACCTATCATGCGTCTCTCTGATTTTACCAAGCCTTTTGAAGTGGAATGTGATGCCTCAGGTATTGGTACAGGGGGAGTACTTAGTCAAGAGCGCCCCCAATTGCTTATTTCAGTGAGAAGTTGAATGACGCTAAGCAAAAGTACTCCACATATGACAGAGTTTTATGCCATTATTCGAGCTCTTTGGCATTGGCACCATTACCTGTTGTCTAGAGAATTTGTTATCTACTCTGATCATGAAGCTTTGTGCTATCTCCATTGCCTAAAGAAGCTGAATTTTAGGCATGGTAGTTGGGTTGAATTTCTGCAATGCTACTACTTTGTGGTGAAACATAGGACGGGAGTTAAGAATAAGGCTGCTGATGCACTAAGTCGAAGGGTGTCTTTGCTATCCGTCGTGAGTGTTAAGGTTACTGGGTTTGAACGACTCAAGGATGATTATGAGTCATGCCCAGATTTTGGGGAGCTCTACACTAGCCTAAGTAATGCCCCACGGCCAATCCTGGATGATTATACCCTTTAAGATGGTTACTTGTTCAAAGCCAACAAGTTATGTATCCCTCGGTCTTCAGTGAGAGATTTCCTAGTTTGGGAGATACATGCGGGAGGCCTTACAGGTCATTTTGGCCGAGACAAAACAATTGAGGAAGTGGAACGTCAATTCTATTGGTCTGGTCTTAAAGAGGGGCGTTGCCAAGTTAGTTGGTCAGTGTCGTACATGTCAACTAGCCAAACATCGCAAGCAAAACACTGGCCTATACACGCCTCTACCTGTGCCAGATCGCCCATGGCAGGATGTGAGTATGGACTTTGTGTTAGGTTTGCCCCGCACCTTTAGGAAGCATGATTCCATTCTAGTAGTTGTTGATCGCTTCTCTAAGATGGCTCATTTCCTACCATGTTCTAAGACCTCTGATACTTCTAAGATTGCAAAGCTCTACTTTGATGAGATTGTCAAACTTTATGGTCTTCCCAAAACCATAGTGTCTGATAGGGATGTTCGCTTCATGAGTTATTTTTGGAAGACCTTGTGGCATTTAGTGGGCACCAAATTGAAATTTTCCACGGCATTTCATCCTCAAACTGATGGTCAAACTGAGGTGGTTAATCGTAGTCTAGGCAACCTCCTTCGGTGTTTAGTGGGTGAAGCCAATCGGAATTGGGATTCAATTCTTCCTATAGCCCAACTTGCATATAATAGCAATGTCAATAGGTCTATAGGCGCTAGTCCTTTTGAGGTTGTGCATGGATATACACCTAGGAAGCCCTTAGATCTTTTGCCCATGTCCCCACATGTTAGAATTTCTGAATCTACTGAGGCATTTGCACGACACATTCATGATTTGCATAATGAGATTCGCAAAAAAATTCAGATAAGTAATTCTCAATATAAAATTCATGCTAACACTCATCAGCATCATGCAGAGTTTCAAGTAGGGGATTATGTCATGATTCGGATTCGACCTGAACGGTTTCCCTCTGGGACCGTTAAGAAATTGCAGGCTCATAGTGCCGGACCATTCAAGGTATTGAAGCAAATGGGCCCAAATGCATATGTCATTAACCTTCCTCATGATTATGGCATTAGCTCCTCCTTTAATTTTGAGGATCTAGTTGCTTATGAAAGCCCCACAGCTATTCCTGATACCCCTTTTGATGCGTCTTTGCCTAATCCTATTGATGCCCCTATTCCCACCCCTTTACCCTTAAATTTGCCCTATGCACATAAAGAATCTATTGATGCTATTTTAGATAAGTAGATTGTTTCTACCAGGGATGGAGGAGTTCACCATTTCCTAGTTCGATGGCGAGGGCGACCAGATTCTGATTGCACATGGATTACTTGAGATGAGCTACAGCGACTGGATCCTAACTTGCTGGAGTACTATCAGAGCTCTTCAAATTTCCACTCGACGGGGTTGAGTTCTTCTCACCCGGGGGGAGTTGGTGCGGACACAAGGTACAAGCCCCTAATTACACGCACGTATAAGAGGAAGAGCAAAAAGAAGACGGCCCAACCTGTGGCCTTATGGATGGAGCCTATTAGTTGTTGGGCTTGAGACTAAGCAAGCCCAAGCATCTAATAATTAGGGTTTCTTTATGCATTTTTATTGTTAGCTATTTAAACACTTTTTCTGATTATTGTAAGACAGCTTTTGAGAATTATTAAAAACGTGTGTTTTCTTTTCACTGATGCCGACTCCAGTTTGCTTGGTGCTGACTCCAAGCAACCCTTAGGTGCTGACTCCTAAGGTTTATCTTTTTGTTCTATTGTTAGTGTGGTTGTTCTATGTCAGTTATCCATGACTTATTTAGGTCTCCCCCTAGGAGCTACTTTCAAGGCGAAAGCCATATGGAATGATGTCCTAGAGAGAATGGAGCAACAGTTGGCTCAATGGAAAAAATTTTATCTTTCCAAGGAGGTCGAATTATGTTGCTAAAGAGCACCTTATCCAATCTGCCTACCTTCTACTTATCTTTGTTTCCTATCCCAATGAGCGTCTCTAGGCATATTGAAAAATTACAGAGGGGTTTCTGTAGGGAGGGATAGGAGATGAGTTGTTTCACTTGGTTAATCAGACGACTATTTTTGCACCAATTCAAAATGGGGGGCTGGGTACTCATGACTTGGTTCTTTTTAACAAGGCTTTGTTGGGAAAATGGTTGTGGAGATATGCTATGGAGAGGAATGATTTTTGGAGAAAGGTAGTAGACAGGAAATATGGGGTTGGTCTGTTTTCATCAAGAAAGGGTGGGATGCTTTCCATTGTTTTGTTAAGGTGGGAGATGGCTCTCATATTAAATTTTGGCATGATCCTTGTTGCTAGGGTTTGACTTTGAAAAATAACTTCCCAGAATTATAAAGTATTGCTCGTAATAAAAATGCTTCAATGGCTGAGCTGTTATCTTTTTCAGAGGATAGTTACACTTGAAAAATCAGTTTCATTCGACCGATTCAAGATTAGGAGTTAGAGTTGGATTTCTCCTTTACGGATCTGATATATTTTTTCATTGAGACCAAATGGGGTGGATGAATGAAGTTCGAAACTCTCTTTTCCGGGGGGTTTCAAAGTTCGATCTTATTATAGGGCATTCACTAATCCGCCATCTTTTCCATGGAAGCCATTGTGGAAACCAAAAGTTCCCACAAAGGTTAGTTTCTTCCTTTGGATAGCAGTGTTGGGAAAATTTTTGATTGTTGACAATTTACGGAGGTGGCAAGTGGTTGTGGTGCAATGGTTTTGTATGTGTAAGAGGAATGGGGAGACTAATGATCACTTACTTCTACACTGGGGTAGCTCAAGGGTTGTGGAATATGGTGTGTTCACTATTTGAGGTTCATTGGGTCATGTTGTCATGCCGCATGGTGTTGTGGAGCTTCTCGCCAGTTGGATAGGCAAGTTCAACAAACTCAGATCTTATGGTGATCTAGAGTATGATCCTTCTCTACCTCATGTGGGGTATTTGGAGGGAAAGAAATGCACCCACTTTTGAAGGGAATGAAAGATCGATTCATGATTTGAAGTTTCCTTCTTTCAGACTGTTTGAGTGGCCAAACGCATCGAGTTTTTTTACCTTCAATTCTTTGCCTGATTTTCTTGATTTTTGTACTTTCATTTCTATTTAGATTAGATATTCTGCTAGTATCATAGCACATTGCCTGTGTGCTTTGGTTCATTGTATTTTCTCATCTTATTTCCATGAAGTTTTTTAATTATCTATATATATATATGAATATGACCTGGTGGAGCAGAAGTAGTAAATTATTTACTTCATTGATCACAGCAAAAGTTAATGATGTTGAGATTTTAATATAGGAACGACTGAATATAAAAGAAACCCAAAAAGCATTAACCAACTGATTTACTGAGGTAAGACAAAACCAAAAGGATGCAAAAATAATATTGAAGAATAGTAAAACTAAGGATAAATAACCTAAGAGCCAGTATCTAGGCTTGCTTGGAATTAGCATTAAACAAGAGAACAAACCTAGGAGTCAACAAGGTTGACTAGAGTTAGCACCATACCATTCCAAGATAACTTTTATCAATCAATAAAAGTGTCTTCATTGGAATACAATACTGTTTTATATAGACTACTAGGACTAAACCCTAATTCTAATTATAATTGACTTCAAAAATCCCAATTATTGAATTAGAAATTTACTCTTGGCTCTAGGAAATTAATAGAAAACTAACAACCTAACCAACTGAAGGTCTAGCCTTAGTGCGATGGCAAGTGCCTTCCAAAAAAATTTAGGAGAACAGCTGCCTATCAATCTCCTCTCCCAAACCCTACAGAAGGGGAAGCTTGTACATTGGATACGACCTTTTCCTAATAACCTAATTAACTACTGAGACCTTTTACTAATATATATGATTGTGCATGTAACTAAATCTTCAATTCCCAGTGGTTTTTTGTCATTAATTTGGGGATGTCAGTTGATAATTCAATACAAATCACAACTGCCTGCTGCAGGTGGAAAAATTGCAAAGGTAGGTAATATGATGGGCTTGCTCTGCCTTCTTCTTGGTTGGTTACCTTGCTTGATGTCCTGTGAATGAAGTTATATACTTCAACTTATGTTAAAATGGACTGGGTTTTTGGCCTTGGATGCAAGTATGTTTCCAAGTGTTTGCATTGCCTAGGTTTCCAAAGATTCTCAACTATTTTGGAGCGTTCGGCAAACAGCTACACCTTACTGATATTATATCATGTTGATATGGTAATAGCAAGGACAAGTGAAGGCTGAGTAACATTGAATAGAAGCAACATAGAAATGGAAGACAACAAAGCTGTCAATTGAAAATCTTACCTTAATTACTCGGTGGACAATCGGAATATCACGTCCCTGAACAATGTGCAAAAGTTACTGTTAGAGCATCCAATCTAGAAGCTTAAAATTTTAAGTGGAGATGCCCAATCAGCACATAAACCCACATCAAATACAACACCTTGTGGGGCTTGTATTAATACCCCCTCGACCAAAGTAGAGAAAAACAAGCCTGGCAAGTGGAGTTAAAGAACAATGTACGGATAGCAGGGAGGAGGGGAGGAACATACATCTACATTAAAGACAATGATTTCTCCTGCACGAGGAGGGTCCTTGCTCATATGCAAGAACAAAATGTCACCCTGCAAGAGAATCAGATAGTTATGCCAATAAACGAAATGGAGCCAAATAGAAGCATTTAACAGTTTAGCACTTTGCTACATCTACATAAGAAGTGTCATACAATATCTATATGAAAAATTCCTATTAATTCGGTTTTATAGTTAGACCCCTCAGTGATTAACAATGTGGAATTAAATTAAATAAACATTTAATTAGACAATAATAATAAATATATAATCCAGCAGTATATATATTCACAATAATATGCCCAGCAGATTATATATTTAGGCCACAGATATAATACCAAAACACTAAAGATATTGGTGACACAGAGAATGGTCACAAAGTAGAAAACATAGGTGAATATTTCCAATGGAAAAACCATTACAAGGGGAGAAAATCAGTTTCGTCGAAAATCACCTAAGAGAAAGAGTTACATTGATAATGATTCACAAAACCTTTATAGCCTAGACCTATGCAACCTCTGTAAGCACCCTACTTTCCTTCCTACCGCAGCACTCCCAAAAACTCTGGAATTGTTTTCCAGTGATCTCCTTTGAACGAGAACCTCTGGCTTTCCAAGAACCTCTTGAATATTTTCTCAGTGAACCCTACTAGACTTGGACTTCGTGGTTTCAATCTCACTTTGCTCACAATGGGATTGAAATTACATGTGCGTAGGTAAAAAAAATTTTATGATCTTGGCTTAATCAATGGAATGTAAAAGAATACTCAATATCAAGAACAAAAACAAACTGAGGGAGAGAAAGATTTTCTTGTTTGTCTCTCAAAACTCTAACACTCACAGCTGCAAAACAATGACATGAGCTTAAGATTTTTTTTTCTTTTCTCTCTCTCCTGGTGCTCTCAAAAATGTCAGCACCACCCAGCCTAAACAGAAAGCTCTGCTTCTATATTTTTTCTACACAGTCAGCCTTACAGAAATTAAAGCACAGCCCTTCCTTTTGTTCCACTGCCCACACGTGCTATGTGTAAAGACCCTCAGCCCCTTGTCTATTGATTTTGTGTCAGCCTACTGCACTCAACAACCCCACTGCATGCATTTAATGAACCTTGCATCCAGTCACTTAGGCATGCTTAAAACAGAAGGCTTCCAGCAGCTTCCTTTAAAAGCTTCATGGAATTCAAAAACTTAAGAGCTTGCTTGAGTTAGTTTTTATTGGCTCAAGCAAGAGGACCTCTTTTGCTTGAGCAATCAAAAACAGGGAAGAGGCCAAATCTGTGTCTGATGGAATTCTTGTTCATGCTACAGTGCTTACTCGAGCAAGATTCTGCATATTGGAATATTTTGATGCAGCAACTGTAATTGGATTTTTGGATAAAAAATTTTCACCCTCATCTCATTATACTGTCATGGATATTAGCCAACTTAAATCCTGACACTATATACATCAAAGATGGATCATATAAAAGTGAAAACTGATACAAGCAGCCATTAAGAATCAAGCACCATGTATATAAGTAGTGCTTAGAATCTCCACTTTCACATGAATGTAGGTATTCACTGCTTCATTGTCATAAAATAGAATCTCTCATACAGCTTTTTCAGCAAATAGTCAAATAAAGTATTTTATAAAAAACCCAAGATCATGTGTTGTTACTGGTACAACTACCAATTTATGGCCATCATCTGCCTTCTTCCAGCAACTCCTATCATAATTTCATAAACCCCAGTAATCTTGCATAGATTTTTTTTTTTTTTGCCAAAAGCCTTGTAGCTCGATTGGCACCTCCTAGTGTTTCTAACAAAGACATCCAGGTGCAAATCCCTCCACCCCCAACTATAGAATTAAAAAGATAGTATTAACAGTCGAAAACAGATTTTTCTTTTCCCCTGATTCGTAAATTATAGACGCACCCGACCCATGACCTCACCCACCACCTAGGACTTATAAGGACTAGAGGCGCCAGTTGAATTAGAGCTCATTGGCATATAATTAACAATAAATATTAGTTTTTTCACTATTTTAATCCAAATGATGAGATTCCTCACATGCTTGATTGACACAGTACAACCATTCTAGGCAATTTGATCATTTTCAATGGAGAAAACTAAAGCAAACACCATGATTGTAATAGCAGGAAAACATCATTATTAAAAATGAACTGCATTAGATGCACAACTTGTAATGCAGCTGCATTGGACCAAAATAGACGTCTCAAATACATCAAGCACTTTGCTACAATCAAATTGCAAAAACAAAAACAAAAATGTTATATTCTACTAATAGACTTACTCTTTGGAAGCCGGGTTCCATGCTTTCAGAGAGCACAACTACAACAGGTGATTCGCTACCAGTTATACATATTAGTCCTTTCCATATAATGAGAGCAGATGTAAGTATTAAGCCTGAAAGAGATCACCAAAAAAAAAAAAAAAAAAAAGACCACCGTTAGAACATCAAGTAGTAAACAGAAACTTTACAATATTGGCTGTGCATTGAACATCATGTACAACCAACGCATTTTTCATAAGAAAACAGAAAATCACATTCCCCCCCATTACTTTTGTTGTGACATAATAGTGGTGGATTGAACCCCGTTCCTGGTACAAGACCACACTAGGGGCATGTTTTGTATACTGTGAATTAGGAATTGAAATCATTATTACAATGCATACACGCACTCCCGTGGATTTCGAATCCATGACCTCACTCACCCTCCACCCTGCACTAAATGTTATGTCTATGCAAGCGTTTCATTGCACTTAGTGTGTGTTTGGCACTGGCTTGCCTTTTGTTTTTAAGCTTTTATATACAGCTTTTTAAAACCTTGACTTCTCTTACTTTTCTTTCTTTTCTTTTCTTTTTGAAGTATACTTTAGCACAAAAAGTTTTTAGTAAAAAACTAAAATAAGTTGTTCCCAAAAAAACAATACATTATAATAAAAGGGCTGAAATGCATCAAATAGCACAATAATATGACACAATTTAGGGTTTAGTTGGGATTCGCTTATTTTGCTGAAACTGAAGTTTTTTTCTGAAAGTACGGTAGATAAAGGTAAAAGTTAGTTGAAATAGTACAATAAGACCCATAAATAGTACCAAAAAGTGCAAACCCATGAATAGTATCAAAAATAAGCTAAATAGTAAAATAAGTTAGCAAAATTAATCATGCCAAACCGACACTAGATGTCATTATTTTACATGCTTGCAGCTTGCTTCAAAGCACACATAATGCGTTTTCTTCTACTACATAACACTATAACTTTTAAACTCCCCACCCAAAGAAAAAAAAAAAGTCAAAATTATTGGATTGTAAAGCTCCTTTACAAGATTTCAATGAATATAGTATCAAATATAAACCTATAACAAAGTCACAAGAACATGTAATCAAACGCATTTGAGGGTTGAAATATAAGAAGCAGCTTTAGTGAGCACATGTAATGTAGAGAGTAATTAATAGTAAAAATAATGTGGGATAAGAGAAGTGGGATAGTACGGACCAAGATTGACGGCCTCAGAGAGAGTTTGTCTGAGTTGAATGGATTTGATAGAGTCAACGCTCTCTCTGATCCATTCCATTTTCTCTTTTTCTTTGCTTCTTCTGATGGGTGTGTATGTAAAAATATATGAAATATGAAAATTATAAGTGCATCCACGGCAGTGGAGCAAAATTATAGCTATTTGACGTCTACAAAATTTACTTTATCTATTATACCTCTTCACACCCCACAGCACAGCAATGGGACTATAATTTTAGCTATTCGATTAAAATAATACAAATAACTAATTAAAATAATAATAAAAACATCCCAAAAAAAAACACCAGCACGGCACAAACATCCACCACCACCAGCTGCAGTCCACAGCAGGAAAAAAAAAACCACAAACCCAAATCCTTGATCTTTTTCCTCAACCCAGACCAAACAAAATCACCAATCACAAACAAAATCAAAAATCACCGATCACAAACAAAATCAAAAATCAACACAACATCGGCGGAACAGATCGGCGATAGGGCTTGGGGTGGATCGGCGAGCTGGGTCGGTGGAACAGATAGGCGATGAGGGAGCTGGCCGGCGAGCTAGAGAGAAAAAAAAAATTGAGGAAGAAAGAAGAGAAGAGAAGCCGGAGAGAGAGAAAAAATAGGAAATGTTTGTTTAAGGAGAGTAGAGAGAGAAGTGTAATAAATAAATTAGCTTCAAGCTCAGCTAAAAATTTTAGCTATACCTTCACTGCCATAGAGTCACTTCTGTATTTTGGTGAAGCTTCGCTGCTATATAGCTATTTAGCTATTTATACCTTCACTGTTATATAGCTATTTAGCTTCGCTCCAAGTGCACGCACGCTAAAACTTTGCTTTGTATAGTGGCTGCTGTTGTTTGACTGTATCAGCTAGGACGTGGCACAATCAATAATGTTCGGACATGTGGATTTTTGGTCCAAATGGAAAAGGGAAAATAATAATTAATACAGGATATTAATAGATATTCTTGTTGAAAGTCTTTTTTTAATCAGTAAGATCAATTTTTTTTTAAGTGAAATAAAATTAGATAAAATATTTTGAGAGAGTTTTAATCCAATCAGGTAAAGGGTCTTTTTAGGATCTGTTTATTTTATTGAAATTAAATTTTTTTTGTTGAAAGTACTCTAGATAAAGGTAAAAGTTAGCTGAAATAGTATAGTGAAACTCGTGAATAGTACCAAAAATGCAATGGGACGCATGAATAGTAACAAAAATAAGCTGAATAGTAAAATAAGTTGACAAAAATAATCATGCCAAATGGACACAAAAAGTCTTTGTTTCAAATTAAATCCCAAAATTTTAGTTTTCCCAATTAAAGTTCCAAAATTATGAAACTGTTTCAATTTAAAGCCTTCATCAATCTTAGTTATCCTGCATGGTAATGGAATAGGGAAAAACGAGAAACTGTCGAAATGGGTTTCTTGCCTTTCTTTGGTTAGTTATTGTCCACAATAACATAGATGACAAAGATAAAAAACTTCAAAATTAATACAACTTCATAAGGTTGAGATTTTTATTAGCAAAATTAAAATATGGACCTTGTGGGGGCCAATTAATCAGGAGATATTATCAAGGCCATGCCAGCTGGGCCTAAAGTCCAATCCGAGGATGTTAGACCATCCGAGACGGCCCAAGTAAGCCTGTGAAACAAGCAAGTCTAAGGGAGGAATAAAAACACTATGGGATGAGTCCAATAAGTGTCCGAGGATAAGAGTATCCTCGGCTGCCCTCGGTCGAGGTGAATTTGAGTGTCATACCAGTACCGACTTACTTTAGAGTTGCACCACAGCTAGAGAAGGGATATTGGATCAGGGAAAAAATGGAGGAGGCAAACAAATATCTATAAAGCTGCTACTTCCGCATTAAATACCTTCCAACCAACTCCCTGACCGCATTAATGTGGAGGTGATGCCTGAACAACGATGAAGCAGCCTTACAGCTACTGGTTGATTTTTCCAGGAAGTGTTGGATGGGACAGGAGGATATCCTCCAAACTCAACCTACACCTGTGCGGCGACGATGAGACCAAGACGGCAGTATATAACATGTAAGAGTGCATTGAGAGAGAGGATCGAAGAAGAAAAACCAAAAAGAAAGGACTTAGGAGAAAACCTTGAAAAACAAAGAACACAACTGGCTCTCAAGAGGAGGTTGATCATAATATTAGTGCGAGTACATCTATGAGTGTTAGAAATTTGATCGTTTTCCTTTAAGGTCAATCTAGCCTTTCAGCCCACGTTCTATAAATTTTATTGCAAGGGCCTTTAACGTGCGAAGCCCATATCATTTGGGATCGTCACAATTTAAGTCCTTACAGACCTCATTTAAAAACGCAATATATACTTTAAGACTTTTCATATAATTTCTATTAAAAATTGAACATAACAATATTTTTATGTTGAAAAATAGAATTATTGTCTTTCAATACAAAACCAACAGATGATTTTAAATGTACTTTGACAAATACCTTCAATCAATTCATTTAGTTTCTAGCTGAAGGGAGTGTCCAGAACTCTTTGAGCACTTTACTATTCTTTAGATGTGTGTAGCCTCTACTGTAATACCCCGACCCAACTTTATAATTAAACTATGTGTTTGAACGGTTAATTATTATTTTAAGCCATTTTCCTTTTTATAATTAATAGAAGAGTATTTAATAAGCATATTATTTTATAATACCTTTGAATAAGAATTGTAAAGATTATAAATAATTGAAATGACTATTTGTATTATAAATATATACTTAGTTTCAAGCTGAAGGGAGTGTCCAAAACTCTTTGAGCACTTTACTATTCTTTAAATGTGTGTAGCCTCTACTGTAACACCCCGACCCAACTTTATAATCAAACTATGTGTTTGACCCGTAATTATTATTTTAAGCCATTTTCCTTTTTATAATTAATAGAAGAGTATTTAATAAGCATATTATTTTATAATACCTTTGAATAAGAATTGTAAAGATTATAAATAATTGAAATGGCTATTTGTATTATAAATATATACTTAGTATGTACAAAACTATATTAAGTGGTTTAAGTTATTAGATACATAGTTGGTATTAGGCATACGATGCATGGAATGTTATAGTGGAAATTCTACCCACATGCAACCAATTGAAATTCAACACATGTAAAGCCAAAGTTTCATGCATGTGAACAAATCCAAAGACCAAGACTTGGACATGCAATGAGCAAGCTCTACCTAATCTCTTTTTTGACTTTTCTCAAGATAACTAGAACTTCCAAGACCTTACCTCTCCATTTCCCATGGGTCCATACAAAATCAAAATTCTCACCTCACTTTACACTTTTTTCTCTTAAGGAAAGAGCAAGGAACTCTCTTATGTCCCTTTTGTCAAACCCACGGGTCCACACTTTGAAAGAAAGACAAGACTCCATTTTATTTCTTCTTCGTACTCTCTCAAAGCAACTAGAATAATCATGAAGCTCCCTCCCTCTCATACCCACGAATCCAATACCAAAAGAAAGAAAACTCTCTCAAGCTCTCTACCTCTCATACTTTCGGGTCCAGCCACTAGGAAAGGGAAATCCTTTCATGCAAGAGAGATTCTATTCCTATTTTCCCTTCAAGAACCATAAACTTGGTAAGGGTTTTAACTACTCTCATTTTAGAATCCATGATTTCCTAAAGGAATTTTTAGTAATAGTATTTGTGGTGTATAAAATTAGGAAATCATGAACTTATAAGTCTATATATATATATATATATATATGGTGTTTTAAGAAGCTTTGAACTGTGTTGATGGTTTGTGGAAGGTAGATTAGGGTTTTTACTAATTAAGGATTGTATATGATTAAGGAAGTAAGAAAAAGTTAGGGTGAGTACTTTTGATGTTACTGCTGGGATTTTTGTTGTATTTAATTTTGATATAAATGGTTAAATGACTGTATATAAGTGTTTTCTAACATGTCTAATGAGTGTATAAAAATCCTCATATGAAAATACCATCGTTTGATAATTGTTTATGAATTTACAAGAAAATGTTGCAAAGCTGCCTCTGTGATAGATTCTATGTTTATGCATGATAAATTATGTATTAAATTGTATACAGTGAATTTTGATGTTAGGGATATTTTTTATGAAATCTAAGACACATATGGTTGTAATAGAAGTGGTCTCACAGCATTTGGATCAATATAAAGATAATGGTTTAATTTTTAAGTTTCATGAAACTCTGTTAGGACAAATTTGAGCACGTTATCTTTTATAATTTTTAGTAAATTATGGTTTTATGCTTTGACTCCGAAAATTTTATGGCATATACTGGACATACAGGAGAGTGTTTTTGTAAAATTTCATGACATTTGGATGTGTATGGACAGTCCATTTGTATTTTACAAATGAGGCATATGCTATTGGAATAAAATAGTGAACAATAAGGGACATGTATAACTTTGAAGATTTAATTCTAAAGTTAGGGTGATTGTTTTGAGTTATAATTGAATATACTTATCTTTTGATATGTCTAGATCATAGATTAATTTTTGTATAACTTGGTTCAAGGTTTAGTACTTAAAAGAGGGGTTCTAAACCACCCGACTGTTGTTTTTATGAAGCTGTCTTGTTTAATGCATTGTATGTTGCCATGTGAGTGTATATGGTTATATGACCATGCTTAAAAGAGTTTATGTTTATGCATGCATTATTGCCCTAATCTCAAAACACCTTTTGAAATGAAGTTGGCTCTTCTAGAGATATGGGTTTAATATAAGAATGTTGTTTTCTCTAGGATTTAGTACATGTTGTTTAATGAATGTATTTTTGTTTGTGGGAACCTCATTGATGTGAGATTAGGATTTCCTTAATTCTAAGAGATAGGTTTTGAGATAAATGTGTAAGTTTATGATAAAGAATAATTGATAATAATAAGTTTTGATTTTTGGTTTAGGTGTTACTAGTATCCAAGTCTAAGCTCCTTCGACTTTAGGCTCTCGATTCCTTTGCTTTCAGGTAAGGGATAAGTTGTATGGGCATTTGGTAAGTCATGAGGTTATTTTAAAGTATATTATGCATTAAAAAGTTTTTAATTAGAGATATGGCATATAATCATGTTTCAGACAAAGGTATGTTCGTGAGTTTTCGAAAACTTATGTATATGATTTAAGCATATTGATCCTATTACTGATTCCACGAACATGATGTTTAAAGAAAAGAATGGAAATGCTATTATTATGAAATGTTATGCAAAATAAGAAATTTTAGTATGATGTAAAGTATGAAATGTTTTCAGATTATGTCCTCTAGTGATCTGAACTCTGCCAATAGGGGTTAATTATTGGCTTTTCATGGAAAACGTTATCTGATTAGCCATTATAAGTGGGACTGGCTCTGCTATATCCGCCCTTGTTGGTTACGGCCAACTTGTGGAGGAAGCCAACCTACCCCCATGGTTGGAAGATATATATTATGATGTGATCCCAAGAATACCTGGCATTGTGGAGAATGCTGGATGCGCACCGTAGTGCTAGAAGCCTCCCAAATAAGTACAGACTTATCAGATATGGGCTAACCAATAAGTTATTTATGAACAGCTATATTATGTTAATTAATCATGAGAGAATGATTTTGTTAAATGCATTGTGAAAAGTTAAAAGCTCTCGTGAAAATAAAAAGTTTCTGATGAAAAGAAAGCTGTTTATTAAAGATAAAATTTTTTGAAATTCTATTGTACTTTAAAGATAAAGAATCTGATGAAAAAGTTTTAGTGTTTTATAAAGATAAAGTTTCTAATGAAAGTACAAGTTTATGTTAAAAAATCATCAGATATCTGTTCTTTATGAAAGTTATAATATTTTACGAGAAGAAGATTATAAAAAAAAAATTTCTTATTTGTCAAGATATTTATAGTTTAAGACAAAGTTACCAATTATCTAATTTAAGTTAAAATGATTATTTTGTAATGAGAATACATATATATTGATATTAAACAATCAATATTATATTTGGTGACTTTGTAAGAAATGAAAAAAGTTCAATCTGAAAGGTTTTGGTAATATTATTCTAATAAGAAAAAGGAGAACAATTATTTTCTTATGAAGAGCGTATAAGTTATTATTATGACTAGTATAAAATACTATACATGAAAAGATGTTCTCCTATCTGAATATTCATAGAATGAAATGATTTGATTTACATGCATCCTTATTAAATTCTCATATATCTTACCTTTACTGAGCTATGTAGCTCACCCCTTCCACTTTTTCAGTCAACAGGTTTTATTTTGGAGCAGAGGGAGCCTTAGTCGAGTTTTGGAAGGAGCTAGTTTTAGTTTTGAATATATAGATCCCAAATTTGTATCTAATGTTTAGTTTTGTGGTATTGTGTATTTTAAAATCTAATGAAAGTTATGTACCTTAAAGTATTAAGAGATGTATTATGTGAAATTCCGAATTTGAATAACTGGTGGATTATGTCAATCTTTGAGTACAGTGTAGATGCTCTGAATATCAAGTGATAGGTTATATCAGGAAGTAGAGAAACAAGGATGTAAAGTAAGAAAGAGGAAAGCTCTTGTAAAAGTTAAGTTAGTTCTTGTTAATATCAGGTTTAAGCTTGATATTAGCATGCCAGTCATAGTCACAAATCCGGGTATCGGGTTTGGGACGTGACATCTACTATTCCACACACACCATATAATTACAGTGAAGAATTCCTTAGAGGTGGCCTTAAGATGCTAGTTAGGAAATTTGAACTCAGGAGCATCTCATGGATTTGATGAAGTTTTGGGAACCACTAGACGAACATGTTGCAGTTTCATTGATTATATCTTAAGTAATGCTGGAGATAAAATTTTCATAATTACTAAAATGATACATTATGATTAGAATAACATCATTTTCATGAATTCCAGTTAGTTTAACTGGTAAAATCTCTAATGGTTGAATGAGAAATCTGGAATTCAATCCCCGCCTACACCAAAAACCAATTGGTGTCTTGATCTGATGATAAAGAGTTATTATCAGGTGGACGCCATAAGTTGAAACTATCAAAAAAAAAAGAATAACATCATTTTCACATGAGTTATTGTTGATGCAATTTTTATTAGTACCAATTGTGAAACACCCCCCTAAACAATTATGTTGTTGCACTAAGACCCCTAATCTTATTTATATTTTGGCCAATTTAGTACAACAAGTGTAATATTGTAGCAAATAGTAGGGGTGTGTGCGGTTCGGTTGGCTCGGTTTTTTCTCAAAATTGTTATCGAACCGATAGGGATCGGTTTTCTCATTGTGGTGGGCCTTTTTTACAATGTTGGGCTGGGCTGCCTCCTACGGTACTAGGTCCAAGTGTTCTGAGTAAGGGAGTTGAGATCAGTCCAACTTGTGCGCAAATTATACCTCGTTTGCCAAGAGCATGCTTATGGCAGGCAAAGCTACTTTAGATGAGTCGTGGCAAGCAGACATGTAATAATAATAAAAAAAAGTACTTTGGCTTCTAATCAAAGTGAATAAATAATCCCCAATTAAAATGATAATCACAAGTACTTTTATAAAGAAAATAGTGGGAATAAGTGGGTAAGACACGAGTTAACAAAAGAAAGGAATAAAATCAATTTGATGTACCAAGCTGTGCTACAAGACCAAAACCAAAGAGGGAAGAACGTTTTTCCTCAATGCGAATAACCTCCTAGGGAAATCCTGCCATGGAAATTAATCACTCTGAGGGAAACGGACCTGAATGGTTGGTGCCCAAGAGAACCCTTTGTTTTTGACAGAGAGCAGGATTTTGAGAGGGAGAGAGGGAATCAACCTATTGGTGCATGTCTGCCGTTCTAAGTTCTCTCTTTTTCCTTTATTTCCTTCCTTTCTTAGTACTTACTCCTGTTTTTATGATTTTCTCCTAGAGATTACTATTACCCTCCTCCTATCCCCCTCTGTGCACGGCAAGGGCCCCTTTTTATAGTGCCTGTCGTGACCGGATTTTACTATTTTAGCATTTAATCACCTTTGTCTGGTCTGAGTGTACTTGCCGACCACCACTGGTCCGTCTATGTTGGCTGTGCCACTCCTCATTACTAGACAAATAAGACTATTTTGTTTGTTTGTCTGTCGTGGCACCCTTACCTGCTATGGTGTGGGTGTTCTCTCTCTCTATCCCTCATGGCATGCTCCTAGTAGTTCAAACTCATCCTTACTTCTTTTAGGCGGTATGTCATCCCAGCAGGACATTTCCCCCAAAAGAGTCTAAGTAGGAACCTCAGAATAGATTTTCCCCTCTCCCCACCGCCAGACCATGCCCTCTGACCCATGACCTCACGGTGTCCTGTATTGGCTGGGTATAGGCTGGTGATGTCTTGCGCGTGCCTTACTTCTATGTATGTCCAAAATCTGCCTGCTGCTCATGCGTTCGCCATGGTCTGGAGACTCGTCTGCACAGTCTACCGTCCGTCCTTGACTTCTTATGGCGTGAGCTGTTTTCTGATTTCCTATTCTTTTATGGCTTGCTCCCCTTAGGGGCTGGGCTTCATTTGATGGTGGGCTTTGCCTTCTTTCAGCCTACTCTTTTACTGCTATCATTTCCTGCCATTCCGCGGTGATGTTATTTGACCCAATCCTGCTAGGCCTCTTTGGGCCTCTTCTCTCAATGGCTCAGTATGGCCATTAGTTCTTTTATTACATTACTTGCGGGCTCTAGTGTCCCATTTGCTTCCTCTTGGGCATCCTTGGCCCATTTGCTTTCCCCGGGATTCCTTAGCCCTTTTTCCAACTCTGCGTTCCCATGGGCTTTTACTAACTTCTTTGGGCTTCCCCAGCCCAATTACCTTATCCTTCGTCCTTAGGGCTCATGGGCTTGCCATCAACCCTTTACTTTCTTTACTTGCATTACTTTGGGCCTACTGTGGCCCATTATCACTTTTCTTCATCACATACTGCCCATGGGTTTGATACTTCTCTCTTTCCGGCCTCCTTTAAGCCCGTTTGCTTCCTCAAGGCCCACTTGTTTATTTCATGGACCTGTGATCCATTATTCTTGTCGCTTGGACTTAATGGTTTTTCTATCCTCTTACCAACTCTTTTCTACCCGTGTTGCTGGGCTTCTTCTTTCTATTCGGACTCCCAAAATGATCATCAACACTTATAATTAAAACTGATTCATACCGATTAAGGTCGGTTTTCTGACCTATAGCGGCATGGTTTGGTCGGCTCGGTTTAATCGATTTGGTCGATTTGAAACATTAAAAATTTTATTTTATTTTTTATTAAAAAAAATCCTTTCAACCTATTCAGTATTCAATGGGACTAAAGTAACAATGTAACACTAAAGTAACAATGTAACACTACAAAGTCTAAACAAGTGCTGATAAATTGATAATTAAAAAAAAAAATTTACTAAAAAAAAATTGATAAATATTACTAAGTTTATAGTTTATAGCTTCTATTTTTACAAGTTTATAGCTTCTATTGTTAAAATATTGTAAACATAGCATTAATAATGATTCTTTTTTTTTTTTTTTTTCAAGTATAAATAAATATTAATATATATTATACACCATTATACCTACACAGTGGTGGGAAAATAGAGTAATATCTAAGTCTGATACTTGGATTTTTCTTTTAAACTTTTATTTTGTCATTTCCAAAGCTAGACACGTGTGGGGTCATAAAAGTTGAAACCTTAAAAGACTAAGGTGGCGTTTGGATACGGATGAAAAGCCAGCGTCTGCGTCTGGCGTTTCCTTCTTCTTTTTTTTTTTTTTTTTTTTTTTTTGATGCATGTGGATTACACTGTTCAGGAGACATTATGCACTGTTCATGTACTGTTCACAAGACCCACAACCACTTTATTCAAAAAAAAAAATTAAAAATGGGTCCCACGACACTATTCACACATTTAAAAATTATTTTGTTATAATGTTTTCAGTTTTTAGTAAAATAAGCAGTATCCAAATGGACCCTAAAACTTTAAAAGAGTACTAATCTCTCTAGAAGACAGTAGAAACTAGAAATTACAAGAGTAATAAAAGACCAGACCAGTGCACTGTAGAACGAAGAAGAACCAGTGCAAAACGAAGAAGAGAAGAAGAAGAAGAATGGCGGCATGCAACATTGGAGACCATTGATGGTTTTTTTTTTTTTTTTTTAAAGACAAAATCTCGGTAAAACGACGCTGTATCCAAAGTTCCAAACATCTGAAATAGGGGTCAGTTTGGTTCGGCGAGGCTTCGGTTCCGGATTTGCTGCTCCAATTACTGCACCACACCGAAGTCGGAACTCTCTTCGCGTTCCATTTGCTGGCATTGGCTCCGTCGGTCGGTTGCAGTGGCAGTGCGGGAAGGTCGGCGCCGGTCAGTCTTGTTGGCTCCGGTACTGGTTTGCACAGCCCTAGCAAATAGCCCCTTTTATCACATTTTGTCCAACTTATTAATGGAGAGAACAAATGACTCTCATGTGAGTCACAAAAAGCAAATTATAAAGGAAACAAACAGAGAGAGAGGATGTTATTCGGTCATGCGGGTTTTGTTAGGGAAGGGGGGTGTGGATGATTTGGTACTCATAGATTTTGATTCAAGGAATTATTTGAAAGGAGTTTATATTTGAGATCGGTTTACACTCTGTTTGGGAGGAGAGAAAGGAATATAATGAAAAAAAAAAATTATTTTGTAATATTCATTCAATTTCATTGTTTAGATGTTTTAATTAAGGAAATGAAAAAACCATTCTCCTATTTGAGAGTTTTAATGGAGAGAATGAAAATACCATTCCCTTGTTTGGAACTTTAACTCTTTTTTTTTTTTTTTTTTTTTTTAATGAGGGAAATGAATGAAATGAAAATAATTATTTTGGAATCTTTATTCCATTCCATTGTTTGAGAGTTTCAATGAAGGGAATGAGAAGGTCTTTCCATTCCCTTGTTTGGGAATTTAAGTGGAAGATAATGAAATTGGTAGGAGGAAACTTTCATCCCTCTTGTTTTCCTCAAAAACTCAAATGTTCATTTCCCCCAAAATATATATAAATATATATATATATATATATTAATAGCTAGAGCTGAAAGAAAATTCAATCTGAAATTCAATTAAAGTCTAGTTTTGAGCCATGTGTTTCATCTAATCTAAACTTTTAAATTTTTGTGCTAAGTGAATTGATTTAGTGTAAAAATTGGATTTAAATTAGAGTTTAATTTTGCACCATGTGTTCCATCTAATCTAATATTTTTTATTTTTTGTGCCAAGTGAGTTAATTTAGTGTAGAAAATGAGAAGTCCAATATAAATAAACTTAGGTAATATATATTTATATATATATATATATATATATATATATATATATATATATATATATATATAAAACCAAAACTTAGAGAAAATTTGATTAGAATCAAAATTAGATTTTTCCTTTGTTAGCTTTTCATACAAATAAAATTGTTTAGACTTTTGCTATTTTTTTTCTGAACTAATGAGTATATTTTTTTATACTGTTTCTATTTAGATATTTTGTATGTGAAGATTTTGAACGTAACAAACTATAATTAAGCTAAACAATTCCGTGCACCTATCCCCATTCAATTTAGGAGATACTATTAAACCAATTTATTATTTTATTTTATGTTGTATTTAGTGGAATGTCACGGACAATGATAGTGAATTGATATTATATATGTAGTGTCCAATAGTGATTTTCAAAATTATATACATAACAATAGTGTAATCATGGTTTTAAAAACTGATACAATGAAAGAATCAGAAAAGAAACTAATTACCGGTTTTCTAGTCGGACTGGGGTTCGACCGATGGTCGAACCGGTGACATCATAAATAATTGAATTATTATTTATTTAAATTATATAAATAATTAATAATGTTTTAATATACCAAAACTAATAAACTAATCTATATATATATATAAAACTGAAGCTTTTGAAGCTCCCACAATTTTCCACGTCACCACTATTTTCTTTTTCTTTTTATTTTAAATTCTTTTCTTTTTATTTTAGGTTATATTTTAAACTAAAAAATTCGGTCTTCTTCACTTTGTGTTTGCGTAGAACAACACAATCCCAAAGCAAAGACTCAGAGACACTGTGAGAAAGAGAGAATCCGAAACACTAAAAATGGCAGATGATGCGGCGGTGGAGGTCTCCGTACCCGAACGCACCACCATTCCCTCCGGCGACGACTCGGTCTGGGCTGATGTGTCACCTCTTCTTGAATCCGCATGCAAAGGTTCTTTCCTTCTTGCCCTAACTCACTTTCTCTCTCTCACTTTCCATCTCTGTTTGTTTCCTGAGAAATTAGATTTTTTTCCATCCCATAAACCTAAAACTCACCCTTTCCTTCCCCCAAAATCAAAACCCAAAACTCAGATTCTCCCACCGTCGCCGCCGCCACCCTTTTTCTCTTTTCTCCGAATTTAAGTTTTTCAATTGAAACCAAATAGAGGAAAGGCAGCCTACTGAATGATGCAAACAGAGGAATTTTTTCAAATTTGGAAATATGACTTAGGTTTTGGTATTGTGGTCTGATTGGTTTTGAATTAAGAAGAACAGATGCTTAACATTGATTTGTAAAGCCTTTGCTTTTTTTAATTAGGGTTATTTTAGGCAGGGTACCAATGGTCGTTTTTCTTTGATTTTTTAAATTCCTCAGTTTAAATTATTTAACAAATTTACCATCTTTGGCTTCATGTTGACCTTTGGTTCTTTGCAGTTCAATTCTCTACAGGTCCACCAAGTTTAGGTGAACACCAGTTGCTTATTTTGGATTCTCAATTGTTATTCAGGTTCTTTGCATTAGAATCAGTAGGTAGAGGTATTTCTTTGGTGTGTTTGTAAACTTATAATGTAAGCCTACTGTAGGAATTTGATTGGGCTTCTGATTTTGTTGGGTTCATTTGATTGATAATATTGGTGGATATATGCCAATATTTTGCATCATATTTCTGCTTTTTAGTGGGAAAGATACTATCTTTAGGTGCTTTTAAGCTTTATATTATGTTGGTTGCTGTATTAAGTTGGTTTGATTTTTGATAATAAACCATAATGACAATGGTAGTTACATGTGTTTTATGCAGTTTAGCTTCTTGAAAGCATGTTTTTGGAGTTGCAATTTCAACGGAATTATTAATTTTCTGTTCCAATTTTGTTTCGGGCCCTTTTGGTGCCCTCTAATACTGATGAAGAGATTGCTGTATTAATTGCTGATCTGACACAACCAGATGAAGCATGGAGTTGAATATTATGTATATGAGATTGTTCTGGTATTGGACACATGATGCTCCCCATAAGTAGATGTTATTGGTGACAATTATTTAGGTATTCGAAGGTTCTGATTCTACTTCAAATGTACAGATGCTTTGCTGAGGTTACCATCAAGACTGACCCACAAAATTTCAACTATATTGTTGAGTCTGGTGCTACCAAAAATTTTGAACCTGTGTGAATAGGATGAGGTAAAATAAAATAAATAAAAATAAAAGTCTTGCAATATTTTGTACATATAACATGGTTTTTGACTAAATATTTTGATTATTCTTTTAATTCATTAGGCAGCAGAGACAATAACCATAAAAGAGAAGTTGGAGAGATGGAAGATGCAATGAAATCTTTAGAGAACAAAAACCTTGGATTTGAAAAGAAAAATGGACATCATTACTACATTGGATGGGATGAAATCTATGAAGGTATTATTTGCTTTACCAATTCTATTTTTATTTATTAGGGTAGGCTATCATCTCACAGTGCCACAAATGGAATCTTTAAGTCTCAAATAGCCTCAGTAAATTTTAAGATTACATGATGATAGATCAAAGTAGAAGGCCATGAAGGTTGTCTTTGGCCTTTCAGGTATAGTTTTTTATTTTTTGGGATGCTCTTCAAAGCATATACTTGGTTATGTGATGGCAATGTTTCTTTTAAATTTTCCTTCAAATTCACTCACTTTCTTAAAGTAATTTTTATTTTCTTTAGTTTATAATATTTGGGTCTTTATTTTTCGTTCAACTTTTATGGGTTCAGTTCTTTTTCTTTTATTTCATGGACTTAATTGGCAAACAAGGTACCCCTACATGGTACTACTCTTTCTTGTAAATTTTCAGCTTCAATCTTCTTGGGTTTAATCCTTATTCAAATATGTTAAAACTTTTAAGGTTTTTGTTTTAATTGGTGGTAGTTGAGACTTGAGTGAGGATCTTGCAAAATATGTAGAAGTGTTAGTAGTAGGGGCTGATGGATTGGGCTGTGAGCTACTAAAAGACTTGGCTCAGTCAGGTTTCCAAAATCTCAAGGTTATAGACATAGATAGGATTGAGGTAATCAATCTTAGGAAAAAAAAAATCAAGTTTAGGTTTTTTTAAAAAAAAAATCATCACACCCATGTCATAGGTAATTTAGAAGATGTTACCATATAATAATAATAGAAAAAAAAAGAAAAAAAAAAAAGGTTATTTGGAAGATGTTCAAGCACTTGGGAAAAGTAGGTAAATGAGATCTATCAAGTATTTATCTTCCTATTTAATGATTAATTGTAAGCATATAAAACAGGCAGTCATGAAGGTTTCAGTTGCAATAGTGAAACTTGGGGTAGTATTTAACATTTTATGGCTTTTACAGAAATTATGAACTTGTAGCAGATGAATGAATTTTGTTGCCAAGTTGTGATGGGTGTGAACCCTCATCCCTCAAGTTTTAGCAAAGACAACGTTCCTAGTGGCTGTGATGTCAAAGTTTACTTCATGCTTTTTCATTTCATTTTTTACAATTTTGTGGAAAGAGTAATGGAATTGAAGTTGAATAAAACGAAAGAGAATCTTTTTTATGGTATGGCAATGGTATCTTCTGCATCGTCACAATTTGGCATTCCAACTTCTATGATTGGTGAGAGCATGTATTGGTAACTATTTCTTCACTGTGTTGGCGTGCTTGACACAACAATACGTGATGGAAATGTATGGTGCTGAGGACATAGATATAGTTGTTTCTTCAAGTAATTTCTATTTGAAACCGAGGTAAACTACATATAGTTTCGATAATGTTTTATAGAAAGAGAATGATTGAAACTTTACTTTTAGTTTTAATATAGAGCTACATTCCATTTGCAATGAGATGTTGACTCCAATTCCATTGATGATTTACGGAAGTCCCTTCTCTATATACCTATTATCATTAAGTAATTAATGAAATGTTTTCCACGTTGTCATTTGACCCTTTGACAATAGATTAATAGTTTTGTACATGAGCTATGATGCCACTTAGGTTGATTACTTGATGAACAAATTCGTCTCTTAATGATTTTTTTTTTTTGCCATGTGGTTGATTAATTTTCTTTTTATTTAACTAGCCCGTGCATTGCACGGGTTAGCGACTAGTAGTAATAAATATGTTTCCTAAAAAGACATATAAGTATATAACATCTTTTTATAGAAATTAACATAATAACATTACAAAACAATCATCCTTAACATAATAAACTTTCAACAAAACCAAATAAATAAGTTCATTAGTCATTACACTTACATCCAAATGGCAAATAGCAAACAAGTTCATTACATCCAAATAGCAAATAAGTTTTAAACGAAAAACTAAATAAATAAGTTCATTACATCAAAATAGTGGAGAGGCAGAGCACAGAGGGCTAGAAAATTATCAAATAAAAAAGGAAAATAATCAAAATACCTGATGAAGCAGAGCACAGAGGCAGAGCACAGAGGGCGAGATTGAGATGGCGAGACCGAGACCAAAGAAAAAAAAACCTAGACTTCAAAATCAAGTAATCAAAAATCAAAAGCAAAGGAAAAAAACCTAGACTTCAGAATCAGAATCAAAAATCAAAATACCTGATGAAGCCATTGAAGCAAAGAGGGCAAGACCGAGACGGAGACAAAGGAAAAAAAAAAAAAAACCAGAAGCAGATCGTGACCCGTGACTGTGAGGATAAGAAGTAGATTAGAGGTCGTGAGGGTGAGAAGGAAAAAAAATTGAGAGATTCTGAGAGAGGCATGGCCACGCGAGCTTGAGTGAGGTGAGACTCACCGTGAAAGTGAGACAGAGAGGCGTGAGAGTGAGATATAGAGATAGAGAGGCGTGAGAGACGGATGAGTGAATTAGGCGTTTAGGTTAGTTTTTAGGTTCATTTTGTCCAAAACGACGTAATTTTAGGCTGGGAAAAAAATTAAAAAAACGGTGTAGTTTAAGTGAATAACCCAACCGGCCCTGAACTGGTTCGACCATGCTAGTTCCTGGTTTTTTGGTTAAGCCGGCCGGTTTCCAAATTTTCCCGGATTTTAAGTGATTTCCAATTTTACCCATAACCGGACTGGATTGAAGGCCAGTTCCGGCTGAATCGATCAGACCGGTTGGTCCGATCTGGTTTTTAAAACCATTTTAGGTCCAATATACAGGTTCAAATTCTAGGTCCAATTTACAGGTCCAAAGTTTAGGTTCAAATTCCAGAAATAAGATAGCCCTCTCTCTCTTAGAAAGACTCTTGTAATCCTCCCTCTCTTTGTAATCTTGTAACCCTTCCCTTCAAACAGACATAATCTTGTAACCTTTCAGTTTCAAAGACAAATTTTACTTTGTAATCTTGTAACTTTTATTTTCAAAGCTTGTATCAAAGATAGACATTTTCAATTTTAATCAAAGATAGAAGTTTTTATTCAAGTAAGATTTTACTAGTTTCTGTTTTCATATTCCATATTCAGTTTTAACTTATTTTGAATATATCTATTTTGTTGTTTTCTTCTTTATCATCTATTTTATCATTGTTTATGCTTCCATATTACTGCTGTGCTCTCTCCTGGGTAGATTATGGTACTGTAATGAGAAACTTGGCACAACCAAAATCATTCAAATTGCAAGGAGAAATCATTTTAGTGCCTCCAAATGTCCTAGTCGAATTAATGTCCTATATATTTAATAACTCAAACTAACATTAATAGCACTACTACAATTCATCATTCCTATGCGTAAGCACGAATTACATACTAGTTGAAAGTAATAGGAGGGAATTGAATTAAGTTTAATGAAATTTTTATTATAACACCCAAAATGCCCTTATACATTACGTCATTTATTTTAAAATAAAAGTGTAATGGTAATATTATTATAAAATGATTCTATTTCGTTCCTTATATGTTGAACCAAACAAGGCTACTTATTATATTTCATTCATTTCCATTCTTTTATTTTTGATAGAATTTCAATCTATTACATCTGCTCATGATAATTGCACTTTATAATCAAATCAAGATCTCTTATTAAATGACAACAGACTTTACAAATTGAACTAAATAGAACACACTTCCATTATTTTATTTTAAAACATCAAACACGATTACTTAATTATATATATATTTTTTTTCTTTTCATTACTTAAATACATTTTATTTCATTATTTTCCATTCCTTTATGATTTACCTATTTTATTCCTCCATGAACTTCTAAATGAAGTGTTAGATTTTCATTAAAAAAAAAAGAAGGGTTAGATGTATAGTTATAAATTGGGTCATGTAAGAGATCAGATGGTGTGGGTGTAGTGTAGTAGGTTGTGTTGTGAGTATTATTATGAACATTTTTATCAGACAAAACCGCCTCATTTTAATTGCATCAAAACTAAATTACATTACATTTAACCAAAAAAAAAAAAAAAAACTAAATTACATCGTTTTGAACTCAAAAGTGTGACTTACCATTACGCATCCTTAGTGTAGTGATCACTCTACACGTATAAATGCTTGTGAGGTGTGGAGGGCAATGGCCTGTTAGAAGGACTCCCAATTAAAACGATAGGTGCGAATAGGGACCAAATCAAAAATTTTATACTTAAAAAGGAGAGTTAAGAAATACCCAAAACTTTAAGATTGAAATTTACAAATAATTTTGTTTGGAGTGCTATGCCCTCTTCAATTTTTAGAGAGAAATACTAAGAACGCAATTTTGTGCCATAACTCACCGCATGTTGAGATGGGATTGGTAAATGTGTGTTCTCATACAACGGATTTTATTAAAAAATAACTATAAAACCCAAACTATATTATTAGTTAGGTAAGGTTTGAAACAAATTTCATTTCTAACAAATCGAGTCCAGAAGACTCGATTTTGCTCTGAGAAAATCAAGTGTGAGACACTCGATTTCCAAGTGAATATGGAAATTGAGTGTCAGATACTTAATTTTCAAGTGCAAATTCACCAGACAAAATCGAGTGTAGAGAATTCGAGATGTTAAAAACCAAATATGTTTGAGACGTTGCTTAACTAATAATATTGATCGGGTTTTATAGTTATTTTTTTAATAAAATCCTCATTCAACTCGCACCGCCGCGGGACAAGTTGTGGCAGCCAAAATTGGTGTCCTAGCAACTCTCTTTTTTAGATGGCGAAATTTGAATCCAATTCCATATTAGTTAAAACGAGTTTGGAGTCAAGCAAGAAAAGCAAAATGGAACGATGGTGGCGGTGGCGGAGTGGGAGCGAGAAATGGGTGCCATGGCTGATACTGCTTCTTCATATCGTCTCCATTCTCATTTTCACCAGAGGCTTCCTCCTCACCCGCACTGAGCTTCCCTTTTACAGCCATTGCTCCGATGCTTCTCAATCACCTTGCTTCTCTTCTTCTTCTTCTTCAAATTCTTCACGTTGTTGGACCAAACCCGCCATCGATCGCCTCGTCATCATTGTCCTCGACGCACTCAGGCATTTCCTATCCCTATTTTCTCTCTTTCTTCTTCTTCTTCTTCTCTTTTTTCAAATAATTATATATATATTGTTTTGAATTTTAGGTTTGACTTCGTTGCTCCGAGTACATTTTTCGAAGGTTAGTGATCGTTTTTACTGTTTCGGATTAGGGTTTAAAGGATTAAGAGGAAGAAGTTTGATTGATTGAGATTGGGTTGAGTGAATGTTTGACAGAGTCGAAGCCATGGATGGACAAATTGAAAGTGATACAAAGACTGGCTTCGGAGCGAGGATCATCGGCTAGGATTTTCAAAGCTATTGCGGATCCACCTACCACTAGTTTGCAGCGTTTGAAAGTCTGCTTCTTTTCCTTACTTCACAATCACTAATACGTTACTTCATCTATCTGTATTTGTGTGTAAATGTGTGTGAATTTTGGTCTGCACATTATTTATTCATTACTATTATTATGGTGGATGCACTTATTCAAAAAAAGAAAAGAAAAGAAAAACTATTATTATGTTGATGCTAAGAACTGGAATTCAATGTGTCCAATGAGCTTTTAGCTCAAATGACAGCCACTTCTTCTTTGCATTAATAACGGGTGGGGTTCAAGAGTCAAGACTCTCCGAGTGCGTGTATGACTTACCAATGGAAAAAAAGAGAGAAGAAGATTTGAGCTAACTAGTATTCAGAGAGTAATGTAGTTGAAAATATTATGATAAATTCTTTTGTGGTGATGAAAAGGTGTCATGTAATGCAGCTCCTATGGAGACCCTTTTGTTGAGTTTGTTGGTTCTAGCGTGTTGGTTTCGGTGGAATTTCAATTAATTTTGGATGTGTTGGTTTCCTTAAAGCATTCAATACTTTTAGTTGTATTACTGGCCGTGAAGGACTCGAACAAAATTTACATATGAAGCATGAGCTTTACCTCTAATAATGTCTTGTTCCTCTTGTAATATTTTCAGGGCCTGACAACTGGTGGACTGCCCACTTTTATTGATGTTGGGAATAGCTTTGGCGCTCCGGCAATTGTTGAAGATAACTTTATACATCAGGTGGGTTTTTGATTTCTTTTGCTCACATTTATGTGTCAATTTGGTTTTCTTAGTGTCAAATTATTTTGCTCCTTTTATTGTGATGTAAATTTAATATAAGGGCCTGCTTGCAGTTGGTTCAAAATGGAAAGCGAGTAGTGATGATGGGGGATGATACATGGACACAGTTGTTCCCTGATCATTTCAAAAAATCTTTTCCGTACCCATCTTTTAATGTTAAAGATCTCCATACGGTATGTCATGTTTAACTTTCAAGTACTTCTTCCCTATAATATTTGATTGAGTAAGATGTTGTTAGTTGATCATTACAGGTAGACAATGGATGCATTGACCACCTACTTCCAACCTTGTATGAAGAAGATTGGGATGTTCTTATAGCGCATTTTCTTGGTGTGGTATGGTTGACTTTATTTGTTAGGCAAGAATTGGTTATAAATTATTTAATTTGACCATATCCAATTTGTGTTAGTCAGGCAATATTCTGGTTGCAAAAGATTAGGATGTGGTGACTTTACAATGAGAACAAGGATATGAGGGAGTGCTCTAGGATTATCTCTCTTTACCACTAGACATGCACTCTAGACACTGATAGTTATTCTCCAAGCTGAATTTTATATATATTTATCACTAGACATGCACTCTAGCCTCTTGTAATTATCAGAAGTTGACTGCACTATGGACGTCATGTTAAAGCCAGCGTTTCCAAGAAAGTGCAATTAAAGTCATATCATGTTTCTCATATCTTTAGAGATGCATGGCTTAAAAGAAAAAATTACTTTCAAATTCAATGTGCTGCATGATTTCTAAAATAAACTGAGGCGCTTAAAGAGTTTAATGAGACCAACTATGCTTTTAAGAGAGGGATGTTGGGCGACCAAGAGTTGTCTTGTTTGTATATAATTGTTGCAAATCTCTTTGAGGGTTGAAGTTAAGCATTACCTGGTTGGTACTTGGTAATTACTAATTATTTAATCAGCTTGTTCTCATTTAAAGAGCTGGAACAAAGTCAATCAGTATTATCTATGCTTAGGCCTGCCCTTGTTTAACCTTTTTGTTTTATTGCGTTGACACAAATGATGTAATGTTTGCTATTTTCTTTTCCTAAAGAGTTACATCAAGTTGTTTAGAGCTTCATGAGTCACAAATTATTACCTCCTCTTGGTGTATATAGTTGCATGCTGTAGGGGAAAACTAATATTCCTTG
The DNA here is from genome assembly GCA_028535165.1 of Quercus tomentella. Taxonomy (NCBI): domain Eukaryota; kingdom Viridiplantae; phylum Streptophyta; class Magnoliopsida; order Fagales; family Fagaceae; genus Quercus; species Quercus tomentella. The sequence goes on from JAPQVY010000155.1 coordinate 81,701,439, forward strand.
ATCATTTATATGTGATTCAGGATCATGCAGGCCACATATTTGGTGTTGATTCTACTCCAATGATAGAAAAATTGGAGCAATACAATGCCATTTTAGAGGTATGTTTGTTGAATATATTCACACAAATCTTGCATTTCTCTTTGGTGAATTCCTTATCCTTGTTCTCTTGCAATTCGGCTTGGCACACATCAAGTTGCAATGACAACATTTTCAGGTTTTTAAATTTATAATTTTTCCCACAATAATCAAAGTTTCTGCTGGTTCTTATGCTGTTAGATGTTACTGTAAATTAACTATTGGAAATAGTGGGGTTTTTGTGGAATATTTGTTTTAGGTGCATAACAAGTTATTTTTATAAGATTGTATTTTTGGTGCTGTACTTCTTGAACTACATAAAATCCTGCTTAACATTGCCTTCTTTCTGTCTTTGCTTACTTCAACAGACTGATAACTTATTTTGTTTCAGAAAGTAATTGAAATGTTGGAAAGCCAATCTGGACCAGGTGGCATACATGAGAATACGCTTCTTCTAGTGATGGGTGACCATGGACAAACCTTAAATGGTGATCATGGTGGAGGGAGTCCTGAAGAGGTGTAATATATATATTTCTACTATACTTTGCAGTTATGAAATCCATTAATCATGCTAACTCTTGTAACATAATGCAGGTTGAAACATCAATGTTTGCCATGAGTTTTAAGAAGCCTACTCTTTCTATTCCATATGAGTTTCATACTCCAACTTGTGAACAAGATTTGGTATTGCCTTTCTCTTACATGCTGTTGGCTTCAAGATTTCTCTCCTCAATTGGTTGCTTCCCCTTGGCTTTCTTATCCTTTCTCTACTTTTAGGAGGATTAGAAATTTCTTCATTTTAGAGTTGTTCCTTTCTTTGCTCATGTTTCTTCTGCCAAGAGAAAGTGATAAAGGTGGATGAAACTTAATTAGATGTGGCTTATGTAGAGTTTTAGAGATAGAATATATGGATAGACAATGTAATCTGTTGGTTGATTTCAAGCATGACATTTACTTGATGAATCAGTTGATAAACAAGTGTTGGGTTTTTAGAGTTAAGGCCCAAGTATTTTTTAGTGGGTTGCTTTTCTTCTGGAATAATTTTTTCATCCTCCACTTTCAGGATGGGAAGAAGTTCTGCATCAGCTCTATCCAACAGGTTGAAATGGTTTATCTATCTGATGACATATCTTTAAACTTCTTTTCTCTTGATTTAATTATTTTATATTTCTCATATGACCTGTATTAAGTCAAGTCACTCTCTGCAGCTTGACTTTGCAGTAACAATGACAGCACTGCTTGGTGTCCCCTTTCCTTATGGAAGGTGCAGTGTAAGCATCCTGTCGGTATCGACTTTTATATATGTTCATTTTATTTTTCATATACTTATAGGATGGATTTACAAATGATTGCCAAGCTCAACTTTATTTTTCCTCACTTCCTTGTCAGTGATGCAGGATCCTTTGGACAAAGAACTATAAATTGTATATTTAATATTTAAATTTGGTTAAATGTAGAAATGGCTTCAATAATTACACTTTGGTGGGGTAGATTTCAATGTAGCATGGATTTTCATGAGGAAGTTTAATTGGTTTTATTTCTGATTTTCTGGAGGAAAAAGAAATAAATGTAATTATCAGACCTTCTAGTCCCAATTAAAAACCTCAGGTAAATTAATCCCAGATTTCCTAAGCAATTGTACCTAGGAATGGAGGCAATCATACTTTCTAGCAAAGCTTCTAAGCTGTAGGAAGCTGGCATTCCTTGTTCTGTTTGACAGTTTGACTAGAACTCCTAAATATGAAACTAAAAGATCTTTAGAAAGTTTGACTGTTCAAACCAGCCATAGACCACGATAGGCTGGACATAAAGCCCAAAAGCAGATCTAGACTCACATACTGATGAAATGCTTGTGGGCCCACTAAAGCTCATTCTGGAAAATTTGGAAGTCTTTAACCCTTGACATAATTAAAAATAAATGGAACTTCCCTAGTTGGCCTTATATCAGCATTATTTTTTTCAAAGCTAAAACTTGAGCATTATAATCAGCTTTTGCTGACTCTCAAAAGTCTTCAGTAGGTTGCTAGCAAAATCCTCCGTCTGCAAGTCCATAATGTTAATGGGATACGATCACCATAGATCAGCCTAAGATTAAAATGGTTGTACCTAGTGCACAAGCTATTGCTTTTGCGATCTCTGGGAGAGGTGATTGGTCTTGATTGAAGATAAAATTTGTTCCCTTCATATTGTTTGTGAACCTTGATGCTCATACTTGTAATAGAATTCGTACTTATTTTTGAAACTGCAAAGCACCCTTTGTGTTCAAATTACATGAATCTGTGACTGTAATGAACTTCTATGACATTCATGTACGTGCAGAATTGCATTTTACTGTGATTATTTTAAGATCAAGGAGTTTGTTCATATTAGATTAATTTTATGAGGGTTATATGATGTGGTATTTAGTTTGTGTCCCTGGGAAGAATTTTTTGAGGGATACACTGGCTGATATATTTGTGGAAGTGGCATTTGAACATATATGAGATTATTTTCTCTTATTGCGTAAAAAACTTGTTCTTGTATATGACAGAATTGATGTATTAGACCACTAACTCACTTTTGTTCCATTATGTCATTATTTGGCTTGAATGTTATTGTGGGTATTTTCTCTTTTAGGATTAGCACTGATGAGTGATGAAATTCTTTATTAACCAGCATTGGGCGTGTTAATGCCGATCTATATGGTTTAGTTGCTGATACACTGAACCTGGAAGATGCTCGTTTAGAAAATTGCCAAAATCAGTCAAAACTGGAACAATGGATGCAAAATTACGTCAATGTACTCTGTATCAATTCTTGGCAGGTACATCTCATATTGGCTTTAGATCATAAACAAAGATCTCACAATTCATCTCTTTTCCATTTACTTCAGTGGGTTATAACATGTGATCATGGTGGTGGACTTTAACATGACTTTTAAGTAAAGCATTTGAAGAACTTTTGCACACTTTCAAATTCTTGGCATGGAAATTTATATTGAAAAGGTGCCAGCAGAACTTATCCTTCCTCCCCTAACGCTTTTAGTTATTTCTCGTCCAAGCTTGGCCAATGAGCCACTTCTCAACTGGCACTTCCTCCTCCTTTAATAAGGGATGGAGGGTGAGGTTGTGGGTTCAAGGCCCATTGGGTGCATGTACCCCCCCCCCCAACAGGAAAAAAAAAACCCTCACCCAAGCTTCTTTATTCTCTAAGATCTCTGAAAGATTTGGTAACTTCTCCCTAAAAGTCATTTTCACCTCATAACAAATTTATGAAGGTTGATCCTGCACATATTTTGGCACCTCTATTTTCCAGCATCCCCTAATTCATTATCAAGCTTCTGAGACACAATATTGATTCTCAACCACCTTTGCAGCGCAAGAACCATGCACACTTCAGAAAGCTTTGATTCAACATCAAAACTGAGCTCTTCCCCCCTTCTTTATGTTGGGTGGTGCTAATCATGATTGAGTCTTGATGATGGTACCTAGACTCAATTTTTACAAGCCAAGAAAATGCCTTATAAGCTTTTTCCTACCTCTTGGTTATGGGGTTTAGATTGTACAAAGAGAGATGTAATTGCCATCTCCTAAGTTCTCCCTGGGATTTTCTTTTTTTGCCCTGTTCATGTCAAAGACCTCTTCTCATATGTTAATCTTGTTACACCATCCAAACCCATGGCTTCTTTGGCTTAAGTTACGAAATATTGTGAATAGAATGGTGGAACATGTAATTTGGAAAAAGGTTCGCATAACAATATCATCAATATGCATAGAGATCTATATCCTTAAAAATTTGCATTGGGGTATGCCTCCAAACCTTTATGTATTAAGAAAGCCACGATTTTTTTAATTCTTTTTTATTATTGTTTTAATAATTAGCTGGCTACTAATTCTTCATTTAGACACGATTTTGTTTTTGTTAATCATTACTTCAGTAACACTAGGACTCTTCTTGTTTAGGTGAAAAGGTATGTTGATGTTTATTCAGCGTCATCAGTCATTGGATTTTCCCATGAAGACTTGTTGCAAATAGCAGACATATATGCTCAAGCAGAGGAGAATTGGTCACATACAAAGAAATCATTGTTAGATAAAAATGAATGCTGTGATTCATTATTACCTGCTCTTAAGAGGCAAATTGATTTGTATGTTAATTTCCTAAGAAGTGTTGCAGAGTTAGCACGCTCCAAATGGACTGAGTTTAATCTAACTATGATGGGTATTGGTTTTGGCATTATGTTAGTATCGCTCCTTATCCATTTTCTTGCTATCAAGAGGGTGAACAAGCAGTATGGTGCTTCTTTCACTTCACGTGGAGATTCTGGGATTTCCTTTGGCTTAATTTGTGCTTGTTTTGTAGTAATTATACGTGCAAGCAGCTTCCTCTCAAATAGTTATATTTGTAAGCTCTTAGTCTCTGACTTTTCATGGCTTTATGGTTGCACATTCCATCTTATATGCTGACATTTGCAACCTTGTTTTTGGGAACCTTGGGATCAGTGGAAGAAGGAAAAGTTGCAAATTTTCTTTTGGCTACAACTGGCTTTGTTAAGTTACGTTATTCAATCATGAAGAAGAAGATGCTATTAGAAGTAGGTATTTTGCCTGAGATTCTTGTAATTCATTTTTTCAGCAACCTTCAATGTTGTGGGTATGATATTATAATTTGTACATAGGGTATGTTTGCAAAGCATAGTATTTAGGTTCTGTGCTCATCCTGAAAAAATCGACTTAAACTCAGGTATTTTTATATGCAAGTTTGTCGAGACTGTATAGTAATCTAGGTTGGTATTTGATAAAGTTCAGATTTTGTTTAGTTTGGTTTCAAATTTTTAACTCTTAAACATCAAATTGAGACCCTGTTCATGATTTTTACCAAATAATACCAAATCAAAACCAGTTACACTAATGATGGTTTGTGTGGTTTTTTTTTTTGGTTCGTGAGACCCTCTTAATACTTTTGTATTTAATATTGTAATATTGTTTACAGAAGGTTATTCAAGATTTGTTTCTCTTGAAGCTAATGTTTCAGTCATGTATTGCAGGCAGTTGTCTTCCTTCTTTTGATCACCTTCTGCAGATTTTCTATTGAAGTTGGGCTATCAAAGCAGGCTGCCACCTCACAATTTCTGAATGAATCTACTTCATTGATGACGAGTATTGCCTCAGGACTTCCTTCTTGGACATTTATAGCTGAGGTTGTGCCATTGCTAGTGCTGATTTTATTGGCATACTTGCTATACAAGACCATTTCTAGCAGATCTTGTAAAGGGATTTGGAAGTACGTGATCATGGGAACCATTTTAAGTTATTTGCTCATAGCAGTGCATTGGGCCTCAGAAAGTAGCATAAGGAGTCTTGCTCTGGTTTCTAATGTCATTGGCAGAAATTGCATCCCTCAAATAATTTATACAATTGGGTTTGGGCAATTATTACTACTGGCATTTGGTTGGCAGTTCAACAAAGATAAATTTTTAGATGGCAAGGAAAACTTAGTTATTAAGACAATCGGGATGCTCTCTGCTTGGAGTTCAATAGTCATTCTTCTATCAGGACAACAAGGTCCCTTGGTTGCTTTAGCATCAATAATTGGAGGTGATTATTATTTTTGTACCTAAATCCTTGTTCTAGTTTCGATTGTACATAGGCTAGAGACATGCTTTTTGCAACTTTATATTCACATAAATGCAACATATTTTTTTAAGCTTTTTTCACTCCTTGGAATTTAGAGAATTTGTATTTGCTTAGTCAAAGAAGTTCAATCAGTACTTATGTAAAAAAATATCAATCAGTGGATGATACTTGTGTGCATATTGGAAAATATGAGCTTTGCAAGTTTAGCATGCTTTTTTCATAGAATTTGGTATATATAAGATTGTGTCGTTTCAGGTTATTGCATAGTGAGGTTGGATAATATAGAACAGGATGCCAAGGACAAAATTCGTGATGTTTCGGCTGTTGATCCTCTGTCTGTAACACAATGGAACCTTTTAGCTGTGTGTCTGTTTTTCTGCACTGGTCACTGGTATGTTGCTTGTTCTCTACGTTTCAGGTTGTAGCTTTGCTGATTCTACTTCTGGTATTCTTTATATTACATCCTTAAATTCATTTGGTTTTACACCAATACTATTTTTTTTTTTTTTTTTTTAAATTGATGCACATGGGCTAGCGTTCACTCATTTATGCATTTGTCTTGCATAACCTTTTAAAATGTTTTCTTCAGGTGTGCTTTTGATGGCCTTCGATATGGTGCTGCATTTATCGGGTGAGTCATAAATAGAATTTTGAATTATCCATGTGAAGGTGGTTAGCCAAACTAACCCAATCAAATGAGTGACAAGTGACAACTCAGCTGTCACTTTTGAGTTCTGGCTTGAGCATGAGATCTCATTAATTGTTGACTCCCCCACTGGTGATGCAGTCATGTCATTACTATTATTAATGCTCACATGTTCATTATAATATCCATTGCCTTGTCAATGAATGATTTGACACTATTAATTTTCAGGTTTGATGAGTTTATTCTTATTCGCCAAGCAATTCTTCTTACAATTGACACATTTGGTTTTTCGCACATCCTCCCGATATTTGGACTGCCATTTCTTGTCGCATGCCAATATATGTTGAGTCAGAAACGATTCATTTTAGTGCGGTTATCTCAAGTAAGTTCATTGCTTGCATGTGTTTGTCCTTTTGTCATATGTTTATTTATTTGCTAACGTAGGGAACATTTTTAAAGAATAGCCCTTTGAAATTGCCTTTAGCCAGTAAAACCTATGAGTAACTGACCCCACCCGCCAAAACCAGTTTCTGGGTTTTTTGTTATATGTTTATCAAATTTTCTTCTTTATTTTATTTTATATGTTTATATTTTTGTAAAAGAGAATCATTTTAGTTGGGTCATGATATGGTTAGCTTGTCTACCTGTGGTAAACGGTGGTTGATTACCCCACCAAACTCTTTGGTTTAGAAGGTACTCTGCTTTTTCCCAATGGGGAAATAGTGGGTTTGATTACCTGCAGCGTGCTCCCACAAATATTTACTTTAGGAAAAAAAAAAGTTGGTTGATTACTTTTTTATAATTTTTTAGGCGTATATGATGTATGGGCTCATCACAGCTGCTACAGTTACAGTGACGATGTTATGTGTCACAATTCACAGACGGCATTTAATGGTAAACACTAGCTGGATTGTTTCATTTATATCAATCTGTGCACATATGATGCCATACTGATATGTTCATAATATCCTGACAGGTGTGGGGGTTGTTTGCTCCTAAGTTTGTTTTCGATGTGGTGGGTCTTATCCTTGCAGATGTCTTAATTTGCTTGGCATCACTTTTCTGTTTTGGTCAAGTGGAGGACGATGTTCCAAAATCCTAGTACTGAGAAGTGAGAAATGAAAGTCATATTGCGAGCAACTGGGAACCTTATTTTCAAGATATTTTGCTAACTGATTTTTCAACGATTCATTTTGTAAGATTAAGATAGAAATTACATAGGTACATTTGTAACAACATTTAGAAATTCGAAAAAGAAAAAGAAAAGAATGTTTTTTGTGATATGCTTGTTTCGGCCCCCTCAGTTTACGACTCTCCATCACCCTCTTTGTTCTCTTGGTTGATGACAAACAGAATCAGAGAGAGAGCTCTGATTCTGAATGGTACCCAGTTCGCTCATACTTTTCCCTGACTTCAGTGCCTAGAGTGATTCCCATGCCCAGGATTATCAATTGGATTCTGGATTATAATCACATATATATCATGTGGTTCTATCCATTCCTATAGATCTATGGCTATTATCAGATACCCTAGAGTCTATTCAGTATACATGCTTCACTTAACATATCTATACCATAAATGCCAGCTATAAAATGCTCACATCATCTGACTCTGATGACTTCCCTCCAACTACTTTAAATTGTAGTCTTACCTGTCTTGCGATTGAGGTATTTTTCTCATCTACTTATGTTGTCCACATAGTTCTACGCTACATGTTTGAATTGCCCTGTTAATAATTGTTGAATTATATTGTTGGCGTTCTAGATTAAATGGTACTTTCTGTTCTTATAAAAGTAAGATGGAGAATGAGTATTGGATTTTAAATCCATCAGGTGTGTAATCCATCAGGTGTGTAATTTATCAACAAAGAAGATATATTTTTAGAGTACTACATTTTGCTGTCTATTTAATACTGATTGGTTTGGTGATGGATCTATGGTGATCTGTCAATCGGCTAGTGCCAGTTTTGTATGAGATGTATAGTGTGGCCCGTTTTTGTTACATCTAGTCGGTGGTGTTAGTTGGCATTACATTGTAGTACCCACTAAGTCACTATGCTGTTAAAAGGGATGTGCTGTCAATCGGCTTATGCATGTTTTTTTGTACGAGATGAGATGTAGTGTGGCCCGTTTTTGTTACATCCAGTTAGCTGTATTAGTGGCATTAAAATTAATTGATATCTTGGTCTGATGATAAAAAGTAATCATCATGTAATTGATGGTAGCTCTTTTATCATCAGACTAAGGTATCGATTAGTTTTTGGCGTAGGCAGAAATTGAACTCCAAATATCTTATTCAACCATCAAAGACTTTAATAATTAAGCTAAAAGAGATGTGTTGTCTGCAATTGTGGTTAAAGATCTTATCTTGTTCATGTTTGAACTCTAAGGTGCCGTTTGGATTGCGCTGAAACCTGCGTCTGCGTTCCTTTTTTTTTTTTTTTTTTTTCATTTCACGCGTTTTGCTGAAAGGCAGGGGACAATTATCACTGTAGCAGTACTGTTCATACACTGTATCAGTACTGTTCATGGGACCCACAGTCACTTTATTCAGAAAAAAAAATTAAAAATGGGTCCCACGGTACTATTTACACTATTTACACATTTAAAAATTATTTTGCTACAGTATTTTCAGTTTCAGCAACAATAAGTTCAATCCAAACGGACCCTAAGTGCTTGTTTGGTTTAGCTTTTTGTGGCAAAAAGTCACCATTGCATTTTCAAATTGCGTTTGGGGGTTTTGGCAAGATAAGAATAGGTGGTCTGGCTAATTCAAATCATGGGCAAAAGAGCGTTTTGGACATGTATTACGTGAACTCAAATAAAGCTGTTAACATGATGAAAATAATCAATATCAGAATATATATATATATATATATATATATATATGGTTTAAAAAAAATTATATAAGAAAGAAAAAAACCTCACGTGAGAGACCATACAGTTCTATTGTGTGGCGCTTTGTTAAAGTAATTTTTTATGGACAAAGTTTAGCTACAAAATTGGTTGTAGCTTAAGGCTACAAACTCACTCAATAAAATAAATACTACAACATATTTTGAAAATCTAACCGTTGAATTGCATGTTCTTTACACCCTTAATACACATGTTAAATTTTGTGTCAATCGGATATCATTTATTATATGATCTATAAGCTTAGATTTTGTGCATAATTTTAAATTACAAAAACTTGCAATTTAAAAAATTTATTGATGACATAGCTATTGATCTTTAATTTTCTTGAAATTTTGCAAGCATGGAGGATATAAGAAGAAGATATAATCCAATGGTGGATTTGTCAAAATTCACATCCAATAAAAAGATATTAAGTAAGTTTGTAGCCTAAGACTACAACTAATTTTGTAACTAAACTTTGTCCATTTTTTATTTAGCTTTCCGTCTCGACTTTTTTTACATATTTTGGATTATAATAAAGTTCTATTAATAGGATATTACTATTTTCATTGAATGTTTAACCTACCACTATCATACTTTAATAACATAAATGTAACATCATAAAATTTGGATAATATTTCCATATGCCAACTAAAAATAACAACTCCCTCCAAAAAAAAAAAAAAAAAAAAAAAAACTAAACATTAACATGAAATTACAAATTTTTTATGCTAACTCCAAGCCAATGTAGAAACAAAAATTATGATTAAAAATTTCAGCAAACAAATAAATGATTAAATAAACAATCAACTTATTACACCACATTTTTTTTGAGAAGATTACCACATAATAAATAATTTCTAATTTATGTAACTTTTTCTCTATAATCTAAATTTTTCATCCCCTACTACCATGTATCCTTGACGCGATAGTCACTTCACAAGTATAAGTGTGTTTGTGGGGTGTGGGGTAAAGGTCGGGGTTCAAGTTTTCAAGAAGGAGATTCACACACATATACACTTAGATTAGACTAGTGTAAAATTTCTATTTTGCTTATAACATTATCCGTACATCACACGGGATCATTGCTAATAGCTAATAAAATGAGCAGTAGTATTTTACACACTGAATTTTTTAAGTTTTATAACTGAAAATGTGACTTTAATAAGTCACGTTTTCAAGTGTAAAACAGGTTTTTCCCTACTAAAATGTGTGTTATGTCGTATTTTACACATATGTACTTATTTTTAAAAATAAATTTTTTGCTTACTGGACATATTTAACATATCTTAAACATTTCTTATATTATATTTCTACGGAAATATTTCAACTTGACTAAATTTTAATAAACTTGGTGAAACTATAGTTGTTTATTGTGTTAAGGATTGTTATTATATACGATAATTATGATCAGAATCAATATTTTAGTTTCGTGTTTGACTATTTGTATTATGTATTAAATATCATGTATTATATTAAATTCGAAACATAAATAGAATTTAAATCAAATCCAAATTAAATTCTAATTGTTTAATTTTTTTTTTTAAATTTTGGCGCCAAGCACAAAAACCAAGGGGACAAGTAATAACTCACATTTAACTATTGCTTTGACATTATATAGGTTTTTTTTTAAAAAAAACTATATACTTTTTCACAGCTTTGATTTAATAAATTGTGAATCATTACCTATTATTTTTGCATGAATTCATTATTTTGTCTCTACCACTCACAGTTAGCCATATAAATGTTGTGGCAAAAGCTGTGATGCAAAAGTTTTCCACAATTTCTCTTTAAATATCTATGATCTTATATATCTATATTTATCTTTATATGTTATATGAAATAGTATGACAACATGATAATTTACTATTTATGTTACCACCTAGTATGACTTACGTTTTACTCAAAAAAAAAGAAAAAAAAGAAAAAAAGGTAAGTCACAAGAAATCACTAATTAAAAGTTTTGATCAATTACTGTGTCACTGACTATTTTAGACAATGTCATTTGCTCTCTAGATATTTTGATAAATGCCTTTTAAAACTATTGGCTTAAATTTAAACTAAAACAATGTATTTATTAGTTTAATTTAGTTTGAAAGTGACTTCTTATTTATGATTGGTATTTATAATATACACCAAATTTAGCCCCACATAAAAAATCTAAATATCATTTTCTCTTATTGGCTTCTAGCATTTTGAGTGCTTGGTAAACCAAATGTTGTCTTCATAAGTTAGAAACTTAAGTGTTCGTTTGGGAGTTCATAAAGGGATGGAATGGAATGATCGTAAGGGAATGGAATGATCGTAATGTATTTAAGTAAGGGAAATGAATGAAATGGAATTAGGTAACCTTGATTGGATGTTTAAAATAAATGAATGAAAATGAATGGGATGTAAGTAATCTTGTTTGGGATTAACATAGAGGAAATGGAATGGAATTGAATCATTTTATTATAATATTACTATTAAACCCCTATTTTAAAATAAATGGTTGAGTGTATAGGGGTATTTTAGGAGTTTTAATAAAAAATTCATTAAATCTAATTTCATTCCCTCCCATTCCTCCCAATTTTAGGAGGAATGAAAATTTGAGATTTTAAGGGAATAGAGAGGAATGAGTGTTCCCTCCTACTTTTTTTTTTTTTAGAAAGTTTCAATTTATGGCGTCCGCTCCTGATGACAGTTCTTTATCATTAGACCAATACACCAATCAGTTTTTTGGTGTAGGCGGGGATTGAACCCCAGATTTTCATTCCCTCCCACTTAGACTCTCAAATAAGGGAAGGGAAGAATATTCTAAAATTATTCTTTACATTCCATTCAATTCCCTCCTCCCAAACGAGGGCTTAGAGTTATTGATGAATCAAAGATAATTAAGATTGATAAATAGTAATGGATTCTCTTATAATATGATTGAATGATAAAAGGGTGCATTGAAGCACTACCAGAAAAGTGTTTTAAGAGCTTTAATATTTGTTTATAGAAATTGATAGATTTATTTTTAAATGTACCCACATATTTGCATAGGGTTACAAACTAGTCCTCATAATAATGTTGAATATTTTCTTTGAGCTATTAAGCTATTTTCAAATCGTAATATACCAGATTCTCAAAAAAAAAAAAAAAAAATCGTAATATACCCAAAAATACGTTTATTTAGATTCTTTCATTCTTTTATGCCTAATTTCTAATTTTTGTGAGTGCGTGTGTGCTTTTTTTAATCTTTAAATCTAATGAAATGCATACATATTCCATCCTCTCTCTCTCTCTCTCTCTCTCTCTCTCTCTCTCTCTCTATATATATATATATATATATATACATATATTAATTACTAGGATAAAGCAAACTATCCTATCCATATTTGTGGTTGAAATTTTGACATTAACCTAAAATTTATGTTATTATATATAATATTTAAGTTGAGGAAATTAAACTCTTTCTTTTTCCCTTTGTAAATATATTTTTTCTAAGATTTCAATGATAAAACACTTTACCAATGGAGCCTTAATATATATATATATATATATATATATATATATATATATATTTATAATTATTATTATTATCTTTGATGAAAATTTGGGTCAATAATTTTTAGGATAAAATACAATTTACCTCATAGTTTAGCTGCATCATAATTTAGTTCACAAACTTCTAAATATTATCTTTGAACCCATACAATTTGGAATAAAATGGAAATTTTAAGGTTTCATCTAAATTAATAAATCTTACATTTTGTTGACAAACAAATTACCCTCATTTGGATTTAACTGGATCAAAATTTAGTTTCACAATTTTTTTTAATTGTTACATTTTGATTCTCTATGATTTGGATTAAAATGAAATTGTTAAGAGTACTTTAGGCGAAACCCTAAAAATTTAATCCACACTAAGAAAATATAAAAAATTATGAATAAAATTGTGATAATATCAACCACAAGAAAGTACAATTTTATTATTTTTACAAATGGAAGTCTAATCAGGCCAGATGGGCCATGCTCAGCCAAAATTGCACAAACCTCACCCTAATTTTCAGCCCAAAAAAAATTCAAACCCGCTTGTCAAATATTAAACCCAGTCCGATCCACTTTTTGTTTCTATAAATACATTAATTTGATCTCTATACGATACTTCTAGGATTGTAGGCAGCTTAGTACTGTTCTTATCTTAAACCCTAATTTCGATCTCAGCAAAAACCCTAGCCCCCCATCTTCTCCCACCACTCTTCCACACCCCCAAAAAAAGAAAATGGTACTTTCTCTCTCTCTCTCTCTGTGATATTAACTAAGTAAATAGACAATCTTCTTTGTTCAATATGGTTGTTATTTTTGTTGTGTTATTTTTATTTATTTATTTATTTTTTTTGCAGACTGGAGAGGCAGTGAATCCAAAAGCCTACCCTTTGGCTGATGCGCAGCTCACAATCTCAATAATGGACATTGTTCAACAAGCCGCCAACTACAAACAACTCAAAAAGGGTGCTAATGAAGGTCTCTTCCTTTTTTTTTTTTTAATGCCTTTTTGTGAAGTTTTTGAAATTGGGTTTTCTTGAGTTTCATTTGATTTGAGCAAAAAAGTGACTTTGAGAACTTGGTTTTGATTTTTAATGCTGTTTTGGTTGTTGGGTCGTATTTGTTTTCTTTTTTACTGATATGGGTTTTGCTTTCTAATTGGGGGGTTTCAGCTACGAAGACATTGAACAGGGGTATTTCTGAGATTGTAGTGATGGCTGCGGACACTGAGCCACTTGAGATTCTTCTCCATCTCCCACTGCTTGCTGAAGATAAGGTAGTTTTCTTTTCCTTGATCACTGTGTGGGAAATGCACTTGTTTTTTTAAGTGTTTAATATATGATTATATGGCATGAATTTTAGTTGGAATTAGCTTTGTACTTGGGTTGGGTATATGATTTTGTAGTAGCAAATAGTTTCTTTTCATGTACTTTATTTATTTAATTATTTATATACTTGTGGATGGTCTGTGTTACTTAGCATTTTAGTCATTGTTGTCCTTTTGGTTGATTTTATTTGGACACTTGCAGTTGATGAGATACAATTTGAAATGTTGTAGTGTCTTTGAATAGACAGCTTAATTGATAAGTGTCTTTGGGTTTATGATTTTGATTTGTATGGATGTATGTGGAGGAAAGAAGTTGTAAAGCTTTTGGAGTGAGGTGGTGTAGAGAGTAAGTGTGAGAAACATTCAGTTGGTCTTTTTAAAAAAAAAAAAAAAAAATATATAATTAGTGGTTTGAATAAGGGTACTCTACTCCCCTTCCCTCCCCCTCAATCCAAACAGGACCTTAAAGCATGGGGCAGTTGTTCTCTTTTCTTTTATTTGGCTATATTTCTTGCTTTTTGTTTCTTATTTAAACAAAAGAACCTGTCTCCCAATGAGTCCTAAAACTATGAAAGCTTGGCCCCTAGAAATCTACCTTTTATGGACTCTTAACATGCTGTACTTTAGTTTACCTCATTTAAAATATTTTAGTCTTCACAGGCTCTTATAAACTGAGGCAGTCAGTGGATAATATTTCATTAATTAAACTAGCCAAAAGGCATGAAGCTTCCTGGTGTTTCCAATGGAGATGTCTAGAGTTCAAATCTCTCCTCTCCCAACTGTCAAATTACGAAAAGAAATACCCATTAATCAAAAACTTTTTCCATTAGTTAGACTAGTATTGTTACAAGATGAACAATGGAGATTTTGGAACAAGATCTGGAAGGAGTATATTTTTGGATTTATGATGGTAAATGTTTATAAGCTAAGTGAGCTATTTGTAATTCCTTATATATGAATGTAATATGTTCAATTTGAAGATATCACGCGGTTGGAAAAAAAATGCCTTCTCTGAAGTCAAGTTTTTTGTTGGACAAAATTTTTCTCTAAACCGGTTTGGAGGGAAGTTCCTCCAATCCATTACGTGGCAACTCAAGAAACTTCCCATGTGTACTTTTAGTCTCCTTACCTGCTTAATAGTCATTTTACCTGTTTAAATGATGTAATGAATCATTTGTTTATTACACATGAATGGTCCTTTAAAGCATCACATAATGGGTTGGAGATTCTTTCAACTCAGTTTGGGGAAAAACTTTTCCCAGGTTTGTTAATGTTGGATTTATCATGCTTGGAAAATGGATCTAGAGAAGCTTCCTGATGGGCTATTAGATTTGTGACTCTTAAATGTTTGTGTTGCCAGGTTTACACCAGTGGCATATGTTTTTCACTAAAGTGGGCATCTAACTTGATTTTAAATGCTTTCATTTGTTTATAAATAACAAAACTGTATACTTAATTAAATATTGACTCATATCATTTTCATAAGCTGTACCTCTAGAAGAGAATACTGATTGGTTGGTTTTCTTTAAGGGTCATTTGCTTATCTATACACAAACTTTTTGTGACTTCTAACATGTATTGGTTATGATCATGCAATACAATTAGACATTTGCTGTTGATTCTAGAAAGATTGCTATTGGAATCTGTTTACAAAATAGAATAATTCATACTTGTCTGGCACATTAGCATATGCAAACTATAAGCAGTCTTGATTAACGGAAAACCTTTCATCCTGGTCATATGACTAATGAAGAACTTAACTTTGGATACCTGTCTTGTTTAATTTGAGCTGGGTCTTAGCTCTGAGATTTGAAAGAGGTGCCACTACCTATCCCTGCAGTTCTTTCATGTCGAGGACATGGAGCTTGACCTCAAGATACTCTGTTTTGTTTCCCTAAGCTAAATGCTGGACTATAAGAATTGAGTTTTAGGATTTTATAGCTACAATGTAATTGGATTTTATTTTCTTTGATTCCCTGAAATGTGTCTTGATCCATGTTACAATTCTATTTGAATTTGGTAGAATGTACCCTACGTATTTGTCCCTTCGAAGGAAGCACTTGGCCGAGCTTGTGGAGTCACCAGACCTGTCATTGCCTGTTCTGTGACATCAAATGAGGGAAGCCAATTGAAACCCCAAATAGAGCAACTCAAGGTAGTCGTTGTTCTAATTGCCTTCTCATATGCTGTCATGTTTAATTCGTGTCTTGTGTCCTTTCTTTGTTGAAATTGGGTTGTGGATTCTGAGATTTTGTCTGTGAAATGTAGGATGCCATTGAGAAGCTCTTGATCTGAAGTGTTATAGGGTGCATATTTTCGGTATGATGGGCTTCTTGGATCATAGTGGACGCTCCTTTAGAGGCTTTGACTGATGAAGTTGTTGTGCTACTAGTGACCTATATTAAGATTTGATCTCTATGCAATCGGAGAAAATACTCTTAAAATGTATCTGCTAGGAGTTTGGATAATTGATGCTTTGATTAATGTTAAAACCTGCTTAATGTGATTTGTTTGCTTTTTGGCTGTAGTAGTTTTAGGAATCAATGAGTATTCCTTTTTGTTTTTTCGTTTTTCTTTTTCCTCCCTTACCTGTCTCTTTCATGCTATTGGTTTGATCAACTGAATGTGACTCTTTAGTTTTTGACACATGGGTAGGAATTTGATGGAAGGGTTTTGGTTCAAATTTTAGAATTTGATAGGGTTTGTCGGAATCTTAAACACGATCAATATTTATACAAATCTTAGAAGTTTTATGACCCATACCTTCCACAGTTCCATATCTTTCTACCTCCTTTATTTTTGGGTCCCAAAAGGAGAGGAGAGAGGAGATTCGAATTGGGGACCTTAGCATTATGAGGTGTGGATTCTGTTGATCCATGGGTTTCTCATGTTCTTATACCCAAGCATTATAAAAATCTAATACCAATAATCCTACATTTCTCTAATCCTCCGCAAGGGATGGGACTCATTAACTCGTAACATTGGTATTTGGAAGGAAGAGTTGGTCAGATTTTCTCCACAATAAGAGGCATTTGTCTAGCAAGTTGCGACTCAATGATCATTATAGTAAAGCTTCGGAGGGAAACTAGAAAATGGTTTGGGAAGGCTTCGGGAGAAAGGGGGATGTTCACATCTTTTGTCAGGTGACAATTTATAGATTCAAAATCACTAGAATCGATTTTTTATTTTTTTAAGATGATTATACACCTTGCCAAGGCCATGGGATGGGGCTGAGCCTGATTGAATCTTGATCTTTCTTTGAAATAACATGGGTAGTCAGAACTTTTTTAGCACATGATTATTTGTTGGGTGTGTATAGTTCTTTCATTCCACATACACTAGCGATGACAGAACGAGTATTTTAGTTGGGAGGGGCAAGATTAAAAAGACAAGATTGTAAGCAAAATTTATTTTGAAAAAATTAATCAACATTTATACAAAATAAATCTACAATATTGATTACTTAATTTAACAAAACTAATAAATTTATAGCTCATAACAATCAACTCAAGAGATCAATCTAAACACATAAAGTTTAAAATGTAATTTGATTACTCAAAATAAATCAATGTAAAATTGTGTAAAGTATAGCAATATACTTGAAAAGTTGTATGCTTTAAAAAAATTGTGTAGAATTAAATTTTCTTTTTCAATCTTCAAATTTTTTAAAATTTGGATTTCTAGCAAAAGCTTAGTCTTGAAAATGTGAAAGAGTCAAGAGAAGAAGAGGAAAGGATTAATGGAGGGATAGAGGCATCAAGGATTTAGTGTTGTGAAATAAAACATGTGTAGGTTTTTTTTTTTTTTTTTTTTTTTTCCTAATTTTAAATTTAAATTATAGAACCAATTACTTTGAGTTTTAGATCAATTTGATTTAAACTTAAAAAGTGTCATGACATGAGAAACATGAGTATTAATTTACCTAAACAAAAATCAAGAAATATTATTTCTTTGGGAAGGGGGGGGGGGGGGGGGTGTGTAAGGAAATACAATTTTTTTTCCTAAAAATCCTACAATATATGAGTTTTGGGAGAGGTCCAAGGGGCAATACCTCCCCTTGAGTGTGTTGGACTAACTCTTGTAATCGATAAGTACTAGTATTTTGTAACTTTGAAAGTGTTAGAACATGAATTGTATATAGTCAAAAAGTTAGATAAGCTTTTATAAGACATTTTTTTATAGGTGGTAAAATTTGTAGATGACCATTTTGTAGGAAATGACACTTATAGTCATTTTAGAATTTTCTTTTTATCTTTTGGTTTGTCTTCTTATAAGACAACTTTTACCATAAATTGCCATACACATTTTTGTAAGAGCAATGAATTATAGATCTTTATATTTTCATAGTTTTCTCTGTGTTTGTAATTGGTATGGCTATCATTGTGCGCCACAACTCCCAAGTCCAAATACAAAGGGTGATAGCATAAGCTCAGTAATGTTTTACTGTTAAATATGGAAATGAGAGGTCAACTTCAACGACCAAGTGGGCGTGCCGGAGTGGTTATCGGGCATGACTAGAAATCATGTGGGCTTTGCCCGCGCAGGTTCGAATCCTGCCGCCCACGTTTTGCTGTTTTTGAGTCAAAATCATTTTGCAGTGACATGCATGCATCTTCCTCTCTGCTCACAGCTTTTTTATATTGAAATCATTTGGCAGTTTATAAAAGTTTCGTTTGAGACTATTAACAAGTTTGTTTACCTGTACTCTTAAGTTGAGCTTCTTCATATATTCTGTACCTAAATTGGGTATATTACTGAATGTCACTTTGTTTCAATGATTAAACAGTATGCATCCATCATGTGTCTGCTTAAATAAAGCATTTTTTCCCACAAAGAAGAGGAGAAACAATCATGAATTCCATTCAAACAATTTTATGTAAAAATTTAACTCTCCAAATTGGAGGGCTCCTACCTATCTATCTTATACGAGGTTATCTTGCAAATGCTCTCTCCCTCTCTCTCTCTCTTTCTCAAAAATTTCATTTCTAATCCTATGCATTCTGCCATCCTAAATATCTCCTCAGTTTGTGGGTGGGACATGTCACCTGATGAGAATTTATACAAACACAAGGAACCCCTAGCAACACTAGTATCCACCCAACTAAACCCTATTTCCTTCTTCACCCCTCTTTCTCTCATTCCTTTTCTAATTTTGGCTACCTTTTCCCAGTGCCCCTTCTCAGCATACAAGTTTGACATCAGCACATATGAACCTGATTCCGTGGGCTCCATCTCCATCAAAGCATCGGCTATCCTCTCACCCATCTCCATATTACCATGTATTTTACAAGCCCCAAGCAAGCTTTGCAGCACTGACAATCCTGGCTGTCCTGGAATCTGACTCACCAAGTCCTCTGCCTCCTCCAATCGTCCTGCCCGACCCAACATATCCACCATACAAGAATAATGCTCCGGGGATGGTTCAATTTGATATTCTTTGACCATAGAGTCAAAGAGCTGACGGCCCACATCAACCATCCCCTTTCTCCCGCATACGGTTAGTACAGAAAGGAAAGTGATTGAGTCAGGTCTTACCCCTTCCCTCTCCATCTCCTTGAAGAATTTTATCACTGAATCGTAGTCTCCATGTCTAGCATAGGCAGAGATTATTGCAGTCCAAGCAAATTGAGTTCTTTCAGGCATCTCACAGAAGACTTTTTGAGACTCACAAATGTTCCCACGCTTTGCATACATGTCAAGGAGAGCACCTGACACAATTGGGTCCGTGTCAAGTCTAAATTTTATTAAATAAGAGTGGCATCGCTGGCCTTGTTTCAAAGAAATATCCTCAGCAGCACCAATTGCACTCAAGACACTACCAAATGTGTATTCGTTTGGCTTGGACTCCATGATTGCTGAAAGGAACGTGCACAGAGCTTCTTGAGACAACCCATTCTGAGCATATCCAGAAATTAAAGCATTCCATGATATGATTTCTCTGTAGTTAAGCTCCTCAAAAATCTTCAGTGAGTCTTGCATGGCCTCAAACTTAGCATACATGGTAATTAGGCTATTGCAAACATTCGGTTCGGACAAAAAGCTAATCTTTATGCAAAACCCATGAATCATTTGGCCTTCTTTGACCAATGCCTGGATTGATATAGCATGGATTAATCCAATAAATGTAACATCATTTGGATATACTCCATCCAATCTCATCTCATTAAAGAGAGACACTGCATCCTCTTCATTCACAGAAATTATCGTAGTCCAAGAGACAACATTGCGATCATTCATGATCTGAAAGACTAATTTTGCATCTTCAACGACCTCACACTTTGAATACAAAGACATCAAAACATTACAAACCGAAACATGTCTCCCATACCCTGTTTTCATAATTAAACCATGCATCTGTCTCCCAAGCTCTAAGTTTCTTTCTTGACCACAAGCTGAAACTGCACTAGTAAATGAGACATGGTCAAGCTTCATCCCTTCTCTCACCATTTCAATGAATGTAAAAATTGCTTCTAATCCGTGATCTCCCTCCTGAGTGTAGCCTGATAGTATTGCATTCCACGAAACCAAATCTCTATTTGGCATTTCATCAAACAGTCTTTGAGCTTCCACTAACTGTCTGCATCTTGAGTACATTGATATAAGCGCATTCCCAACAAAAACTTCACAATCAAATCCAAATTTCATTGCAAGGGAATGCAACTGCAACCCAAAAAGGAACTCATTATCTGAACAAAATGCAAGAATTGTAGTATAAGACACTGGATCGAAAACAACCCCATTGAAATTCATCCGAAGAGCAAAACTCAATGCGTCCTCACTATTTTGAAACCCCGAAAGCACAGTATTCCAAGAAACAATATCGGTATCAATCAGATTCTCGAAGATACATAAAGCCTTTGCAAACTGTCCAGATTTACAATACATATTCATCAAGGAATTAGAAACCGTAATGTACGAAACATGCCCAGAACAAACGGCAAAACTGTGAATTTGGCACCCGGGTTTTGGGTCTCCATGACAAGCCTTGAGCGCGAGCGCCACAGTGACGTGATCAACATTGTCGACAAAACCCAATTGAAGATGCCTCTTGAAGATGTCAAGAGCTTGAAATGGAAGGTTTTTGCGCAAACAATCGAGCATGGAACGGTTAGTGGAGGCAGCGTTTGGGTGAGGAATTTGATCGAACATGTGGTGTCCATGTTTGAGTGAGTGAAAGTTTTTGAGGCTATTTGACCGTGGCCTGGCTTGAAGGACTTTGAAATTAAGTTGGCGGGTAATCATGAGAAAGCCCTTTGGCTTTGGACAAATACGATAAAAGCTCTTCGTATTTTGTTTACTTCAATAATCAGTCCACACGTGTGGAGTGAAAGAACCCATGCACACGTGTAGCGAACATGGGCCAATTCTGTGTTCTACTCAATTTATAGAGTGATTTTTAAGTCAAACCCTCTCAAGAGCTTCCCAAACTATTGGTCTGAATTGCACACCGAGCTATCAATTCAATTGTTTATGTGACTTCATTTTACCCAAATTATATAACATGTAGAAACTTGAGATTCTGGCTTGCCTGCCAAGTTTTAGTTCAATTGGGAAAAGTTTAAATTGGTTTGAAACAAATTTTCTCCAACAGTCTACATGATGATTGTACATATATTTTTAGAGTTTGTCACATGATTTTTTTAATGAATTATATAATTTGTTTAAATAATATATTTTAGATAATTTTACGAATCGTCACATAATCGATTAGAAGAGATTCTCAATTTGGAGGAAAACTTTGTTCAATTCAATTTATTTTAAAACTAGTTCTACAATTACAACGGCAGTAGAGGGGCACATTCTAGAGAGTCCAATTGCCCTTTGGTCATCTACAAAAAGGTTTCGTTATAAAGGAAAGGTATTGCTAGTATTATGTTAAACAGTCCATTTTGTCTCTTCATATCTTGATCAACATATCATTAACCTCGCGGTAGACGTGATGAGGACATATTATCCATGATGGGCTTCACCAAGGTTTTGAATTTTGTTCCGAAGACCATTCCAGATTGGCAATTGGAACGTAATATTCTAGTATCGGGCGGTGTGTTTCAGTGCGTCGTTTTGGGATTTTGTACTAGATATATATACACACATATGTACATAATTTATATATTTATAATTTCATATTTCATTATATCTAATTAACCAAATCAAAATTTAAAATATGATATAGGAATAAAATGAGTCAAATGATGAATTTTGGGTTTCAATATTTGAAAAAATCCAACACAATTCAAAACATCCTGGAATAGGCCGGAATTTGGAGACTGGAATAATTGGAATTCATCCAAAACACCGGAATAGTCCGGAACAACCTAAAATTTAGACCGAAACGGAACAAGGGAGTAAGTGCACCAGATTAAGCACTGGAATAGAATATTCTTGTCGGGACGAAACGAAAGTTAAAACATTAGGCCCCACACTAAGTGAGATTGTTTGGTTTAGTTTTCTTTCTCAATTTTTATAACTCATAACTCAAAAAACTGAGTTAGAGTTGTGGAAAGTGAGAACAACTTTTTAAAGTTTTCATGTTATGAAAATGAGTTGTGATGACATTTTTTAATTTTAAATGGCAATTTGGTAATTAAAATGAATCCATGGGAGCCATTGCAATGTTTTGTTACACTCAAGCCGTGACACCAACAACTCTTTCCTTTTCTCTCTTTTTCTTTTTTTCTTCTTCACTTCGAATCTTCTCTTAGCTTTTTTTTCCCTTTCTTTATTTTTCATCTCTTCACACTGGTGATTCTTTCTTTCTTCTTCGTGCTGACCACAACACACACTTCACTGGATCTTCCCTCCATCTCAGGTGATTCTTGTTGAACATCTCTTTCTTTTATTTTTTAATTCATACTTCTTTGCTGCTGGGTTCTTGATGTGAAGTTGTTTGGATTTTATGGTACATTTCTGTTGGGTGGGGGGGGGGGGGGGGGGTTATGGATTTTATATGGTATTTTTTGGGGCTTCTTTGTAGGGACGGAACCAGGACTTGGAGTTAGGGGGGGCGGTTTTATTGTTAGCTGCATGTGGTGATTTCGGCTTTCGGCTCTACCGCTTAGCCGGCAAAGGTTTTCTTTTATTATTATTTTTTTATGTGTTTGTAGAGCGTGTCTTTTGTTGGTAAGGACAAAATTATTTTGTTTAAAGTTTTTTAAAGGGCTAAGTTGTTTGTTTTTGGTAAAATTGGTTGATTAGTCTCAAATTTTTTTTTTTAGCTTTGCGATCGCCTATCGGTAATTTTTGTTATTGGGCTAATATTTTGGGCTTGTAAATATATATATTTTTTTAGATTTTAGATCTATAAATTTTTTTAAGGACTTTAAAAGGAGGAAAATACTAGATCTACAATTTTTTTTACAAATTGTTGTTATGATTAGTGGTTATTAGTAAGTAAAAAAGTGATGTAAGTGGTGGACCAAAATGAAAACCAATAAGAATTTACTACCTCAATAGTCTGTAAAAATGTTGTAAAAAAGTTTGTAACTGTAGCATTTCTCTTATAATGATCAATAAAGGGGACAAAATGTAATTTTATTGAACGAAGTTGCTAATATTAGTACCTAAATATATAGTTATATAATTATATTATTTAAAAAAAAAAAAATTAGGGGGGGCAATGTCCATGAATGGCTCCGTCCATGCTTCTTTGGCTGTGAGTTTTGGAATGAGGAAAATCTGAAAGGGAAAAATTTGAACCATAGGGAAGAAAGAAAGGGTCGCTCTGTTTTGTGTGGTTGCTGTTGGGTTTGGATTGGTGGTGGTTGTTGTGTTTTGTGCGGTGGCTGTTGGGTTTGGGTTGGTGGTGGTTGCTATGTTTTGTGTGGTAGCTGCTAGCTGTTGTTACTGTGGATTGTATTATTTTGCAGTTGAGTTTGGCTTTTTCGGTTCTTCAAAAATAGCCGTTATGAGTTTTCTAACATGTGGATTCCACCAAATGAGATAAAAATGAGATTTTTCAAACCAAAAACCAAATGGATTTTGGGTGCCAAACAATGTTGTGGAATGAGTTAAGAGAAAAGAGGACATTAAAACTAAGATATGAGAGTGAGTTAAGAATTATGAAAACTTAGATATGAAATATGAAATTTGAGTGATTCTTAAACCAAATATGGCCTAAATTACTTTCAAATGATTTGAATGATTTTGATCTTCATACATATTCTCATATTATTATTATTATTATTATTTTATATATATATATATATATATTTTTTTTTTTAAACCATAGATTTTCTCATTGAGAATGTGATAGTGGCAATTTTGATGTTGCAAAATTACTTTCTTATTTGGTTGGGATAAAATTTTCAGATCATCAATAAAATTACTTTCTTATTTTGATAGGCTAATTATATTGTTGCTCAAGTGTAAAGAAAGAAAGAGATGATACGATAATTTTATATGGTTCATCCATCTTATGAATGCTGGCCATTGGAGTTTGATGATTTTTGTTATTTTGATTGCACTAGTGCCATGACATACAATTTAAAAAACAATATATTTTATTGATTTTAATAATGCAATAATTTCCCAGAATAAAACAAAATTTTATTATTCAATGATATTATTCAACTCTCCAACTATCGATGTATATATTATTATTCAATGATATTATCTAGCTTTATTTTATGACTACAAATTCCAATACAACTCTTTCTTTTTTTTTTTTTTCTTTCTTCTTCTATTTTAATATATATGTAAAGTTTTGATTCTTAATTATATTTTGTTGGCTTTAATTCCGTGTCAAATTTGATTGCCATTGGAGTTTGATGATTTTTGTTATTTTGATTGCACTAGTGCCATGACATACAATTTAAAAAACAATATATTTTATTGATTTTAATAATGCAATAATTTTCCAGAATAAAACAAAATTTTATTATTCAATGATATTATTCAACTCTCCAACTATCAATGTATATATTATTATTCAATGATATTATCTAGCTTTATTTTATGACTACAAATTCCAATACAACTCTTTCTTCTTTTTTTCTTTCTTTTTCTGTTTTTATATATATGTAAAGTTTTGATTCTTAATTATGTTTTGTTGGCTTTAATTCTGTGTCAAATTTAATTTTATTTCATCAATCATTTCCCTGTATATTTGTGGGATTCAATGTAATGGGTTCAGTGTGAAGAATTGGTGAACAACTGTGAAAAACAGAACAACTCACTACTGATTCATGAGTGGAGTAACCTGCAAAAGGTCACGTGAGGAGCACATGTTGGAAGCTGAAACGTTTAAGTGTGGATGACATTTCGTGAGTGGCTCGTGACTTGGCAACTCGTGACCTGACTTGGGAGATGCATTACCAGCCTATTTGTGTGCTTATCCTCATTTCTTTACCCACACTATAAAAGCTCACATTACCCATGAAATTCTTAGGAGAATTTCAGAGAGAAAACCCTAGAAATCCATTGGAGAGTTAGAGATTGCTTACGTACAATCCTCTACACATTTATCTTAGTTTTCCTCCTACTCCTATCTCTCTAATTTCATATCATTTGAGAGGTTTTTAGCCCAAACACATACCTCACCAATTTTGAGTGTTGTGAGTTGTTTTGGAGCTCTTGGGAAGTATTGAGTCATGCCATTCTATGGTGGTTGAAATTAGTGATAATTGCGGGATCCGGAAAGCTAGTGAAGATAAGGCTCGGTGAAGCCCGTTGGTAGTTGAGATTTGGAGGGTCTAAGTATAGAGGGTAGTCTAGGCTTGGAGGGTCTATATTGTAATCCTTGTACTCCAACTTATTCATTAGTAGATTGATTTGGCTTGGAGGGCTGCGGAGAGGTTTTTACGCCGAGCAATTCGGTTTTCCTCTTCAATAACACATTACCGTGTTATCTTGTGTTTGCATCTCTCTTCCCTTACTCCTTGTGTTTTTATATTGAATTGTTAATTATGTATGCCCATGCACTAGGTAGTAGTCCTGGTTAATTTCGCATTGATTACTCTTATTCCGCATCTAGTTGAGTAGATGCAATTAAGCCGTAATTTTAAAATTGGGGGGTCTTAATCTGCTTTAGTGTGTGTGTGTGTGTGTGTGTATGTATATATGCAGAGACTTTATGTGGGAAAATATAAGGTTTTTCCAAGTGGCTCATTCTTCATTTAGGCTTCCACCTCAATAAAGATTACATTAATGTCAAAATATTAGTTTATTGAATTATAAAAATCATATACTGAGTCCGTTTGGATACCGCTGAAAACTGAAAATACTGTAGCAAAATAATTTTTAAATGCGTGAATAGTGTCATCGGACCCATTTTTAAACTAAAAGTCTATTATAAAAAATTTC
This sequence comes from Quercus tomentella, assembly GCA_028535165.1. NCBI lineage: Eukaryota > Viridiplantae > Streptophyta > Magnoliopsida > Fagales > Fagaceae > Quercus > Quercus tomentella. Next base: position 81,727,809 of record JAPQVY010000155.1, read on the forward strand.
TAAACTTAAATCCCACACAACCCACGTTTGTGTTTTTTTTTTTTTTTCCCTCAAGTTGCATAATTAACAATAATTTTTAAAAAGTAAATAAATTCTACTCAAACTAAAAGTCTATTATAAAAAAAATATCTATACTTAAATCCCACACAACCCACGCTTTTGTTTTTTGTTTTACTCAAGTTGCATTTTATTAGGATATTAAGCTACAAAACTCTTAACTAAGAGATAAGATTTAACAATAATTTTTTTAATTTAGATAAAGCTTTATTATCTAAGTTTTAGAAATTTAAATTTTACTTCAACTAAAAGTCAGTTATCAAAATTTTCAGAACTTATAGTTGTTGTATTTTTTTTTTTTTTCAAAATACAACTTATCCTATGTTTTAATCTAATAAATTCATCTTCTTACATAAAAAAAATCATCGTATTATTGTTCTTTGCTTCTAAATTTGCGTGCAAGATATCATGCTAAAGGAATTTTACTATAAACAAGTAAAACAATAGATACCGATTTAAAGTCCTTAGTTTTCTTATTTAAATTTTTTTATTTTTATTTTTTTATATTCTCAATTTTTGAACCCTAGCAGATTGTGAGCTGTGCTATTCTATCTCAAAATCAGTTGGTAATGAGGAAGATACATTCAAATCTTTTATGACATTCGACATTATGCCACGCATGTTTGTTTTTATAGTGGTTGTAGGGAGTCAAATTGTGATCCCCCAACAATCCCTCCCTCACAACGTCACTCCTGTCGATATCATATTTTGTTCGGCCTGGTTCATTATTCTTTTTTTTTTATTTTTTTTATTTTTTTATTTTTATATAAAACCTATGCTACCCTCCTACTCACCCCCAAATTGTGAATGACCGTCCTGAGTTATATATAAAATAATTTAATGAAAAAAAGTTGGGCAGAATGTGTTGTTGACCATGTAAAGCTAAAGCAAAATTCCATAATACATTTACTCCATTGCGTAAAATCATGTCTTCTGTTATTTCTGTCCTATCACTAGCAACTACCGTCATTTGTGGGTATACGTGATGCAGTGTTTGAATGTGACTCCAAAATAGTTTCATATGTGGTGTCGCAGTATCAGGCTATAGTAATCTGCTATAGTAATCCATCAGTAGCTATTGATAATGTTCTTGTGGAGATTCGTTAGAAGCTACAAGAGATCAGAATGATGCAAATTTCACACGTGAAGCAGCAAGATAGAGTTGATATTTATGTAACTTGGACAGAATAAAATTCTAATATGATTAAGTCTGCATTGGCTCAAATGTATTAAATTTATCTTCTTTTTAATGAAAATTACTGTCTTCTTATCAAAAAATAAAAATCAAGTACCAAAATAATTAAGAGTAAAAGTTAAAACAACCATAAAGTAAAGCTAGAAAGAAACCAAAATTTTTTAGAGTCAAATTGCTGAACCTGAAGTGCAGCTACAAAGAAAGGAATAAAGTCAACGAAGGATAAGGTTTGACGCTCCAATGAAGCTTAAAGAAAATCTTCTTTTTTTTTTTTTTTTTTCAAATGGAGAGATTGGTACCAAAAAAAAGATTGAGGTTTGAGATAGATTTTGTGTGTGTTTTTTAATTTGAGAGAGAGAGAGAGAGAGAGAGTTTGCAGTTTTTGTAGGTGTGAGAGACTATGAGAACTAGCAAAGGGTCCACATGATACACGGATAATGCTTTAAATTGCCATGTAAAAAGATTATATAAAATGTTTAAAATATATTAAAGAAACAACATGAAGTAATGTCGTGATAATATAAATGTGTTTTTATTGTAATACGAAATTAAGGGGATAAATAACCTTTTCTTTTGTTTAATGTGAGGATAAAAAAAAGATTTTGTAATAGAAATTAGTTAAAGTAACAAATTTATCATGAAAAGCGAAAATTTAAAATTGTGCACATATATCCATCACACCTATCACTTAAAGTAAAGACCATTTAAAGGGTAAATGAACAATGTAGGAATATTGTAATTTAAATAATGATAAAAGCATTTTAAGCTATTTCATATTATAGATATTCATTATGTGGTGTTGTAATAAATTTTTTGTTCGCTTGATCATAGTTTTTGTTTCTTAAATGAATTGGAGGTTTTTTTTTTTTTTTTTTTTTTTTGAGGGGGGTAATGAATTGGAGTTAACATATGATATTTATGATATCATATTAACAAAACTTAGATACAGTACCTTAGGTGCTGTTTATTAGGTTCCTCTTTTTAAGATTTAGCCATGTGGTTACTTAACAAAAAAATACATCTCTATCCTATGAGAAAATCCACATGACGAAATCTTAAAAGGGGAACCTAAATAACAGCACCTAAGTACTATACTTAAGTCTTGCTCTTTTTTTTAGTAAGTCTTGCTCTAATGTTTAAAAGCATCATCACAATGTCGACAACACTACCAATAAGTGCATTGTTTTTGCTTCCATAGTTCTTCTTAGTTGGTATTGGAGAGGCCTTTATATTATCCGGAGGTCCACTTGGGGCAAGGCTCGTCTCAGTAGATTCTACATTTGGATTACGTAAACTGCCCATTTTTTTTTCCTTTTCCATTAGAGCAACCGCATCAGATCGTGCATAATCTTGAAAAATACAAAAAATAGTCTATTTTACACATTTTGAGCAAAAAAACATCCACATCAGTGGGTGTAAAATTATGCATAAATGCACAATAGCTACAGTAACCGTGCATATATGCACGGTTACTGTAACTGGTGCATTTAATATTTTAATATTTTTTGGAAGTGTTGGGTGTGTGAGAGAGAGGGATAGTGAATGAGGAAATAATAAAAAATTGTAAAAGAATAAATATTTTATTGAATAGATGTGTAGAATAGATAGACTGATGTGGATGTTTTGTAAAAATTGGTGTGTGAAATAGAAAAAGTAGTTTTTTTTATTTTTTTTTTTATTTTTATGCAAAATAGACGAAAAGTTTGCATGAGCTAATGCGGTTGCTCTTACCTTATGATCCCTTTCGTGGTGAATTCTATTCGATCCAGCTCACATTAAAACTACCTTCCTCGAAATCCGCCTGAGATAAGTCCACCACAGGAAGATGTTTTTTATTTTATTTTTAGGAAACCACAGAAAGATGCTGTATGATGCACCACAAAAACGCTATAGCTAGTCTTTTTATAGATAATTATAGCTGGTCTTTTATATAAAACCTGCCTGAATTAAAGTGGTCGTTCAAATAGCCAAAATAAACACTAGTGATAAATCTTCTTTTTAAAAAAAAATTATTTATTTTTTACAGACAATAGTGTCCAGAACTCTTCTAGTATCTGATTATTCCATGGGGTGTATATAATCCTCCTATCCTACATGTACTAGGTTATTACAAAGAGAAATCTCATGGAGATAGTCCAATGCTGGCAAGAGGTTTTAAACTCAGAATCTCATGAATAAATATTTATCATAATTCTTAAAGCATAGAGGAAGGGAAAATGAATTCCTTCGACTCAGATGCATTTGATCACAAAGGTAATCCTGCTGATAGGACCAAAACAGGTGGTTGGTTGTTTGCAGTTCAAATCCTCGGTAAATTCCATTCTTTCTTATTGTGTATACATACACACACACACACACACACACACACATATATATATATATATATTAAAATTCTATAGTCACTGTGAGAAGGAGAGATTTGAATTCTAAATGTCTTCGTTAAAAACACCTAGTGCTCTCATTTCTTTTATTAAGCATATATACAAATTGATTACAACATTTAATCAATATCAATCAATATATAAAAGCAGAGATCTAATGTGGGAGAGCATGAGGTTCTGTCATGTAGCGCTCTCTTTGACAAGAAGTTTGTTCACATAAATTCTTTACTCAAGTGCCACATCAGAGATAAAGACTAATTAAAATTCAAAAGATAATTCCCATGAAAAAAAATTCAAAAGGTAAGAAATTTATTTTCTTAGATTCATTAAATTAAAACATTTCTCAAGTGCCACATTATAGATAAGGACTAATTAAAATTTAAAAGATGACTCTTTATTTTCTTGAGTTCGTTGTTTCAAGACTTTCCTCTCTCTCACAAAGCACAAAACTTTTCGTGTTTCCACTCACCCCTTTTCACCTCTTGCACTTTTGCTACTTTATATACACCTACCTATAGTCTTTCATCTTCATGACGTAGGTTAGGTGGTTTTTTATTTTGTTTTAGCCCTCACAATTTCTTGGTTTCTTTGTCATTTTTTTTACTACTATTTAGTGTGGTATTGGTATGAGCCTCAACCATAAAAGAAAAAAACGATGATTATTATGGAGTTTTCTTTGTTGTGAATCAAGATTATCTCAACTTTAGTTGCAACCCTAAGTTTAGTTGCAGTTATTCAAGAATAGAGTGAAACGGTGTACAAATCACAATTATATTGTTAGTTCTCTCCATCAAAGCTACAATTAGGTAGTTCTTCACATAATTTTTATGTTCTTTCTCATGTATCTTTCACGTGTAATACTTATCCACCTATATATTTTTTTTATTATGTTTGTTAGTGCTGTAAATTATAGTTGTTGTGGTTTGTTAAGATTAGTTTCAAATGATTTAATTTGTTGTTACGGTTTTGATGTACGATTGTAAGTTAATTAGCGTGCTCTACTTCTCTATATAAAGACAAAACTCATGTGTAAAATTAATAATACAAGATTAGTTCTCCCATTTTTAACTTATACTTTTCTTGAATTTTAGAATTCTCTTTGTTTGATTAAATATTGATAAATGAAAGTGTATTTAGCCAATTTTTCTTTATTTGATTACGTTCTCTACATGTTGGTATACAAATAATTTTGTTTCATTTAGATTACGAACAAAGTGTTTGAGATTGGGGTCTTGGGATTTGGTGGTGAGAATGAAGTGGTTGAGGAAGTGTTTAGTTTTAGAAATAAAGTCTACCTTTTATCTAGATGTTATTTTATTATTTTAAATATTAAATTTATAATATGGTGTAACTCCTAGAAATTTCTAATAACTATGTAATTACAAATATATATATATATATATATATATATATATATATATATATATATATATTTTATATGTGGGGGCCAATTAATCAGGAGATATTATCAAGGCCGTGCCAGCTGGGCTTAAAGTCCAATCCGAGGATGTTAGACCATTCGAGAAGGCCCAGATAAGACTGTGAAACAAGCAAGGCTAAGGGAGGAATAAAGACACTAGGGGATGAGTCCAATAAGTGTCCGAGGATAAAAGTGTCCTCGGCAACCTGTAGCCGAGGTGAATTTGAGTGTCATACCATCACCGACTTACTTCAGAGTTGCACCACAGCTAAGGAAGGGATATTGGATCAGGGGAAAGACGGGGGAGGCAAACAAATATCTGTAAAGCTGCGACCTCCGCATTAAATGCCTTCCAACCAACTCTCTGGCCGCATTAATGTGGAGGTGATGCCTGAACAGTGGTAAAGCAGCATTACAGCTACTGGTTGATATTTCCAGGAAGTGTTGGATGGGATAGGAAGGGATCCCTCAAATTCAACCTACACATGTGTGGCGAAGATGAGACCAAGATGGCAGTATATAACATGAAAGAATGTATTGAGAGGAGGATCGGAACTTGAAAACAAGGACTAAGAAGAAAACCTTGTAAAACTAAGAGCGGAAAACTTATTTTTAAGGAGAAATTGATTGTCATATTAGTGCGAATACATCTATAAGTGTTGAATCTGATCGTTTTTCCTTTGAGGTTAATCTAATTCTTTAACATCCACGCTTTACAAATTTTATTGTTTGGGCCTTTAACGTTCGAACCCCATATACTCATTCGGGGTCGCTACAAATCGAGTCCTTACAATATATATATATATATATATATATATATATATATATATATATATATATATAAATAAGGAAAAATTAAAATTTTAAAATATAAATTAAGAAAATTAAGTTTCAAAACATTCAACAATATTATGGGAAACATCATTAATGCTATATAACAAAATGATTATTATATAAGGGTCTTAAAAAAATAAAAATTATTTTCAAATGAAATTACCAAGTATCCGCACATCGTGCGGGAAATTATCTAGTTATCATAAAGACTATTGAAGTGATTCAGATCATTTTCTAATTGGTTTTAGTCATGACTCTAAAAATGAAAATTCGAATATTTTATAATTCTCATACTGATTTCCATCATTTTCCAAGGTATTGAAATGTGCGAGAGACTTTCCTCAATGGCAATAACTGTGAACCTTGTGACATATTTAGTTGATACAATGCATATGACTAGCGCAAGTGCTTCAAATTTTGCATCAACATCAGGGGGCACATCATATCTTCTATGCTTGTTTGGAGGCATTGTTGCAGATTCTTTCTTAGGCCGATATTGGACAATAGCCATTGCTGCTGTAATTCATGCGGGGGTGGGTTTCATTTAGCATGTTAACATGCAATCTTAATATGATATTTATATGCTTCACTTTTTTCTTTCTCCTTTTTGAATTTTAATCTGAGTATTCTGCTTCCTTGCTTGCGAAGTTCAATATTTGATAATTGTACTAACAGATTGTCGATCGGGATGATAAATTAGGGAACATGCTTGTTAGCCATATCCACTGATTTGCCAAACTTACGCCCGCCTCCTTGTGATCCTGCTTTATCCAACAAATGTGTAAAGGCCAACAGTCTTCAAATGGGCATTTTCACCATTGCTGTGTATTTAACTAATATAGGAATGGGTGGAATAAAGTCAAGCGTTCCAGGGCTTGGAACAGACCAGTTTGATTTAAAAGATGCCAAGGAAAATGCTCAAATGGCGCGTTTCTTCGATAGGTTCCACTTTGTTACCAACTTGGGTACCTTATTGGCAGTTACAGTACTTGTTTATATACAAGATGATGTGGGACGAAGCTGGGCATATGGGATTTGTGCGACCTCAATGATACTTGCTATCTTGGTCTTTGTATTGGGGACTAAAAGACATAGGTACAAGAAACGTTTTGGAACCCCTATACTTCAAATTCTTCAAGTTATTGTGGCTGCTGTAAAGAAAAGGAAGACAACATTTCCATCTAATGTCAGTGCCTTATATGAGGACCCTTCTCAGGAATCAATAATATATCATACAGATAAGTTTTGGTATGTAACCATTAGAATTGCTTCTTAATTTTAGAGTTTTGTTGACAATATTGTTTTCTTTCTCATGGAAAATAATCAGCTCTCTTAAATTATGCTTTTCTTATTATTTTTTTTCTAGACTCCTTAACTGGTCTATAAAACAATGATCAGAATCGTTATAACTTAAGTATGCATATTGTGCCCTATCAAGAAGGGGGGGGGGGGGGGGGGGGAGAATGCATATAGTGCACTCCTGTTAATTTGTAAGTGTAAGATGTAAAAAACGTGCTCTTCTTGTGCTTTGGAATAGAGGGAACAATGATTTTGACATATTTCTCTTAAAGATTTTTTTTTAAGAGGACAACAAGTATTTTTCTTAACAAGAGAGAGAGAGAGAGAATGGGGCTGTGAATTGCTTCTTCCTCCATATTCCATTAATTGATTCTCTACTACACGTCTACACCAATTATATGAATATTTTTTTCAAACATAAATGATAGCTCCTGTCCACTGTGCACACATCTAGTTACATGCATGTAAAAGAGCATAAAGAATGCAAGTTTAAAATACATGGGAAATTATTACTACATGTATAGAAAAACTACAAAGTTATGATTTTTAACACCTCTTAATTTCATTTAAAATGGAGAGAGCTTATTTCACAGTAAGCATTATAGGTATAAAATTTATTTTATTTTAGGTTGTTACACAAATATATAATTATATCTTTTCTTATTCTTCCAGGACAGTTTTTTGGACAAGGCGGCAATCATAACCAGCATAGACTCTGGAACTCCAAACCCATGGAGACTTTGCACAGTTACAAGGGTGGAAAAAGTTAAAATGTTAGTCAAACTATTGCCAATTTGGGCAACAACAATTATCTTCTGGACGATACATGCACAGTTAGCTAGCTTCTCAGTGCAACAAGCTGCAACAATGGATAGATCAATTGGAAAATTCCAAATTCCTCCGGCATCACTCTACGCCTTCTTCGTTGTGGCCATAATGATCACTCTTGCTACGTATGACCGCCTGATTATGCCTCTCATGAAAAAAACTAGAAGTCGTCAAGGTACGTAAAGTAGACATATTAATTCTTTATAGGAACAAATTCAATTCGAAGTTTAAATTTGATTATTAAACAAGCGAGTTTAAACATAATAATATATTAAATATGTTAACAATCTTGTATGTATAAGTCGATTTTTTTTGAGTATATATAATATTATGTACTTTAAATTAATGTAATTAAGAAAAATTATAGTTATTATTTAGACTTAAGATTAGATTTGTAATTATGTGAATTAATTTATAAGAAATAATTTCATTATTTGTAATTTGTTGATAATATAAATAGTCTACTTTGCACTTTGCAGTAAAAATTATTATAATTTTTTACGGTACAAGATTGTTGGATCTAATCTCTATAAGTTCATAAATATAGAAATCATTCTAGCTATCTAATTATATCAAATAATATAATTTCATCTATAATTTAGTTGTTAATTATTAGTATAGATTTGTGAAGGGATAAAATAATTTAATTCTAATGTTAACTATAAATATTTGGGAGAATTTAATAAAGTAAAAAAAAAAATTAAAAGAATAATTTTGAACTTAATTTTAATACTCGACTCCACACGACTCATTTACAACCCTACGTCTATTCTACCAAATCCTCTTTTTTTATGAGCTGAATATACAAATTCAAAGTCGTAAATTACAAAAAAATTAAATTAATATCCTACATAACAATTTTTTGATAACTGAAAACATTGTTTTATTTATTTATTTAATTCTCTTTTTTCAATTTTCAGGTTTAACAAGTTTGCAAAAAGTAGGGCTAGGCCTATTCTTCTCAATATTAGGAATGGCAGCGGCAGCACTTGTGGAAAAGAGAAGATTGTTAGTTGTTGAAGCCAATAGAGGCACCGTCACAACCCTACCAATAAGTACCTTCTTTTTGCTTCCACAGTTCATCTTAGTTGGTATTGGAGAGGCCTTTATGTTATCCGGAGAATTGGATTTCTTCACAAACAATTAATGCACCTAATGGGATGAAAGCAATTTCCACTGGTCTCTACCTCACAACCACCTCGTTTGGTATGTTTTTTAGTACAATTTTGGTCACAATACTAACTAATTATACTGGGCGCAGTGGTGGGCACAATTGGCTTCCTCCTAGTATTAATGACGGCAGATTGGATTACTTTTATTGGCTTCTAGCACTATTAACTTTGATCAACTTGGGATTTTACATAGTGTGTGCCATAAGGTTTATACCAAATTCTACTGAAATTGTAACAGATATGAGTGGTGGTGCTATTGATACTCCTCCTAGAGAAGAAAATGTGTAACAGCAGAATATTTGTTGCATGCACGGGATAAAATTGCTGCACATGTTTTTCATTTGGTGCGATTAACTTGTTGCATTGTGTATGATCATATGAATTATGAATTTCTCCTTTCCAATTTTTCTGTTCGGTCTTTTTATATATATATATATATATATAGAAATTGTCTAGGTCTAATTTTAAATCCTCCATTTACGTCATGAAATACTAATCATATTCATTATAGTTTAGTGTCAATATCATCAATCTTAATCTAATTTTCAGTTTCAGCAAGTGAAAGTATCACACTAAGTTACAAAAATGAGTTAAATTTTGATATTTAAACTAGGGGTGACAAAATTAGACATGACCCACGAATCTAACACAACACAACACAACACAAAATTAGCATGTTATGGGTTGAGACTTAATGAGTTAATGTCATATTCAGATTGACACGATTGACTCGTTTAACAAGCAAGTTAGGTTAGTGTTCAACCTAGAAAACCTGTTTGACCTATTTAATTAAATGGTCTTTTACCAATATGCCCTTCAAACCTTAGGTATATAAACTTATTTGTTGTTGTGGTTTATTTTCATTTACCTGGAAGTCCCCTTTCCTTATATACTCCTCAACTCATCGCATCCTGGCCCCTCATCCCCACTTACCCAGACTCTCCTTATGACACTTGTCCCCTTAAACTTTTGTTGAAGGTGGTAGAAGGAGTTGCTTAACTGTGAATTCCACTATTCACGTCACTTCCTCATCAATGCAACTGATAAAGTTGTTGCCAGTCATTTAATGTAGAGGCAATAGGTGAACTTTCACTGGAAACTTCCTTCACCTACCACGATTCTCTCTCTAAACCCCATCCTCCTCATTCGGACTTTCCAGAAGTTTTTTGTCTCTTCTCCTCCTATCCTCGGGTAGACTTCCTCTTCGGGCTCATAATGCCTTTGTAGTGACAACCACAGCTCGTTGTACCCTTCCTTGGTCCTCGGACCCCCACATAACTAATTTACTTAATCTTTTTTGTGATATAAACAATCTAAAACTCAACTGTAACAAATATTGATCATAATATTATGTAAGCAATACATGCATTTAGAAAAGGATCTAGTTTATATATATAATTTAGTACATTAATTAGGTAAAGTAACCATATTCTTTATATTATTCAATGAATTTGACAAAGCAATACAATATTACTAAAAGAAACACTATCTATGAGATTAAGCAACAAAATACTAGAAATTATAATTGAAAATTTACAAAGGTGAAATTATAATTTAAAAAAACCAGAAAAGAAAAAAAAAGTGTGGGCTGGATCACATATATAATTTATTACTACTTCTTCTTCCTTTTTCTATAAAACCTATGCTACCCGCCTACTCATCCCCAAATTGTGAATGACCGTCTTGAGTTCTGTACAAAATAATTTAATGAAAAAAAGTGGGGCAGAATGTGTTGTTTACCATGTAAATCTAAAACAAAGTTCCATAATCCATTTACCATTGCATAAAAGCATGTTTCTTTCATTTGTGTCCTATCACTAGCAACTACCAACTGTCATTTGTGGGTAGACGTGATGCAGTGTTGAATGTGACTCCAAAATAGTTTCAGACGTGGTTTCGCCGTATCCGGCTATAGTAACCCACCGGTGGCTATTGATAATGTTATTGTGGAGATTCGTTAGAAGCTACAAGAGATTAGAATGGTACAAATTTCACACATAAAGCAGCAAGATGATCGTCTAGCACATATCTTGGCACATATGCCAAAAGAATTTATATTTATGTAATTTGGATAGATGAAAATCTTAATATGATTGAGTCTACATTGGCTCAAAATGCATTAAATGTATTAAAGTTACTATCTTCTTAAAAAAAAATCAAGTACCAAGATAAGAGTACAATTAAAACTGTAGGGAATTAACCCGAAATTCCCAACCTGTGAGAAACAAAAATAGAGAAAACACACGCTAAAGAAAAAAATAATCACACGCACTAGACAATATTTAAATGGTTCGGCAATTTGCCTACATCCACGGAATTGCAGGGATTTCACTATTATCAGGGAAAATTACAAAGTGCGGCAGTACAGTTTTCTCACACTCAAAAACGACAACAACAAAACCTAATCACCAAAGCAATGTTTTCTACATCTTACACACATGATTCACAATGGGTTACAAAACGGGCCAAAAATTTTTCCCAGGGGCGTTGCCTTTGGACCCCCAAAAGCCTTGTCCATGAGCACTATAGCTTGGGCTTGTTAGCCCAAGCCTCCGCTCCATAAACTAAGCCTTAGAAAATCTCCCATTAAAAACCACACAACATTATTCGGGTTAGGTCAAGTCGGGTTGTCAACTGAATTAAACATAACTAGGTTCCACAAAGCCTAACAAATCTCCCCACTTGGAGACTAGTTCAATCACCAACATCAACCGCAATCCTCCAAAAACAATCCCTCATCCTCCTATCCTCAAGATAGAAGACCAACTAAAGCTACACACAGCTTCAGCTTCTCAATAGTGACACCCTTAGTCAACATGTTTGCCAGGTTCTTAGATCCACAGATCTTCTTAAGTATTACCAACTTATCTTCAACAAGGTAACAGATAAAGTGGTATTTCGTCTATATATGCTTCGACTTTGAATGCAAGGCCGAATTTTTTGCCAAAAAAATTGCACTCTGACTGTCACTGTGTGGAATGCCCATCTCCTGCTTCGTACCCAATCCATCTAAGAATCCATGTAACCAAATCATCTCCTTTCCAGCTTTAGTTGCTGCAACATACTTAACTTCTGTAATAGACAAAGTAACAATCTTTTGTAAATTTGAGGCCCATGATATAACTATACCACCCAAAGCAAATACAAATCTAGTAGTACTCTTTCTACTATCAATATCACCAGCAAAATCAGCATCTACATAACCTTGCAGTTTCAAACTTACACCTATGAAGCAAAGACATGTATCTAATGAACCTTTTAGATATCTCAGAATCCACTTGACTGCCTCCTAATGCTGTTTTTCTGACCTACTCATGAATCTGCTCACAACTGCCACTGCATGTGCAATGTCTGGCCTTGTACACATCATAGCATACATCAAGCTGCCAATAGCTGAGGCATAAGGCACCTTGCTCATATGGTCCCTTTCTCCTTCTGTCTTCGATGACTGTTCTTTGCTTAGTTTGAAATGAATACTCAAGGGTGTGCTCACTGGTTTAGCTTCATTCATGTTGAACCTGCTGAGAACTTTCTTCACATACTCTGATTGTGAAAGCTTCAATGTACCATTAGCCTTTCTAATGATTCTCATACCAAGGATTTGCTTTGTAACTCTCAAATCCTTCATTGCAAACTGTTTTGACAATTGCTTCTTTAGATCATTAATCTCCTCAATGCTAGACCCTGCAATAAGCATATCATCCACATACAACAGTAAAATGATATAAGAATTGTCAAAGAACTTAATATAGCAACAGTGATCAGCTTCACATCTCTTGAACCCAATTCTATGCATAAAGCTGTCAAATTTCTTGTACCACTATCTTGGAGCTTGTTTTAGGCCATACAAGCTCTTTCTCAGTTTGCAGACTAGATTCTCTTGTCCTCGAACCATGAACCCTTTTGGCTGAATCATGTAAATGTCTTCCTCCAAGTCACCATGTAGGAATGCCGTCTTCACATCTAACTACTCAAGATGTAAATTTTCCGCAGCCATCATTCCTAATACAAGTCTGATTGTTGACATCTTCACAACTGGAGAAAATATTTCTGAGTAGTCAATGCCTTTCTTCTACTAGAACCCTTTGACAACTAATCTGGCCTTGTAACGCTTGCTGCAATCATGCTCATTCTTTATTCTGTATACCCACTTGTTGTGCAAAGCCTTCTTTCCCATTGGCAATTCAGTCAATTCCCATTTCTAATTCCCTAACAAGGAATCCATCTCATCCTTCATGGCTAACTTCCACTTGCTTGAATTTTCATCCTGCAAGGCTTCTTCATAATACTCTGGCTCACCACCATCAATCAACATGAGATAATTTAGAGTGAGTGAATAACGCTGTGGAGGTCTAATGGTCCTGGAATATCTACGGACTTCAGCTACAGGTGTACTCTAATCTACATGTGAATCTACATTCTCCTTATCTTTTTCACCCCTTTTCTGGACAGTACTTTCAGTCAATTCATCTAAGTTGACAAACTCAGATTTCTTTTGATCTATCTCTGTAACATCTGACACTACAGTTGACCTGTCCTTGTACATAACTTGTTCATTAAATATCACATTTCTACTTCTGATGATTTTCCTGTTTTGTTCATCCCAAAACCTATAGCCAAATTTCTCATCACCATAGCCAATGAAAAAACATATTTTAGACTTTGCATCAAGTTTACTACGAGCATCAGAATCAATATGAACATAAGAAACACAACCAAAAACTTTTAAATGTGAAAATTTTATCTCTTTACCGCTCCAAATCTCCTTAGGAAATCTAAACTCCATGGGAGCTGATGGTCCTTAGTTTATCAGGTAAGCTGCAATGCTAGCGACGTCAGCCCAGAAAGTTTTTGGTAGTCCAACATACAACCTCATACTTCTAGCACACTCATTGAGAGTTCTGTTCATGCGCTCAGCCACACCATTCTGTTGTGGTGTCCCAAGAATGGTCTTCTCCATCCTAATTCCTTGTGCAGCCCAATACTCACTGAACCCTCCATCTATGTACTCTCCTCCATTATTTGACCTCAAACATTTTACTTTCAAACCTATTTGTGTCTCAACCATGGCCTTCCACTTCTTAAAAGTTTCAAATACATCAGATTTATTTTTCAAAAAAAAAAACTCATACCTTTCTACTTGAGTCATCAATGAAAGTGATGTAGTACCTTGAACCTCCAAGGGATGCAACCAGAGAAGGCCCCTACAAATTAGTGTGTACTAACTCCAATTTTTCAGCCTTCGGTGTCCTACCAATTTTCAAAAAGCTCACATTTTTCTACTTTCCTAAGAGGCAGCTTTCACACATGTCAAAATCAATGGACTTCAATTCTGGTAGTTTTCCTCCTGACAGTAGTATCTTCATCCCTTTCTCACTCATGTGACCAAGTCTGTGGTGCCATAGGCTTGTATCAGTACTTGCTTTAGCAACTACAATTGTGTTTCTTGGACTTGAGGTCATATATAGAGTACCAGTCTTCTATCCATGAGCCAACTGGCTCCCTTTGTAACCTTCCAAGTACCACCAACAAATAGTATTGCATGCCCTTCATCATCAAGTTGTCCAATAGAAATTAGATTCCTCCTCAGGTCAGGAATATGTCGAACCTTCTCCATAAATAGTAACAAAAATAAGCTGAATAGTAAAATAAGTTAGAAAAAAATAAGGTAGCCAAACAGACAAATAGTTACATGCAAATAAATGATCCTAAAGAACAAGAGATTAAAATACATAAGAAACTACCGCATGCATAGAAAAAAATACAAACTACTCATTTTTACCACCTACAAGCCTAATTAACAGCTGTCCTAGAAAATTTGTTAATAAACTATTTTAGGAAAGTTTTGATATACTTTTATGAAAATTATAAAATATTGTAAAAAAAATTACTTATTGGATCTATTGGTGTACTAAGTGCCATATCATTTAAATTTTAAATGAACATGATAATAAATACATATTTAAATTTGTAACAATTATGCTGCGAGCATAATGATTTCACAACAAAGTATAAGTGGCAAGCTATAAATGGTAGGTATAAAATTGACGTTAGTGGTAGGCTTAAATAAGGCAAAATTTTTGTATACGCCTAGCGTATACAACTGCAGGGTCCACATGCCATTTTCACATAGGTTTTATATGCTAGGCGTCAGGAGCAGTGTTACATGGCAATGAGGGGGTTCAAATGGACCCCCTGACTTTAACCAAAAAACAATTAAAAATATTTTTATATACTCTAACTTAAATCTTGCACACCCTGATCACATTGACTCAACCTAAAATCAAACAACAACACATATCACAAATTACAAACCTCTCTCCTTCTTCTTTATTTGACTATCTTAATATCTCTGACTCTAAGAGTAAAGAGAAAATGTTTGTGAGTTGTGAGTGTGTCTCTCTTTATTTTAAATTTAAATTATATATGTGTGAGTGTGTGTTGGATACTAATTGTGTGTGTTATTTATTTTTTACAATATTATTTGTGTGAATTGTGATGTGTGCATAGTATAAATGTAATATAACTTCGTATAATTTAATAATTAGGAAATACAAAGAATTTGTTACATTTGTGTATATTGTTATCATGTTATAATAATTTTTGTTATAAAGTTAGTGATTCAAAAAAAAAAAAAAACTAGTAAAGTTTGTGATTGTTTAAGCATTTGATTGGCTAAGTAGAAACTTAGTGTATTATTTATGTATAAATGAGTGTGGTTGTATAATCAATAATTAATATAGTGCTAAGTTTTGGTTATGTAGTTTAAAATATTTTTATATAAATCAATAACAAATAGAAATTGACAACTGCATAAAAATTAAAATTTTAGACAAACTTAACCAAATAAAATGGTCATATCTATCTACATTGACAATAAATAATGATAACAGATAATGAACTAACATATAACTATATAAGGATTTTGAAATATGAAAACTCATAAAAGAAAATTATAAATTTGCGTGTGTGTTTTTTTTTCTTTTTTTGAAGCCAATAACTCAATATATTTAATTTCTCTTTTTATTAAATTTTATTTAACTTAAGTTTCTTAATAACCTCCCTAAAAAAATTCCTACATCCACCACGGCCGGGCATATATTATACTTTCTCTCAAATGAGAGCTTGTAACAATTTGTCACTTACGATTTATGAAATTATTGTAAAAATGTTGTGTTTGTAGCATTAATTACTCAATTTTAGATTTTAATAGGAACTTTCGGATAGAATACTCCAATAAAAAAGCTGACAATAAATAGATATTTCAGGAACGATCATTTCAAAGCTAACAAGTGATACTTCCATGACAGTTGTTTGGACAAGGCGGCAATCATAACCAGCAAAGACTTTGAAACTCCAAATCCATGGAGACTTTGCACAGTTACAAATGTGGAAGAAGTTAAAATGTTAATCAAATTATTGCCAGTTTGGGCGACAACAATTATCTTCTGGATAGATCAATAGGAAATTTCCAAATTCCTGCGGCATCACTCTACGCCTTCTTCGTTGTGGCCATAATGATCACACGTGTTATATATGACCGCCTAATTATGCCTCTCATGAAAAAATCTAGAAATAGTCAAGGTACGTAAATGGTGAACTCAAGATTGATGTTCCTGCATTCCTAAATGAAAAAAATTGCATCTATTTGTAATAAAAGTAGTAATAAATAATTAAATATACTTCAGGGTTCAAGAGAAGAGAGATAGAGATATGAGTCTGCCGGTATCTCAGTATGTTCATTTCTTTTCTATTGTTTACACTCATTTCAAAGCTTATATTAAAAAAATCATCAAAATCCAAATTAATATCTATTTAACATTAAGAAAATATCAATCATCTTCCTCAAAAAAAAAAAGAAAATATCAATCAAAATGGGAAAGTTGACAAATGTCCTAAGGATGTTGGTTTAGAAAATCATTTTAGAAATTTTTTATGAAAAAATAAAAAAGTAATTGATATTTTTATAGCATTTTGTATTCCCTATAAAGTGGTATAAATTTTTTTCTAAAATAATACATTAGCAAATGCCATAAAGGCACATATTAACTAGACCCTAAAAAAAATGGAAAATAAAATTTTGAATTTTTTTTTTTTGGTAATAGTCAGATATTATAGTTGACTTTTCTATAATCTATTGTTCAAATACCTCACAAAGATATTCGGGTGGTGGCCTCAATTATCAGTTCATATTGTTTCTATCGTGTCTTATGGACAAAGAAGAAAATAGTCTGATCAAAGGCTTTAACATTACTTCCTTATATATATCAAAATAAAAATAAAAATAAAAATAAAAAAAGCAAAACAAAAGATTTATGAGTCAAATAAAAGCCATATTTTTTATTTGACTGTCAAGTTGAAACCAAAGATTTGGATGGTTCTTAATTAAATTTGTTGTATTTTATAGATTAGATTCATTTCCCCCATCGCCCACTTTCTATGAGGTGTCTTGCATTTGTATTGTATACACTTAAGTGTACGGATACATAGCATGATACTGGAGTAATTAATATAAAACGCAGCAAATTAATTAAGCTTCCTTTTTCATGTATAGAGGGAAAATTTAATTAGCAGCCTCATTAATCAGTTACCCGATTTAGAGCATTACCCTAGGTTACAGATGCATTTCTAAGAACATAGCTTTTACGAGAAAGGAAATTAAAATCCAAAGATCAAACAGTATCTTATCATTTTCCATTTCCTTTCTTAGGAAACCTCTCAGCCACTTATCTTCTTTTATGGCATGTACATACAATCCAGACCGATTCATCAAAAATTGGGTCTTGCCTAAAATAGAGAAATTACCATGGGTGATTTATTTAACAACATATTAAACCAACAACGATTTTAATTACAAACAGTGTATTCTTTTTTCTTTTCTTTTTTTATTATTATTTTTTTTAATGGGAAGATTGAGAACTCTATTCGTGTAAAGAAAACAGTTCTACATCATGAGAGTGATCAGTAAAATGAAAGTGAGGATACTCTTCGATCAAGGTGACAAAATCCTGGATATTCCTTTTATTTTTTTTAACCCATTTTTGGTTGCTTAATTTCTGGGTCTTTATGAGTCAAAATGATTACTATATTATGTATATGGGCAAAAATTGACCCGTTGAAATGTAACAGGTACAGTGCATTAGACCCAACTGGACCCAATGCCAAACACCATATATGTATATAACCAGCCTGAATTATATATAGTGGTCGTGCAAGTAACAAAAAACACTCTAGTGAGAAATCTGCAAATTAAAGCACAGAGGAAGGGAAAATGAATTCCTTCGTCCCAGATGCAGTTGATCACAAGGGTAATCATGCTGATAGGACCAAAACAGGTGGTTGGTTGTCTGCTATTCAAATCCTCGGTAAATTCCATTTTCTTATTGTGCATAATTTTTTATTTTTTTGTATGTTTTTTTAAATTTTTAACTCCTCCAATTTTTCTCAAATTTTCTTAACATTAAAATATATTCTTTGGCTGGGAATAAAACAATTGATTCCCTTTATTTATATATATATATATATATATATATATATATATAAAATGAAATAAAATATTTTGATAGTTATAATGAGGAAGATTTGAACTCTGGATATCTCTTTTAAAGGTGATTTCTATTTCTATCTTCTTCTTTTTTCTTTTTTCTTTTTCTTTTTTCTTTTGGGAAAGGGTCATATTTCTTTTATTAATGCATATATAAAGATTGATTACAACCTTTAATTATCATGAAAAAACTAATAACGTGATTCAGTTCATTTTCTAATTGGTTTTAGACTTGATTCTAATTAAAACTGAAATTTTAATTAATTTATATTATACTCGTATTGGTTTTGATAATTTTCACAGGAATTGAAATATGCGAGAGATTTGCCACAATGGCAATAATTGTGAACCTCGTGACATATTTAGTTGGCACAATGCATCTTCCTAGCGCAAGTGCTTCCAATTTTGCATCAACATCAGGGGGCACAGCATATCTTCTAAGCTTGTTTGGAGGCATTATTGCAGATTCTTTCTTAGGCCGATATTGGATGATAGCCATTGCTGCTACAATTCATGCAGGGGTGAGTATACTTTTAGCATGTTAACATGCAATCCTAATGTGATATTTATATGCTACACCTTTTTCTTTTTCTTTTTTGAATTTTAATCCAAGTATTCTGCTTCCTTGCTTGCTAAGTTCTATATTTGATAATTGTACTAATAGATTGTCAACCGGGATAATAAATTAGGGAACGTGTTTGTTAGCCATATCCACTTCTTTTCCAAATTTACGCCCGCCTCCTTGCAATCCTACTTTATCCAACAAATGCGTAGAGGCCAATAGTCTTCAAATGGGCATTTTCACCATGGCTCTGTATTTAACTAATATAGGAGTTGGTGGAATAAAGTCAAGTGTTGCAGGGCTTGGAACAGACCAATTTGATCAAAATGATGATAAGGAAAAGGCTCAAATGGCACATTTCTTCAACAGGTTCTACTTTGTTATCAGCTCGGGTACCTTATTGGCAGTTACAGTACTTGTGTACTTACAAGATCAAGTTGGAAGAAGCTGGGCATATGGGATTTGCTCGGCCTCAATGACACTTGCTTTCTTGGTCTTTCTACTGGGTACTAAAAGATATAGGTACAAGCAACGTTTAGGAACCCCTATAGTTCAAATTCTTCAAGTTATAGTGGCAGCTGTAAAGAAAAGGAAGGTAGCGTATCCATCTAATGATAGTGCCTTATATGAAGACCTTTCTCAAGAATCAAGAATATATCATACAGATAAGTTTCGGTATGTGACTATTAGAATTGCTGCTTAATATTTTAGTAGTTTGCTGTCAATATTGTTTTCTTTCTCTTGGAAAATAATCTGTTCTCTTAGATTATGCTTTTCTTAATTTTTTTTTTTCTAAGCCCATTAACAAGTTTTCTAAACATTGATCAGAATTGTTATAACTAAAGTATGCATATAGTGCCTTTTCAAAATAAAGGGGAAAAAAGTATGCATATGCATTCTTATTAATTACTAAGCATAAGTGGTAAAAAAACATGATCCTTTTGTTGGCTTTGGAATAGAGGGGCACAACGATTTTGATAAGTTTCTCATAAGATGTTAAGTCCATGTTTTTTCTTGTTAATGTTGGCTTAATTCAATGACAAAGTTTTATATATTTTCCTATCATTTTAATGTTTTTTTTTTTTGGGCAATATTGTATTTGGGGTAGAAAGTACTCGAGCCGAGTTAAACAATGTGACCGTCAGCCTTAATTAATGCGACTGGCCTAGCCCACGAGTAACACGTGGCAGGAGATTCCAGTAGGCTGTCTGGATCGGCCTGTTGCGTTCACTTTGCGACCTGACAAGTCAAGAACCACATGCACACAAAATGTTCTATTTTATCCTGATCTGCATTTTCTACTTTTCTCCATATAGTGCAACACACACATCCTGTGCATGTTGGATGTGGCTTGTGATTGAATCTGAGTATACACGTACACTTTGAAGCTCTCATTTCACTTAAGCCATCCATCCCACTTTGTAGAGAAAGAGAGAGCCTTGATCTTAGAGCTAAAAAACTCCTAACCTCTCTTCTCCATTTCTCTCGCCATTGATATACCCTTGAGAGAAATATTTTTACCACCTTCACCATCTACACATTCAAGTGTTATAAGAAAGCGTTGAAGCTTAGGAAACCGTAGAAGTCATTACAAAATTCATATTCATTGGTGGCTTTCCGTTGGTGACTCAACGGTGGTATCTCCGGCAAGTAGTTGAAAGGACTCTAGAAAGTTGGTTGCTAACATAAGCTTGAAGGGCTCAAGTACATAGGAGGATATGGGCTTGCAAGTTCATAGTCTTACTTGTACTACAACTATTCATCTAGTGTAAATTTTCCGACAATATGGTAGGTAGAGAGTTTTTTTTTGTCTGGGTGCTCTAGTTTTCCTGTTCCTAAACACTTTTTTATGTTTGGCTTTGGTTTGATTTATTTTTTTGGCATTTTCATATTGCTATTTATGTACTTTGGCTTATATTTGTTTATGTTGGCAATGTGAAACTTGGTTAATAACTTACATTAGATAAATTGTTAGTTTTTGGTTAAAAGTGGTTAAGCCATTAAAATTTGATAATGGGGTTCAAAATACATGCTAGGGTATTATTAGCATTTCTCAT
Organism: Quercus tomentella; assembly: GCA_028535165.1. Taxonomy (NCBI): domain Eukaryota; kingdom Viridiplantae; phylum Streptophyta; class Magnoliopsida; order Fagales; family Fagaceae; genus Quercus; species Quercus tomentella. Next base: position 81,749,158 of record JAPQVY010000155.1, read on the forward strand.
AAGATTTTGCTATCAAATTTTATTTTTTTTCTAAGAAGACAAAGATATTTTCTGAATAAAGGTGAGAGAATGGGGTTGTAAATTTCTTCTTCTCTATTCAATTAATTGATTCTCTACTATACCCGTTACATGGATATCTTTTAAAAACATAAATTACAGCACTTATACTTGTCCACCATGCACATACCTAGTAAGCAGATAAATTGAATAAATCAACGTTACCAAATAAAAAATAAAACATGCAATCAAATACATGATGTATTACAATTTATTTCTACTAACAAAGAGAAAAAGAAAGAAAGGATTGATAAGAGGTAAAGTGGGAATTGATAATGCTGAAATGAGAGTAATAAAATGAAAGAGAGTTGAAATGATAATACAGAATAGAAAAATTGGGGGATGGGGGAAAGAGAGAAATAAATGATATTTGTTATAACTGCGAGTCAAGCTGTTAAGGAGAGCAAAATTATTGCAACTACAAAGCTAAAGAGAGTATAACTGCTGACACCACCAAGAGGAACTCATGATTACTGCATTTCTTTTGATACTTTTTTAAAGGAACAATGAAATTGGGGATTATATTTATTTTATGGGTTGAATGAAAGAGTTACAAATTTGAATTATTAGGAATTTTTATTTTTATTTATTTTGAATAGGCTTTTTGTTGAATAATTTGTTCACTTGTTGTTCTTTGGTCTAGTCTTGTTTTTGTTTGGGTTATTTTTATTTTTATTGGACTAATTTTTATTGTTGTTATTAATTTAAGGCTTTTTTTTTTAAGGGATTAAAGATTATGTTTGAGGGGTTAAAATTATTTTTGGAGTTATGTTACGTCTATAACATTTTCAAAACAAATCTTGTGCAAAAATCTGTTATTGGTGGGTTAAAAAGTAAAGTCAATATTGGGCTCAAATTAGAATTAGTAACAACTTATTACATATAATTTGTTGTGAATGTAGTATTACTCTTATTTTTGTTGAACCTAAATTCTTGTGATTCTCAAGTTAGGGTGTTCAACATTTTTATTAGAATGTTCAAAATATGTTAGTTTAGTATAATTTTTTTTTTTTGCAAGTATATATAAACATTTTTTTTGCAAGTCAGGGTGGTCTAGTGACCACCCTGAGTTACATGGAGCTACCCCTATATATTCATGCAAGTAAATGATCATAAAGAACACGAGTTTAACATACATAGGAAACTACTACATGCATACAAAAGCTTCAAAGTATTAATTTTTAACACCTCTTAATTTCATACAATGGAGAGAGCTTATTTCATGGTTCAAATTTTATTTTTTGGATCTAATGGTGTACAAAGTGTCACATTATTTAAAATTTTATATGATATGGTAGTATATATATTTTTAAATTTGTAACAATAAAGCTGTGTATAACATTTTCACAACAAAGCCTAAGTGACAAGATGATAATGGTAGGTAAAAAAATAATATCAATGTTGGGCTCATATGAGAGCCAGCACGTAATAGCTTATCAACTAATCTTTATTGTGAAAATATTATGGCCATAGCACTGCTTAATTTGTAATTTTAATAGGAACCTTTAAGGATCTTTTCAAAGCTAACAAGTGATACTTCCATGACAGTTGCTTGGACAAGGCGGCAATCATAACCAGCAAAGACTCTGGAATTCCAAACCCATGGAAACTTTGCACGGTTACAAAGGTGGAAAAAGTTAAAATGCTAGTCAAATTATTGCCAATTTGGGCGACAACAATTATCTTCTGGACGATACATGCACAATTAGCTGGCTTCTCAGTGCAGCAAGCTGCTACCATGGATAGATCAATTGGAAAATTCCAAATTCCTCCGGCATCACTCTACGCCTTCTTTGTTGTGTCCATAATGACCACTCTTGCTATTTATGACCGCCTGATTATGCCTCTCATGAAAAAATATAAAAGAAGTCAAGGTACGTAAATGTTGAACTCAAGAATAATGTTCATTTTTGTAAAGTTGTGATTTATAACTATGTTTTATGTTGGCTTTTATTCAATATCAAATTTGATTGTATTTTGTTCAATTTTCCCCCTGTATGTTAGTGGGATTTAATGTAAGAGTAGAGTGTGAGAATTTGGTGAAGAATTGTGAAGACAGTGAAGTTCACGACTAGCTCGCGACTGGACAACCCACGAAAGGCCACGTGAGAAGCACATACTGAAATTTAAACAGTCTTTTGTTAGGCTGTATTTCTCGAGTCACTTCGCAACTTAGGCCAAGTCGCGAGTGACGAAACTCTCTGCTTGGAACTTTTTAAAGTGTGTTTTTCTCATTTCTATAACAACACTATATAAGCCCACTTTACCCACGAAATTGTAAGGAGACTTTCAGAGAGAAAACCCTAGCAATACACTTGAGAGTTAGAGCTTGTAAACCCACAATCATCTACACAATTTCTCTTAGTTTTCCTCTATTCCTACCTCTCCAATCTCTAATCCTTGAGAGGTTCATATCTCAAACACTTATCTCACCCAATCTCAGTGTTGAGAGAAGTTTTGGTGCATGTTGGAAGCATTAGAAGAAGCCATTGATTGGCGGATGCAATTTGGAGCTAATTGCAAGATCCGAATAACTAGTGAAGACATGATTCGGTGAAGCCCGTTGATAGCTGGAACTTTGAGGATTCAAGTACATTGAGTAGATTAGGTTTGGAGGGTCTTTTTGATATTCGTGTACTCCAACTTTATTCACTAGTGAATCGATTGGACTTGGAGGGCCACGGAGAGGTTTTTCGTCCGAGTACTTCGGTTTCCTCTTCGATAACATGTCTCGGTGTTATCTTGTGTTTGTATCTCTCTTCCCTTACTCTTCAAGCTTTACTTTTATTGTTTATAGTATTTGCTTATGCCTTAGAGAGTTGTTCCGGTTTCATTGCATTACACTTACTCTTACTCCTCACTTAGTTAAGTAGGGTAAAAGCAATCTAGCCATAAGTTTTAATTTGGGGGTCTAAATAAACAATAGTGTTTTCACACTATTTGAGCTTTCAATTCTTACATTAACAAATTGCATTTACTTTTAATATAAGAAACTTCTTTAACCTACTTCATTGGGGCATGAATATGTCTGACCTAATTTATTTTTACTTTGCATATAGATATATATATATATATATATATGATGAAAAGTGATTAATATTGGATAGGAAGGGATTTATTTGTGTATTTAGGTCTATAAATAAATTAAGCTATTGGGTTCAGCTTGAGAAAAAAATACTTGTTTATATTTATTTAACATAAGAGTCAAACTCAATTCTAAGTTTAAGTTTGACCACTAAACAAGCAAGTTCAAATATAATTACGTGTTTGTAAATAAGTTCGTGAGTATGAGTTGATTTGAGTATATATAATATTATATGTTTATAAGTACAAAGTACAGTTATTATTTAGAATTAACATTGGATTTTGTTGGCAAGTTTAAAATTAGTTCATAAGATATAAAATTATTACTTGTAAATTATTTATAATATAATTCGGCTAGTTTTTAGTAAAAATTATTTAAAACTTTTAACAAGATGATGTTGGTGAATCTAATTTCTATATGCTCATAAATAGAAATCATTATATCTAATTATTTCAAATAATAAAATTTCAACTATAATTTAGCTATCAACTATTAGAATAGATTTGTGAAAGGATAAAATAATTTAGTTCTAATATTTACTAAATATGTATGGGAAGAATAAGTTAATCGAGTACTTGTGAGCAAGTTTAAGCTTGTTCGACAAAAAAATGAATCAAACTTGAACATATAATTTAGTTTGGTGATAAACTCAAACTTTCTTGTGTTCGAAATAAAAATTAAAAGAACAATTTTGAACTTTTAATACGACTCATTCACAACCTTATGTCTATTGTCCTTTCTTGTGAGATATTAAGAATCCAGATTCAAATTAGTTAATTATAATTTTTTTTATAAATGAAAACATTGCTACTTTTATTTATTTATTTAATTTCCTTTTTTTTCTTTTTCAGGTTTAACAAATTTGCAAAAAGTAGGGCTAGGCCTGTTGTTCTCCATATTAGGAATGACAGCGGCAGCACTTGTAGAAAAGAGAAGATTGTCAGTTGTTAGAGCCAATAGAGGCACCATGACAAGGTCAACAACCCTACCAATAAGTGCTTTCTTTTTGCTTCCACAGTTCATCTTGGTTGGTATTGGAGAGGCCTTTATATTATCTGGAGAATTGGCTTTCTTCACAAACAATGCACCCAAAGGAATGAAAGCAATTGCCACTGGTCTCTACCTCACAACCACCTCGTTTGGTATGTATCTGAGTACAATTTTGGTCACCATAATAAGGAATGTTACTGGACGCAATGGTGGGCACGATTGGCTTTCTCCTAGGATTAATGATGGCAGATTGGATTATTTTTATTGGTTTCTAGCACTATTGAGTTTGATCAACTTGGGATTTTATATTGTGTGCGCCATAAGGTTTAGACCAAATTCTACTGAAAATTCTCCAAAGATGAATGGTGCTGTTGTTGATACTCCTCCTAAACAAGAAACTGTGTAACAGCAGAATCTTTGTTGTATAGTGGTAAAATTGCAGCACAGGTCTTTCATTTGGGTTCTCATATGAATTATGAACTTTTGCTTTCCAATTTTCTGTTTGATCTTCAATGGGAAGCAGCCCTTTTCTGCTTTTCGCCTTCCAAGAGGTCTAGGTCTTTTTCATGAAATATTATTCATTAATTTTCATTATAGTTTAGTGTCAATATCATTCATCTTAATCTGATTTTCAGTTTCAGCAAGTGAAAGTATCACACTATGTTACAAAAATGAGTTAAAATTTGAGATTTAAACCTTGAGAAATTAATGTTAAAAATAGAATTACCTAAGATATGAAAATGTCTATTCGATGGACCGTTAAAATTATATAGCGCAAGAAACAAACCAAGAGCAAGACAGTGACAAAAAATTTCTATATGTCCAAGCGAAGTAGATATAAAAGTTGAAGACTAAAATATTTCAAAAATCAAAAGATAAGAAAAATCTATTCTCGGACATCCAAGATCCAACTTCCAATTAACGGTTTTTGTTTGACCCAAAAAAAAAAAAAAAAAAAAAAATCTATGCTAGTACGTCTACTCTGATCTATTCCATTCCTTTTTTTTATATTCTTTATACTCATTTCATCCCTTTAAAATTTATTCACTCCATACACACTTTCCTACACAATTTCAAAGTTTTCACTGAGGCTGCCATCTCCTCCACGTTAAAGAACATGTTGTAGAGAGGGAAAATTCCTGACCTATCACAAACTGACACATCATACTACCAAGTCCACAAAATACAACCAATTACAAAGCGTCACGTACTACTGCTAGGTTTTGCTATCAACACTCAGAAACCAACAGAAATTTGCCAAGTGTCATTGAAATAGAGGCATAAAATGCATGCAAAAACCAATCACACATCAGCGCATGTAAACGATGACATAAGCAGTCCAGTATGTGTAAGTGAAGACATATGCAATCCAACGCGTGTAAGCGATGACATAAGCAAACCAATCAAGCTTTGACATGTGTCACCAATCAAATTCTGCCACATGTCGCTCACCCACCCCCAAACTCCTATAAATAGAAGCCTTCCTAAGGCATTTCAAGAGACCAAGCCATCTAGAGCACAAGCAGCATAAAAGAAGATTCAGAAGTATTGAAGCTCTACTGGAATCAAGCCCTGAAGCCTCTAGGAACTTCAAGAACTTCAACCTCTAGGAACTTCAAGAACTTCAACCTCAAATGCAAGGAACATTCAAAACAGAATCATCTAAACTACCTGCCTAGATCTCAAAGGTTCCACCACAAACCTTCAAATACGAAGAACATTCGAAGAGGAATCATTCAAATCATATTCCTAGATCTCAAAGTTCACTGGAATCAAGCTTAAAAGCCTCCAGAAACCTCAACAAACCACAAATCAGTAAAGCTCTAAAGATTCAATCCTCTAAAGTCCCGAAGAACTTCCACCACAAACTTTCAAAGATGAAGAACACACGAAGAACACGAAGAACATGAAAAACAAAGGATTTCTAACAAGCTCATAGCCAGAGATTCATTGTAATTCTATTTCAAAGATCTTCGATCCATTCTTCAGCCAAATTGAAGTATATTTGGTGTTCGAATCAAAATCACATTATCACAATTCCAATCAATAAGTCTTGCAAGGAGATCGAATCAGAGGATCACTCTTTTGTAATCACAGAGAATTGTACCACACATTCATCAATACAAATTTGCATTTGTGAAACTATTTTACTTGCTTGACTTTATTTCAAACTCAAAATTTAGTCGTCCACACATGTCAGATATCAAAACTAGGTCAAACTCATCCAACTCGCCACCTTCATTTGATGAATCTTTTAATCCCCAAAAAGGTTTCCTTAATTTTGAGTTTGATTGGGGATATACCCATTTGTCAACGGGTCAGTTAAAACTAAATTGGCTCCTAATGGGTTGATTTTTTTTTTTTTTTTAATGTGTCAAATTTTGGATTTTAATTTTTTAATATCAAATTTGATACCACATCACTCAAAATTTGTCAAGTTGTACCTTTGTTAGTTATGTAGGTATTGAGACTAATGGTTGTTAACAGAAGAATCAATTGAACTCCCTTGTGAAACTTTACGGACTAATAGCACTTATTTCAAATTTGAGAGGCTAATAACGCTTAATAGGCAAACTTGGGAGGGAGGGAGGACACTGGACATTGTTGACTAGGGTCCTCTCGATGGATTAATGATTTCTCCAAAAACACATACCAAATCATCATACAAAATTCAATTTGCTACATCATTTGTCTTATGGCATTGTACGAACAATGTGATTGTCGGTCATCCAGTGCAATAAGAGGGACCTATCAATTCCCAGAAAGTGCTGCCCCTAAATGTGCAAGTATATTTAAGTAAGACTGAAAGCATTAGCACGCACAAAAGTAAAAGGAATCCAGACTTCGGTCGAAACTTAGTAATTTCTAGTTACATGGGTGCAACTGTGCAAGTGGACTGGGATTTATTGGTATGTTTAGTCAGGCAACGGCCGTTAGATCCTATTTTGAATTATGGACTCACAAGGCCAAAACATATGTGTGGGGTGTACAAACCATCAACAAGAAAGCAAGAAATTAACCACAAAAAAAAAAAAAAAAAAAAAAAAAAGCAAGAAAATATTTTTTATATTAATCTTATGGTGTTCTACCTTTGCGTAATCTCGGCCCACAGTGGAAGGCTCTGCAGTCGAGCCTCCTGGGCAATCTTACCGACTCTTCCTCTTCCTCTTCCTCATCCTCTTGATACCCTTCTCCACAAGCGTACTAGATTATCTCAAATTCTGATTTTTGGGTATACTTATGAGAGGTGATTGAATTTGGAGAAATTTTTGAGAGGGAGAGAGACTTGATTTTAGTGAAATTATTTTGATTGAAATTTGAAATTTTAGGATGTAAGGCTTTTCTTTAAATTCAAATAGTTGCTCACATTGTTCATGTTGGGTTTACACATGTAAGTCAAGTCTCGCATTGAATAATGATAAAAAGAATGTGTAGTTAATATAACATAGTTAAGCCCATACTCATTGTGTTTAGGCCTTTTGGGTTAAGTGCTAGTGATCAAATTGCTTGTTCTTGAAGAACAAGAGTTTTCTGTGCTTGTTTATGTGTTTGTTTTGTGTTTCTGATAGATTAGTTTTGTGTGCTTGTTTTCTGTGTTTTTGATAGATTTGAAGGTTTTAAAGTTTGAAGAAAATTCTTAGGTGCCATGGGAGAAGAATCTTCAACAAAGAACAAGAGAGAAGATGAAAAGCAACTTATAAGTTCTGCTTCTGATGAACAAGTAGCATGATGGAAAATAATGATTGAAATGACACACAATGTAACAAAGAAATAATAGGACTTGTTTTTCAAGATTTGGATCCTTGTACAAAGCCTTGCACTGGTCAGAATTCATTGATACAACTAAGATTTTTCTTTTATTTCTTTTTTTTTAATCTTAATCGTGAATTTCTTTACTTATAAAATTGTAATCACTGTTACATTACAAAGTCCTCTTAATTGAGACAATTTTGAACCCACTTGGAATAAAAATGATAAATTTGTGCAACATACTCTTACACTTTCTTTACGATCACTTTAACCAATTCAATCAAAAATCTTGAAAGAAACCAATCATACTGAATGTTTATGTATTAGTTGTCAATCAACATCTATCCGTCCAGCTTCTCTTCCTTCCTCTCAGGCTCCTTCAGTGCTGCATTCCGATTTTTATTCATCATACGTCCAATCTCTGTCCACCACTGATCCCAGCCCTCTGGTGCATTCCAAGTGGAAAGCTGCTCTGTAGATAATGTGAAAACTTCTTTGTCCTCGTTATCAACGTCATCAAAATGGATAAGGTTATCAAGGTCGTTATCAAGGTCAATATCAAGTTCGTTCACAACCTCTAGCACATCTTGCATTTCTTGGGTACTAGAGGAGGGAGAGAGCCTCGGACGCCACCAAAACTGCAAAGTAACGTGAGAACGAGGAACAATCATTAGAATTAGAACATTTGCTAGAACTTTAGAAAGGAATTCCTGTTATGCCATTTTATATTGTCTTGCTAGGAGCTTAGGACACACTCACAAAGCAAAACTGTTCAAAAAATATAAACAAGTATGGCAGTTTTATTCTCTTTAAACCTCAATAAATTGATTTCTAAAATTATTATAGGGATAATTGGTTTCAATAAATAATTTAACATCACTTTAATTATAACAAAGCATTTGGAAATAAGGTTGTGATGAGTAATTATAGAGTCAGTCTCTCTGTGCTAATACTATAAAGCCCTGCACATATTACTTTCATGAGCTTCAGCCTTCAAGCTATGATAATATTAAGGAAGGCTCACATAGAGCAAAGAATAGCAACATAGAAAGGATCAAGGTTTAAAAAAACTACACAAATTCTAAGTCAAACAAATCATCCAGCTATCTCTGACTGTAGGGACTGGAACAGTACCATGCCTATAACTTTGCTCCTTTTTATAGTAATAAATGCAGGTAGAGCTGTGCTAACTAAGTTGCAACCTCAACCCCAGCCCTACCACATTCCCTCAAAGATACATTTATCTTAATGATCAAACAAAACTGAATAAAGGATGTTAAATAGCCAGATACAACTGATAACGATCAATCAATGTTAAACCTAAAAAACATTTAAAAAATTATGGTATCAAGAATTTTCATGGACTAAACAATGGAAGAGTTTAAATAAACAGATTATATCTGTATCTTGGACTTTTAACTGAAATATGCCTTTTTATATTTTGGTTCCACTCACATGATATCCCTAGCTATACCTGTGTTAAATGCCTCCTTGGAATCTGATATAATAGCACCCCAAAGAAGGACCAAATCATGACCCCTTCTTGAAATTCCTCTTGCCTGACATCCAAATCATCAGATAAAGTCCTGATAGTTGCAACATACCTGCAGAAAGGGTTGACCGATTAGAACAGTCAAATTAATTGTATTTTCATCAATTTTAGCTTACTACCAACCAATAAAAGTCAATTACAGCAAACAAGAATAGGATAAATGAGAAATAACTAACCCCAAATTCGTTAGAAAATAGAGGTGGATAATATATCCAAGAAAAGAACTATAATGGTGGATAGTAAGGATGCCTTAAGTGAGAAATAACTTACTAGATTGCTTACCATTTAATAACAAACAATATAAAATATTGCTATTGAAATATTTATCACTTACCTTCCAGTAGGAGACCACTCAATGTTTGTTGCCACAAAACGTTCGATAGCTAAGGTTCCCAGAGCATCAACATCATAAAATATCAAGTCTCCACCACAACCCCTCATTGCTGCTAGTAGAATGAAACGCCCAGCAGGTGACCAGTGAAGAGAACCTGCCTGCTCAACTTCCAGAGATACAAGCTTTGAGAATTGGAATCTGTTGTGAGCTTTTATAACCGAGTAAAAACTCACATTCTGCCTTTGATCTAAAGCATGGATGACTGCAAATCTCTGGCCATTTGGCTCCCAAGAAAATGCAATAATCATGTCATTCTCATTCTCAAGTTCAAAGTCCTCAACAGGGATACCTGGATCTTTGATACCAAAGATCACAAAACGTTGATAAGTAGTACTCCTTGTTCCATTGAACTGGTTGAACAGAACAGCAAGATATTCCCCATTGCTTTGCCAGAACATTTTGCAATCTCTAACACCATTGAGATTCTTCTTCTTTAATTCCTCTTTATTGGGAACATGTATCAGACTGACCTAAAATAGAAAGGGAAATAAAACATTATATGGTTTTTGTGTGTATAGAATTTAGTGAGGCATTATTTTAAGCTTCCCAAAAATATGATTTTTTGAGGGATTGGGATTCTCCATGACTGAATGCATCTAGAGAAGTTGGGGGAGGGTTTTTGATATCCATAAGAAAGGTACATACTTACCCTGGCAGGCTGCATCTCATCAGCATCTGTAGGAACAAATAGAGCTATTACAGGATCGGTAGGTGACCAACAGAAATCCATAACATTTTCAGCCTTTAAGGGTTCATTGTCAATGAGACAAAAGGTCTTGGTTTCATATATGTATATTGCATTTTTTCCGATTCTGGCAAAGTACTTGTCATCATTTCTGCCACTCCATCTACAAGAACAGCAACACAATTTATGAAAAAAAAAAAAAAAAAAATCTAGCCAACAATGCTTAAGAAGGTTGTTTTTTCTTAACATAAATTTAACTAAATTTATACCTAAAAATAGGCCAGGCTACTTGAGATATGCCTGCAATTCCCCCAGTCGCATGCTCACCCTGACTTCTTTCGATAACCATCTTTACTTCTCCACTTTTTACATCAAAAATTTTAAGCGCAGCCCCCTAATAATGAGTTAACATTAGAATTGGCTTATTCATGCTACTAACATACAACCAAAATAATAAGAGAATAAAGAAACTCACTTTTCTATCATACTCGCTGTAGCTGACCAAATATTTCTCCCCAACTGAGAAATCAATTAGCTTAACCTGAAATTACTTGATTAATGCCAAATCATTACAAAAGGTGAGTAAAAAGTTAAAGAAAAAATATGAAATTGAGCCCAAGAAGAAAACCATGCTGTGATCACAAAACATTAAGGGTTTAAAAAAAGTTGCGCCTCCCCAAATGACAGAACCCGTCTTGAGAGTGGTGGCCAAGTAAGTCCCAGAAGGGGACCACATAGCAGATTCTAGAAAAATCTGCATTGCAAAGGAAAATTTTGATCATTCTTTAACCATTAGAAAGATTTTTATGTTTCCATTTCCTTTCAAGAGCAAATTTAACTGGAATAACAAGGAAATGGATCCAAGGAATAAAATTACTAAAATTAATAAAAATTATTAGACATTCTGGTTCCAATAGATATTTGAGTTGCTTTTCACCATAAGTCTGCAAATAACAAGGTTCTTTTCTCGTGTTCCTTCTCCTACAGTTATTTCTTGTTTAACTATGTATTTATTTATATTTAAAGTGGAAGAGTACCAGTCAGGATAAAGTAATCAATCCCCATGCCTTTTCCCCTAGTTTGCATCACAAAGTTTGAACTGTAATTTGAAGATCAAGTATGAGGGTGGGGATGGTGAAGAGAATGGGCATGGCAAGGCATACATACTAGTTTTCCCCAAGAAAATGCCTTTACTTTTAGAAACTTCCTTAATGTCTAATAAATCTAATCATCATAATGCATCAAAAGGTTTACTACTAAAAACAATATATGTATATATGACAAACAAACAGAGAGGATATAGATCGATAGCTAGAGTTTGAAACTTGCAAGCAAGAGAAATTGGGAGGTGAGAGGTTTCTCCCTTAGATTATGTATAAAACTTACCGTACGATGATCAAAAAGCTCAGGCTTCAAATGTCCTGTACCAATATTCCAATAAATCTCAAGGTCCACAGAACATTGAATGAGAAACTGATCTCGAGCTCTTTTGTCAGTAAGCCAATGTTGAAGATGCACCTATGTGATACATGCATGTAAAGAACCACATAAAGCATCATCTTGTGTGTCAATTTGTATATAAGAAAGAGGAAGTATGTAATTATGAAGGGGAAAGGACAAGCCTATACCATCACAATCAATCTATCAAGCATAGCATACATGCCAAAATCTATAATTCACATTTTCTCAAATTAATAACGCAAGACATACTAATAGAAAGATGCTTATCAGACTATACAAATCAATGACAATCAGTCCATGTTGGATAAAAATTCCTTGTCTCTAAAACTCTGTATGAGCAAACGCATACAGCAAGCTCCAAAACTACATATTTCTGATAGGAATAAGTACTTTAAAATTATCTCGTGCATTTACATAGAGCATGTACTTTCTTTTGGGTATAAAAGATTATGCTCATTGAGCTCATGATCATACATCAATATCCAAACAACGAAGAAGTACTTTTAATTTGCCTCATGCATATACATGGGGTGTACATTGTTGGAGTGTAAAAGATTATGCTCATTAAGCGTGACTATAATCATACATCCATATCTAACAAATAGAAGCAGTCAATGAATGAAAATTTTTAAGCTATCTACATCTAGATTCATATGAAGGAACTTGAATTGGGGGTAGTTAAAATTTGAATAATTCGCATCCTCTTCTTTCATTCTTTTCTTTTCTTTTCCCTTCTCTTTAACTATCAGAATTAATACAATCACTCAAATCCCACATGGCCAATGCTGTAGATAATATCACCCGGATAACTCTTATGACTGCTTCACCAATAGCACTAGTAACGTAATTCACAGAAAAAAAAGTGAAGAATTGTTTGTGAACATAATTCACAGAACAGAACCAATCCAACTTTCAAATAAACCATTGAATTGAAGTAAGCACTCACTACCATGAGTATTATCATCTAGGACAAGATGTGCTTGGTACACTTATCATCACCATCTGGTGAGTGATATAATTTATCAATTTCAATGGGTGTGGTGACTTATGTTGTAAAAATTGGAAGGCAAGAAAAATAAAAGTATAGGGAAGAAAATTACCCCAAAAGAGGATGAACTAGAGCCAGTAACAACTTCCATGGTAATCCTGTATTAATCTGCCGAAAAAGAATACACACTTTATATAAACGTGTGTGGAAGGCAGGACACTTTATATTTATACACAATTTAGTGTGTGTTTGGATTATTTTTTATTTTTTATTTTTTATTTTATAGAAGGAAGCCAAGAAATGAAATGAAATTAAGTAGTCTTATTTTGATTTTTTTAAAATAAATAAAGTGAAAGTAAGTAACATTATTTGAGAGTAACATAAAAGGACATGAATGATATCATTTTACAACAATATTACTATTAGACACCTATTTTAAAATAAATAGTTGAATATATATGAGTATTTTTGGAGTTTTAGCAAAACAATCATTAAACCTAATTTTATTTACTTCAATTCCTTCCAATTTTAGGGGTTATGAATATTTAAAGTTTTGAGAGAATAGAGAGGGATAAGTAATCCTTCCTACTCATTCGATTTCCTCCCATTTAAATTCTCAAACAAACAAATAAATGAATTTTTCATTCATTTTATTAAAACTCTCAAACAAGGAAAGAGAATGAATATTTTAAAATTATTCTTTCCATTTATTCATTTTCCTCCTCCCAGACGAGCTGTTAAAGTTCTTAGTATTAGTTTATTTGGAATTGTGAATGTTTTCTCTCATAAGTAGCTCTCAAAAAAAATTAATTAAAAATTATACTTCAATTAAAGTTTTATTTATTTATTAATCACTCTGAATTTAATTTAAGTAAAACTTGATTATAAAAAATTTAAAATTATACTCCAACTAAAATTCTATTACAAAAAATTTCAAGAATAAAAGTTGAGTCCTATATTCTCCTCTTTTTTTATGAATAATTATTTGTTTAAAGAGATGAAATGACAGGTTTGTCCCATCTACCACCCCACCTCAAGAACATGGGTAGGGAGAATGGCAATAGCGAAGGGCCAAGTACAAGAACAAGGACAAAAGAGGGTTCATGTGACCATTTTTAAATAAGCCCACCACTAACACTAATAATATTTATAATTTTTTTTCCTTCTAAATATAATTTTTAATTACTTTGTGATTAACACAACCATGCTACAAGTGTGTGAGTGTGTCTATATATAATTTTTTAAAGTTTTGTCAACTGGAACATTTCTTTAAAAGGAAATTGAATTTATTCATTTAGCATTCTACTCACCAAAAATTTGTATTTATGTCAAAGTATTAAAGTTTAATTACCATTTTGGTCCCTCACCTTTGCCTCATGTTTCAAAATCTTTAATACTTTGACATTTTGTCAAAATAGTCCCCATCATCTAATAGTGGATATAAAAATCTAAAATGGAACATCAAAAAAAAAAAAAAATCATGCGATCTCTAATCCCACCCATTCTATCAAGAAAATGAAGAGGGTTAAGAGTGGGGGAGATCAAAATTGAAGAATAAAGCATGCGACGATGGAGATCAAAGACGACTTTTTGAGGTTTTAAAAAATAACAAATAAAACTTAGTCCATTTATTTTTTGAAAAGGAAGTATACTGGCATTAAAACTTAGCTCATTTAAGTGGAATAACAGTGTCTTTGGGGATTAATTAATATAGGATTAAGGTTTAATTTGTTACTTTTTGAAATTTTGGAGTATATTTTGTTACTTTTGAAACTTTAAGTATAAATTTGTCACTTTTTGAAACCTTGGGATTTAATTTATTACTTTTAAAATTACAGTAGAATTTAATCTGTTGCACACCTTCAAATACAGGATTTAAAATCTAATTTTTCCCTAAATTTTTTGAAAGTAGAATAATTTTTACAAAATTAAAAATTCATCCTTCTTATTATGTCTCATAATTTAATACTTATGATTTAGTTTTTCATAAATATAAAAATTAAGAAAATGTATCAAATTAAAATGGAAAATTCTCATTTTTGGGAAAATATTATCAAAAAAGATTAAGGGCTTTGACCTTATTATCTCATTTAAAAATTATATATGGAGTAAAATGAGTACTCTTTTGCCAATACACTTGTAGGTTCGTGGCAATTGGCATGGGAGAACTATGGTTCAAATATCGCATTCAACATTATTGTAACCCAGTTTTCCTAATTTTTATCAAACTGGTATATGGTCCATTTCCCGGTTGAACTAATTAGTCCAGCTTGGTTTTTAAAATAGTGATTGAAACTATCAAATTATCAAAAAATAAAAACTTCATTTTTTTTCTTAATAATGAAAGCCTCTCCAATGTTCTCTTCATGTTATAGCATGGAACCACTCATGCAATGGCAGAGTAAGATATTGATGTTACCGCCGCGCGGGGGGGGGGGGGGGGGGGGGGGGTTTGTTGGTTTATAAGCCACAAAAACATGCTCAAAGATACTTGAGGCCGGTCTAAATCATAAAAATTTTGATCACTTGGTGATTTAATGTTTTTTTCCAATTGAGAAGTTACTATTAAGAGAGGTTCTTTACTGTAAGTTACTGATTTGGTGAACATGTAACATTACCACACCACAAAAAACGAAACAAAAAAACCACACTCTACCAGTTAATCCTATAAAAAAATCATTAACTTGCATTTTCTGCAATTCCAAATACCATAAATATAATAAAATAAAATAAAAGAGAAAAGATTATTCGAATTTTGAAAGTTTTAGGTTCACTAATCGTATTAATCTCAGGAATTTGATGCTTTGTTTCACTTGTACATTTATACTCGTTTTGATATTGTTTCATTTATACATGTTTAACTAGCCTATAAGAGGAAAGAAGACAATGATACAAGTGTCACCTACATACAAACTATGCATCTTAGCAAATTTCGTTGCTCAACCATAATCTTTTATAATCGATTTCAGTTTGAATCATAATTATACCAAAACATTAATTGGTGTTTTGGTTTGATGATTAAGAGCAATTATCATGAAATGAGTATCAAATGTTCAAATTTTTAATACAACATAGCATAATGTTATAGATGCCATTGTTTTTTTTTTTTTTTTTTAATGCAATGTAAATTATGTTTGCATCAACAACATTCAGTACAATTGGTATTTACTTTTTTCTAAATTACAGTCTAATGACTCTAATCTAATGATGATAATAACTGGAACATGTATGGTAACCTTCAGTTCAACTGAAGGTGCCCAGCAAACTCACTCTTGGGAACGAGGTCATTGCCCTACAACACACGCAGGCCAAGACTTCAGAGAGATATCGCTGGTCTTGAAAGAGTCAATTGTTTTACAAGTCTTGACGTAGTGATTGTTGCAGTGAAAGCCAACACAGCGTTGTAGATAAGAAAACTGCATTATTCCAATCCAATTAAAGAATGGGTCATGCTAATAGGTGCTCTTAGGGTAATAGGTAATAATCCATTTTAAGAAAATTTTGACACCACTTTTATGGGAAATGGAAAAAGCTGTTAAAATATTAATTTTTTTTTTTTTTCATAAAAACTTTCTTTAAATGGATTATTAACAAATGTTTTAAGAGCATTCTCATCAGCTCTCTCAAAAAAAATGTCATTTTAACACATCAAAAACCCACTTTATCATTTTAGAACATCATTTTACAACATATCATTTATCAGATATTCTATACTTCAATTCTATACATTAAAATAATATTTCATACCCATTAAAATAATATATTTATCCAAAACACAGCAAAAATACAAATGCACAATCCAGTCACCGGTAGCCACCGTTACAACCACCGCCACAACAACAACCACTGCTACAACCACCGCCACAACAACAACCACCGCTACAACCACCGCCACAACAACCACAATCACCGGATCCTCTAACAAATTTCAAATCCAAAAAACCTCAACCAAAAAAAAAAAAAAAACTCAAAATCTTCAACAAAACCCAAACCCAACAGATCACCAAACTCAACCAACCATCGGCAACGAGATCGGCGGCAAGAGTTGTGGAGGACGACGAGCAAAGAACGGCGACTGTGGAGGACGACGAGCAAAGATCGGCGACTGTGGAGGACGACGAGCAAAGATCGGCGACCACCCCTGGGCGAGCAGAGCTTCAGATCGGCGAGCAGAGGTTCAGATTGGCGAGCTTCAATCGGCGAGCAGAGGTTCAGATCGGAATCGCCTTCTCAGGAAAAAAAAAAAAAAAAACAGAGAGAGAAAGAGGCGCCGAGACGGAGAGATAAAGAAAATGAAACTCAGATCGGAATCGCCTTCTCAGAAAAAAAAAAAAAAAAAAAAAAAAAAAAAAAAAAACGAGAGAGAAAGAGGCGTAGATACGGAGAGATGGAGAGGAGAGACGGAGACCAGAGAGCAAAGAAAGAGAGAGAACTGGGCTGCGGAGAGAGAGAAGGGAATAAAATAAGGAAAAGAATTTATAGAACATGAGTCCGTACCGTCTCATATTTGAGACGGTACTGTAGCGGTGTGCCAAATTTTTTGGCATTTGGCACACCTCATGAAGGTCTATTTTTGTTGTTTGGTGTGCCAAATGCCAAATATTTGGCATTTGGCACACCTGATGGTAGTGCTCTAAAGGCATCCGTTAGCATTTCCCTTAAAGAATTTATAATTTATTATCAAAAAATTTCAACCGGTTGATACTTTATATAATTCCAACGAAACACTTTTAGGATTCAAATCTCCCAATGTTGTAATTATTGAATTAAAAAAAATTAAAAATTATACATAAGAAAGACTTGTAACTCCATGTAATTGCACTTTTAATTAGTCATTAAACTCATTAAACATGACCCTGTTGCTGGTTTTCTTTTTCTTTTTTTTTTCAACTTGTTTCAATGAAAGCTTCTTGATTATCAAAAAAAATAAAAGTTATAAAACTCATTAGTCATTAACAAGGCTGATCCACATGGCCACACAAATTGAACTCCCAACTATTGTGCACAAGCTTAACTCCTTAAGGGTATATTTAGTTGGGATGATTTTAGAGAGGATGGAAAAAAATGAGAGGGTAAAATATGAGAGAAAATGGTTGGGAGGAGGGGAGAGAGAAAAGTGGTGGGGCCAGAGGGTTTTCTCCCCAACCTACCGAAACTCATTCCCCCCACCTCCCAAAGGGAGAATATAGAGGGGTAAATAATTGCAATCAAATGATTGAACTACCCTCTCTTATGAGCTGAATGTGGTTGTTATTTTACTTTTTTTTTGTTTTGTGGACGTGTGATACAATTAAGTGGGTGCTTCTTCCATTTTGCTCTTCTACTTTTTTTCTCTTCTTTTTTTCTCCTTTTTTTTGAGGTTTAATTGGATATAATTTTTTTTTTTACTTTTTTTTTTTTTCTAGATATGATTTTTCTTTTTTAGTAAGTTTGAGTGATTACTTATTTCTTTTTGTTGGTTGTTTGCCACTTTTTTTTTTTGAAAATGGGCATCATTTTTTAATATGGGCATGTGAATAAATTTATATAAACACATTTTTTTCATCTCTTCACTTTTCCACCCTTAACCAAATAATCCCTTTGACTTTTCCACCCTTAACCAAATACAAATGAGATTAACTAAAATCTCTTCTATCCTCCCACTTTTTTATCCCCTTCTTATCTTTTATCCTCTCATTTTTCCATCTCCTAAACCAAACAGACCTAAAAAGATTGATAATTCAATCTCCAATCAATGCACACAATTCACATATGGGAAAGATTTCCAACTTTTTCCCAACGTGCTCAAGTGACAGATTGTGACACTCACATTTATATAGATCCACAACTAATATTACTTTTATTTCTTTGGCAAAAAAAAACAAAAACAAAAAACCACTTTTATTTACCCCATTCACAAGTTTCTAAGGACCAGCTCCCCCCATAACCATATTTTGCAAAGACCAACAAGACTGAAAATACAAGACGTGGGGACAGAATCATATAATGAAAACGAGTGAGCCTAATGAAATAAACAAGATCCTCTCCATTTTAAAATTTTATTTACTGGATCAGCCAATGTACAAAGTGCCACATCAATTTAAAAATTTTAAATAACCTGACACTAAATAAACCTTTAAATTTGTAATATATAGCCTGAAACAAAAAATGAATCCATTTGAGAATGAGAAATAGAACGTATAAAAGGAGAAGAAAATGCAAACACTCAGCAATTTTTCAAAGTAACAATATAAAGCACATTGCCAATTGACCTTGAAATCAAAATAAACTTCCAACAGAGATTCATGGGGAGGGGCAGACCAAATCTCCAAAAACAAAACTTGCCACAAATATGACAGAAAGAAAAATGACATAGTAGGCTTTATGAATCCTTTTTTCCTTCACAAACAAAGCAACATAGCATGGATGAACAGGAAAACAAATAAGAAGAATCCTGAGAGAGGTAACTTAAGTTCTAAACCAAAGACAACGGTATGCAAGGCAAGATTAAAAACAAATTAAAAATCTCTAATAGCTGCAATGAATGTGACTCATTAGAAAATCTCAAAGTTTAAACTACAATCATTTAAAAGCCCCAATATAAAAGCGAGAACAAGAGTGAATTGACAGAACTTAGGATGAGAAAGACTCAAGAGAGAGAAGCATTGCCCTTTTCTTATCAAAAAGAAAAAAGAAAACAAAGGCATTGCCCTTTTTGACATTACAAACAGTGAATAAATTCTCACTTCGTTGCAATAGAATAAATAAAGTAACAAATTCCTTGAAGATGGAAATTGATCACAGCCTATAGCTTCTAGTTAAACATATATCATATGTGTCCCTGCTAATTCTTTCCTAGTGAAACTAAGAAAGAGAAATCAAGTCTCAATTCTATATCAAAGCATACAAAGCAACTGACTCTCCTTTTGAATGTAAATTGAAATAAGATATCACATTCTATCATCGCTAGCTTCCTAAATATCAAAATATATCTTATTAATAATGCATTTCCTCTCAGAATATGGCACATTGATAAATTTGGAGTAATGCACATTGCTTAGCAAGACATGCTATAGAATCCACCTAGTTTTCTTGAAAAGAATGTATCCGTAAGGCACTGTCGGTGACATTATCCATGGAATTCTAAGCAATCAAACAACAAGAAGACATTATAACACTCTCAAAAGTGAATGAAAGCAGTTCAAAGTATCCATAAGGCACTGTAGGTAACATAAATTAACTCTGAAATCCCAATAACACGTAGTAACCCCGACTAAAACTAAAATAAGTGCAAAAAGAAATAGACATAGAACATAAATAAATAGTTCAGAATAAGCCTAATAACACATCCAATAAACAAAAACTGCCTCTCAAGTCTCATCACACTCAATTTTCTCGATCTCTTCGATCCCAATCGCCTTTCCCTTTCCTTCCTTCTAAACAAACAAAATAAAACAAATAAGAATCAATCCTGTGTTTCAGTCTTCTTTCCAGTTCCTTCCCCTTCTTTCTCCTCCAACAATCTGCCGGCCTCCTCATCAGCCTGTTGCACCTTTTTCTGCGCCTCAGCTGCCTTAAGAGCCTGCAACTTGGAATGATTGTAATACGCCACACCCAGAAATGCCAATCCATACCCAAACAAATTAATAGGGGTCACAGTGTCCTTAATCACCGACCAAGAGAAAGCGATCAACAGCCAGTCCTTAACAACACCGGCCACATTCATTGTCAAAGCCGAAGTCTTCCCCACCAGCAAAAACACAGCCAAATTCAGAGCAAAAGCGCAAAGCGAATTTGTCCCGAAGATAACAAAATCGAGATGGAAACTGGAGGTGTCTCTCAACAAAGGGTACTCCATAACCACCCAAGGGAAACACAAGAAAACAAGACAACAAGGCGCAACATAGTAAAGCGAAGTGATGGGGTTCAAATTAATACCTCTGGAATTCAACAAAATCTGGATCATCACCAAACGGGTGGCCTCAAAAGCCACAGCCAACAGCTGCAACATGACCCCAAAAGAATCGAACTTTGCCTCCCCATAAGCCGCGATTGCGACACCGAAACTGATTGAGAGCATGTTGACCATGGTGTCGGATTTGAAAGAGTCCTTCTTGAACAAAACCCCGATGGAGTAAACCGCGACGGGCATGAGAGCCTTGAGCATTTGGATGAAGGAGACGGAGAGGTAGATGTAGGTGGAGTTAGAGAACCAGAGGGAAAGGGAGTAGAGAGCTCCAATGGGTACCACAGATTTGAGGTAAAGGTCACGAGTCATGGTGGATGGGAGTTCCACGACCTTGAAAACTTTGACGAGAAGGTAAGCGAGGAAGGAACAGAAGGACATGTGGATCATGGTGAGTGAGATCGGGAATGGCCAGTTGTAGAGCTTGCGGTCGAGGATGTACTTGTTGTACACGATGACGGAGAAGCTGAGGAAGATCCAGATTGCTACGTAGGTGTAGGAGAGAAGGACCTTTTTCACAACACTTTCGGAAAGTGCCATTTTTTTTTTTTTTGTGTGTTTGAGTTTTGTGGGATTTGGGAAAAAATGGGAAACCCTTACCTGAAAATTGGGAAAATTTTGAGGTTTGGGGATGTGGGGGGTGAAGGGTGAAGGGTTAAGGTTTGCTTTTTAAGAAGGTTTGTGGAGATTTGAGAGATTTGGGTTTGGTTTGTGTCTTTGTAGGGGTGAAGACTTTGAACGAGATGAGATCAGAGGAAGACTAGTTGGGAGAAGAAAGAGGTGTGAAGGAGAGAGGAGTCAGGAGTAACAGTTTGAATATGGGCTTAAAAGTTAATGGGCTTTTATTGTGCTCATTAACCTAGTACTTTTTTTTTTAATCAAAAAAATAAAGTACTTAATTTTAGAAAATCTTTTTTTTTTTAATGAATAATAAGACAATTTTAGGAAAAATCTATTTAATTGGAAATAACCCTTTTTTTGGGTATGTCATCAAGCGACTGATTTCTTAATAAAGATAATCACTAAGATATAGCTAAGCATGAAGACAGATTTAGAAAGAGAAAATCTAGGTAGAATAAAATGTCATAATAACTTCATAATATCTTTATTTTTAATTATGATGGATCTTAGTCTCTTTTTTTTTTTTTTAAGAAATTTAAATCTCAATTATTGTGAAAATATACCTTATCACTTTCTTTACCGGTTGAATTCATTTGGATCCCAACTTGATACAAAGTTACAAACAGCAAAGACATTTAGTGGTTTATGACTTTTTTTCGATTAATTTTTATGTGCTTTCAAACTTCTTTTAATGCAAAACGGTGTCGCAATTAAGAAGAAAAGTCGTTAAAGAAGTAGTCACAGACTTAACTGCAAATTGTTTGTATAATTTAATAGCATATTTAATAAAGAAGACTTTTTTTTTTTTGAAAAAAAAAAACAAACAGACTTAACTGCAAATTGTTTGTATAATTTAATAGCATATTTAATAAAGAAGACTTTTTTTTTTTTTTTTTGGAGAAATAAGTACAAACATAAAATTAGATGTAAATGCACGAACCAGAAAAAATAAAGAAGTAATGAACAAAACGTATTAGATCTTGCAAATAAAGTCAAAGAAGCTGGCAACTCGATCGTACCAAATTTTTTTGCAAGCCCAATCCAAAATAGCCACCTAAGACGTTGACAGATCAACAAAATGGAGGTGAAAATTCGACCACATGATAATAAATCCCTTCTGCCGAGAAATGCTGTCGACCAAATTTTTATAATAATTTAACAACAAATTTTATATGATATGTTATTATTTGTTGTTACTTTTGAGCAAGAAAGTGTTTTCAATAATGGATTCAAATTAAAAACATGTAACAATTTATCAATTAAGATTTGTTGTAAAATTGTTATAAAAATAATATAGACATAGCTCTCTTATTATATAGTACGAAGTACTATTTTATATTGGGTCCGATATAGATGCCGAATATTTGTTAACAAACCATTTTTTAAAAGTTTTGATTTCATTTTTATAGAAAATCTAAAAAAAAAAAATTTAAAGAATCAGTTTTTTTTTTCCTTATAAAAAGTTTCTAAAACTATTTTCTTTTCTTAACAATAAGCCCTTTTCTTTTAGAAACTTAAAGATAAGCCCTTGATAGAACTACAACTGTCCCATATTTTTGTTTTTTGTTTTTTTGTTTTTTTAGAGAAGTCCCATATTTTTGTTTGGGGGCCTCAGTTAGGCAAATTAAGACCTTTTTTTTCTTTTTCTTTTTCCTTTTTTTTTTTTTGGATGAATAAGTTAGGAATGATTGAAAGTGTAAACAAAGCCAGCTTGAAATCTTGGGCGGAGAAAGGTGACAGTTTCATTGCGTGATTGACATTGTTTCTTCTCACATGAGACTTGCTTTGAATTTCTCAAGTGCAATGTTAATGCCCCTTTGCATAGTTTTGCAAAAGTAGTAAATTGGAATTGCAGAAAGTGTACATGGAAGAAAATAAAAATTAATTGAAGAAGATCACATTTACTTTGTTTGTGATGACTAAAACGTAATGAGTCTTCCTTAGTTTAGTGCGTGTTTAGCGCGCATAGAGGTGTGTCCCACAAGTTCATCTAGCCATTGGTTAAACAATGTGTATATATATCTTGAACTCCAATAATGCATTGACATTTTGCCACACTCAGAACGAGGTGGAAGAGTCTTTCCCTTTCATCTAAAACGATCTCACTTCTTTTCAACTCATCCAATGGCTGTGGATGGGATGCTCATGCCCACCAAAATGGACAACTAAAAATAGTGTGAGAAGCAAGTGTATAAGAAACAAGTAATATGTAGCTTTCTTTGCCAAACTTGTACCAAAAAATAAATAAACAATTATGGCACTTGTATCAAATATGTGACCAAAAAATTAAGAGTTCAATGGGCGTCTATGAAGTATGGATTGGGGATTTAGATAGGAGGAATTACCGTAAGGAGTAAGGACTCAATCGGACGAGAATAATAAAGTGTTTAGTCATAATTTACTTACAAGAAATGAAGAACCTACTTTCTAGATTGAGGATCAACTTGTGGGGGTTGGTCTCAATTCCTCTCTAAAGGTTAAGTTAGAATGTTTTAAATGAAGAAGAAACTAGCTTAGTGATTTTAAGTATTGAGAATATATTGTTTAAAGATTGAGTATATATATTTTATAAGCAATTACTAGTGGGGTTCATCTACACTTTCCCACAAAGGGGAAGTTTTGACAATCTATTATCCCCTCAAGTCGGGGATGTGAATGTAGGGTAGGCTCTTCAAGGCTACAAGTGAAAGTTCCCTATCTTGTAATTTTGAATTTTAAATTACTAGTAGGTATGTAGAAGTAAATAGTACATGTGATAGGTTTTCACATTAAAACGTCATTTTGACCAATCTAATATTGAATAAAATATTACATTCAAACACGTTGTGGTCGTAAGGTTGTGCATTAAACTCACGAACCAATTGCAACCAATTCGACCCAACCTAACTTGACGTCTCGAGTTGGTTTTCGTGAGTTGATGGATTAGGTTAGGTTGAAATTTTATCTTGGGTCAGGTCAAAGTTGGGTTTACAGTTTTTTTTAACCCATCGACCTAGCCCGACCCACCATGTAAATAAGTTTTTTTTATTATCTTTATTTTAATTTTCTAGTTTGATTAATTTTGTTATTTTAAGAATTAGTTTTGATAACTTTGGAATATAAATTAAGCATATTATATGAATTGTAATAGTTTATTGATACAAGTTTTTAAATAGTTGATGAAAAGCAAATTTTTACAATGTATAAAACATGTATGCACAATCCTCCTACTCATATGGGTTTGGTTCGATTGGTTTCTATACATGTGATAAGTTTGATTGGATTAAAAATTTTTCAAGACAATGGTAAGTAGGGTTGAAAAAACCTACCAACCAAATCCAACTCATGCACACCTCTAATTATAGGTGGCCCTGTCCTAACTAGCTCGATCCCTATTCATATTGTTCGCTTGCTACCAATCTCCAAATTTCAGCCCTCATGCTAGGAAGATCTAACTGCTCCTAGCTTCCACTTTCTTGGGCAAAAGAAGTGGAACTGTAAACTTTTTAACCGAATCGGACTATTTGACCATTTTGATAGGATGCTACCTCAATTTTAGCACAAAAAGTTACGATGAAGCAACTGTTCAATTTGTTAGATTTGCATTGCTATAAGAGAAATACATTTGCCACAACCAACTTGGATTGCGAGGGCCTGTAAGTCCTCCTTCCTCCTTGAGCTCTCAATATTCTGTGTCTTTCCTCTTCCACACAACTGATAATGTTATCAGCATGCTAGGAAGTGTGAGATTTGCAAGTAATGAGATGACTAGAGAAGCAAAAATGACTTCATTATGCATTTTACTATATAAACCTTAGAAACTAATATATCACTGATCACTAAAAAATTTTTTTTTTTTTTAAATCAGGCATTTATTTATTAATTGTTGAAGTAATACAAATCACACACACAAAAAAAGACATTTATCGTGAAACCAACTACATTCATTGTCATGTCAATTTGTAAATTCATTTTATGAAATTCGTAGTAGTTTTAGCATTTTCTTATATAATTTAATTTCTTGCTCATAGAAACATATTTAGACTATCAATTACCTTGTAATCCATTGGTACAAGCTTGCAATTAAGCGACATAGATTGGAATAGGTGAAGAGTTTTAACAATCTTAAATGATAGTAATTACAACAAATCAACAACTAATCAATTATGATGATATTCTCGCGTTCACCCCCATTTTGTTAGAAATTGAAATTCTCATGTTTTATCTACGAGTGTTATCACTTTTGTGGCCATTCAGCGGAGCAGCCTGGCCTGGCCCAAAATCCCCCAAATCAAACATGGGGTGGGCTATGATTGACTTATTGGATCTCTTATTCTATTTTAAGATCAAAGCCTCAAAGGTATGCTCAGACCCTCAAGGCCCAGCTTGGAAGTTGCAATCCCACTCCTTCCCCCTCATTGTTGCTTTTGAGTTTTGACTTGCTTTTGCTACTTTTTTGTGGCCCGTTGAGACTACAAAGGCTAGAAAATAACATTGTTAACAAGAATATTACTTTCTTTAATGGAGAGCTTTAATCTGAGTGAGTAAGTGATAGACAGACAGGTGGTTTGGGAGCAAGAACAAAATGTTGAACATTTAACTTTTATATCATATTTCTGTACAAAACATCTTTGTGACAGTTGCATTAGAATAGCTTATCTTATGCAACCTTTTTCTTTTGTTTTAGTTGTGCCATGTTATTCAATATATTAAAATCTTTTAGTATTTTTTGATGTCACAATTGAATAGAATTGGTGTTTTATCAATTTTCATGCCAAAAGTATTGGTAGACTACAATGAAGCCTCAACCATATCACACCAAATTAAGGACCATCCTTCTATCTCAAGGCCCCCCCCAAAAAAAAATGATTCCTTGCGGTTGGATTCCAAAGTCACTTTTGACAATTTTGGAATCTCAAGGCCTAAAAGAACAGAAAAAGCCTGGAATGTGCCCAACTCTTTCTCATCATCAGGCAGAAAAGAAAAAACAGCGAAACATTTATAAAATAATTGATCATATAAAATGTTATATAATATCACCACCCCACTAACACAAAGACCAATTGCCATAAAAATATAAATAAATAAATAAATAAAAAATAAAAATAAAAAAAACCCAATCAGGAGTCAATTCAGAAACCACAAGACACGAACAACGCGCTTCTCACCTAACAGGCTAACAGTGATTGCCATATGCATAAAGTTGACGTCATTTCACACCAACGTGTTACGTGGTGCGCACCTTCTTTATTTGCTCCGTACAGGTATGTGAGCTAACTTTTGCATTTCCTGTGCGCCGCACCCACATTCTTTTTTCTTTTTTCTTTTTTAATTTCTCTCTCTCCCTGTCATATTTTGCATTTTGTAAATAAAAATGAGTGTGGAATAATTTATGGTCCTCCAATTTTTTCTTTCTAGAAGAGTGGGTTTATAATTATCGAATTATAAATAAAATAAAATTTTGTTAACAAGTACTTGTTTAGGAAACACTTTTAGGGCACGTTTGGTAAATTATTTGGTAAATTGTAACGGTAATTACATAAAAATAGGAATCAGAATATATATTATAAGAAATACAAGATGATGTAATATAATAGAATTCCGAAGACAATATAATGAAAATACTTTAAAACAAACTTAAGGTATATTTTAGGAAATATCTTACTCGTATAATTATATATCCTAAAAATAATATATTTTTAAATTTGAAAGAGAAATTAATTATTTTTTATGATATTTTATTTTTATAATTGTTACTTGCATATGAAAAGTTTATTTATTTGGAAATATATTAATTTTAGAAATTAATACACTTATTAAGGAATAACTATTCATCTTTAAAAGGAATGTAATAGTTATTTCTCATTTTAAAGAATAACTATTCATAAGGAATTACTATTCCTTATAATAAAAATATAACCATTAGGGATGGCAACGAGACGGGACGGGTCCGAATGATAGGGTCTTCGCCCCCGCCTCACAAGATTTTGTCTTGTCCTATCCTCG
This sequence comes from Quercus tomentella, assembly GCA_028535165.1. NCBI lineage: Eukaryota > Viridiplantae > Streptophyta > Magnoliopsida > Fagales > Fagaceae > Quercus > Quercus tomentella. The sequence goes on from JAPQVY010000155.1 coordinate 81,776,671, forward strand.
TCCAGCCCCGCATGACGGGGAAATTTTTTTTGCCCCATCCCCACCTCTTGAGACCTCACAAAGCTCCGCCCCACCCCGTAAAACTCTATTTTTTGTTAATTTACCCTACAACTAGTACAAATTTTTTAATGAAACCTATTTCATTAATAAAAATATACTTGAAATTACAACTAAATTTATCCCATCAAATCAAATTAATTTTTAGAGAAAATTGAATAATATATCCAAGTGTTTAACAAGAGAATCATTAAAAAAATAAAAAAACTCATAGTATAACACATGACAAAATAAAGGCCCCACATTGGATAGAATAAAATAAATTAATATTAATATGTTTGTTTAAATAGTAGGGTTTTAGGGTATAAAAAATTTATAATTATAACTCTTAGCAACGTAGGGCGGGGTGGGCCGGGGACAGGAAAGGGCAGGGCAAGGCAGGGATGGGTCCAAAAAGTCAAACCTATCCCCGCCCCGTCCCATGGTGCGGAGCTAAAATCTTACCCTATCCCCACCCCACCACCTTTGCGGGGCGAAGTGAGGAGGGGCGGGTTAAGTGGGGCGGGGAAAAATTACCATCCCTAAACCAAACTACTAAATAGCTATACTGTCCATTACAGTCTACCAAACTTACCTTTAATAGTTTTTGAAAAAAATGATTAATTTTCTTAAAATGATTTTTTTTTAGATTTTTCATAAAAGTAGTATAAAAAATTTCTTAAACAAATGTTTTAAAGGTACTCGTTAAGCAAACTCAAAAAATAAATAAAATAAATTAATATTTTTGCTAATGAAAAACAAGTCTAGTTTACTAGCTATATCCAACTTTTGTTTAATTATTATTATCCTTGCTATGTACAGTAAATTTTAAGTTGCATTGTAAGTTTCTAACTCACCGCAGAGCAAGGGGGAGAAGCATTCAAATTTCAAAGTAAGCGTGGCTGTCAAAGGCCTTGTAGCTGAATTGGCACCTCTCCATGTACAAAGTGTTTAGGGGTCTAAGGGGGAAAGAGTTCAAGCTGTGGGGTTAGCAGCATGTTGTAATTATTTCTCAAAAAAAAAAAAAAAAAAAGTAAGCGTGGCTAAATTATTTTTGTAATAAAGTTAGAATAAAAGAAAAAATTTATAAAAATTTCATAACACCGTCCATTTACCTACACATATCTCACTTGAAGCCAAACTATTATTTATGAGAAATTATAAGGTTCTCATAGTGGACATGTAACGTGATCCACCATTCCACTAAAAAACTCTCATTTATTTAAAATTGCTGAGTTTGAAAATTTTTTAAAACAAAAACTGATTACTGACTCAATAATTTTAAACAAGTGGGAGTCTTTTAGTGAAACGGTGAACAAGTGACGTGGTCCACCAGAGGACTGTATCATTTCTCATTATCTACAATATATAAATTTGAAATTTTTTAGAATTATTATGAACTTTTTTGTAATCCTATCTTTATTAATGTTTTTTTTAAACAAAACGACCGGTAATAATTTAATTATGAATTTAACTTTGGACAATAGATAACTTTCTCTTATGTGAAATATTTGTAAAAAAATGAAAGAGAAGTGCTACGTCTACAAAATTTTCACAACAAATTATATGTGATAAGTTATTATTGGTTCCAATTTGAATAAAAATTTAAATTACATTTTTGTTCACCCGTAACAACCAATAATAACCTAAGGGCAAGACTTAGGTACAATACTAGGTGCTATTCCTTAAATTTCCCTCTTAAGATTCTGCTATGTGGATTTTTTTTCATGTGATGAAACTTTATTTTTTAGTAAAGTGTCCACATGTCAGAATTTTAAGAAAGGAATCTAAGGAACTGCATCTAAGGTATTGTACCTAAGTTTTGTCTATAACATAACACCTAATTTTTATTTTTATTTTTATTTTTTAAAGTTATCAATTAGGATTTGTTGTGAAAGTGTTGTGAAAATATTATAGACATAACATTTCTCAAAATTCTAAATTGTACATATGGTGACTAAACTGCCCGAATTGATTGGCTTGGTATGGGTTTTGGGCCATTGATTTGATCGGTATATTCAATTAAAATTTAAATAAAATTTAAGAATATAAAAAATTAAGATGATTAAAAATCATTAACTTAAAACCACTATAGAGCTACCAAACATCAAACATGTTAATTTTATTAATTATTAATAATTTAAATGAGAAACCAATTACCAAACATGTTAGATTATTTTTTGATAAAGATATGTTAGATACATTGATTCAATCCCCCCCCCCCCCATTTTTCTAAATCTCTACGTTGGATTCAAAGAATGGATAGTCTTTGATTCTTCAAATCATTTTTTTCTATTATAATAATTTGGTATTGAATAAAAAAGTATTGGAAGATGTGTAGTTATGAAAAAAAGAATAAATAATGAATGAATAAATAATATTTAAATGAGATAGAGAATCTATTGGAAAGTGTATTTGAAAAAGTGGATAGATAAAAGTAAAAGTCACTGTTCATTCTCCAAACAATACAAAAATTTGATAAATTTCCTGTAGATGCCCTTTTAAGTATCTAATTTAACAGAACAAAGGTAATTATTCCAAATCCAGAAACAATCCTAATTCTTTATGACTGTAATTGCACAGCTTCATCAAGAGATAAGTTGATACTTTCAAAACAACCTTCAAGTCAACCAAATTCCACCATAGATTTAGCAAAAGTAATAATAAAAAATTTAAAAAAAAATTCCACCAGCCAAAATATTCCACCAACAAACAAAAATTAATCTCCACGAGCACAAGAACAAAAATTATATAAAGTTTTTTTTTTCTTTATACGAAGTTAATGTCAGGACTCAGGACCCACCAAATAGAACACCAATAAATAAATAAGAAAAGAAGAAAGAAGAAAGGGACACCAATCCTTTACAGCTAGTCTAGCACCCATACTGGCCACAGATTTATTGGCACGTATACATGGTACACATACAAAAGATCAATAATTTTTTTTTTTTTTTGGTAATAAAAGATCAATAAAATTAAAACAACAAAAGATCAAAACTTTAATATATTAGTATATCATTATCAAAAAACAAAAAAAAAATAAATATATATATTTATATATATATATATATCTATATATTAGTATATCATTATTCACTCAAAAAGAAATCAAACTTGACGACCCTCACTAAACCCAAACAGTAAAATAAAGTTACCTCACAGTAAAAATTCACAAAAATTCACATATGAGTTATTAAATAAATAAAAATTCACATATTTATTGATAAACTATTCAAAAAAAATTATACAACTTTTATGAAAAATATAAAAATTCTTTTATTTTTTTCTTTTTTTTAAATATTTTCTAAACCAAAACGGTCAATGTATTTATTAATTTTTTTTCAAAAAAAAGAATTTAAAATTACAAATAATGGTGGGTCTACTCTAATATGAGGTAATAAATAGATTGAGGGATATTATAAAATTATAATTGTAACATTATTTTATTGTCACCAATATCTTTATTGAAACCCAAAAAAAAAAAAAAAAAAAAAAAAAACCCAAAAATCCTCAATGAACCATAAAGTCTTTATATGAATAATCACCCAACTTTCTCAGAGTCTCTTTCTCTCTTTTGTTTTCTACTCTGCACTCTCACCCACTAACACAAATAATTACAGAACTCATTAATTTTGCACCTCCAACCCAACCAAATTCAACCCAGATCCACTGTCTCACATTTTCATCCTCTCAACCCCAAACCCCAAAATCTCTCTCTCTCTCTTTTTTCTCAAGCTCAATCATCTTCTTCTTCTACTAGACCTCTACTACCACTAGTACTTACAGCCATCACTACTACTTCTTGGGATGGACACAAATACTAAGCCACAGAAGAAGAAAAAATGGTTTCTTGCATTGGGTTTCACTCTTCTAGTCTCCACCATCCTCATATTCCTCACTGTTTTCACTTCCTCAAACCCCTCCACACAGTTCTACCGCCGATCCCATGTGAAAAAACAGGTTCCACACTTTGTGGAATCGAAGTTAGAGGTGTCAGAGACATCCAAGGATTCAGTCCCAAGATTGGCTTACTTAATCTCAGGCTCAATGGGTGATGGTGAGAGCTTGAAGAGGACGCTAAAGGCTTTGTATCATCCAAGGAATCAGTACGCTGTGCACTTGGACTTGGAGGCCCCAGCAGAGGAGAGGATGGACTTGGCGAGTTTTGTGAGGAACGAGCCGATGTTCAGGGAAGTGGGAAATGTGAGAATGGTTTTGAGAGCCAATTTGGTCACTTATAGAGGCCCTACTATGGTGACTAATACGCTTCACGCGGCGGCGATATTGTTGAAGGAAGGTGGGGATTGGGATTGGTTTATCAACTTGAGTGCTTCGGATTATCCCTTGGTTACACAAGATGGTATGGGAACTTGAACCCCCTGGTGATAAAATTTTGGATTTTTGCTTCTTGGTGTTATCAACAAGGTCTTTTTATATTTTAAATTATGTTGCTTTGGTATTGATGTTGTTAATTTGTGAAATGGGTATTTGAGACTTCGAGCATTTTGGTCTTCTTCTTTTTGTGGGTCATTCATCATTGTCTATGTTTTTTTTTATGGGAGTGGGAACTGGTGCTTGACTTCATTGGTGCATATATAATTTTTTTGGTTCTTCTGGGATTGGTTTAATGAATTCCAAATTTGAGACCATTTGTAGGAACTTTATTGTTACTATTTGTGCTTATAACTTAACTGCATTAATGCATTCAATTTAATGTTATATAAGGTGGAAAAGCTGATCCGAATCCTTATCTAATTATATTTCACTAGATATGGTACCGTAATTGGGCATGTTATTTCTAATTTGTCGTTTTCTTAATTAATGTTTCCAAAAAGTAAGCTGATGCATTCAATTTTGCAAATTTCTTTTCTGTGTCACAGATCTGCTTCATACATTGTCAGCTATTCCAAGAAACCTTAATTTTATTGAGCATACAAGTGACATTGGCTGGAAGGAGTATTTGGCTCATCCTTTCTCTTTTGTTAGTTATTTTTAGTTTGCTGGAATTAGTTTGAAAGCAGCACACGAATTGTCTGCAAAATTTGTACACAACTCTGCCTAAAAGGTGCAAATTCTTTGAAATCCACAGGTATCAGAGAGCCAAGCCTGTTATAATTGATCCAGGTCTATATAGCTTGCATAAATCAGATGTATTTTGGATCTCAGAGCAAAGGAGTGTACCATCTGCATATAGGCTATTTACAGGTGGGGATTTTTGTTTATTGTCTCTCATTTCTAAATCTTCATGCCTCCACAAGCACCCTCCCACCCCCTCTTTTTCCTGTGGTGGCACCTACCTACCTAATACTTTTATGCTTTTCACATGCTAGAATGTTAAGATAGAATTTCACAAGTGACTGAATAATTAGGACAACGGAAAGGAAAAAGGGGAATCCCATGACATTGATATCAATAAAAGCTAGTTTTGGCTTAAGTCTAAATGATGCTATGATAATGTATGAATCAAAATAATTATCTGCATTTCAAGAGGTTTAAGGACCCATCCACTAGACAATTTAGAGCACCATGTCTTACATTCAAGGCATTTCTAATGTGTTGATAATTTAAATTGAAGATCCCTGGCCACTGGTTATCTCCATAGCCAGTTTTCTTGAATGGGGGGAGATCCTTCCCATTTAAATCCTTTGACCTCCTCAAATTTTTTGCCAAATTTGTGACACATGGTATCTATTTAATTTTGTGTGGTTTACATGGGGTTTTTAAGACCATTGGATTTTTAAAATGTGACATTTCTCTCATCTGGTTAAAAATTGGAGGGAATGGGAGGATTAAAGTAGGAGGGGATTCTTAATATTTGTTGCAACTCTCTAGTAGGTCTAGATATACCCTCTTCAAATGTCACTTTTATGTGAAATATTTGAATATTTGTCAGCTGGATTTTAAATATTAATCCTAGCATATTACCTTATATCTAATGATGGACAATGGTCAATTGGTCATTAATTTCCTCAGGTTCTGCTTGGATGATGCTCTCTCGTCCGTTTATCGAATTTTGTTTATGGGGCTGGGACAACCTCCCAAGGATAGTCCTTATGTATTATGCCAACTTTCTTTCTTCACCTGAAGGTTATTTCCACACAGTCATCTGCAATGCCCCAGAGTTCCGGAACACTACTGTAAACCATGACCTCCATTTTATATCATGGGACAACCCTCCAAAACAACACCCTCATTTTCTAACTGTTGATGACTATCAGAGGATGGTAGACAGCAATGCCCCCTTCGCAAGGAAGTTTGGCAGGAATGAGTCAGTACTTGAGAAGATTGATTCTGAGCTGTTGGGCCGCAATGCTGATGGATATGTACCTGGTGGATGGTTTAATTCTCAAGGAAATGCAAACGTAACTGTGCTACCTCAGGTGATAGCCAACACCACTGAACTTAAGCCAGGTCCAGGTGCTGCAAGGCTCAGACACCTCATCACTGGTTTGTTATCTGCAGAGGATTTTCATGAGACGCAGTGCGCTTGACATTTAAAATTCCTGCAAGGCAACTACTGAAAGATGCCTTCTGATACCTCGTAACCACTGGTGGATCATTGCTCCACATTTTAAATAATAATGGAGGACTTCTAAAAGGACGGATAGCGATGCATTAGGAACCAAGTGGAGAAGGGAAATCATGGCCTTTCCTGAATACACCATTCAGCTTTACCTTCTGTATTTAATACAATATTTTTGTAGCTCAATAGTCCACAGTGTAGGTTCGAATATTAATTCAATGTGACTGAATCATCCTTTATCGATTTGTTGATGAACTATGCATCCATTGATTTCTTGAATATTTCGTATGAGAACCGGCAGTAGTGTAGCCATGGTTGTTAAAATCGCGATCTGGATCGTAGAATTGCACGATTTTACGATCCCACCTCACTAAAATGTTTATAATCGCACAAGGATCGTAAAAATTGTAGGATTGTGTAGGATCATATAGGATCGAATGGGATCCTACCGATCCTATCAAAATGTAAAAATCAATTTTTTTTTTTTTTTTTTTAATTTCAAGTTCAACTTTATAAGTTGTAATCTCAAGACTAAGACATTATACTTCATAAATGTATCAACTACGTGGTGGGACTCATATGGAGATGACTTTCTTGAATTGAAAATTTTTGCTATTAGAATATTGAGCGTAACATGTAGTTCTTCAAGTTGTGAAAGTAATTGAAGTACATTTGCTGTTTGGTATGGCATTTTAAGCAACAGTGTTCAGTTTTTAAACAATATTACACGTATTTTTATACACTTTTTCACCCACATGCATTTTCAAAAAATACAAACAACATTACTAGAATAACGTTATCAAACGAGCCCTTGGAATAGTAAGACTAAATGACTTTGATATATTATCTTCCTAGTTGAGAATTTTCTATTAAAATTGTACAACTTTAAGTACACTTAAAAAGGAGAAAATCGTTTAAACCCAAAAAAAAAAGATTATCAATTTCACTTTTTTTTTTTTCTTTTTTTTCTCTTTCCTCCATGTATAGTGTGTTTTACTTTGAAAACTCATTATTGACAACTTTATTTTGGAATGTCATTCATAATTATACGCCACAGAAATAAAATACGATCTACTTCATTTTGTTGCATAAACCACAAACAAGCACGAATCTAAAATTTGTAAGAAGAAACGCATACTTTGATGTATCCACCTTGAAAACCAAAAAGATTCTTACCAATAACTTGAATCAAACTTTGTACTACTTGATCTTCACCTCAATGACTATATATATGGCCAAGAGTGTGGGTTGTTCCTTTGTTGATGAATTCCTTGAATCCGTGTAGACGCAAGATGGAGAGAGAGGAAAAAATTAATTTTCTTCTCTCTAGTAGCCACCACTCTATCTAAGGTTTCTCCTCTCAACAAACGTGTATTAAGTATTAACACTCAGTTTGTGTTGTTGTAAAATGTTTTAAAGCAAAACATTATATTCCAAACATTTTCAGATGTTTGGTACTTTGGTGTAACATAAAATAGTTCCACGCACAAACAATCAAAATTAGTGCCTCCCAACCACCCTTGGCGGCACTAGCAGGGACAGAGCTATCATGGAACTGGTGGGCAATCCCCCCACCCCCCCTCCAAAAAAAATTAATTTATTTTTTATTTTTTATATATATGTGTACTATTTTTAGCAATTTTGTTATATAAAATTACATTTTGTTTCCCTTAAATAATATCATTGATTCTTTTAAGCATAATGCTATACTCACAAACTTTTTTACAATATTTTTACAAACTGTTTTGGTAGCAAATTCTTATTGGTTCGCATAATTGGCTCACCACTCACATCATTTTTTTTACTTACCAGTGACCACTTATCGTCTCAGTAATTTATAAAAAAAAGCTTATAGCTCTAGCATTTTCCTCATTTTAGTGACCATAAAAAAATTTATAGATCTAAAATCTAAAACAAAATAGCTCAACAACAAAAATTACCAATAGTAAAACTAGAAAAAAATGAAGCTCAATTAACCAATTTTATTCGAAATAAACAACCATGCCCTTAAAAAAATTCTAAAAAAAAATAATTTTGTTCTTATCCACAAAAAAAAAAAAAAAAAAAAAAAAAATCTCAGCAGCTAAATAAAAGCAAAATCAGAGGTTGAAACCGCCGCACACTTCAAACAGTAAAGCCGCTCCCCCTAACTCAAAGTTTTGACTCTGTTCTTGGCCTTTAGCCATCGGACACAATCAACCCAACAGATTTGGAGTCCCAAGGTGATAGCTTCAAATGGGCCTTTTTGTTATCAATTAAAATAATATTTAACTATTGTTTTGCATCATAATTTTTTTATAAAATAAAAATAAAAATCCATTATTCTTACTTTTTAATTTGACTTTTTTTTTTTTTTTAGGAACATGCTAAAGGTATAACAAATTTTACTATAAAAAACTTATAAATTAATGTAGTAATGAATGTGACTGGTGACATTTCAAGAAAATAGTAAATGAGTATTTGAATGGATGGTGCTGGGGATCAATACTATAAATTTTACAATATGAGGCTTACAAAAATGTATCACTAATCACAAAAAGTAATTCAAATATGCATTTATTAGGTTGTTGAAATTCACAAATCATATTTATTGTCATATCAATTTGTAAAGGCTACGTAGTGAAATTTATAGTATTTCTAGAATTTTCTTATTTGAATTATTGCTTATGATTGGTGACATATTTATTTGTAAGACCTATACATTTAAATTTGCATTATCTTTAGCATTACTCAATTTTTTTAGCCTTATTAAAAATAAAGGTAAAATGTGAAACTAATAAGTTTTTTTATATCTCCAATAAATAAATAAATAAATATATAATCATTTTTTTGCTCCTGTATTTGGGGCCTTCCTCTAGTAAGGGGCCTAGAATATGGCCTAAGTGACCTAATGCTTAGGACCGGCCCTACCACTGGACTAGCAACCCAAGCCACCAGATAGGCATACAAGTAGTCCAAGCCACCAAAGGAAGGGGGAGGGGGGGTGAAGTCTGGTTATGTGTTTTTATAAAATATTTTACCAAAAATATTTTCAGTTTAACCAAAATTTTACAACAAAACAAACGTAGTTAAATTTGAAAATATTTTCTGGGCATTCTAACCATTTTTCACTTATATGGCCAGCCCCTATAGCATTAATAAAGCTGAATAGTGTATTCAGGAAAAGGCAGTGATTTCACTTCCCCTCTTAGTTCCTAATTTATTGTTATTCTTCATTTTAGTAGTCCATTATTATTTGAAAGGACAAAACTTAGGTACAATACCTTAGGTATTATTCCTTAGGTTCATCTCTTAATATTTAGCCATATGGTTACTTAACTAAAAAATACACTTCCATCCCATTAGTAAAAATCCACGTGGCAGAATCTTAAGAAGGGAACTTAAGAAACAGCATCTAAGTACTATACCTAAATTTTGCCCTTTCAAATAATAATGGACAACTATGGATAACAATAAATTAGGAACCAAGAGGGGAAGTGAAATCACTGCCTTTTCCTGAATACACTATTCAGCTTCACCTTCTATTCCCAATAGAATATTTTAGTAGCTCAATAACCCAATGTAGGTTCACATATTAATTAAATGTTACTGAATTTGTGAATCAGCCTTGTTAGGTTTTGAGTTTGTAATGTTGGTAAACCATGACAAAACATGACAAAAATTAAGTCTCATTAGTTTAGAATGGTCTACATTGAAGCCCAAAACAAAAAACTCAAGTTCGGTTTGGTTCGATTGATACTCGATTGATGCTAGTGATTTTTGATCGATCGAAAATCGCATATCAGCAAAATCAGCAAACGTAAAAAGGCCATAACTTATCCGTTTGAAGCCCAAATTGCGAGCCGTTTTTTCCAGTATTTAAAGGACATTATAAGCTAACCCTAGGTGGGGTTTTGAGAGTTTTTTTGAGAAATTAGAGTGCATCTTGTGCCTCTTTTGTAGATCTAGGGTTTTGTACCCAAAAGCTCTCTTATGTCTTCTACCGGTGTTATTCCTTAAAGAATCTCAAGATCCGGTATTGTAGAAGTTGTTGCCTTCTCCAATCATCAAAGGTGCTGATGATCTAAACCTTCAAGGGTGGTCTTGGAGTCACAAATAGGAGAGTTTGTGTTGCTAAACCTTTGAGTGGGATCTCAAAGTCACAAACGTGGGTGTTTGTGTTTTGCAAAGGCCAAAGAAAGAAGCAGTCCGTGGTCTCGGAGCTTGCACGTGGTCGTATCAGTAAGTTTCTACTGGTGAGTAGCAATAGAATGTTAGTGGTCTAAGTTCTATTATACAAACTTCAATTCTTTCATAGTGGATTTGCTTTTTACCTTGATGATAGCTAGGTTAAATCCTCTCGAGGTTTTTTACCGGTTTGGTTTTCTTGGGTTATCATATCGTTGTGTTCTTTATTTTCCGCACTTTACAATGATATGATATATGTGTGTTAACTTATATCTGATTAATTTGACTAAGTAATCACTTGGCTAATTAACTAGGTTAATCTGGTTGTGTTTTAAGGGGTCTAAAAACAAACAATCCTTTCTCAATTTGTTGATGCATTATGCATGCCTTCTATTTCTTGAATGTTTCGTAAGTATGTGAACCAGCAATGGTGTAGCCATGAAACCTAAACCAATACATGCAACGGCCCTGAATTTAGTCCATACTACATAGTAATCAGCTTGTCACTAATCAATTGACAGTATATCTTTTAACTTATGAACAACCCACCATAATGAATTTAACAAGATGTGATTTTTTACATGTTACATTAATGGCCACCATTTCAGTGATTATTGAAACATGCAAGAAAATGGTACATACTTAAATTGTACGCGGCATGTTAAATATTTGAATATGTTATAAATCTCGGAAATAGCTGCAAAATTGAATTGCTCTACTTCATTATTCCATTTTTGTTATATCTTGAGAAGAAAAGAACAAACAAACAACAAACAAAATGGGTAGCCACTTTGTTAAAATCACCGATAAATTAATTAAAAGAATTCTCTTAACCTCATGATTTTGGAAAATGAATCAAGCATCTTATATATTTCTTGTGCACAAGGATGGCAAAGATCACCTGCAAGGAACTCTTGAACCTTGCCATCCACCTCTATCACACTGCAACCTGGTTTCTTCTTCATTCCCACCTCTGAGATTGTTTTCCTGACTTTCTTTGCCTCCATGTCCCAGCCAGCCTCCTTATATATATTATATGAAAGAACACGAGTGCCAAAATCAGCTACCCCCATATCAGTCAGCTTTTTCCATACTCTGTTCCCAATTTCAATGTTCCCATAAATTCTACATGCACCCAGTAGTGCTCCCCAGACATTTGCATCTCCTCTACCAAAGCCCCCCATTTTCTTCTCTATAAACTTCTCAGCCTCCTCTAACATACCAGATCTAGCCAAAAGATCAACAACACATGCATAATGCTCGAGCTGGGGGTCAAGCCTGTAAATAGTACCCATTTGTTCAAACAATTTAAGACCCTCATCAACCATCTTTGCATGTGTACAAGCTGTAAGAACAGCAACAAATGTTGTGTCAGTAGGTTGAGTTCCAGTTGAAGCCATTTGATTGAATAGTTCCAGCGACTTCCTTGCATCTCCATTCATTGCAACACCAGAAATCATAGCATTCCATGCCCCAGCATCCTTATTAAGAATACTCTCAAAAACTGATAGAGCTGATTCCACACAACCGCATTTTGAGTACATGTCCACTAATGCGGTCGCCAAAATTGGATTCGAGTCAAGTTTATACCGCTTAGCATATGAGTGGATCCACAACCCTTGTGTGACTGCACCAAGATGAGCACATGCAGTAAGAACACTAACAAGAACCGACTCATTAGGCTTCAAACCCGCTTCTTGCATTTTCCTAAACAAACTAAGAACCTCTTTGAAGTCACTAACCCGAGAATAAGCAGCCATTATTGCACTCCAAGATATCACATTTCTCTGAGGCATTTCATCAAACAATGTCCTCGCATTTTCCAAATCCCCCATCTTGCCATAACCATCAATCATCGTTGTCCACATAACCACATCCTTACTTGGACTTTTATCAAACAACAATCTTGCAGTTCCCATGTCATGTTTTACGGAGTAAAACTCAATAAGCGCACTAACGACAAAAGGGTCATCACGGAATCCGAATTTAACAACGTGGGCGTGAACTAACCTACCTATTACTTTCGAAGAAGAAACTAAAATCGTACAAGCTTTAATCAATGGTGGAAACGTATAGTTATTGGCCAAAAGGTCATAATTCAACATGTCAAGATAGCACAAAATGGCGGGTATCGGTGAATTTAATTGAACATGGCCTCTGATCATAGTATTGTACATGAACGTGTTGCGGTAACAAAGATGGTCAAAAATTGAGCTAGCGTAAGAAAAGAAAGAAGGGTTTTTGGAAGTTGCGGCAATGGATAGGAACGGAGCTATGGCGTACGGGTTTTCGGGTAGTTGGGATTTGAGGATGTGGGCATGGATTTGCTTGAGTTGGTTCAAAGTTTTGCATTTCTGTGTTAGGGAAGTGAGGGCGTTGTTTGTAGCGGTTTTTTGAATCATTTGAAATGGCGGGACATTTGTTTGGATTGGGGTCCCACAAAGGGCTTATGACTTCAGGGTTTGCCTATATGATAATAATAGTGTTGGGATTTTGCTATGTTTGGGAGTCACTGAAAGTCTGTATATTTTCAAGGGCGAAAATTTGTGAGAGCCAAATGGTTGGGATAAACAAAATGTCGTTGGTTTAGGGACTCCTATTACCAAATATCACACATATATTGGCTTCCTTGACCGAGTTGCAAGTTTCACCTTTAGCAATTTCAAAACACCTCTTAAAATTCCTCTCTATTAAGGCACTAGGGGAACACTCAAATTTTGAGTTTATTTTTTGGCATTCAATAATTTTCTGGTATGTGTGTGTAATTTTGGGAACAAATCACCTCTATAGTTTATTTCATGATTAAGAATTCAGATTTTATTTTCTATAAATGATGGTGCATAGTATATTTTTCTTTTTCTCCTGTCAGTGCTTACCTATTGTCTTAACTTGTTAGAGAAATTATTGCAAGTAACAACAATTACCATCACTACAACAACAAATATAGATCAATCGGATGTTCATTAACATTTATAAACCATTAAAATGGGTTTTTTTTTTTTTTTTTCCTTTCATCTTCCTGGTTCATTCTTATATACTAGTGTGTTTAACTTACGTTTATTTTCATAGCTTATTTGCATGGTATTTATCAAAATATATAGTTATTAGTAACTTTTATGTTAAATGTGTTACAAAAAACTAAAAGTTAGATTATTTGCAAAAAAATAAAATAAAAATTGAACGTCAGATTATTTGCGCACAAACAATTAGACAAAAACCAAAGAGCTATTTTTTTAAGCATCCCAAATGCACATGCAATCTTAACAGTGAAAGCAAAGGGGATGTTCACCACATCAAGTGTGATGTCTTGAAGTGCACCAAAAAAAAAGCGATACCTTGTAGTGGAACGACAATATGTGGGATCCCTAGCCCAGTCTACAATACAGTAAGGCTAGAAAGTCAATGGTGACTAAAAAGAAAAGTGAAGTCTATGGAACAAGGTGTCTTTCATATACCAAAAGATTTTGAGAACATAGTGAGATGACCATGATGTAGCCATGTAAATAGGAGATATATGGGTAAGTAACAATAAGATAAGAGTAGAATCCTAACTAGCTTTCTATAATGGATAACATTAGGAAACATGTCCTCTATCATAAGCATTCAGGCGACTGTTGTACTCGATAAGTGTGTCAAGTGTCAACTATCTTGTTGTCGGTTATACCAGCTTAAGGGATGGATCAAAGGTGTACTTGGCTTGAGTAAGGAAGTAATGTTCAGATGAGGAGGAAACTCCGAGGCCAAGAAAGTAGCTTGAGAGAACCCAAATCCTTCATCTCGAAGTGTTGACCAAGAAAACGCTTAAGATCGTGAATTCCTGACATATCATAACTAGTGGAGGAAAAGAGCAAGAGGAACCAAAGTTTGGTTAGTTGGGTAGCAGATAAAAGATTGAGATATAGTTGAGAAATCTGATAGAAGTTAGCGACAGACGAGTTGGGTGTAGAGATGAAATTAACCTGAGATGACTAATGGTGGAACAATCGGCTGTGTGGACAGTAGGTAAGACACTGGGGGTGTGTGCAGCTGTGTAAACAAAATTGGGATTCATGTGATTATAGCAAACAAAGTCAAAAAACTATTCAGAGGAGTTACATGGTGTCATAGAAAGAGCAGTATTGGATGCATATTGGAAGATTGAGGCAGAACTTGACTGAGTGAGCTTACAAATCCGCTACAGAGAAGGTTGGGGAAATTGAAGAGGAAAACTCAACACGTCAAGGTGTTGATGCAACCGGTGGTGGAATTGGCTCTAAGTTAGCCAAGGCTATAGAATTCTAAAGAATACTAGCATGAGCATGGCAGCGGTCCATGGTGTGGCCCCTAGCCTTATAGATTTTGTAGATGAGGTGGGGATTCTTCCAAATGACCTCTTTTTGTCCTTGCCTTTTGATGGAGCAGAGAAAATAGGTGCAGTAGTAACAAAGGCAGGAATGGAGAAAACCAAGTGCGACTATGAGGAGTGATGAGATTGTAAATGGATGTCTTCACGAACCAATTCATTGACAACTTGATTAGCAGTAAGCATTGGAGTGAGATAGAGCAACTGATTGCACACAGATTCAAGTCCCATTAAAAACTAATGTGGACGTATTTGCTCACGATGTGCATTGATAAATTTGACCTTAGGGTTGTCTTAATGATAAGTTCAGAAGTAGCTGGTTGATCCTAGAGAAACCTTATGCGACTAAGAAAGTCCATGATATGCTTGCCCCCATATCCTGTTGTAGCTGATACAATGTGACCATAAGATGGTGCTACCCCAAGATGATGCTCTTGAGCACCATCATACCCAACGAATCGAGAAGCAAGCCTTTCCCAAACTTTGTTGGCAACGTCGTAGTCCTCAAATTCCTTATTGATGGTGACACCATCCCAATCTCAAGGCGGATAGCATAGGCACCAACAGCTTCTCACTTTTCTGGGTTAGAGCCTTGAGTTGTTCACTCACATAAAGCCACAATTTGTGACCATTGAGAGTCCGTTAGGAACAACATATTTAGCTGAAGTTAAAAACTTTTTGCCGAAAGTGTAAAAAAAAAGTTGAAAAATAAGCTGAATAGTACAACGAGACTCATATATAGTATCAAAAAGTGCAGTGGAACCTATGAATAGTAGCAAAAATTGCAAATAAGCTGAAAATTTTAACCCATCTCAAATGAACTCTGAGAAAACTGCACATAACTTAAGCCCTAGGAGAGTACTTGTCTCCATCAAGAGTGACATGACTTGGATGAGAGACCTCATTTTGAGCCCTAATTGAATCTCAAAAGCAAAAAAAGTTTCAAAATCAACATGAATCATTTTTCAAGTTGGAGTCAAATTTTGTTTTCTATAATCTCGTTCGAATGAGAGTCAAGCAAACTCTCTACCTTACTTTAATGTTCGATAGAGCAAATCCAAGTTTTGCTTGAGCAAAACTCCTAGTCTTGCACATCTTCAAGCAACTCTTTATTATGTTTTTAACTACAGAAGCATACTTGTTACAACCCTTTTTGATACATAATTTTCCATAAGGAATTTTCCAATACCAAACTTATGATAATAGTCTTAGCTTGCCATTGCCTCCTCAATGAACTCCATATTTTGCCATTGAGTAACTTGTTTTGCCCAAAAAATAGGAATACTATTGCTTAATCAAGAGCAAGTTAAAGACAAAGGATTTCATCTTATCTATTATTCTTATTTATCACAAAGCAACTGTTATGACCTTTGTAGCTCAACTGGTGCCTCTTGATATTTCCAATGCAGAATTGAAATCCTCCCTCTCCCTTGTAACTATCAAATTATGAAAAATAAAATAAATAAAATAAAAATTATCACAAAGCAACTAAGAAGCAGTTGGGTTTTTTTTTCTTATTTAATTTTAATGCTTTGCTTGATTATTGTCTCTTAAATTGTTTCTAAAATTATTGCTAGCAACAACAATTTCCATGCCCACAACAGCAACTAATAATTAATGGATTGTTCATTACAGTTTATTGATCAAGCAGAATCAGGGTTTTTTTTTTTTCTTATTTAATTTTAATGCTCTACTTGATTATTGTCTCTTAAATTGTTTCTGAAATTATTGCTAGCAACAACAATTTCCATGCCCACAATAGCAACTAATAATTAATGGATTGTTCATTACAGTTTATTGATCAAGCAGAATCAGGGTTTTTTCTTTTCTTTTCTTTTTTCCCTTTTGGGTTTCCTTCTAATTCACTCATCTGCAAGCTTAACAACCTTCTTCCCAATATTGTCACCACGAAAGAGTCCAATGAAAGCAGAGGGGATGTTCTCCACACCAGATGTGATGTCTTCCAGTGCCTGCATATTTCTAGTACGAAGGTGATCTGAAGTTGTTGATATAAAATCTGCATACACATTCAAATAATCAGCGGCTAAATATCCTTGGATTCTGATTCTCTTGTAAACAACATTTAGCATATCTGGTGTAGCTCGCTTTCCAGCATCCGTGTACTCGGCGATTACCCCACAAACAGCAATTCTACCAAAAGTATTCATATTATCAACAGCTGCTTCCAGCATCTCACCCCCCACATTGTCAAAATATATGTCAATTCCATCTGGGAAGTACCTGTAGAATCAAATGCACGCGCATGCAATCAACTAAATTAATTCATTTATGATGTGTTAATCAACTTCTGACTACAATCCTGATTTATCTGAAAGTTCCAACCTTTTCAATGCTGACTGCAAATCTGTTTCTTCTCTGTAGTTGAATGCATCATCAAATCCAAGCTTCTCTTTAAGCAATTCTACCTATAACAAGTCCATTATGAAAATTAAGTTTTCAATAAAGAATCAAAATCATTTTTTTTTCTTTTCTAAGGTTCAAACCATCCAATTTACTTCAAATTATTAACAAAGTGTAATTAATGAGTGTGACCTTTTGTTTGGTTCCAGCACAACCAACAACATAGCAACCTAACTGTTTGGCATACTGTCCAACCATGCTTCCTACCGATCCAGATGCTGCAGATACAAACACTTTCTCCCCCTTCTTGGGCTTGCATACTTCAAAAAATCCACCATAGGCTGCCAGTCCACTTAACCCTTTAACAAACAAGTAATGAGTTATTAATTAAAGTCAGCAGCAAATTTGATAATGGAAGGATTAAAGGTTCCTTAATTGAGCCCAAAAGACCCAAATTTGATACATAAGTTGATGATAATAAGTTGTGATTAATTACCTAGAATCCCAACATGGTAAGTCAGTGGAAATCCCATTGGATCCAATTTATTTAAAATGGTTCCTTCTTTTAGAACACTATACTCTCCCCAAGTGATAAGACCAACAACCAAGTCATCCTTCTCAAAATTTGGATTTCCAGAAGCCACCACTTTTGCCACCCCATAAGTATCAATAACCTATCCATACACAAAACATCTCAAACATTACAGGCCTAGTAACTAACCATCATCTAACTTGGTAAAGAAGTATTAAATGGTGGCTTACCTTGCCGGGAGCTATGCCAACAGCAAAACTAATGGATTTTTGAGAGGAGCTCTGACTCTTCATGCGGTTTATCTGGTATGGATCAATTGAAACATAGAGATTCTTCACTATGATAACATTGGATCCAGGCTTAACTGATAGAGCAAGAGCTTCAGTCTTTAGCTCAAAGTGGGACTCTTTAGGTGCACCATCAATGTGAGTCTTAGTTGTTATGTACCTGTTGGTCACTTCCATTGTAACTTGCCCTCTTTGTGTTCTAGTGGTAGAAGCTCACTGATTCAGGTCTATATAGAAGTAAACCAGCAACCTAAGCTAACTTGCTTGGATGGTTCTAAAGATCCAACTATAATAGATAAGGAAGCCCAACTATATGTCGTACTAGGCGGACATTAAGCACTAATAAACTTTATTGTGGCTTGCTTTCTTCACAATAAGATATACATAAGCTTTGTTTGGATTATACTGAAAAAAAAGTGATGTCTGCTTTTGGCATTTTCTCTTTGGGTCTTAGTTGTTATGTACCTGTTGGTCACTTCCATTGTAACTTGCCCTCTTTGTGTTCTAGTGGTAGAAGCTCACTGATTCGAGTCTATATAGAAGTAAACCAGCAACCTAAGCTAACTTGCTTGGATTGTTCTAAAGATCCAACTATAATAGATAAGGAAGCCCAACTATATGTCGTACTAGGCGAACATTGAGCACTAATAAACTTTATTGTGGCTTGCTTTCTTCACAATAAGATATACATAAACTTCGTTTGGATTGTATTGAAAAAAGGGGATGTCTGTGCTTGGCGTTTTCTCTTTGGGTCTTAGTTGTTATGTACCTGTTGGTCACTTCCATTGTAACTTGCCCTCTTTGTGTTCTAGTGGTAGAAGCTCATTGATTCAGGTCTATATAGAAGTAAACCAGCAACCTAAGCTAACTTGCTTGGATTGTTCTAAAGATCCAACTATAATAGATAAGGAAGCCCAACTATATGTCGTACTAGGCAGACATTGAGCACTAATAAACTTTATTGTGGCTTGCTTTCTTCACAATAAGATATACATAAGCTTCGTTTGGATTGTACTGAAAAAAGGGGATGTCTGCGTTTGGCGTTTTCTCTTTGGGTCTTAGTTGTTATGTACCTGTTGGTCACTTCCATTATAACTTGCCCTCTTTGTGTTCTAGTGATAGAAGCTCATTGATTCAGGTCTATATAGAAGTAAGCCAGCAACCTAAGCTAACTTGCTTGGACTGTTCTAAATATCCAACTATAATAGATAAGGAAGCCCAACTATATGTCGTACTAGGCGGACATTGAGCACTAATAAACTTTATTGTGGCTTGCTTTCTTCACAATAAGATATACGTAAGCTTCGTTTGAATTGTATTGAAAAAAGGGGATGTTTGCATTTGGCATTTTCTCTTTGGGTCTCATGCACTGTTCACGAGACCCGCAAGTACAGAATTCAGCAAATTTTACTTTAAAATTGGGTCCCACAGCACTATTCACACATTTAAAAATTATTTTGCTACAATATTTTCAGCAATAAGTTTTCAGTTTTTAGTAATAAGCTGTATCCAAACAAACCCATAGTTGTGAATTTGTGAATGATATTTTATCCCAAAAAAGGAAGAAATTTTTTTTCTCTTGTTGGCCTCGTAACAATGAGAAAGTATATCCTGTTTCAATAATATTAAGTGTACATCTGGTTTGGTGTTTCTTCACCGAAAAATGATTGATACCTATCCAAAAAATCCAACTTAGTTTACTCCACCAACAAAAAAGGAAAAGACAGTCTTGCCCCTGAAATGTTTTCAAAGCCCACCACTTAGAGCATCCACAGCAGTGGAGCTAAATTTTTAGCAATTTAGCTCCACCAAAAGTTACTTTATCTAATTTACCTACACACATACTACAGCAGTGGATCTATTTTAGCTTTTAACACAATAAAATAATATATTCATCACAATAAAATAATATTTCTACTACAATAAAATAATAATATTTCTACTCCAATAAAATAATATATCACCACCACCACCACCACCACACAGCACAAACATCCTCCACCACCACCACCACCACCACACAGCACAAACATCCTCCACCAACACCACCACCACCACTAGCAGCAATCCACAGCAAAGAAAAAAAAAAAAAAAAAACCCAAATCCTCAATCCAGACCAAACCAAATCACCAACTGGAGACAAACCCAGCACAAATCAGAGACGAGAGCTTGATGAGTGAGAGAGATAAGAGCTTGCGACGGCGACGGACGGCATGGGCTGCGCTGGGACGACGACGGCGTGGAGAGCTTGATGAGTGAGAGAGATGAGAGCTTGCGACGGCGTGGGCTAGGCTGGGCTAGGCTCGGCTGGGACGGCGACGGACGGCGTGGGCTGGGGCTGGGGCTGGGATGGCGACGGTGATGAGTGCTTGATGGAGTGAGAGAGATGAGTGAGGGAGATGAGAGCTTGTGACGGTGTGGGCTGGGACGGCGACGGACGGTGTGGGCTGATCGGAGTGCTTGCTCTGATGTGCGGTGAAGAAATGGAAGAAAAGAGATGAGTGAGAGAGATGAGTGCTTGATCGGAGTGCTTGCTCTAATGTGCGGTGAAGAAATGGAAGAAAAGAGTGCGGTGAAGAAATAAGTTGAGTTTTATTATTTTAATCGGTAGTGGGATTAAATTTTTTTTTTTTTAGATGAGTGCTACAGTGCACATCTATAGATAGATGTGCATTGTAGCAAATAAGCTAAATTTTATAGATATGGCTCCATTGCTGCAAGCTCTTTTTGCTATATTGGTGGAGCTAAAAAGCTTTTGCAAATGCTCTTGTTGCTGTTTCACCTCCTACATCAAACCTTGAAATCAAACCTGGAAATTTCTTCAAACCCCTGCCACTTCACTCTCTCTTTATTACTCCTCAGTCCAACTACCTCTTCCATTTCCACCCCCACCTCCGCCATGGGTTCTCACAGCCACTGCCGAGCATCACCGATCCAACGAGACGGCATTTGTATCCTCTGAAAACTCGGAAAATCACACTATAGGGATTTTTTCAGGTTTTCCAGGTTTGTTTATTAGTTGATTACACTATAGGGATTTTTTCTCCCTTTTTATGTCTGTATTTTTATCTTAAAAATAAACACTACAGGGATTTACACAAAATAGTGTTTATTGTCTCAACAAAGATGATGACTCCTTTGTTCATAATATATTTAATACACCGTAAGGGGTTACTTTTTTTAAAAGATGTTATTTTGGTTTAGATTAAAGTTATGTTTTTGTTGTAGTTTCATGTGTAGAAACATAAAGCTTCTTTGTTTATTAGTTGATTACAAGTATTTGGTGGGTGTGCTTGAGTTTCAACCATTAAATTTTTAGGGTAAGATTGCTTTTTTTAGCTATGTATTTTAAAGATTGTTTCTTTTAGATGTGTCTAATTTTGTATTATATGCTGGCTTACTTGAAATTTTCAAATTTTGGTACTTTGCAGTGGTTTTTTGTTGTTCAGTATACCACTGGTAGTGGAATTGGAATAGTAACAGAGAGATGATGAATTATTGTAGTGGTGGCATTGGAGGAAATAGTGGCAGGGGCATATAGGAACCAATGGAGGGTTGTGATGGTGGTGAGATAAATATTGTTCATCTGCTCCTTCATTGCCAATATGCACAAAATCTCTGGTCTCTGGTGTTTTCTTTGTTTAGGATACATTGGGTTATACTTAGAAGTGCCTTGGATACATTGTGTTCTTGGGCTGTGATGTTTCTATTTCTTGAATAAGAATTATATATATATATATATATATAAAGTAAATAAAATAAAATTAAAAAAAAAAAAAAAAAAAAGATATTGAATTATGGAGTAAGTAGAGAATGAGATTTTTTTTTTTTTTTCCCATGTGATTTGGATTGGCATTCCCTTACTCTTTTCAATGAGAATGGTTTTACTAGTTTGAAGGTTTGAGCCGGGGAAGTGAATAAGAATGAATTTGTTCATTTTCATATCTCCCATGTGGGGATGGATCCTTCTCTTGGTCCTTGCAAACAAAAAGTGGTTGTTTTATTTAGAAGTGGTGTAGTATCATTTTATAATTTATTATTTTGTGTGATTTCAGGTGATATACTCAATGTGACATCAATTTATTTGATCAAGTGTCATCTATTAATGAAAGTTGTTCATTCATCCTTTACAAAATTTGCTGCGCATTTTGGCTTTTTGTTTGATCAATTTTCCTAATGCAGAATTATGGTGATCTTATGGCAATAAATGTGGGTAATGATCTTATGGCAATGAATGGAAATTGCTACCCAGTTGGGCTTTAGTAAGGATATGTATAGAAGGTCTTGTATTGTAAATAAAAAAATATCAATGAAATAAGTTACGTTTCCTTGTTATTCTAAACTAAACACTTTCCCCTCTTCTTGCTCACTATTCTGTAGAGTTTGGTTCCTTCGAAGAACCATTTCTTTCATCAAGAACCAATTAGGTTCTTAACAAGATGCAGTTTGTATAATGAGCTTGTAGGCTCTTTATTAGCAGTTTTAAGATGAATGGATTGTATTTGTACCTTAAATTAGTTAAACAATAATCTTTTCCGTTTCACTTTTGTTTCAGCCAAGTCATTCGTTCTATTACATGTTTCTAGCATATGGTTTGGTCAAATGCTTTAAAGATGATTAGATGATTGAAACCAATTATGCTTTCACAGCCAACGGGGGGTTTGGTTGAGTGGGTAAGGTTCGTTCACTTCGTGCACTACACCTAGGTTCGAATCCTGCTGCCCGCAGGAGTCCGTTGGTGGGCATCCTTAGTGGGGTAACTCCCCACACAGTGGTACAGGCGGGCTCCCGAGATCGGGCTACCCCATCCGAGGTCATTTGGCGCTCTGTCCGGGGGTGTAATATAGCCATAAAGGCCCCCATTTTTGTTTCTAAAAAAAAAAAAAAAAATTTATGCTTTCACGTGTTAGATTTATGGTTAAATGATTAAATTCACCATTTCCTAACAGCTTAAGCTTTTGGGACAATCGGTAATTTAACATGGTATCAGAGCAGGAGATCCTGAGTTCGATCTCTGGCTTTACTCTACCTCCCATTTAAACTGTTAAATTCCCACTTGTTGGGCCCCCACTTATTAAGGGGAAGTTTAGGCCCACAAGTGAGGGGGAGTGTTAGATTTATGGTTAAATGATTAAATTCACCATTTCCTAACAGCTTAAGCTTTTGGGACAATCGGTAATTTAACATCACGGATGGCCAATTAAAATCAACTAAAGGATCCTACCACTAAGTTTTTGAATTATGATTGATAGCGTTTTTGGACAAACTGATTACTTATTTAGAATTGTTCATTTCGATATAAGCCTTTTTCATAAATTTGGTTGCTTACAATTGAGAGTAAATAGTTGTGGCAAATAAGTACATTGAGGCAAAATCAAGTACACAATAGCCACTTAGTCAATTACATTCAAGTAACGGTAGAAATAAGTAATGCTTCTCAGCGCATCAACTCAAGCATCACAAGCACAGAAGCTCACAAGACATAACTCAGCAACAGGCAGCAACTCATCTCAGCAATCTTCTCAACCGCACATATGTACCAGCATGCTTTCCATAATGATCCTAACAAACGAACAACTTGAAATTTAAATATAATAATTTCCATAATAACTCAACCAACCATGAACATATGCACACTCAACTAGATCTCATACCCATTCTTTGGGTATAATCATTTCCATAATAACAACCAAGCTAACACTAAAAAAAGAAGACTGGAAATTTTTTGTTGTTGAGCACTTATACCTTAGATGGAGGTCTTAGAAAGACATTATCTCATAGAATCAATTCCTTTGGCAAACTCGACAAAACAAAAACATCACATTCTTGCACCAATGACATTCAAATTTTATAGAGATCAAATTCAGAAATAAAGAGCAAGAACACAGACTACCACAAACAAGATAATTATTACTCCCACGGCACAACACCACAACGTACAAGCATACTATGCAATACAATGACAATACAAAAGCATTGAAATAATGTGTTTGTTTAGGGTATGTGGGTCCTACCACATGCCCTCACTGGAAGCTAGGGTGGGACCTTAGTCCTATACAGTGAATGCCTCCAAATGAAGCTTTTGTCTCCTAGTAGCAACAAACAATGTGTCCCCTCTGACTCTGAGTCTTCTTGTGGGTCCCACCTCTCTCTTTTTTTTTAAATTATTTTTTGTTATAAACAAAAAAACAAAAAGCCTTCGCTTTGCTTTGCAGTGTGGGGCACCGTTGATCCACTGCTACACATCAGCTTCACATGTGATGGTCTGCACATCTCTGTGTACATGTGTCCAGAAACAGTAACTAGGTGCACGTGCATCTGTGGGGCCTAATAATCAAACGGTCTCTTTTTGGACACCTGGAATGTCAACTTGTTGATGAGAGTTCTCATGATGATATTCATATGATGATATCTCTACTATTTGACTTTACCCTTTGTTTTTTTACATGTGGGAATTTACATTGAGGTCTGGGTAAAAGTTTGACAAGGAGTAGTTTGACCTTGAATTAGGTTAGGAGGACACGTGCCTACATGATGTCATAATGTTTAGATCGTGAAGATGATCAAGAAATTCTAACAATGATCAAGAATTTGAAAATTCTAACAATGATCAAGAAAATTAATATGTACTAGAGCTGCTTTCGTTCCTAAAGGACTTAATTTATCAAATTGTATATGAGTTCATGATAAAGAAAATTGAATATATACTATTAGTACTAAGAAGCAAGTGGCCCCACAACTAGCATTCCCTTTACCTTCAAAAAATTGAATATGATTTTGCCTATATTGAACAAAAGAAGTCCTTTGTAAGGTTAAAATTAAACAAAAGAAAATGTAAAATCCAAAGGCCATCTCCAAGATTATTTTCAAATTGTCCAAATGGTAGAACTTTTAATTTATTGTACTTTTTAGATCACAAGGGTTTTCTTCGGAACTCAGTTGCATTCCAAGTTTAATTTTATAGTTGTGCGTACCCAAAATAGGACTCTTGGGCCTAACCCCTATTTGGGCTCACAATCTATTTGTTTTGTGGGCTTTCGAGTTTCCTACCGTGGGTGGTTTGATGCTCGGCTGACCCAGATGCGCTCTTATCTCCCCAAGTTTCACTCTCTTCCTCACAGAGTTGCTTCGTTGCTCTCCCAGAGTGTTTTCTCTCTTCTCTTAGTGTTCTCTCTAGAATTGCCCACCCCTTTTTCCTCATTCTCTTCTCCTATTTATAGGCTGCGATAAGTGGAGGTGTTATGATTATTTTTTATTATAAATGGAAATGATGGTCCAATTCCATCGTGTTTAAGTGGGTGTTTAGGTGGGAGTGGGATGTAGTATGAGTGACCTTGGAAATGGTTCCCACCTCAGTAGGGTTGCTCGGTAGAGATACGCCCTAAGGCACTGCCGGGCAGCCGAGAGATGGTACCCCGAGCAGTTGGCTCTTGGGTTGGGAAATGGTCCACTGGGCGTGATCCAAGTGACGTGACATGTACTGATGAAGATCATTTGCCTAAATGGACTTTGAGGCGGCCTGAGGCTTGGACCTATGGGCGGTATGGGCCGTACTGTTGGGTTGGGGTTCAAGGCCCAAATGGGTCTGAACGCCCTAGTGTCGTACAATAGTATTCACCCAAAATTATATTCTCAAGATTTTGACTTTAATCATTGTCACCAGCTGAATCAAGAGCATTTTCTTAAAAATTCATTACTAGTCTAGCCTAATCATGAAAAATAAAATATTGTGAATGAACAACTTGAACACACAGAACTCATAATTTTATACTAACACAACCAGAGACTTAAGCTAAGAAAAGACAAAGGAAGAGATAGATTGAATACCTTAGAGCAAACTCTTAGAAAGAGACTATTTATTGGAATGAATTCCTTCAGCAAACCCAACAAAACAGAAGCATCATGTCCCTGCACCAATACCAAATTCAAAGAGATCCAAATCAGTTTCAATACCCTGATGAGTTTTTTTTCAGCTCTTTGTTTCACAAATCTGGGATATATATATCAAAAATAAATATCTTGTTTAGGTTATCACATATTCAACATGTTTCAAGTTCTAGTATTCCTACCTTTCTCCTTTCCACACTCAAATGTTCCTTTGCCTTTTTAAAAAAAAAAAAATTTAATTTTTGTGATAAGTGAAAAACTTGTAATTAGTTGCAAATAAATAAGAAGAAAATGAAAAAGAAGATGTGAAATAAGCACTAAAAAGAAACAAATAGAAAGGGAAAATTACTCATTTGCGTCGTTGGGTGTTAAAATCGGTGAGTGAGAAAGTGGCGTAGGTTCTCCAAACTGAAGGTGACGCTAGAAAAAAGAGTAAAGGTGATTTTCAGAGTTTTCAGAGGATACAAAGGCTGATCTCGTTGGATCGGTGATGCTCAGCAGTGGCTGTGAGAACCCATGGCGGAGGTGGGGGTGGAAATGGAAGAGGTAGTTGGACTGAGGAGTAATCCGTGTGATTTTGGGAATTAGATTTGAAAGAGAGAGAGTGAAGTGGCAAGAGTTTGAAAAAATTTCCAGGTTTGATTTCAAGGTTTGATGTAAGAGAGGTGAAAGAGCAATAAGTGGCGGGCTTTGAAAACATTTCAGGGCAAGACTGTTTTTGTTGGTGGAGTAAACTGAGTTGGATTTTTTTTTGGACAGATGTCAATCATTTATTGGTGAAGAAACACTGAACCAGATGCTAACTTGTTATTATTGAAACATGATATACTTTCTCCATAATAACGTGATAAAAACAATTTTTTTTTTTTTTGAGAAACAGTGAAAAACGAACAAATTGAGGGGCTTTGAACCCCGATTTCAAGAGGAGGATTTTTGAGATGGCAGTTAATCACCGACCTTTAATCATGGTCATCACTGAAACCAAGATTGGAGGTGACAGAGCGGGAAGAATAATTGAAGGGCTTCCCTTTGATGGGTCCATTACTACGGATACCATAGGTTTTGCTGGTGGACCTTGGTTGCTGTGGAAAAAGGAAGATGCTGAGGTGAATTTGCTTGCTTCCACAGAACAAGAAATCCATGCGACCGTCAAGGTATGTTCCTCGAATCAATCTTGCTTTATTTCAGTTATATATGCTAGTCCTAGATAGTTGAAAGGCGTATTTTGTGGTCTAATTTATCTAAAGTTGCCAAATTACATGACCTTCCCTGGCTTCTATTGGGAGACTTTAATGAAGTGCTATGTGGGGAGGATAATTATGGGGGTAGGCAAGTGACTATCAACAGAGCCTTAGAATTTAAGGAGTGCATTGATAATTGCAATATGATTGATCTAGGCTTTGCTGGTCCGAAGTATACTTGGACTAACAAAAGACTTGTAGCGGATCTTATCTTAGAAAGGATTAACAGGTGCTTCGCTAATCTTGGATGGCGCATTATGTACCCTAAAGCAATTGTTACCCATCTGCCTCATACTTTTTCTGATCATCACCCTGTATTAGTGGAGTTGAATAGGTTTTCCCCCAATGCCTCGAATAGGCCATTCCGTTTCCAAACCATGTGGTTGCTCCACCCGGATTTTCCCAGAGTGGTCTAGGATGCTTGGGCTGAAGATTTTGGTCTCCATGAGGCAATAGAAAATTTTACAGAGAGGGTAAGGAAGTGGAATACAGAGGTATTTGGCAATGTTTTTGCTAAGAAGAGAAGAGTGCTTGCTAGAATTAATGGGGTGCAGAAAAGTCTTGCCACTAGTCCCAGCAAGTCCCTTCTTCAGCTAGAAAAGCAATTGATCGAAGAATATGCTTCAATCTTGCTTCAGGAGGAGGAGTTTTGGGCCCTAAAATCCAAATTGAATGCTACCACTTTTGGAGATCGAAATACTGCCTTTTTTCACGTATCAACAGTTGTCCGTAGGCACAGAAACAAAATTAGAGGCATCAGAGATAGGGTGGGGGAATGGATATTTGAGGAAGACAAAATCAGGGAACACATTCAGAAGGGTTTCTCTGACCTGTACTCCACGGGTATGGAAGTGTCTATGCTCAGTTCTAATGTATCATATTTCTCTTGTTGAGTCCTTTCGGAAAAGGAGCAGGATAATTTAGGCAGAGAGGTATCGGAGGAGGATATCAAGGAAGGATTGTGGGCTTTAAAGGCATTCAAGGCTCCAGGCCGGACGGTCTTCATGCTGGTTTTTTCCAACACTTCTGGCATGATGTCAAGCACTCTATTTGCACAAAAATTAAGAACATATTTACATACAGTTCAGTGCCAGCTTACTTGAATGAAAATCTCATCACCCTTATTCCTAAATGTAAAAATCCGGAGTTCATTTCCCAATACAGACCTATTAGTTTGTCCAATTCGATCTACAAAGTGGTTTCCAAAATCATAATTGGCCGCATTAGACCACTTCTAAGTAATCTTATATCGCCTATGCAAGCTGTTTTCATTCCTGGAAGAAGAGGGTTAGACAATGTCCTAATTGCCCAAGAATTAATCTATGCTCTAGACAGGAAAAAGGGGAAGGAAGGGTTCATGGCCATCAAGGTTGACTTAGAAAAGGCATATGACGGATTAGAATTGTGTTTCATTTACAAGGTTCTTCAAGCTTTTCATTTTCCCCTTAATATCACCAAGCTTATTACGAGTTGTATCACTTCAACAAGCATTTCTATCCTTGTTAATGGAAGCAAATTGGAAAGTTTTCACCCATCGCGTGGCATTAGACAAGGAGATCCCCTGTCTCCTTATATTTTTATCATGTGTGTGGAATATTTAACTCGTCTCATTAAAGGAAAATGTGTGGATGGTAGCTGGCTTCCCTTTAAGGCGTCTCAAGAGAATGTTGGTATCTCTCACCTCATTTTTGCGGACGATTTAATATTGTTTGCAAAGGTCAATAATAGAAATTGTTAAGCCATTTCAGAAGTTCTACAAACCTTTTGCTTGGAATCTGGGCAAAAAGTGAGCATGGAAAAGTCTAGGATCTATTTCTCGCCCAATGTTGACCAGAGGATGAAGGAAAATGTTTGTGAGAAGCTTGGTATTCATGCCTCATCAGATTTTGGGAAGTATCTTGGATTTCTAATTTGACATAGAGGATCAGATAGAAACAGATTCAAGTTTGTTGTTGAAAGGATTATGTCCAAACTAGCTAGTTGGAAAGCTAGTTTTTGTCCTTTACTGGTAGAATAGTCTTAATAAAATCTGTCATGTCCGCTATTCCTACATAAGTGATGCAGGGAGCAGCTCTTCCATCGCACTTGTGTGAGAAATTGGATAGGGTCAATAGAAATTTCCTTTGGGGTATGATAGATGAGAAAAGAAAGATTCATCTTGTTGGTTGGAACAAGATTCTTAAATCCAAGGAAGAAGGGGGTCTTGGAATTCAGGCCTCAAGGGGAAAAATATTGCTATGCTTGCTAAGTTAAATTGGAGAATGCTCTAAGAGAAGGAAGCGTTATTGGCCAAAGTGATTCTTAACAAATATTGTTCAGCTTCAAGGAGAAGAGCTAATGATCCTGATAGGTAGCCCTCTTCACCAAATTGGCAAGCTATTAAATTTGGTTTCCCTACTTTTGCTAGAGGCATTGGGATGAGAATAGGGAATGGTGAGAAAACCAGTGTTTGGTATGATAGGTGAGTGAAAGGAAAGACCTTAAGGGAACTTATTGAAGGTCCTCTGCCCCTAACAGAAGGTAGTTTAAAAGTGGCTGATCTGATCCAAAATCAAGCTTGGAACTGGAATTTAATTTCTTTTGATCTCTCACAAGCCATCAAAGATTGTATTAGAGCAACGCCTCTTCAAATTTTTAATCAAGGGGAGGATTCAATTATTTGGGCTGAGTCTAAGGATGGTGAGTTCTCCACAAATTCTGCTTACTGTTTAGCCAACTCGGAGCAACCTGTAGTTAACTCCTTCCAAGGATCCTGGATTTGGAAAATTGATATGCTTCCAAAAATAGTGCATTTCATGTGGCTTTGCCACCATAATAGCATTCCGGTAAGAGGAGTGTTGGCTTTGAGGGGTATTAATTGCTGCACAAAATGTTAATGATCAGGAGGAGACAATAATCCATACTCTAAGGGACTGCAATTTTGCTCGCATGTTTTGGGATAAAATTAGTGTGCCTCCTATACTCAGATATACCTTTGATGCAAGTATGTGTGATTGGTTCAAAGTTAACTATCAAAGCAGCGTTGTCCATCACTCTGCTATACCGTGGAGTATACTTTTTCCTTTTGCGGTCTGGTTTCTTTGGAAGCACAGGAATAAGGTTTGCTTTGAAAATACTCCTCTCAATCTTGTTCTCCATAAGACATGTTTTAGTCAGGCTTTGGAGTATTTTTATGGAGTGGCGAAAATCAGGAGCCAAATTCTGAGGGTGACAATTCCTATAAGATGGCTGAAACCTCCTATGAATTGGCAGAAACTTAATACGGATGGGGCATCATTTGGAAATCCAGGAAAGGCTGGTGGGGGTGGAGTGATTAGAGATAGTGCAGGTAGATGGGTGAAGGGATTTTCAAGGTCTATAGGACTTGCAACAAATGTGGTGGCTGAATGTTAGGCTCTTTGAGATGGGCTGCAATTGGCAAACCAGCTGGGTATTCAAAATATTGTAGTCGAACTTGATGCCAAAATTATTGTGGATATATTGCAATCAAACCAAGAAACTAATAACTCTTTCTCCCCTCTTCTTATGGACTGCAGATTACTCCTAAGGAATTTTCCTCAGAGCAGGGTGAGACATGTCTTTAGGGAAGCAAATTTCTGTGCTGATGCTATGGCTAAAAGGGGTGTGTCACAAGCTGAGGATTTTGTTGTATTTGATTTTCCTCCATCTGAAGATGTAACCTCTTTTGTAAATTCGGATATGTATGGTTTGTATTATGGTAGACTCACTACTGTCACTACTGCTACATTGGCCATTCTGGCTAGCTAATTATTAATGATATTTCCTTTTAACCAAAAAAAAAAAAAATTGTTACTTCCAATAATAAAATAAAAAAGTACGAGAAACCAAACCATTAATATAGGTATAGGTACAACACCACAGACAAAAGGAGTTCTTTAAGGAAAACGGTATATGACAAATGTGGAATCAAATGTTGCAACTCTCCAGCAAGAAGGGACGATTCTCAATTAAGACCTTGTTCATTATAAAGAAGGATTCGTTCGGTCAGGTGCTAATACTATTGGCCAATTTTATTTCATTTTATTTTTCAATTTTAGAACCAGCTTCAAAGGGGAAAATGTTGGGTATGTTTGGTAATCATTTTTTTTCTTCTTATTTTCTATTTCTAAAAACAATTTATTTATTTATTTTTGAGACTAAAAAACATGTTTGACAACCCAAAATTGACAGAAAACAAAAACTGTTCTTAAAACTCAATTTGTGAAAAAAACTGAAAATATGCAAAAGACTATTTTCAGTTTCTAATTTTCAAAAGTCAATGAAAATACGCATTTAATTTAATGAATCTGTCTCATTTAATGAGTTAGTATTAGAGTTCAAATCCTAGTAACAACATATTTTAGTATTTTCTATTTTTTCTTCAAAAAACTATTTTTTTAATTTCAACTAACCAAACATGTTTTTGATTTCAAAAATATAAGAAAATTGTTTTTTCTTTATATTCCCAAAAACAAGTTTTTGAAACTAGAAAACAAAAACTGTTACCAAACATAACCTTAAGTTGATAACGATGACTGGTAGTTGGTACCGTACAACTTCAACAAATATTAAATAAATGTCTCATTTAAATAATTTTATAAAAAAAAAAACTAACAATCAACACATCAATCTATAAAATTTATGCGATAAAATTTGGTACATCTACCATTATTCTTTAAATGAAATAAGTAACAACTTGGGGAAAGAATAGCCACCTAGTGAACCTTAAATGAGACTCAGCACACATCTGCACTACAAACACTTATACAATCTAATTAAATTTATACAATTTGAGGAATCATAAGATCCCTCACTTCAAATCTTGAAGTCCTCATCAAGTCTAATGTTATGCTGCAGTACACTCGAGCCACGAGGTGTTACTAACCTGGCTTTAATACCAATTGTAACAACCCAAGAAAGCGCTAACCACTATTATGCTATACCTTAAAAGAACTAGACAAATTACAATTAAGTGCCTCATAATCACTTATATACTCAACATCCACCTAGTAAACTCTTGAGTAGAACATAAGCCACATTTACATAACACACACTCATACAATCCAAACAAATCTACACAATTTGCAGTATCACAATATATAACTTGAACAAACAATTATATTCAAATTAAATTACAGGAAGTGACTTGTTAAATCTTAATTGCTGTTAGAAGGCTTTTATCAACTGATTCAAATCATTGACGTGGAAGCTTGCAAAGTAATTCTTTGAAATGTACCCATGCTAGAGCTTGCTCGAGTGAGATACAAGTGAATATGGGTGAAGTCATGGAAGAGCTTGCTTGATTGTTACTCAAGAGTCACTCGAGCGAGATGGTAAACCTGCTTGAGTGAGGTGCTCAAGCAAGGTCATAATCGCTCAAACTAAGGCAATTGCAGTGAGTGAAAATTCTACAAAAGTTTGCAGAAAAACAAGGGAAAGATGATTTTTCAGTTCCTAATGGCTAGTAACAGCCAAGGCAACTTTTTGGAGTGTTTGTATAAACCAAAGTGATATTTCAAGTGTGTCTTTTGAAAAGCAACTCTTCATTGTTTATAAATAGACTTTCATATTCAGTATTTTACATATTTTTGCACACCCATTCGAAAAATTCACAGAATTTTCCAAGTTTACTTCTTGAATAATTCTGGTTTAGTTGTAATATGGAGATGAATTTGCTTGTAACCCTTTAGCAAACAAACATGGAGTGGGTGCAAATATTTTTTTAAATTAACGATACACTTGTGCCTCTAACCCTTCAATTTTTATGTTCAATGTTTTTCCGTATATTCCCCATTAAGTCCAGGAACTTTGTTTCCCGATCCCCACTATGTCTTTGTTCAAGTGAGTGTTAAGTTCGCTCAAGCCATTAAAACATAGCTTTTATTTCTTAAAAAAAAAAAAAAAAAAATTTCCATTATTCAACCATTAAGGTATGATCACTCACATATTTCAACTTACACTTGTATACATCTCTCGATTCTTCACTAGAAATATGCTTTTCACTTGAAATCCTTTCAATGTACCCATGATATTTTGTTTTATGGAAAATACTTTTGTATTTAAATAATACCTAAGAAAATCTTTTTTTGTTGACTTTTAGTTTGAATTTAGAAGTGGTGCACCAGGTGCATGTAGAGCATAGGATTGAAGTCTATATTATATAGACTTCACTATATATATATATATATATATATATATATATATATAGCCCACTTATACCTACTTGGCTATTTTGATTGTTTTCTATTTGGCTTTTTTCTTTTTCTTTTTTAAATTGTTTTCTCCAGGAGTTTCATGCCGCGGGTGGGCTGTTTAGTAGCAAAAGAAGCTTTTTTTAATAGATGTTATGGGATTTAAATTTATAGTATTCACTCTATAATGATTATTTTTTATCATTAAATCGATATACCAATCAATTTTTGGTGTAAGTGTGATTCAAGCCAGATCCTTTATTTGAGAACAAAAAATTTTGTTAGTTGAGTTAATTGGAATCCTAAGACAAAAAACACTTGTTAAATGGTCTTTTTTTTTTTTTTTTTTTTTTTGATAATGAGGATCATTTGGTTAGGCTAACTGCGTATTGATTGTTTTATTTTTTTTGCATTTATGTTTTATATAAATCTTTTATATTTAACTAGTTTGTAACCTTATGCATATGCATGGATATACTTAAAAGATATACATTAAGATACATAATATAATTCTTACATTTATAATTTAAATATTATTAATAGTCATTATTATATATATTTTTTAACTCTTTAAAAAGTCTTGTAAGAATATTATTAGGTAGAAAATGTAAATTGTCCATTTTAAAATTTTTTATGTTTATTAATTATAGACTCTTTGGTTTTTATACGCAATAACTCACTTGGATGGATATTTATGTTGCGGTCCCACATTTGACTCCAAAATTAAGAAATAAAACTCTCTCTAAAAATAAATAAGGGTAAATTGTAAATTACACTCCTAAAGTTTGGAGTATTTGGATTTTACACCTTAAAGTTTTAGAATTTGAATTTTATCCCCTAAAGTTTGGAGTGTTTGGATTTTACACCATGATATTTCAGAATTTGAATTTTACCTCCTAAAGTTTGGAAGTGTTGGGATTTTGTACCTCCAAATTTTGAAACTTTAGAGAATAAAATCCAAACACCCAAAACTTTGGAGAACAAAATCCAAACACTCTTAAAATATAGGGGGGTAAAATTCAAATTCTGAAACGTCAGAGTGTAAAATCTAAACACCTCCAAATTTCAGGGGGTAAAATCCAAATTCTAAAACTTCAGAATGTAAAATCCAATCACCCCCAAACTTTAGAGGTGTAATTTACAATTTATCCAATAAATAATTTAAGACGCACGACACAAAATTGTACTTCAATTGTAGAATTTAATTGAATTTTCTCTCAGTTTTACCTGTTAATATATATATATATATATATAATTTGAAAGCTATACCCGGTGCTAATTTAAGTTACAATTATACCCACTGCTAAACGTTTGACCACTTTATACTATTATTAAAGAGTTTTTCATATTTCAATTATGAAAGAAATTGTTAAATATCTCTAGGATCGGTTTGCCAATTGTCTCACATTGCCAACAATACTTCTATCTCTATGTTCTTGTTCATGACGTGAACAAGAGATGATAAGGGTAATTTTGTAATT
Source organism: Quercus tomentella (assembly GCA_028535165.1). Lineage (NCBI taxonomy): Eukaryota > Viridiplantae > Streptophyta > Magnoliopsida > Fagales > Fagaceae > Quercus > Quercus tomentella. The sequence goes on from JAPQVY010000155.1 coordinate 81,811,719, forward strand.
AACCCATGACGAAACAAAAAGGCGACGGACATAACAAGGTTGTCAACTTCACTCATGAGAGACAACCTTGTTGTAAAGTCTACAACTCCACCCCATACCTGATGGCTGCATCTTGGGCATAGTAAGCTGAAGACAGTAAGCTGAAGACAGTAAGCTGGAGAGAGTAAGCTGAAGACAGTAAGCTAAAGAGAATAAGCTGAAGGGGATATATGAATCTCTGATGACCCTGACGAGGGAGTAGGCGAAGCTGATGACCCCAGCGAGGAAGTAGGCGAAGCTGACGACCCCGATGAGGGAGTAGGCGAAGCTGACGACCCTGATGTGGCATGAAGCAACGTTCCAATCAAACCCGTCAGCCTCACTTTTGTCCATTGGCAAGTGACGGTAGGGAATCAAGATGACGAGGTAGTAGGCGAAGTTGACGACCCTGATGTGGCATGAAGCAACGTTCCAATCAAACCCGTCAGCCTCACTTTTGTCCATTGGCAAGTGACGGTAGGGAATCAAGAACTTTAGGGCGACAGGGTCAACTCGTTGACGTTGGAAAGCTGACGGCTCAAGGCTGTAGGGGACGCACAAAGCTGACGGTTCCGACATAACCTTGACTTGGCTTCCACGCATGGGTGTATAAGGAAATATCTTGCACATCACGCTCAGTGTTAAACTCCTACAAGGAAAGGATTCCGCAAAATACACTCACAAAGACTCCTATAAGGAAAAGACTTCTACAACAAGAAAAAGAGGTCAACCCTCTACTACTATAAAAACCCCAATACCCTCACTAGCCAAAGTACGCATAATTTACCCGCTCTAGCACTTTAGAGTTGTGAGAAGTTTTAACTTGACCTTCGAAGGGTATTTGGCCAGCACCATACTGGTGCTCTCTGCGAGGTCTTTTCTTTTTGTGTTGTGCAGGCGTTGTTTCGAGCACGTGAGGGCCGTGTAGCTCACTGACGATTTTTCGATATCATCAGTTGGCGCCGTCTGTGGGAACGAAGTGCACTTTAGCCTATTGCTTCCCGGACAAGGAGTTGTATGGTACTTACTCGCTCAATGGCAATTACCAACAACGTTTAGGGAGACGAGCCGCGACCCACTGCCCTGGAAAGGCAGGTCCAAACCCTCATGGCAATAGTGGAACGTCTCACCAAACAGAATCAGGACCTTGAAGAATAGCTACGGCAGAAGAACGCCGCTATGGGTACCCAAGAGGAAAATCAAAAAGGTACCAGTGCCGAACGAAGAGACCAAGAGGGGCCGGAAGGTAGTAATGCCCCAAGCAGACCAAAGCGACAAGATATGAGCCGTCCATCCATCACTGATATGGCTCCACCCACATTGTCGCGGAGATGCAGGCGATGAAGGAACAGATGGACGTCATGATGAATGCCCTCAAAGGACGGGTGTCCAGCGACCTTGATGATCTAGTCCACCGAACCGACTCGCCGTTCACCGCGTTCGTCAACTCCTTCCCCCTTCCACCAAAGTTCCGTATGCCGCAGGTGGAAAACTATGACGGAAACAAAGACCCTCTAGATCATTTGGAGTCCTTCAAGACCCTGATGCACCTTCAGGGGGTACCCGACGAGATCATGTGCAAAGCTTTCCCCACCACGCTGAAGGGTCCCGCAAGGATATGGTTTAGTAGGCTGACGCCTAACTCCATCAGTACTTTCAAGGAGCTAAGCGCCCAGTTTGCTTTGCACTTCATCGGGGGACACAGGTATAAAAAGTCTACAGCATGCTTGATAAGCATCAAGCAGCGGGAAGATGAGACGCTAAGGTCTTACATAGCACGCTTTAACAAAGAGGCACTTTCAATTGATGAAGCTGACGACAAGATACTTGTAGCTGCTTTCACAAATGGGCTGCGGAAGGGTAAGTTCCTATTTTCACTATACAAGAACGACCCGAAGACTATGTCGGACGTGCTTTACAGGGCAACCAAGTACATGAATGCTGAAGACGCGCTTCTGACTTGAGAGAAGAGAGAAAGGCAGGAGGATACGCGACAGGACAGAGGGCGAAAGATGGCAAGAACTGAAGAGCAGCACCCCTTTATTTCTAGTTTACCTTAGTGAATTTTAGCTATACTCCTCAATTTTTCTATTTACTTTAGTTTTTGCTACAATAACTCTTTTAAAGCCCAAAGGGCAGGTCTTCGTTTTCTTTTTAAGAACTACTTTTTCTATGAATGCATGGTTTATTATAATAAGAGGAGTTTATTCTCGCATGGCCAAAGTCGCCTACGGGTGGACGATTACTACGCTAAGTTACCTACAGGTAGACGCATGGCCAAAGTCGCCTACGGGTGAACGGTCACTACGTTAAGTCACCTACGGGTAGACACATGGCCAAAGTCACCTATGGGTGGATGGTTACTACGTTAAGTCACCTACGGGTAGACGCGTGACCGAAGTTGACTATGGGTGGATGATCACCATATTAAGTCGCCTACAAGTAGATGACCAAAAAGGTGACGAGGCACCAAAATTTATTCACCTCAATTAGTCCACGACCCCAAGTGAATAACTCACAAGGTGACAGGGTACCAACACTTAGTCACCTCAACAAAGTGGACGAGTCTACTGCTAAGTCCACGAAGTGGACAAATTTATTATTAAGTCCACAAAGTGGACGAGTCTACTACAAAGTCCACAAAGTGGACGAGTCTGCTGCTAAGTCCACAAAGTGGACGAGTCTGCTGCTAAGTCCACAAAGTGGACGAGTCTACTATAAAGTCCATAAAGTGGATAAGTCTACTGCTAAGACCACGAAGTGGACGAATTTAGTACTAAGTCCACAAAGTGGATGAGTCTACTACAAAGTCCACAAAGTGGACGAGTCTACTACTAAGTCCACGAAGTGGACGAATTTATTACTAAGTCCACAAAGCGGACGAGTCTACTACTAAATCCACAAAGTGAACGAGTTTACTGCTAAGTCCACAAAGTGGACGAATTACCAAGTCTACAAAGTAGACGAGCCTAGGACCACGAAGTGGACGGGCCTATCACCAAAGTCTACAAAGTAGACGAGTTTAATATAAGTCCAAAAGTTGGATAAAAACCATTACCAAGCTTACAAAGCAAACCAGCCTGAGTTCACAAAGTGGACGAGCATATTACCAAGTCTACGAAGTAGACGAGCCTAAGTCCACAAAGTGGACGACCCCACAAAAGTGGACGAGATTATTACTAAATCCACAAAGTGAGTGACCTTATTACAAAGTCCACAAGACAGTGGATAGATCCACCACAAATGGACGGACCTAAACACAGACAGGTCCGTAATTTGGTTCATCCCACGAAGATGGGTTAATAAAATAAAGGCCACAAAACAATAGTTGGATCCACAACAAATGGACGGACCTAACTAAGCAGACGGGTCCATGATTAAGTCCGTAAGCAGGGTCATCCCGTCAGGATAAGGTTACAGACCACAACAAACAGATGGATCTATAACTAAATAGACGGGTGCGTCTCTAAACTTGTGAAAACATATCTTGAGGCATCACACATAAATGACCCTTCCACGACATTAACTCCATAACCCGTCAGCTAAAGCTGACGAGGCTATGGAGTAGGGGGCAGCTGATAAGGGTAATTTTGTAATTAACCCATGATGAAACAAAAAGGCGACGGACATAACAAGGTTGTCAACTTCACTCATGAGAGACAACCTTGTTGTAAAGTCTACAGCTCCACCCCATACTTGACGGCTGCATCTTGGGCATAGTAAGCTGAAGAGAATAAGCTGAAGGGGATATATGAATCTTTGACGACCCTGACAAGGGAGTAGGCGAAGCTGATGACCCCAGCGAGGAAGTAGGCGAAGCTGACGACCCCGATGAGGGAGTAGGCGAAGCTGACGACCCTGATGTGGCGTGAAGTGACATTCCAATCAAACCCGTCAGCCTCACTTTTGTCCATTGGCAAGTGACGGTTGGGAATTAAGAACTTTAGGGCAACGGGGTCAACTCGTTGACGTTGGAAAGCTGACGGCTCAAGGCTGTAGGGGACGCACAAAGCTGACGGTTCCGACATAACCTTGACTTGGCTTCCACGCATGGGTATATAAGGAAATATCTTGCACATCATGCTCAGTGTTAAACTCCTACAAGGAAAGGATTTCGCAAAATACACTCACAAAGACTCCTATAAGGAAAATACTTCTACAACAAGAAAAAGAGGTCAACCCTTTACTACTATAAAAGCCTCAATACCCTCATTAGCCAAGGTACGCATAATTTACCCGCTCTAGCACTTTAGAGTTGTGAGAAGTTCTAACTTGACCTTCGGAGGGTATTTGGCCGGCACCACACCTGTGCTCTCTGCGAGGTCTTCTCTTTTTATGTTGTGCAGGCGTTGTTTCGAGCACGTGAGGGCCGTGTAGCTCACTGACGATTTTTCGACATCATCAAGAGAGATTTTACATTCACTACTACACTTAACTTAAAAGGGGTCAACCAGCCAATATAAAAGGTTGCAATTCCCTTTGTAACAGCCAACTTGGCTAATAGGCTGTGCCATAAATGGGTGAGCTTTTTTGAAGGAATACCGAAGTTCTAACTTCTCTACACATAGTGGGCACACCTAACCATGCATCTCTCTAGTAGTTCTCAACTATGTTCTTACTAGTTAATAGGTTGTGTGACTATCGAGCATACCTGTAGAAAAAGTTGGGTGCACAATACCAAATATTCTTAAAAGACAAGTATAGACATCCTGAAAGTGTCTCGTTACTCAATTAACCACGTCAGATTAAGCAACTCTAATCCCTCTCGAACAACCTAGAACTATGCTTAATCTCCACAAACATGATGTATGAACAATTAGGGAGTGTTTAGTAGGGGTGTTTAAACAACAGTTTTCAGTATTTAAACACGTATTTTCACAACACTTTTTAACCTATACGTATTTCTATAACACTTAAATAACGATACTAGAAATCTCTAACCAAATAGGCCCTTATATAACAACACACAAAAAATTATAATAAGAACCATATTGACTGCCATTCAAATGTATGGACCAAATTGACAATTATTTCAAAATATAGGGACCAAAATGGTATATTTGCTTTTAAATCTTTGGCAACCTAGGGCCTTAACATGAGAAAATTTAAAATTAAAATGATTGTAAAGCCGAAAGTTTCTTCACTCCTAGAAACTTATTTGAAAAAAGAAACTACTTGCTAGTTAAATTAATTTCTTTTGTCAAATACTCTAATCTTGATTTTATTTTATTTTTAGCAACAAGTGAGAGGGATTTAAACCAAATTCTCCTCCATTGAAGAATCAAATAAAAGCATTAGCTCTAGGCACCTCTGTAAAACATTTTAAGTGTTTATTTGAGAACAACTTATTTAGCTTTTTGCTAAAAAAAATTTGCTAAAAGTGTGTTAAATTATACTTGTATTTTGAAAAAGTGAGAAAAAGTTTTTTAAAAAAAGTTTTAAAAAACTATACATAAAAGCTAAAAAGTTAAAAGCCAAGCTTATATGCTCTAGCCAAACAGACACTAAATCTAGTAATATATGGCGATAAGCTGGACTCAGTGAGTTGGGAAATTTTTTTGGGAATTGTTTAAAAAAAGTTATGCTTAATGAGCAATCTTTTGATTTTTGACTGCTTTAAGAAATTCATCCTCTTAGTTTTTCTTTGTTTTAGTGCGTCTTACCGTGTTTGATTATGCCGAGAACCTTGTAACTTAATAGCATAACCTAATGTTTCTAAGTTCTAATTCAAATCTCTCTCCTCCACGACTTGATTCTTGTCAATTAAATTGCCAAAAGTATCTGGATTAAAAACAAATAAATTGCCAGAAGTATCTTGTATGCATACGTAAGATGTCCACGTGAAAGGGTATTTATTATATAACAACAATATCCATTACCACAACAACAAATAACGATAAACGGGGAATTTTCATTCCCTTTTATTTATCAAACAAAATGAGTTTTATTTATTTTATACTATATTTTATTTTATTTTTCTTCTCATTCACTCATCTGCAATCTTAACACCACGAAACAGTCCAACAAAAGCTGAGGGAATGTTCTCCAAACCAAGTGTGATGTCTTCAAGTGCCTGCATATTTCCAGTACGAAGGTGATCTGAAGTTGTTGATATAAAATCTGCATACACATTCATACAATATTCAGTGGGTAAACATCCTTGGATTCTGATCCTCTTGTTAACAACATCCAACATCTTTAAACTTTTTGCTTTCCAACATCCTTGTACTCGGAGATTGCCCCAAAAACAACAACTGTACCAAAAGCGTTCATGTTAGCAACTGCTACTTCTAGCATCTCACCCCCGACGTTGTCGAAATACATGTCAATTCCATGTGGGAAGTGCTTGTAGTAGAATCAAATTCAACCATATATATACAATCAACTATATTAATTAATTCATATTTAATCAGCTTCCAACTATAATCTTTAGTGTAAACTTGATGTTCTGACCTTTTCAAAGCTGACTTCAAATCTTTTTCTTTCTTGTAGTTGAAGGCATCATCAAATCCAAACTTTTCCTTAAGAAATCCCACCTATATATAACAAGTTCATTATAAAAATCAAGTTTTTATGTAAGATTAAAACCATGCAAATTACTACTTCAGATTGCTAACAAAGTCAAAAAGTAATGCATGAGTGTGACCTTTTTTGGTCGCTTCCAGCACAGCCAACCACATAGTAACCAAAGAGTTTGGCATACTGTCCAATGAAGTTTCCAACCGATCCAGAAAATGTAATATAAAGAGTTTCTCCCCCTTCTTGGGTTAGCAGACTTCAAAAAACCCACCATAGGCTATCAGTCCATTAAAGCATGTTAAAACAAACAAACAAGCAATAGCAATTGAAGAAAAAAAGAAGAAGAAAGGGAAACAAATTCCAAGCACAGCACAGTGAGATTTCTCAAATTCTTGTGAAGAAATCAGGTGCAACTGTGAGATTGAAAGCAATCACCAGCTTATTTTGTCAGGGGTAAAATTGGATTTTTGAGAAAAAGCTGAGGGTAAATTAAGTAGAAGAAATCACAACCTGGAAAGAAAAGAAAAGAAAAGACAGACGTGAGCAACCACAGTGAGATAATTGATGAGTTATAGTCCACATATTTGTTATAACAAATTTTGATGTAGATTAAAACTTCAAATTAGAATTCAACAGAAAGTCCTGTTACACTAAGTATGGGTGGTATTCGTACTTTTTTCATAGAATTTAAGCTTTTTCAGTTGGTGCTTGAGGAAGGAGGAAATTTTTACTCCTTACGTATTTTTGAATGGGGCAAACACTTCATGAAGTCAATATTCATGGGCAAGAATTCAGCATTATGGTTGATGAAGAATATAGAACACATGGTGGTTGGAGTTAATCCCAGACAGTTTTTCACACTTAGGAAAGGAGACACTGCGTACACTTTACAGCGAGGATCAAATTTCTTTGGTCAATTCCTTTTAGTGTCTGAACTTAAAGTGGGCGGGTATAGAAGATCTGTCATAATTCCTAGAGGCAAAGCACAAAATGGTTGGAAGGTCTTTGGGCTTGAACTGAGGAAGATGTTAGATCCTGACCAATTTGCTTTAGGTGGTTCAGGCCAGGCTAAATTTGTGTCACTGCCACAGAGGAGAATGTTGGGGCCTCATCCCTCTTGGTCTTTTGTTGAGATCTTGAAGGGTCAGGTGCAGCCAAGGGATGGGACTTAGTCACAACTATTTACAACTAGGGATAAGGATAAAAATATGATTCAGGGGGAGTCTGTGGAGAGGCAAAATCATTCAAAGGGGTTGTTGGCTATGAGTTCAAGATTTACAGGTGTTAAGGTGGGGGATTTTCCGGTGGGCAAGGCCTGATAGGATGGTGGTGGGAGGAAGGGCTAGGAGAAAGCAGAGCATTAATGTGGAGTCAGATTTAGGTGAGCAAAATCCGGCAGAAAATAGGAAACGTATCCCAGCAAGTTTCAATTTGATTTCAAAAGCAAGTGAAAATGGTAAGAGGAGTGATTTAAGGAGATCTTGTTGGATAGGGAGTGGTCTAATCGTGGAGGATGATGTGAAAGGAAGGAGACAGGTTTCCTGGATAGAAATAAAAGGGAAGTAAAGAACTTTAAATGGGTACCACGGGCTTGCAAAAAGCTTGGCAAGGGCAAGCTGGGTCTGGGCTCTAACAAGTTGGCAGCCCAATTACCAAGTAGTAAGCCTAGTTTAGGCCTAAATACCACAAGCCCAGAAACTTTTGAGCCTGGGGAAGGTTCCATTAAATTCGTAAGGCCTATTTCCTCAGCTGTTGTTCACGAGAAGGCTGGGGAAAGCCCATCGTAGACTCCGACGTTCTCTGAGATGCCGTTACAGGTGGCTAGAGGTCCGGTGAGGACACAGAATGAATGGGTTCAAGCCGAGAAGGGCGGAGTGAGATTCTCAGTGCCTTCGATGAGCCTTGTTTCGTCAGTATAGGTGGAGCGACGAACTGCGATTCCTCAGAGGGCGACGTAGGAGTGTTGTGCTTCACCGGTAGGAGAGTCGGGGTGCACTGAGTCTTCTCAGATGTTGGTTTTCAGCTTTAGCTCTGACCGGAACAATATTTTGGGCTCCAATATGTTGTCAAGTAGGTTGATCTCTAAAGGTAAGAGGACGGTGATTCTAGAATTAGTGTCGCGATTGGTTGGACCTCTTTTTCCCGATCTTTTTTTGGAGTTTTTGCGAGCTGGGTCACTAGGCTTTGGAGTTTTGGGTCAAGAAGTTAATTCCTCTTATTGTAAGGAACTCACATGCCTTCCTAGGGAAGTCATGTTTGTGGAGGATGCAGCTGATTTTTCTGTGGGCTTTGGTGAAACAGAACTGTCAGTTTGTTTACCTTTGCAAACCATTGCTCCGAGTGTGTCGACAAATTCGGCAGAGTTGGAGAAGGTCACTAAGGTATTGAGTATTGAGACTAAGTTAGATATTTCTAGGTGGGTGAAACACAGAATTCCTGGGTTCAGTAAATTGGTTAGGTTGTCAACGACTCGACATGAGAAGTTGTGTATTGCTCTTTTACAGAGGCTAGAAACTGTGATGGAGACAGCCAATGTGTTAACAGGAAAGTAACGGGTAGCAAAAAAGTGGCTAAGTCCAAAAACAAGGGACGTAGAAAGCTGCAAAACTTGATCTGTTCAGTGAATTATGACAGGAGATAGAGGGTGGTCTTTTGCTGGTGTTAGTAGTTGGGGATATTGTTGTGTTTATGAAGATAAAAATGATTTCGTGGAATGTCAGAGGTTTAAATGATCCTCAGAAACGACTTATGGTGAAGAGTTTTGTTGCGGGAGTGGAAGTGTGATGTTGTTTGTCTACAAGAGACGAAAATTGCCAGCATGAATAGATAGCTGGTTTGTAGTTTATGGAGCTGTCCTTATGTGGATTAGGTTGTTTTGGAGGTTGATCGGACTGCTGGTGGTATTTTGCTTATGTGGGATAAAAGGGTGTTGGATAAGGTAGAGGTTATGGTTGGTACTTTCTCTATTTCGGTTAAGTGGAAAGGGGTGGGGGATGATTTTATATAGGCGTGCTCAGGCGTTTACGGCCCAAATGAGAATAACGAGAGGGGTCACATGTGGGATGAGTTGGTGGGTATTCAGCAGTATTGGAGGATATCGTGGTGCTGCTTGGGGGACTTTAATATTGTTCACTTTCCTAGTGAGCGTAGGGGTGAGACACGTTTGACCCTGGCTATGGAAAAATTCTCTGAATTTGTTGAGGATCTTAACTTGGTTGATTTGCCTTTGGAAGGAGGTAGCTATACATGGTCAAGTGGCATTGATCAACCAGCGATGTCTAGGATTGATAGAGCTTTGGTCACTCCAGATTGGGAGGACCATTTCCCAGATGTTATTCAAAGGATCTTACCTTGTCCTATCTTAGATCACAGTCTAATTCTCTTGGAGGCGGGGGGAATGGGAAGGAGGAAAAGTCCGTTCAGATTTGAAAATATGTGGTTGAAGATGGAGGGATTTGTGGATAGAGTTCAATCCTGCTGGAATCGGCATTTCTTTGTAGGTACACCTAGTTTTGTACTTGCAAAAAAATTAAAGGCTTTGAAAGAGGACATTGTGCAATGGAATCGTGGAGAGTTTGGTAATGTAGAGCGATAAAAGAAGCAATTACTAGGGGAGCTGAAAACATTAGATGCTGAGGAAGGGGATTTTAGTCTCACTGATGGGGAGAAATGTCATAAGGCAGATTTGAGGTCCCAGGTGGAGCATCTTCTTTCCTTGGAAGAAATTTCCTGGAGACAAAAATCTAGGATGTTATGTATTAAGGAAGGGGATAATAACACCAAGTTTTTTCACAAAATGGCTAACTCCCATAGAAGGTTTAATCATCTGAGGACCTTGGAGGTGGATGGGGTAGTTTTTGAGGAGGAATTCGAGGTAAATAATCAAGTAGTACAATTTTATAAAAATTTGTACAAGGAGACTGAGGGGTGGAGGCCTTTTGTGGAGGGTTTGGAATTTGATCATATTGGGGATATGGAGAGGGTTTGGCTTGAAAGGAAGTTTGAGAGAGAGGAGATTCTTCAAGTTGTAAATGACTTGGAAGGGGACAAAGCTCTGGGTCCGGATGGGTTTACTATGGCGTTTTATCATCATTGTTGGAGAGTAGTGGAGAAAGACGTCCTAGCGGTTTTTGAAGAGTTTTTTCAACATTGTAAGTTTGAAAAATCCCTTAATGCTACCTTCCTTGCATTAATTTCTAAAAAGAATAATGCCGCTAATATTAGAGATTTTCGCCCTATTAGCTTGGTGGGGAGTGTGTATAAAATCTTGGCTAAGGTTTTGGCAAATCGTTTGAGAATAGTTTTAGATCAGTTGATCTCTGAGACTCAGAATAGTTTTGTAGGTGGGAGACAAATCCTTGACTCGGTTCTTATTACGAATGAGTATGTGGATAGCCGAGGGAAAAGTAGGGCTCCTGGACTCATTTGTATACTTGATATTGAGAAAGCCTACGATCATGTGAATTGGGAGGCTTTACTATATTTGTTGAACAAAATGGGCTTTGGAGTGAAGTGGTGTAAGTGCATCCGCACTTGTATATCCACAGTTCAGTTTTCTATTTTGATTAATGGGTCTCCAGTTGATTTCTTTGGTAGCTCAAGGGGTTTAAGACAGGGGGATCCGCTATCTCCTATGCTATTTTGATCATGATGGAGGTGTTTAGTAGGATGTTGAGAAGAGTGGAGGGAGCTGGTTTGATCCGTGGTTTCAAAGTTGAGGGTAGGAGGGGTGGTGGGGAATGTGTTTCACATCTATTGTTTGTAGACGATACTATCCTATTTTGTGATGCAGATTTGGAGCAAATTCTTCATATTCGGTAATTGTTACTTAGTTTTCAGGCGATAACAGGTTTGAAGGTCAATGTGCACAAGAGTGAAATGGTTCCAATAGGGGAGGTTATTAATGTGCATGTACCGGCTGAAATTTTGGGCTGCAGAGTTGGATCTTTGCCTATGTCTTATCTTGGCTTGCCACTGGGGGCTTCACATAATTCCCCTTTAATTTGGAATCTAATTTTAGAAAAAATTGAGCGGAAATTAGTTGGGTGGAAGAAGTTATACTTTTCTAAGGGGGGTCGATTGATGTTACTCAAGAGTACGCTATCTAGTATTCCTACTTATTTTCTATCGTTATTCACCATTCCTACTCATGTGGCTAATAAAATTGAAAAGTTGCAAAGGGACTTTTTATGGGGTGATAGCAAGACTCATTTGGTAGGTTGGGATAAAGTTTGTGCGCTTATAGCCAATGGTGGCTTAGGGATAAGGAAACTTACTACTTTCAATAAGGCCTTATTGGGGATTTGTTCAATAAGGCCTTATTGGGGATTTGGTTGTGGCGGTTTGAAAATGAGGAGGATCGGTTATGGAGGAGGGTGGTAGCTTCAAAATTTGGGGAAGATTGGGGGGGATGGACCTCTAAGCTGGGTAGGGGAGTTCATGGGTGTGGTTTGTGGAGAGATATTCACATGGGATGAGAGGATTTTAGCAAAAATTGTCAGTTTGTTGTTGGGTTGGGGAATAGAGTGAGGTTTTGGCAGGATGGGTGGTATGGGATCAACCCTTTCAATTGGCTTTCCTAAGGTTGTATGGTATTGCCATTGATAAGGAGGTTTCTGTAGAAGCTTCTTTGTTTAGGCAAGGGGCGGAGGAGAGAAGAATTTAGGATGTTCATTTTATTAGAGAATTTTATGATTGGGAGATGGATGAAGGGCTGCATTTCCTTCGTTTATTAGGAGCTAATACTTCTCCAATGGATGTTGGAGACTGGATGAGATGGAAGTTGAAGCCTAATGGGGAATTTGACATCCGGTCGTTTTATAATAAATTAAGGGATTCTCCCTCAATTGTCTTTCCTTGGAAAGCTATATGGAGAGCAAAGGCCCCTAGGCGAGTTTCTTTCTTTGTTTGGTGTGTAGTTTGGAATAAGATCCTAACGGGTGATAGCTTGAGATTGAGGAGATTGGATTTTGTGGACTGGTGCATCATGTGCCGTCACCGTGGAGAGACGGTAGACCACTTACTTCTTCATTGTGAGATGGCTTATCGGTTATAGAGCTTTGTCTTTATAACTTTTGGCTTGTCTTGGGTTATACCTAGATCGATACCAGATTTGCTTTTTGGCTGGTGGAATTGGTTGGGGAAGCACTTGTCTCAGATTTGGAATTTAGTTCCGTTGGGCATCCTATGGTGTGTTTGGAAGGAGCGGAATCGGTGGACTTTTGAGGACTTGGATAGCACCGGTGATCAGTTGCTTGCTTCTTTTAGTGGGACTCTTTTTGATTGGTTTAGGGCATGGGGACTCACGACTAGTGACTCTCTCCCTTCTTTTCTAATCTCCCTTTCTCTTTTGTAATTTTTCTGTTGTTTGGTTTTCTTTTTTGTTTTTGTTCTGTTTTTTTCTTCTTGTATTTTCTAGGTCTGCTCTATGTTCTTCATGCATAGAGTAGCTTTTTGTATATATATCATTCTTACTTATCAAAAAAAAAAAAAAAAAAAATTAAGTAGAAGGCAAAACTTTTCTAACAGTAATATTTTTGCATTTGTTGCAATTTGCAATTGCAGCTCAAAGATGCCACATGCAAACACAGGATTCCTTCGTAAAAAAACTTTGATAACACATGTTTGCAATAATTTACCAAACACAAGTTTTGGGTTTTGGGTTAGAAAACGTGCATTTTGAGCTCCTTAAAGTGGAACCAAATGGGCACTTAGGTAATTTTAAATATGAATCAATTTTAAATAGAAAGGCAATTTAATGGTGCTTGCCAGCCAAAGAGAATTATGTGGTTGAAACTCCTTGTGTGGCAACCGCACTAGTCACACATTTTGCTAAACATAGCCATCAAAGGATTCTCTTACAATAGAGTAATATTTCCCATTTGGTTGGTGATGTGACTTGACTAGCAAGTTCTTTGGTAGAGAAAATGGAAAGTGGGATGATAGAAAATGTTGAGAAGATAGAAAATACATCTGTTTGTCATCATGTGTGTTTGGTAGGGGGGATTGGAAAAGTAGATAAATAAAAAATAAATTACTATTATACCATTATTATTAAAGAATAATGAAAAAGTATGAGTACTTTTGTAGTTTTTTTTTTCCTCGATGCAATGTTTTCTCATCTTTGTTCCCATTTTGGAGAAAAAAATGGTGGGCTCAGGTGGAAAACTCTATACACTCCATTTTATTTTCTCTCACTTTCATTTCAACCAAAATAATGGAAAATCATATTTTCCTCTCTCTTTTCTTTCCCCAGTCTTCCATTCTCTCATTTCAAACATAATGTTTATTGAGCTTCAGTTCTGTGTAGAGTAGCAACTCATTTACTCTAATTTAGTTTAACCACAATTAAAGTTTAAATGAGTTGGTGAAATTAGACCTTAAATTTATTCCACTTTGAATTATGACTTTTAGCGGACACTTCCCATTTCACTTTGAAATGAAGAAAATCAAATTCTGTGTACCATACAGCTTAACCATATTTTTCTTCAACTCACCAAGGAAGAAGATTTATAAGCCATATTCTTCAATTAAATTTGTTAAACTTAGTTGTGTATTGGATGGGACACCATTGGTTAAAATTAAATTTGTTAAGATTTATAAGCCATTTTTGTGTACCAAACACCATTTGTTAAAATTATTAGTGCATTGAACTTGTTACTCACTAGTTTGTAGATGTATAACCCTCCAATATTGGTTTAAAGTTGCCTCTCAAATATTTTAAAATACATTATATTGCTTGCTCAGTGATCTTTGTTAGGATTCGTGAGAAACTAGCCCGACCATTCCAACTGCATCAACAATGTTTAGCCATGACACGCATTACACTTTTAGAAAGGTCGTAAATAATTAATTGGTTATGCAAATTGTACCCTCCAAGTTTGATTAAAATTGATTTTAGTCCTTTAATTCTACTTTCGTTTAATTGAATTCTCTAAGTTTCAAATTTATTCAATTACGGCATTTTGTCCAATTCCATTAAAAATTGTCGTAAAGTATGCAATTAACTAATAAAAAAATTAAAAAAAAATTTCTTACATAAAAAATCTTTGAAATATTTTTATTAACAAAATTGAATAGAAGAACTAAATTAAATAAATTTGAAACTTAAAGGACTTAATTGAACGAAAGTAAAGTTAGAAGACTGAAATTAATTTCAGTCAAACTTAGAGGGTGCAATTTGCATTTTTACTTTACTCTACTTCCCTCAACTCCCTCTCCTCAATCCAAATGGGCCCTAAACTCTACTTTCAGACATTATGAGGGGCAATCTTGTAGATAGGGAACTACTCTAGTATAAGAGTTGTAATCTTCACTTAGTTCACTACCATATATGCAACTTAATATATAATATATAGAAATATAATAAATATTTTTTAATATTTTATTTTATTTTTTCTTTCGAAATAGTTTTTAAAATTTCATTTTTTGTCTCATTTATCTTATTAAATATTTCTTTTTCAATTCATCCTTGGAGTAAGGTTTGAATGGCTTACAAATTTGCATCAGCATGCTAAATTAACAACTACTGGAAGTCATTTTTAGGTAAAACTCCTATGGGTGTTCACCAAACTGCAAAAACTTCACAAACCACAAAAATCACACCAAAATTGCTCGCAAAATGGCATAACTGCGCTGCACTGCAAGTAACAGTACACCACACTGCATGGTGCAGTGCAATTTGTGGTTTTATAATTAGAAAATTGTACTGCACTGCACCCTCACTATATATTAATATATATTTTTTAATATTAAATATATTATTACTAGTTTAATAACCCTATTTTTCAAAAAAAAAAAAAATTTAATAACCTTAGCAAATGTCGATGAGGAAAGCTATCCCAAAATAAAGAAAAATTAGCTCAATAGTTTAAAACTTGGCCCAAAACAAAGGGAAAAATCAATTTTGGGCTGGGCAGGAAAAATCCAAAATTTGAAAAATATACCGGCTTCAAACCGCATCTTATACATTAGATCGCATATGTGATCGCAAAAATGAAGTGCAGTACAGTTATGGTTTTGGCTAAACTCTAAACTGCATAGCACGCACATCCCATATGTGATCGCAAAAATGAAGTGTGGTGCTATTATGATTTTGGATAAACCGCACAGCAAAGTGTGGTGCTAAAAATAGCCCAAAACCGCATTGTGAACACCCCTAAAAACACCCATCAGAAGATGAAAATGCGCATGATCATTTGGTAAGGTCTGGTAATTTTCCAGATAGAGTATTAATTCCATAGCATTAATAACTGAATGTACCCTTCCATCATGATGGTTGTTCCTAAGAGAATCAATAAGTCTAGATCCATAACATATTTTACTATTTTTATTTTTATAATTACTAAGTTATAAGTTGTAACTGAAGTATAATAAAGGTCAATAAGGGACTCGTGTGAAAGTTTTTTTTTAGAGAGTTTCAACTTATAACGTTCGCTCCATGTGAAAGTGATGTTGTACTAATCACAATCTTGCACCTTAAATGTGAAAAAGTTGTGAAATTTAAGTGTTTATAACTTTAATTGTTGTAAGAGAATTACCCCCACCACCATTCGTGATCTTGCTTGCCCATAGACTTTCAAATTGTACAAGCTTGCATATATTTAAACTCATTTATTTATGAAAGTAGAACTTTTGAAAGGTAAATTATATTTTTCTATCCTAAATTATCATTTCGATTACACCTGACCTTTTAAACTATTGAAATGCGCAATTAACCCTAATTTTAAAAATCTTTCTCAAAAAAAAAAAACCCTAATTTTAAAAATACATTACACTTAACTCCATATAATTTGTTTTGTGATTAATTTTGACAGAATTTGGTCTTTCAATGATAATAAACTCCATTAAACTTAACACTAAAATAGATATTCAAGAAAATATTGAAACAAAATTATAATTTTTGGTCGCGATGATAATTTAGAATAAGAAAATGTAATTTGCCCAAATTTAAACTTGATAGGACGAGATTAAAACGCGCCTTGCAAGCGCTCATTAAAAAAAAAAAAAATTAAAAAAAACGGTTCAGAGTCTTCAGACTTTTTTTTTTTGACTGTCAGAGTCATCAGACTTAAAAATAATATAAACTCACACCTTTTTATTTTGAGAAAAACATTTTCATTTTTCACTAATTTGAAATTTCTCAGGGCTTATGTAGGGTTTACTGAAACTATCTCACTGTCTCTCTTTCTCTCTCTCGCAATTTTCTCGTCTTTAACCTATTTCCCGCCCTTTCGCCCCCCCCCCCCCCCAAAATTTCCATTCTGCACAATTCCAATACGCTTCTCCACACTTGTCTCTTTCTCTCTCCTAGGGTTTCGACCTTTTCTCACACTACTACTACCACCACCACCACCACCATGGTCACGCCGAAGCAACTCCTATCCACAATCGAATCGGCCCTCCTCGGCCCTTCGCCTCCGACTCCCGCTCAGCGCATCGAGCTCATGCACGCCATTCGCAACTCGGTCTCCTCCCTCCAATACCTCCTCTCATTCCCGGTAAACCTTTCAGTATAATTGAATTTGGTTATTTTGCCATTTCTGCCTTTCTTTACTGTTACTCTGATTCTTTGTGAAGACTGAAATGTGACTGCAGCTTATTTGGTTACTGGTGTTGTTCTTCCGATTCATTGTTTGGTTGTTGTTAATTTTTTTGTTGTTGTTGTTGTAAGCCTCCGAAACCCTCGGACCGGGCACAAGTGCAGTTAAGGGAAGTTAGGCTTCCGGATTCGCCGCCTATTTCGCTCGATGATCAGGATGTCCGTATTGTAAGTTTGTCTCCTACTCAGTTCCATTGTGAAAATTTAGGGAGGGAAAAATCATCTCTGGATTTTGGTGCGATTTTCGAGTTCAGTACATGTTTTAGCGAGAATACTTGTAGTATGACCGATTAATGAATCGTTTTATTTTCCTATATTGATGGAAGTTTTGATTAGCAGTTTCAATCGTTTATGCATTGTACCAGTTATGAGCTTTTATATTTTTTATGGAAGAAGTAATGATTATGGTCCTACAATGCAGTTTTTTATTTTATCTATTTATTTTTATCACATAATTTCTATATTTATTTTTGATATTGTGATGGATTACAGGCTCTGAAATTGAGTGATGATCTTCATCTCAATGAAATAGATTGTGTACGTTTGCTTGTTTCAGCGAATCAAGAGGTGAATTTGGGCTTTCATTTTTTTGTATAAACTTTTCGTTTTTGGCACTACTGTCTCATATCTGTTTTATTGCTTGATTTTTTCTTGATAAGTTTTATATTGTTTTGTGTTTCTAGTGGAGTTTAATGGGACGAGACCCATCAGAGATTTTACGCCTTGCAGCAGGACTTTATTATACTGAGAGAAGAGATCTTATAACAGCTCTCTATACGCTATTTAGGGTATGTGTTTCCCTTGTCCATCCCATTCTCTTAGTGCCTTTGGTTGTAAGTTGGCCTTTGTTCTTTCTAATGAATTCTTTAACTGGTGCTGCAGGCTGTTGTGCTGGATCAGGGTCTTGACGCTGATATAGTATCGGATGTTCAGAAATATCTAGAAGATCTTATCAATTCTGGGCTCAGACAGCGCTTAATTTCTCTTATAAAGGTTTGAACCTTAACAATGTTTTCTTTCACATCATGCCTACTCAAATGTGTAGTTATGCCTTTCAATGCAAGCATGTTCCCTTAGTATTGTTAGTGTTTTAGTCTTAGTTCAGTCAATTGAAATAAGATTTAATGATCAGAGCATAATTCTTGTAATTCCAGAGAGATGTTGATTATGCTTTTTGGCAGTTAATTTAATCTGACCTGTTTTCTTGATTTTCTTATGGACTTGTTCCAATGACTTATTATAAGATATAATTCCTTTTACTTTGACTACTAACCTTGTGGATATAAGAAATGTACTACTTACCAATTTATGTGTGTACAACCTTTTATTAATTTATTTTGATAATCAAGCAGAGATTTTATTATCAAAGAAAACACAGTACAAAAATCACAGAGTACAGAACCTCAGGGAGGAACACCCAAAAAAAGAACCAGAAATAAGGCTCCCTAAGCAATCTCCCTGTAGCAACTCAAAAAAAATGAAAAGAACAGAAGAATCACAGATTTCTCAGAGAGAAGATAAATATTAGTTTTATTGTTCTTCTACTGCAGCCAGGGTCCTTGTTGCTTGCTTCCAGAGGTTGTGTACCCTAGGAATTGTACTGGATTTTTTTTTTTTTTTGGGGGGGGGGGTGTGTGAGAATTCGTAATGCCTTCTAGATTACAACCTAGTTGGGTTAACTTAATGTTATCTGGGAGACTCTGTCCAACTAGAGACTAATTGATGTAGGAGTCTAATGCCTTACAAGGGTGACGATGATGTGGCATGAGAGGCTGACCTGGCACATGGCCATCCAAGCCAAAGGGTCCATTTAACATGGGCCATATTTGTTATCCATATGTACCAAGTTTGTTGTGGTACTTGAAAATTGGAGGGAAAATTAGATAGAGGCACATGCACATGCTAGATTTAATAATGCTCATGGCTTCTAATTCTAAAAAATTCCTGAAATGAATCAAAATATTTGTGCCACTCTATGTTCCACCAATAAAAACTTGCCTCATGTTTCCTTATTTAATTAAATCCTCCCATTATACCTTTTTTTAAAAAAAAAAAAATTTAATTTCCCAAAATAAATTAATAAACCAAACACACCACCACCACCTCCAACCTTGGTCAGCACCGGCCACCGTTGCCCTTGACGTCACTGGCCAAGGCAACCACCGTCGCACTTGACATCACTGGTCACGGCAACCAACGTTGCCAGATCTACACCACCTTCGGACATCCAAGCAAATCCCACCGCCACTCTCAATCCCACCAACCACCATCACTCCACCAAAAAACTCAATAAATCTGGAACCACCATCACACAGAGGTTGTTTGCAAATGATATTATGAATTCTGTTTTTTATAAATTATAATCCCCCTTTATTGGAGTAATTTTAGTCGTTTAAATGGCTTAATAGCCACTTGCGAAAGTTATGTTCAAAGAATTGACCTCCTTAAGCAAATTGGTCTTGAACTGAGTAAATGGGTTTCCTCAAGCAAACTTGAACAAACTTGCTTGAATGTGTGTCAATCTATTTAAACGCAACTAATGAATTATTAACCATCTCGTAGAAGGTAAAAGAAACCAATAATGGATGGTGGTTCTGGATTTGTTGGGTTTTTTTTGGTGGAGTGATGGTGGTTGGTGGCATTTGCTTGGATGTCTGGCAGTGTAGATAGGGCGAAAGTGGTTGCCGTGATCAGTGACATCAAGGGCGATAGTGGCCGGCCCCGGCCAAGGTTGATGGTGATGGTTTGTTTGGTTTCTTAATTTATTTTGGGTAATTAAATTAAGAAAAGGTACAATGGGAGGATTTAATTAAATAAGGAAACCTGTGGCAAGTATTTATTGGTGGAACATAGAGCAGTAGAGGGAAAGTTGGACATAAGATTTTGATTCTTCTGAAATGTAACATGTGCACGTGTCATTAACCATGTTTCCTTTCAATTTTCAAATACTACAATCAAGGTAGTCAAAAGCGAAAGGCGACCTTAAGGGTGCCGAGGCCTTGTATTGTCTGAGATGTAAGGCGACAAAAAGGCACTAGCCTGAGTAAAGCGAGGCGCCAAATTCTTAATATATTTATTACACATATAGAACTTAAATCATGTGTACCTAGTGTATCAAAATATTATAATTAGGTTTTTTTCAATGTGTTGCATGAATAAATTAGCTATAAATGGCCTAGACCTTGATTTAAGTCCTTGAACTAAGCAATAATTTTTTGCAAACAATTTTTTCTAGGCCCATCGTTTTCAGCATTGACCAAATTTCTTCCCTGCTGGTTTTTCTTGAATGCATTCTGGATGTCAATGTTCTAGAGTAGTGATTTGCAAAAAAATGTCTTTTGGATTCTGAACTAGTATTTGATAAGATAAAAGTAGACATGGGTGGTTCTCGCTGTTTTTGTATTGAATCCAAATTTTTTCAACTAGTGGTAGAGGAGGGGGGACGGTATTTTTCCTTAAGGATTTTTGAGCAGAGTAGGTACTTCATGAAGTCGGTCTTCATGGGTAAGTTTGCGGCACGATGGCTGATGAAGAGTATAGAACAGATTGTTGTGGGGTTTAGTCCGAAGTATTTTTATACGTTTAGGGATGGTGATGTAGCATACACCCTCCAACGGAGCTCCAACTCTTTTGGGTTGTTCCTACTTTTGATTGAACTTAAAGTTGGAGGGTCTAGGAGGTCCATTATCATTCCAGTAGGTAGAGAAAAGAATGGATGGAGGGTTTTTGGGTTAGAGCTAAGGAAGTTGTTGGAACCTGATAACTATGTGAATGGTGGGTCTGGGCATTTGAAATTTGTGGCTCAGTTTCATAAGGATAATTCAGGGGTTCAACCTTTTAAATCTTATGCCAATACGGTGCGTGGGCATCAGGTGCAGGTCAGGGATAGAATTCAGCCATATCTGTTAAGTGCCCATGGCAAAAGGAACCTGCATTTAAGGGATAATAAGAGGAAGAAGTAGAACCCAGAACTTAAACAAAGTTTGCTGTGCAAATCGCAGGTGAGCTTTCCGGTTCCGATGGGCTCTCGGTGCAGTACAGAGGTATTTAATTTTGACAAGACAATTCCGGTAGAAAATAAAAGGAGATCCCCGTTGATTTTCAAATCAAATCAGTTTGATCATGTTTCTAGTAATAAAGGAGAACTGAGGAATTATGACTGGACAAGAATAGGCTTGACTGTAGAGGTGAATGGAGAAGGAAAAAGGCGTGTGGCATGGAAGAAAGGAGGTCTGAGGGGTTCTATATGGGTCTCTAGGGGTCAGAGGGAGCACGTGGTGGGTCCTAGTGGGTCACGGGTTCACATACTTCTTGTGGTGGGCTCAGACCAACAAATGGGCCTCCCGGTGATCCCCTTTCCAGAACACACCGGCCCAAGAACGTTGGTAGTGGGTGTTAGCCCAAATGTGGGTGTCAAGAGACCTTTAATTCAGGAAGCCCACTCACCGGCAAGGTCCAAAGCATCTCATAAAGCTTTGGTTGCTCAGGATGACACAGGTGCTGTTGGAGAAGGCCGGTACTGCGAG
The DNA here is from genome assembly GCA_028535165.1 of Quercus tomentella. NCBI lineage: Eukaryota > Viridiplantae > Streptophyta > Magnoliopsida > Fagales > Fagaceae > Quercus > Quercus tomentella. The sequence goes on from JAPQVY010000155.1 coordinate 81,833,382, forward strand.
ACAACTAGCATCAACGACGGTGATGAACTCGGTGGGTCAAACCGATATGAATTGGTGTCATTGGAGAAGACTGGGACGACGGTGATGAACTCGGTGGGGCAAACCGAGATGAGCTGGTGTCCCGCGAAGGCATCAGTGGAGTTCCAATGTCCTATGTTCGATGGGTTTCATGGTGGGGACTCATCGATGACTCTGGGTAGGGTCGATTTTGATCTTTTCAACACCACAAGGGCAGTTTTGACGTCTATTCCTCTAATCGAGCCTTTGGGTTTCCTTGCGGAGACTTCGGTGGAGGCTGTTTCTGATGGGACTCGCGCCGATGAGCCTCTGATCACAATGGGTAAGGCAGATACTGAGGGTGAAAGGGCCATTAAAAGTCTCGTGTTATCCAATTATGTTCTGAGTTCACTGAGAGTTGGGTTTGAGGATTTGGGTGTGTCGGGTGGAGATGAAGGTGGTCGGGTTGAGGGTGCTAGTGATATTCAGGGGTTAGACACCTCTCAGTAGGCTAACCAGTCGGAGTTGGCACTGACTGAGTTCCTGGGTGATATGGTTAGTTCTTCCCCCTTGATGACTATTAATCCTTTGGAGTTGGTTGTGACCGCTGAATTGAATAGTAATTCTGAGGTGATGAGGTTTGATAACACATCGAATGTCTCTAATTGGGTGAAATAGAGACTTCTCGGTTTCAGTAAGATGATGGGGCTCCCTTTGTGTCGGCATAAGAAGAGGTGTACTATGCTATTACAAAGACTTGAGATAGAGTTGGAGGCAGCCAATCTGGTGCACAGGAAAGATGCTACCCACCGAAAAGTTGTCTCCAAGGATAAAGGGAAAAGGGAGTCGAGGAATTTGACTTCCTCGGTTAATTATGATGGAAGATAGTTTTCTTTGACTGCATTTATGAGGTTGTAATAGGGAGTTTACAGTTTCAATGAAGTTAAAAATGGTGTCATGGAATGTTCGAGGATTGAATGATTCGCGGAAACGTTTGATAGTTAGAAATTTATTACGGGAATGGAATTGTGATGTAGTTTGCCTTCAAGAAACTAAGCTTGCGGGCATGGATAGACAGTCGATTGGCAGCTTGTGGAGTTGTCCCTATGTGGACTGGGTAGCGTTGGATGCGGATCAGACAGCTGGTGGGGTTTTGATGATGTGGGATAGGAGGGCTTTGGAAAAGCTGGAGGTTATGGTAGGTCAATTTTCCGTTTCAGTTCGGTGGCAGGGCTTGGGTGATGGTTTTATTTGGGCATGTTCTGGGGTTTATGGTCCGAATGATAATTACTTGAGGGGGCAGATGTGGGATGAGTTGACTGGAATTCAGCAACTTCGGGAAGTTCCTTGGTGTTACATAGGGGATTTCAACATTGTTCGTTTCTCAAGCGAACGTTTGGGGGGATCATGTCTTACCCCGGCTATGGAGAATTTTTCAGAGTTCATCGAGGAGCTTAGCTTGATAGATTTGCCATTGGAAGGAGGGAGTTATACATGGTCGAGTGGTTCGGATCAGCCTTTGATGTCTAGGATAGACAGGGCTCTGGTTTCTTATGATTGGGAGGATCACTTTCCGGATATGACCCAATGGGTTTTACCTCGCCCTATTTCAGACCACTTCTCCATTTTAGTGGGGGCAGGAGGGATATTAAGGGGGAAAAGTCCTTTTAGATTCGAGAACATGTGGCTTAAGACGGATGAGTTTAAGGATAGGGTTCACTCTTGGTGGAATCGACATTCCTTCTCAGGTACCCCCAGTTTTGTTCTTGCTAAGAAGCTGAAGGCATTGAAGGAAGATCTAATTCAGTGGAACCGGAGTGAGTTTGGAAATGTAGAGCGTCAGAGAAAAGAATTGTTGGAGGCTTTGAAATTATTGGATGTTAAGGAAGGGGAGTTTGGCCTTTCTGAAGTGGAGTTAGGTGAGAGGGTTTTGTTGAGATCTCAAATACGGAACCTTATCTCATTGGAAGAAGTCTCGTGGAGACAGAAATCGAGGATGCTTTGCATTAAGGAAGGAGATAACAATACCAAATTTTTCCACAAGGTGGCCAATTCTCGGAGAAGATATAATCGTATTAGTATGTTGGAGGTGAATGGGGTTATTTATGAGGACGAATCCGAGATGGCAAACCGAGTTGTATAGTTTTATAAAAACTTGTACAAGGAGACAGAGGAGTGGAGGCCTTTTGTGGAAGGCTTGGAGTTTGATCAGATAGAGGGGTTGGAGAAGGACTGGCTCGAACAGAGGTTTGAACAGGAGGAGGTTCTTCGAGTGGTTAAGGAGTTGGAAGGAGATAAAGCTCCAGGTTCTGATGGTTTCTCTTTGGCTTTCTTTCACCATTGTTGGGGAGTTGCGGAAAGAGATGTCTTAGCTGTGTTTGATGAGTTTTATCAACACAGTAAGTTTGAAAAATTCCTTAATGCAACCTTCATAGCCTTAATCCCTAAGAAGAATGTTGTCTCCAATATTCGAGATTTTAGACCTATTAGTTTGGTGGGAAGTGTTTACAAGATTCTGGCTCAGGTGTTAGCTAACCGCCTGAAAGAGGTTTTGAATCAACTGATATCTGAATCTCAGACCAGTTTTGTGGGTGGTAGACAAATACTTGACTCAGTTCTTATTGCTAATGAGTGTGTTGATAGTAGGGTGAAGAGTAAGATTCTGGGGGTTATTTGTAAATTAGATATTGAAAAAGCTTACGATCATGTGAATTGGGAGGCTCTCCTTGATTTGTTGAAGAGAATGGGTTTTGGGGTGAGGTGGTGTAGGTGGATCCGCACATGTATATCTATAGTCCAATTCTCTGTCTTGTTTAATGGGTCTACTGTTGGTTTTTTTTGGGAGTTAGAGGGGTTTGAGACAAGGCGACCCGCTATCTCCTATGTTGTTTTTGGTTATGATGGAGGTCTTCAGTAAGATGATGAAAAGAACTGAAGGGGCTGGTTTGCTTCGAGGGTTTAGGGCTGTTGGTAGACAGGGTGGAGGGGTAGGGGTCTCGCATTTTTTGTTTGTGGATGATATGATTTTATTTTGCGATGCAGATGAGGAGCAGATTCTACATGTTCGGATGCTTCTTCTTTGTTTCCAGGCAGTGACAGGTTTAAAGGTTAATGCGTTGAAGAGTGAGATGGTTCCCATTGGAGAGGTCCCTAATGTCTTTGTCTTGGCAGAGATTTTGGGATGCCGGGTTGGGTCTTTGCCTATAACCTATCTTGGTATGCCATTGGGGGCGTCCCATAAGTCTCCCACTGTTTGGAATCCTATCTTGGAGAAATTTGAGCGTAAGTTGGCCGGTTGGAAGAAGATGTATTTGTCTAAAGGCGGAAGACTAACGTTGCTTAAAAGCACTTTATCTAGTCTTCCCACTTATTATTTATCTCTTTTTACCATCCCTAAGCATGTGGCCAATAAAATTGAGAGGGTGCAAAGGGATTTCTTGTGGGGGGACTCCAAGACTCATTTGGTGGGTTGGGACAAGGTGTGTGCACCTTTGAAAAATGGTGGGTTAGGAGTAAGGAAATTAACTACTTTTAATAAAGCCTTATTAGGGAAGTGGCTTTGGCGGTTTGGGATTGAGGAGACAAGGCTTTGGAGAAGGGTTGTAGCTCTAAAGTTTGGGGAGGAAATGGGGGGGGGGGGGGGGGATGGTCATCTAAGCTAGGTAGAGGGGTACATGGGTGTGGCTTGTGGAGAAGTATCTGCATGGGTTGGGAGGACTTTAGCAAAAATATTCGCTTTGAGGTGGGGGTGGGAGATAGAGTTAAGCTTTGGACAGATCATTGGTGTGGGGATTCTCCACTTCAATTGACTTTCCCGAGTGTGTATGGGATTGCATCCAATAAAGAGGCATCGGTGGCCTCTTCTTTTGAATGGTTGGGGATAGAGGAATGGAGAAGCTGGGATGTTCATTTTATTCGGAGACCTAATGATTGGGAAATGGGTGGGGTGGATGAATTTCTCCGTACTTTGGACTCAAATCTGCCTCCCTCTATGAATGGAGATTGTATGCGATAGAAGTTGACAAAGAATGAGGATTTTGATATCCGATCATTTTACAATAAGTTGAGAAGTCCATTGCCCATTATTTTTCCTTGGAAAGGTGTTTGGAAGGTTAAGGTTCCTCAGCGTGTTTCCTTCTTTGTGTGAACTGCTTTATGGGATAGGATCCTTACAGGTGACAATTTGAGGGGTAGAAGGATGGATTTTGTTGACTGGTGTATCATGTGCCGGTGTAATGGGGAGACGGTGGATCATTTGTTACTTCACTGTGGTAAGGCTAATCGGTTGTGGAGTTTGGTGTTTAGATCTTTTGGGATCTCTTAGGTCTTGTCAAGATTGGTTGCGAGTACTCTTTTTGGTTGGTGGAATTGGCTTGGAAAGCATTTGTCTAGCATTTGGAATTTAGCTCCTTTATGCTTAATGTGGTGTCTTTGGAGGGAGCGAAACAGGAGGACATTTGAGGACATGGATAGTTTGGATGACCAGCTATTGGCTTCCTTTAGTGGCTTTCTGTTTGACTGGTCTAGGGCTTGGGGACTCACCTCTAGTAATTCTCTTCCTAGTTTTCTTAGCTCTCTCCTGTGTCATTAGTATCTTTTCTTTTCTTTCTTCTTTATTCTCTTTCTTTCCCTTTGTATTTTTCTCTCTGCCTTATGTTTTTTTCATAAGGTAGTGTTCTTGAATATATATCATTATTACTTATCGAAAAAATAAATAAATTAGGTCTATCAAATTATTTCAAAATAGGATTACCATGGTTTAGGCTCTATTAGTTATTCTAACAAATAGGTTTTACAACAAGCTTCTATATAACAATAAGTTTTACAACAAATTTCTATAAATTAATTTAACTAATTATACGTTTTATAACATGCCTTTTTAAATCAATAATCTAATAATAGGTTTCACAACAAACTTCTGTAAAAAAAAAAAAAGAAACCTTGAGGCTCTTGCCTTTGCGCCTTTTTCATGGCTTAAGGCAGTCGCATTGCTTGCATAGGCTCTGAAGGCGAGTGCCTCACTAAAGGCCCCTCTCCTTAGAGCCTTTAAGGCGCCTTAGTGGTGCCTTGCCTTGCCCGAGCGCCTAGGCGAGCTCCTGGCTTGCATTTGACTACAATGCTATAATAAACTCGGCACATTTGGATTTAGCTACAATAACCATATGGTACATGTGAAATGAACTCTTATGCTTGATTGGCCTTGTGCCATGTCACTCTATCGTGCCTTGTCATTATTATCCTTGTAATACATTAGACTGTCCTGCAACTTAGATAGATATTGGGTTCAATAACAAAATCTTAAATCTGAATTTGGTTTGAATTGGTTGGATACTCCAGTTCTGATATTAAAAATCAAGCCAGCTTAGACTCTCTCTTAATTAAGGAAGATTAAGCATATCCACTCATTGATTACTATATCTTTGATGTTCACCAAGGAAAACTTCTGTTGGATCCTACTTTTTGTGTAGCCACTTTCGTTAATGTTTTGAGCATAATTTCTGTCTTTTTAATTACAGGAACTGAATCGGGAAGAACCAGCAGGTTTGGGTGGGCCCCACTGTGAGCGCTATGTTCTTGATTCTAGAGGTGCTCTTGTTGAGCGGCAAGCAGTGGTTTGTAGGGAAAGACTCATACTTGGCCATTGCCTTGTCCTTTCTGTTCTGGTTGTGCGGACAAGTAAGATTCAAACAAATTTCAAGTTGAATGCACTATTTTATTACTTGAAAGTTGAACATTTATAATTATAAGTGACCTACACAAGTGTTGCAGTCACAACATGGGTTTCTGATGGCAATTAACAGCACATCTTGAGACAAAGTTGGTTAACTTATATTTTATATACCTATTAAAATATTGAAAAAAGAAAAAGAAAAGAGGTTATGTATTTGTAACTTTATGTGACTCCCTTTACCCCATGTGTTGGGGAAAGCAAATAATAAATAAGACTAAAGTACACTTTGGCCCTTAAAATGGGTTGTTTTGATTTTGGCCCTTTACATTTCAAAATTTTGATTCTGGCCCTCCATGTTTGATTCCATTTTCATACTGCCCTTGTCGTCCATTTTCGTTGGTAATTTGACCATCCATAATATGATTTTTTTGCCTATAACAATGAAATTCCTAGATTCCATACATTTTAAAGCTAGTATTTCATGAAATAGTTAAACACGAAGCGAATTGAATGGTTAGGTTACTAACGAAAATGGATGGTAGGGTCAATATGAAAATGAAATCAAACATGAAGCTCTAAAATGAAAACAACCCCAAACTTTAAGGGCCAAAAGTGTACTTTAGTCAAAAAATAAAATCTTTGAAATGCAGTTCGTTTGGTTTGTTTGATTCTTAAAGTTAGCCGCTTGAAGTTTTACCCCACAAGTTTTGTCATGAGCTTGCGATTGGCATCTTATCATTCATGATGTATCCTCTATGAAATGCAATTATGGCAATCTAGCTCTCCATATTCCAATATTCTCATGATTTGTGCTGGCTACCGGTAGAAAAAACACTAAGATAAAATAATTGGAAGATATTAACCATGCTCCTTCTTGAGGGTTATCTGTCACATTAAGATAAAATATGAAGAATTTGGCCTTAGAATTTTTTAGAATGTAAAAAAAGTTCTCATACAGAAATCTTCTGATTTCCATCTTGTGGTATTTGAAATTCTACAAATTCAGAGGTACTTAGAATACCTCCATCTAGCATGGCCTTTGTGAAGTTAACTGTTGTTTGATTGTGTGGGATTTAACTTGTTGAATAGAGTTGTAGGTATACCTCAGTTAAGTGTGCAACTGGGTCCGCATATATCCATAGTTTCTGACTCATTGTAACCATAGTATGTTTGGGTTGGAATTTCCTTATTTTAGCTAGGTTTGACAGTGAGTTGAGAGGCGAGTATTGATTCTTTGAGCTCGACTGCGCTCAGTAGTTCAGCTTGGTTAAGTTGATTTAGTAGTAGCTGAAACTTAATGATCAGGAAAAGTTCCCGAGCCATGCAAGTATTGTTCGATTTTTATGTTGTACTATCAATGCCTAGCAGAAGGATAAGAGATTGATTGAATATATCTTATCAAAAAAAAAAAAAGAAAAAAGAAAAAAGATTGATTGAATATATGCATCAGAATATAAGTCCATTTCCATGAGAATAAGCAATGGCCATGAAGCTGGAGATATGGCATAATGAGGCCAAATCTATACTATTTTAAGTGTACGAACATGTGTGATAGATTTCAAGCTAGGTCTTGTGTTTTGGTCCTGGAACCTAGGTTCTTTAGTATATGTTGACATTGCAATGCCCTAATTTAAAAAAATAAATATGAGAATTCAGTGTCACTCCCTGTTGGCATATCTAGAAAAAGTTTGTATTTTGCATAATTTTTCTTGCTGTCTTTTTTTTTTTTTTTTTTTCATTAATGAGTTTCTGTTCTTACTGATCATAAAAAAAGGTTTTTTCCTAAACACATCTACATTTTAGAGCCCATGTTAAATTTGTTTAAATAAATATATTTTGTTTCTTTGTCCAGTAAAAGCCAAATAAGGGTAATCCAAATGTGATGCAATCCTTGTTTGTACTTTTCTCTTAGAAGAGTATTCATATTGCTAGTGCTGTATCATGTCTTGTTTGCAGGCCCAAAGGATGTAAAAGATATTTTTTCCACTTTAAAAGATAGTGCTGCTGAACTTAGTCAGAGTAACACCACCTTAAAACATCAGGTATGTGTTTATATTCTTATGGACTGAAGATTTTTTAGCTTATTGCATTTAGGGTTGGGTTTGAAAATTATTGAGTGTTTGACACTTAAGACACACATGGAGTCATGGATAAGAATCCAGTCAGGGCTGAATTGGATGGCTTGAGAAGTTTGAGCTAGTGGAATTGTGGGAAGATTGATAAAGAAAATATGGTATTCGTCGTTGCCATCTAGCAGGAAAGTAAAGAGATCCCATTATAGGTGGAGGTTTTTCTTGGTGGTAGCAGTAGTCTTTGATTTCTAAATGGGCAATGCTGTTTAGACTTTGGAGAATGTTTGTTGTGCTCCCTTGGATAAAATCTTCATTAGCAACATGGCAGATTTTATGCCTTTGATTTTTTTGAATTGTTTTAGCTGTAAACTGGAGGAATTCCCCCCCCCCCCCCCCCCTCCCACCCCCCAAAAGAAAAAAAAAAAATCTCCTCAACACAAACACATTGTATGTATTATTCATGAATTTATTTACTGATCAAAAAATATATATATATTCATGAATGTAATTTGATTTACATGTTCTCACGCATTTATATACTTTTACTGTTTTATCACATTATACTATTTGTTGTTGATGCAGATTACGTTTAGCCTTCTTTTTTCTCTTGTCATCGCTTTCGTATCAGATGCTCTGAGTGCAGCACCTGATAAAACATCCGTTCTCTCCAGTGATGCATCTTTTAGGCATGAATTCCATGAAATTGTAAGATGAGAAATCTTGATGGTTTGTTTTTTACTCAATCTCTATAATGTTTTTGCAATGATTCAGAAATTACTCATGATCATGCATGGTTTAGGTGATGGCTGTTGGAAATGATTTAAATGTTGAGGGCTTTGTTGACGGTGTAAGGCTTGCTTGGGCCGTACACTTGATGTTAATCTTAGACGTGATTGCTGCAAGGGAGTCTGTTTCAAATGCTTCATCAAATGATTTAGGTTACCTACATTCGTGCTTGGAAGTTCTTTTCTCAAACAATGTCTTCCAGTCATTATTGGAAAAAGTTCTTCGAACTGCGGCTTATCAGGTTTATTTGTAATGTCACTTTTTTCCTTGCTAAATTTTTACAAATTTGACATTTTCTTAAGTGTGGTACTGGTAATATTAAGGCTCTATGTTTCAGAGTTAGTTGTGTTTTCCGAATGAAAACATTTTCAAGGAAAACTGCTTGTTTTTTGGTGTTTGATTGCGTTCCTGAAAATGCTCTAAAAAACGTTTTCCAACATTTGACTCATACAAAAATCACAAATTTTCCTATATTAATACAGAACTTTAATTCACCACTATAAGATATTAATACAGAACTACTAAAATCAACCTAAAAAATAAGAAGAATCAAAATAAAATAGCTATATTATTTTATATGAACATAAAATAACAACTTTAACTCACCACTATAAAATATTAATATAGAACTACTAAAATCAACCTAAAAAATAAGAACAATCAAAATAAAATAGCTAAAAGTTACACTTATAAATTATTGAAAATTTTACTTATAAGCACAATCAAAATAAGAGTGTGACAAAAAAAAGCAAAATACAAAACAAAAAAATTTAATAAAATATCAACTAAACAATAATTATCCATTGCCCATCCAATCTATTAATTTTGGGTAGGATCTAACTTGCCCATGTGCTCAATACACATTAATATGCACTTAAAAAGTTGTTTTTGTGTAACTTTTAAAAGTTTGGGGCTGATTCTTGAAGTTTTGAGGCATATTGTGATCATTTTCTATGTTTTGGGAGGTATTTTCGTCATTTCAATGGTTTGGGGGTATATTTATCATTTTGGTAGTTTTAGGGATTATTAAGTCTTGTTGGTGGTTTGAAGGTATTTTGGTGGTTTTGGAGGTTTCAAGGTTAGTTTGGTCATTTCAAAGGTTTCCCAGGGGTGGAGATATTTTTGTCATTTTTTGAGGTTCTGAGGATGTTTCAATTATTTTGAAGGTTTCGAGGGACATTTTTGAGGTTTTTAAGGTATTTTGGTCATTTAAGAGATCCAGCTGTATTTTATCACTGTAGAGGTTTTTGTGGTATTTTGGAGAGGGAGAGAGAAGGTAATGTTTTGTTCCTCAAGGCTTAAAACATTTTACTCTCCTTTGATGAGCATCAAAAGGATTAACATCAAGCTCTTATCTCTTGGCACTGGTGATGGATGAGCTCGCTAAGTGCATGCTTGGCATCCTGTTAAACCATACTTTTTCAAAATACAACATTTATACCATTTTTGAAAATTGAAGAATAAGCTGTATCATATCAATTGGACATTGGGGTAACGGAGCTGTTTGGAGTACAGTTACTTTGCGTCTATTGTGGATGGTTTGAAGGTTTAGAGAGGCCTTCTACGGAGCTGAAGCTAGTGTTTTACTGTTTTTGCGTGTTCTATATGAGTGGATGGCTGTGTTGTCCACCTTCTCTTCTCCCTCTTTGCTTTACTTTCACTAATAGTTGTTCTATGGCTTGATTGTTTCTTTCTCTCTTAGCATATTCCTCGTATACTGGGTTTCAACAATAAATATTATTATTCATTAAAAAAAGGCACTAAATTGATTTAAGAAGAAGTCTCTTGGCTATGCTTTTTGCAGATTTAGTTTTAGTGGATGAAATTAAAGGTGGGTATTAAATTAAAAAATTATCAAGACACTCTAGAATCTAAAGGTTCATGTCCCAACTAAGGTATCTTTTTTTACTTGGACTTCTTTTTTTTTTGATAAGTAATGAGGATGTATATTGAAAAACACTACCTTATGCAGAAAAACATAAGGCAGAGAGCAAAATACAAAAAGGAAAGATAAAGAGGAGAGAAAAAAGAGAGGAAAAGACACTAATTACAAATGAGAGAGTTAAGGAACATAGGGAGAGAGTCACTAGAGGTGAGTCCCCAAGCCCTAGACCAGTCAAACAGAGAGCCACTGAAAGAGGCCAATAGCTGGTCATCCGAACTTTCCAAATCCTCAAACGTCCTCCGATTTCGCTCCCTCCAAAGACACCACCTTAAGCACAAAGGAACTAAATTCCAAATGCTAGACGAATGCTTTCCCGGCCAATTCCACCAACTAAAGAGAGTATCCGCAACCGTTTTTGGCAAGACCCAAGAAATCCCAAAAGATCTAAACACTAAACTCCACAGCCTATAAGCCTTACCACAGTGGAGGAGCAGATGATCCACCGTCTCCCCATTACAACGGCACATAATGCACCAGTCAACAAAATCCATCCCTCTACCCCTCAAATTATCACCTGTAAGGATCTTATCCCAAGCAGCAGTCCACACAAAGAAGGATACACGCCTAGGAGCCTTAACCTTCCACACACCTTTCCACGGAAAGAGAATGGGCAAAGGTCTTCTTATCTTATTGTAAAACGATCGGACATCAAAATCCCCATTCTTTGTCAACTTCCATCGCATTTGATCTCCATTCTCATTAGGAGGTAGATTTGAACCCAAGGTGCGGAAAAAATCATCCACTCCATCCAGTTCCCAATCATTTGGTCTTCGAATAAAATGAACATTCCAACTTCTCTGTTCCTCTATCCCCAACCTTTCAAGAGATGCGGCCACCGAAGCCTTTTTATTGGACACAATCCCATACACATTCGGAAAAGTCAAATGAAGGGGAGACTCCCCACACCATTGGTCTATCCAAAGCTTAACTGTATCTCCCACCCCTACCTCAAACCGAATATTTTTGCTAAATTCCTCCCAACCCTTTCGGATGCCTCTCCACAAGCCACAACCATGTGTCCCTCTACCTACCTTGGATGTCCATCCCCCCCATTCTTCCCCAAACTTTAAAGCTACAACCCTTCTCCAAAGCCTTGTCTCCTCAATCCCAAACCGCCATAACCACTTCCCTAGTAAGGCTTTATTAAAAGTAGTTAATTTCCTTACTCCTAACCCACCATATTCCAAAGGTGCACACACCTTGTCCCATCCCACCAAATGAGACTTGGAATCCCCCCACAAGAAATCCCTTTGCAACCTCTCAATTTTATTGGCCACATGCGTAGGGATGGTAAAAAGAGATAAATAATATGTAGGAAGACTAGATAGTGTGCTCTTAAGCAATGTTAGTCTTTCACCTTTTGACAAATACATCTTCTTCCAACTGGCCAACTTGCGCTCAATTTTCTCCAGGATAGGATTCCAAACAGTAGGGGATTTATGGGACGCCCCCAATGGCATACCAAGATAGGTCATAGGCAAAGATCCAATTCGGCAGCCCAAAAACTCTGCCAAAACATGTACATTAGGCATCTCCCCAATGGGAACCATCTCACTCTTCAACACATTAACCTTTAAACCTGTCACTGTCTGGAAACAAAGAAGAAGCATCCGAACATGTAGAATCTGCTCCTCATCTGCATCACAAAACAGAATCGTATCATCCGCAAACAAAAGATGCGAGACATAAACCCCTCCACCCCGTCTACCATCAGCTCTAAAACCTCGAAGCAAACCAGCCCCTTCAGCTCTTCTCATCATCTTACTAAAGACTTCCATCATAACCAAAAACATGATGGGAGATAATGGGTCCCCTTGTCTCAAACCCCTCGAACTCCCAAAAAAGTCAGCTGGAGACCCATTTACTTGGACTTCTGTGATGGGTAAGATTCTTACATTGAATAACTTACACTGTCGAAGGGTTATCATGATTGATTGGTGTTACATGTGCAAGAACAATAGGGAGAGTGTGGATCATTTGTTGCTTCATTGTAAGTTTGCTAAGGAGTTGTGGTCTTTTGTATTCTGTTTGTTTGGGGTGCAGTGGGTGATGCCAAGGAGGGTGCGTGAAGTGTTGGAGTCTTGGGGGTGGGTGGCATTTGGTGGGCTGTTTCATAATGCCTTATGTGGGCCATTTGGAAGGAGCGTAATAAGAGAGCTTTCGAAGACTTAGGAGCACAACAGAGCTGAAGTCTATTTTTAGGGGGTCCTGCTTGAATGGATGGCTGTTCTTCCAGGCCATTTTCTCTCTTCTTTTTTAGATTTTACTGATCGTTGTAAAGTAGCTTGAGAATGTCCTGTAGAACACTGCTTGTGTATTGCTAGGCATCCCTTGTTTGATACATAATAGACTTTTATTTACTTATCCAAAAAAAAAGTAGGACTGAGATAGAGATATATGGAATGTAAGTTTAGTAAAAAAAGAAATAGAGATGAAGGTGCCGTAACTCGTAAGGCTGATATTGAAGAGATACAAAAACGAGAGAGAGAGAGAGAGAGAGAGCTTTCAATATCTTTTTTTTTTTTCTGATAAGTAATGAATATTTATTGAGAACCAAGAAAAGCCTTATGTTCATGATGATGAACACAGAGGGAAAGAATTACAAAAGTCTCAAACGGTAAATCTAAGGGAAACTTGAACATCTAAAATAGAAATACATTGTGTAAAACCCCAAATCCAGGACCAATCAAAGTGAGTACGAGCAAAAAGCGCTTTCAATTGATCTGATGAGCTTTACCTGTCTTCAAAGGTACGACTATTCCTCTCCTTCCAAGCAAGCCACATCAAACAAGCTGGCACCATTTTCCATATATCTGAACCAAACTTACCAAGCTAGTTTCTCAAGCTGGCACATTCCCCGGCAAAACCCTTTGAATCCCAAACATTTGAAGTGCAACTCCCCAAAAAGATGGAGAGATTGAAGAGGATGTGAATCATAGGATAAGAACAAGGTGTAAGTATGAAGTGGAGAAACGCATGAGGAGCATTGTGTGATTGTAGGATAATTATTTTATAAGACTACTATAAAACAAGTTATGCACTATACCTATCCAAAAAAGAAAAAAAGAAAAAGATGACAAGCTATGCTCTATGGTACTAGATGTTGGACTGTTAAGCACCAACATATTCATAAAATGAGTGTAGCTGAAATGAAAATGTTAAGATGAATAAGTGTAAATATATGGAAAGATAAGATTCATAATGATGAACTTTTCTTAAAGACACGGGTGGCCTCTATTGATGAAAAGAGTCACTTGGGATGGTTTGGTCATGTTTAGGGTAGAGCAATTAATGCACCGGTTCTTATGCAGCATTTCTTTGGGGGTTACTGTTTGATCTGGTTTCATGTTATCTCATAGTTCCCATTATATAGTTGGTCAAAGTTTACAATCATTGTAGCATGCATAGAATGAAATGTAGCAGGTTTATATCTTTTTACCTATCAAAAAAAAATCTGGTTTCATGTCTTTACTTTGTTCTGATGTTGCACCCATTAATAACTCGTATATTTCCCCTTCCAGAAAATTGATTGTTATGTTATTTCATGTCCAGATTGCTGTAACATTTTAATTTAACTTGATCTGAATAAGTAATCAATTTTAAGATTGTACCTTTGTAATTCGTCTCTCATTGGCATGTCATTAAGTCTGCTGTGTTGTTTGCTTTGTAATTTATACAGAATGATGACGAGGATATGATATATGTGTACAATGGTTATCTGCACAAGCTAATTACCTGCTTCTTGTCTCAGCCACCTGCCAGAGACAAGGTCAGTTTGATATATATATATATACACACACATATATATAATATGTGTATGTATTCTTCTCTCTTAAATATATGGCATTATGATAGAGTGAAAATTGATTGGTTGACATGTCATTTCTCTACCAAATGATGATTTCAGTGACTAATTTGCCTTCTATATATGTCAGTTCATCTGAATAGTGTAATAGAGTCTATAGAGATTGCAACTTTAGTATGTCAAACTATTGCTGATTCGAATAGCTTGTGGATGACGATGACGATGACGATGACGATGACGACGACCAGATCTTTATTGCATGATTGGCTTTATATCTTTTGATGGCTCCTGCCATTATTATTAGATTCCATGAAGCAGGGTTTTGAGTTGTGCTTGAACAGCAGGTGTTTAGACAATGAAGAACCTATTTTATACATTGGTTTGAAATAGAGAATTGTGAGCTTGGAATAATTTTTTTAATTTTTGTTTTTTACTTGTTTCTTTAATAAGAATTTGTGTGTATGCAGAAAAAAGCTTAAAGAGGTGTATGAATCGCATAATTTTTTTTTACTGGAAACAGATTAATTTCCATTTCTGGGGAATTGGTGAGACTGGTGGGCAAGCATTATAACTAATTCTTTCAGGACAGCTTGTAGGTTTTGTTGCTTTTGGTCATGGATTTCTTTTCTTTTAGTGGTGGGGGTTGTGGTAAATTCCTTTTGAACTTGAGATGATAATCGTTTGCAAATTGCTTTCTGGCACTTTTCTCTATCTATTTTAGTGGCTGATAGACTTGAATAATTTTAGCTGGGTTTCCTTTGGAATAGAATAATCTTAGGGGGGTTTAAAAAGATTTAGTCTTTTGCACAAAATAGACCTAAACAAGGGACCTAAGCTGTCTTGGTTCAAAATTAACTTGTTGCTGCATCACTCTTTCTTACTTTTGTGCATATTTAACTCTCTTCCTTATAACATGTATTTGATTCCCTAGTTATCATTGGTCTTTCTCTGGCTTCAAGCATGTGTTCTTTCTGTACTTACGGTTCTGTATACTTTTTCACAGGTGAAAGAATCAAAAGAGAAAGCCATGAGTGTGCTTAGTCATTACCGGATGGCTAGCTCACATGATTTTTCACTTGATGGCAACTTGAATTCTCAACAAGCCATTGAAACTGGCTCTTTAACATTTGTCTCCCTCCTGGAGTTTGTGAGCCAAATTTATCAGGTTAGTTTGAACTAAATTAAATCACTTTGAATCTTCCAAAATAATTGCTTGTTTAATATACCAAAGTAAATTATATAAATGTGAAATGAATCTAAAAAATTCCAAGTGACATGTTCTAATTGGAAATTGTGGGTTCCAGTTAGCTCAATTGGTAAAGTCTCTGGTTGTCAAATAAGAGAATTATCATAGAGCGGATGCCATAAGTTGAAATTCTATTGTATTTATATTTAAAAAAAGGGTTCTAATTGGAAATTAAACATTTATAGTTATCTTCTGTGTGTAGGCAAATATTATTCTGAAAAGGCTGTCTAGATCGAATTTTCTGTGTCGGTAAATCTGTTTTTTTTTTTTTCAAATTGTTATTTAGATCAAACCAAATGATATTGCTTGTTAATCAGAATATATAGATGAATAATGTACTCCCTCTGCCTCATTCTGTTCTAGTCTATAACTTTTTGGGATATTCCAAAATTTTTGTCCACTTTCTAGAAAGAGTGTGCAGTTTTTTTGACTTTACTAATTTACCCTTGAATTAAAAAACGACCATAGTTCATAGACATGAAAAAGAAAGGGTAATTTGGGAAATAGCTCTATTTGAAAGTAAAATCATTAAATGTATTGTCCCCTTAAAAATTTGGAGTTATGAAGGACCAACAAACTGGGATGAAGTGTGTGATTTCATTTTTTTCCCACCTTTGCTACAAATAGGAATGATTTACTTTTTTCTATGAATTTTTCTGTAGTATAGCTTCTTATGCTTATGTTAATTATATTATTATCAGAAGGAACCAGAGCTGTTGTCTGGCAATGATGTTCTGTGGACATTTGTAAATTTTGCTGGAGAGGATCATACAAATTTTCAAACACTTGTGGGTTTCTTGAATATGCTGAGTACCTTGGTATGTGAAATGAATTTCTTTATTCTTCATAATCCTGTAATCAGAGAATTTTTCATCCTCATTATGGTATATCTGTTTTGATTTTTCACGTTCTGATGTTACCTCTAGGCTTGTAGTCAAGAAGGAGCTTCAAAGGTTTTTGAGTTACTTCAGGGGAAGGCATTCAGGTCTGTTGGGTGGAGCACTTTGTTTGATTGCTTATCAATCTATGATGAGAAGTTTAAACAGTCCATTCAAACTGCTGGTGCAATGCTACCAGAGTTCCCTGAGGGGGATGCAAAAGCGCTAGTTGCATACCTGAATGTTCTTCAAAAGGTTCTTACTTGTTCGATATTACGATTTTATCAGCCTTTTTGATTTTTTTGCATTTCTTTGGATGTTTCTTTAAAAGATGTTCCAAAATTTCCAAGCAATCTAACTTTGTAAAGCCATCTTGTGACTAAACTTGGTTTTCTCTACATGAGAATTGGCATTGGAGGTTTGGTGATAAATTCCACTTGAGATGATTTGGCCATGTTTAGAGGAGAGAAATTAATGCACTGGTAAGGAGTGAGTTGACTCTATCTAAGAGAAGAATATAGAATATAACTTTAGATAAAATAGAATGGAGGAAAAGATACATGTGGCTGACTCTATTTAATCTGTTGAGGATTCATAGCTGACCCCAAAAATTTGGAATTAAGGCTGCTTCTTGTTGTGGGGGCTCAATTCCATGTTCTCTTGTGTTTTTCTTGCTACTTTTGCAGATACTACTTGTTCTAATTCACTTCTTTTCCTTAATTTTTGGACTCTTGGAAAAGTTATGTGTTGATGCATTGAAGCTTTTTAATTGCTTGTTTGTGTTTTTATAAAATAATTTTCCATCCACATAAGGTGCGTGATTGCCTCCATTTTGGTGATTTCCTTAGACATTTTACACAACTCTATAAATTGCGATGTATTGTCTAACATTATGTATATTTTTTGATACATCAATAGTTATTTGTATGGGGATTTGACTCTTGGATGTCTTTGTAAACACCAAGAGGTGTCACTTGAGCTACGTAGCTCTTGGGAGCATTATGCATATTTATAATCATTAGTTTTTAAGAGGGAAATTACACTTTACCTCCCTAAACTATGACCCCTTTTACACTTACTCCTAAACTATAAGAATGCACACTTAACCCCCCTAAACTATACCCCCTTTTACACTTACTTACTCCCTTAAACTATGAGAATGCACACTTTGCCCCCCTAGACTATGAAACTCCTTTTATACTTACCTCTCTAAACTATGACCCCTTTTACACTTACCTTCTAGACTATGAGAATGCACACTTCCCTAAACTATTACCCATGGGATGGGGTGTAAAGTGTTACATGAGTTATAGTTTAGGGGGGATGAGTGTTACTTGAGTAATAGTTTAGGGAGATAAGTGTACACTCTCATAGTTTAGAGGGGCAACTATTACGCGAGTAATAGATTAGGGGGGTAAAGTTTGCTTTCCCATAGTTTAGGGGGTAAGTGTAAAAGGGGTATAGTTTAGGGGGTAAAATGTAATTTTCCCTTTATGTGGATAGCAGTTCATGGTTTGATTCTAACTTTGGATAACCTTATGCTCTGTGGTCGCCCTTTGTCGAATCGTTGTTGTATGTGCTGTTGTAATGAGGAATCTGTGGATCACCTGTTACTTTTTTGTCCGATAGCTCATTCTTTGTGGACGCATATGCTTCGGTTGTTTGGGATCGATTGGGTCATGTCAGGTTCAGTTGCGGACTTATTATTTTGTTGGTATCATTGGCTTGGGAAGCATAGTTCTGATATTTGGAATTTAGTTCCAGGCTATTTACTGTGGAGTATTTGCACTGAATGGAATTGGCATTCTTTTGAGGATAATGGGAAATCTGTGGTTTAGTTATTAGATTTATGCCAAAGGACCCTCTTTGATTGGTCTCGGTGTTGGGGTCTCTTAGATTGTTCTACTTTTATGGATTTTCTTTTGTCTATTAGAATAGCTTAGTGGCTGTTTGTGTCTTTTTGTTTCTTATTACTCTTTGTTCACTATCATGAACTCTTTGTATTTTTCTTGCTATTCCTTTTTCAATAATATTTTCTTCTTACTTATCAAAAAAAAAAAAAAATTGTAATTTTCCCTTTTGAAGAAAAGCACCCAGACCCTGCAAAAGCAGGAGCATTGTACATTGGGTATGGGCTTTTTAGTTGTTGAGAAAAGCAGTGGAATGGGTAAATGAATCTGAAATATAAGCTGAAGAGGTTCTTAAAAATGTTTTACAATATGTTAGGTTCTCAAATGTTAGCTTGTTGGTTAATGAGTCATTACCTTTATCTTCTCCCTTCCAATAGAAAGGAATAACTGCATTTTGATTCTGACTTGACATGTGATACAGGTTATGGAGAATGGGAACCCCATCGAAAGGAAGAATTGGTTTCCTGATATTGAACCATTATTCAAGCTGCTTAGTTATGAAAATGTGCCTCCGTATCTGAAGGTTGACATCTGTAGTTTTATTGCTTTGGTGAAGAGTATCATGGTATAACATTTGCAGCTTCTTGTCTCTGTTGGAGGTTAGAAGCTGCAAGTGAAATTTTATTCACTGTTTTTGACCCAGAATATCACATGCTATTACAGGGTGCTTTGCGGAATGCAATAGCTACTTTTGTTCGTGTCTCTCCTGTTCTAAAGGATACGATTTGGAGCTATCTTGAGCAGTATGATCTACCAGTGGTGGTTGGGAAGAGTGCACAGCCGATGTCAGCACAGGTTAGTATGTTTGAATGGTGTCCATTCTTAAAGTTTTATATAGCTAATTGACCACGATGAAACCTAGTGCATTCAGATTGAGAAACTGAGATATTATTCTTAATAGAGGTTTTTATATGTAAAAGAATTTTATTGAGAATGAGGATTTACCTCATGTACACAGTGTCTATATCATTAGGTATCCTAAAGAATTAGAACAGAAGTGAATTACATATGCAATGACAGAGAGTCGATGAAATCTACAAAAGAATGAGTTGCACTAGGACCAACGCATGATATCACTTAAACAATGATCTATTGAAAAAATTCTTTGAATGAACCACCCAGTTTTTCACATTATCAAAAGTGCGATAATTACTTACCCTCCATAGAGTCTGTAACAAGCATAGAGTGGCTAAGGAAGGCAATGGGATGTTTGGTATTCAGTCTTATTATGGGGTGTTGAGAGGTCCAAGGGAGATTTCTTTTCCTTGGAGAGGGATTTGGTGTGCTAAAGCACTGAAGAGGGTAGCTTTGTTTGTGTGGACTGCAACCTGGGGAAGATTCTGATGAATGACAACCTTAGAAAAAGGGATATCATGTTAGTGCATTGGTGCTGTATGTGCAGGCATAGTGGGGAGTCAGGGGACCATGTCTTACTGCATTTTGATTTTGCTAATGCACTTTGGGGCTATGTCTTTGGTCTCTTTGGAGTTAACTAGGTGATGCCAAGTAGAGTAATAGATCTTCTAGTGGGTTGGTGGAACTGGTTTGGGAAACGCTCCTCTGTTGTGTTTGATATGGCTCTTGTGGTGGGAGCAAAACTTCCGTATGTTTGAAAATTTGGAAGCGTTGGGAATGAAGCTGAAGCTTTCATTTCTTAGATTACTCTGAGGGCAACAGTCATGGGTCTCAATGACAGTGTACCCCAACAGAATTTACCGATCCAATCCCTTTTTCAGCATAATTTGTTTTTTATAGAAAATTTTTAAGCTATCTCGTCTTTTGTAACTTTTTCAAGGCTGTTTCTTTGCAATAAAATTTATTACTTACATATATAAAAAAAAAAGAAAAAAAGAAAAGAATAGAGGGGTTGAATTCCACACAAAAGAATTGTCTTTGCCAAACTAATTCCTCCAACCAAATAAAAGATCACCAACACTTCTTGGTATGATCCACTGGATTCCAAAAAACGGAGAAAACATAAATTCCCATACCATTTGCTATATCACAATCTAACAATAAGTAGTTCATAGACTCATCGCTGCACCTACACATGCA
Organism: Quercus tomentella; assembly: GCA_028535165.1. Taxonomy (NCBI): domain Eukaryota; kingdom Viridiplantae; phylum Streptophyta; class Magnoliopsida; order Fagales; family Fagaceae; genus Quercus; species Quercus tomentella. The sequence continues at coordinate 81,853,747 of JAPQVY010000155.1, forward strand.
GCTCCAATTTATTAATGTAAGCCCTGTCCTGATAAAATTATCATATGTCAAGATATTACTAATGCAGCTCCAATCTGTTTTTTATAGCAATTCATTAAGCTATCTTGTCTTTTATAATGTTTTGAGGCAATTTCTTATAAAATTTATTACTAATAGAAGAAGAAAAATAATAGAGGGGCTGAATTCCACACAAAAAAATTGTTTTTGCCAAACCATTCCAACCAAACAAAAGATCACCAACACTTCTTGGTAGGGCCCACTGGATTTCAGATATGGATAAAACATAAGTTCCCATTATTGTTTCCTATATCACAATGTGACAAGAAGTGGTTCATAGACTGACCTACACTTGCAGCTCAAATTTACTAGTGTGAGCCCTGTTCTGATGAGATTATCATATGTCAAGATCTTACCCCAAGCTACTTTCCAAACAAAGAAAGCGACCCTTCTTGGTTTCTTGGAACGTCAAAAACTCTTCCATGGGAAACTTACAACACTTGGGCCTCTCAATGTCTCATAATAGGAGCAAAAGTCATCTTCCTCTCCATACTACATGGCAATGACCTGCCTCCACAAAAAGTCATCTTCCCCTCCGAAGCGCCATGACCATTTGGCCAAAAGGGCTTAGTTGGCGGTGCCCACTTTTCTTACCCCCCAAGCCTCCACTTGCTGAAATGCATAGAATATTCCAATCCACAAGATGGAATTTAACTTCATCACCCTGCTCTCTCTGCAAGTTTCATTGTAACCTTTCTTAGTCTATTCGATAGAGATAAGTAGTACATTGAGGGACCCAATAGCATATTTTCTACATAAACTACGGCCATGGACATGTGAACTATTTTACAAGGAAAAGTTGTGTTTTGATGTTAATTTAAGGGTTTTTAAGACACCTCTTATCTGCTAAAGGCCTTTTAATGTTAAGTTGTATAAGGGTTTTTAAGATATTAAAAAAAGTTAATATAAGGGGTTTTAAGATGTTATTTACATTGTGCTGTGGAATCCAGTTGGAAGTACATCAACTACTGCCACAGACGTGAATTAGTTTACAAGGAAATGTGTGTTTGAATTTTTGTTTATTTAAATTTTTACAGGTTTATGATATGCAATTTGAGTTGAACGAAATAGAGGCAAGGAGAGAACAATATCCTTCAACAATATCTTTCCTCAACCTGTTAAATGCTCTTATTGCTGAAGAACGAGATGTAAACGATAGAGGGCGTAGGTACTGATCGTTGGTTGCTTTTTGTTCTTTTGTATTCTAATATCTTGATCCTTCATATCCACGCTAATATTTGATGATTTCATTTCTTTTTCTGGCAGATTCATTGGCATCTTTAGGTTTATATATGATCATGTCTTTGGGCCATTTCCTCACAGAGCCTATGCAGATCCTTGTGAGAAATGGCAATTGGTTGTGGCGTGCCTTCAGCATTTTCATATGTGAGTATATCTTGTAGTTTCATTTTCAAATGTTGGTATCTGATTGGGTTTCTTTGTTTCTTATGTATTAGTTACTTAAACAAAATAATTTAAAACGCATTCAACTTATTAACCTCATTATTGTTTTGTAATTGGCATTATCTGATTTGTATTTAAGGCCTGTCCCGGTGTTAAATGTGAAGGTTTATTTTGATTGACCATCTTCATTCAAATTTTGAACTTCATGGGGTATGATCTTGGAGTTGTTTAGATGGTAGAGAAATTTGAATATCAAGCTGAAATCCAATGCAGGATACTGAGTATGTACGATATCAAGGATGAGGATATTGACATTGTCGCTGACCTATCTCAGTTTTCGACACCAACCCAACAATCTCCACTTCAGATGCAGCTTCCTGTCTTGGAGTTGCTGAAAGTATGTGTATTATTGTTTTGTTTATTTGTAAGCTGGCACTATAGATTGAATTTCAAAGCAGCAGTTGCATGAAAAGGAATCAGTGTTTTATATGAAAAAGAATGCGTTGATTACATGCTGGAATAGAAATCTGGGATTTGATTCACTTAATTAAATATTTAATTATGCCTTAATCAACTTGATTATTTTGTCAGTCCTTGTTTAGAATTTTTAAGATTTAGATTTTTTTAAAGAAATATTTTCAAATATAAGTTATTAGCTTTGCCTTTGTTCTTAATACACACACACACACACACACATATATATGTTAGGTATTTAATTCAGTTTCCGTCTATTTAAACAATTAAAAAAAAAAAATTTATTCTCACTTTGCAATTACATCATCAAATTTTTTGTTGTTGTACATTCGATTGTTGACTTAAATCATACTACAATTTTAATATATATGCATACTTATCAAAAAAAAATTTTTAATATATATGCACATACACCATGTAGGATTTCATGAGTGGCAAAACTGTTTTCCGCAACATCATGGGCATTCTTCTGCCAGGAGTCAATTCCATCATCACTGAGCGGACTAGTCAAATCTATGGGCCACTCTTAGAGAAGGCTGTGCAACTGTCTTTGGAAATTATAATCCTTGTCTTGGAAAAGGATTTATTTCTTTCTGATTACTGGCGCCCTCTATACCAGGTAAAGATTTTCAGTATGCTGGAAAGTTCGCTTTGCTTCTTCATAGTAGTTAGGATCATTGTATTTTGACTTCCCCCACATATTAATCCAAGCTGGCCAAACTTCATATTTTCTTGTTCTTGACTTTCATTTGCCTGTAAGATTGGAAGGTTTCCCTTTTGGGTTAGCAGTTGAGTTTTCATAATGGTCTTTGGTGTGTGTTAAACCTAGTCATCCAGTTTAGGCATGCATGCTTTCATATATGTATTGACAAAACTTGGGTCTTACACGCCATGTGGTTCAATGTAAATGTTACATGTTGTATGACGTGCCTTTTCCATACGGTTTACTATAAGTGCGTCATATATTATATTACAAAATTTGTGTTCGAGGCTGTAGTTGTGTTAAGTGCATGCCCACTCCAACTTATAAAAAAAAAAAAAAAAAGTGGATGCCTTCTCCTTTTGCCATGTGGACAGTTATTTTGTCCTTTTTATTTAACACACTTAAGATTGTTGTATAATGTGCTTTTACAATTTGGCTTGCTGCAAGTATGGTAAAATTATTAAGATAATTTGCTTCAGCAGAAAATCTATTACTAAAGTTTCAAAAAGTTTAAAATACAACCCTAATTAAAATTGAATTCACTTGTTTCAAAAAATTTAAAATAAGTTTGATTATATATTTAAATTATTTTAATGATCTCCAATAATGCTTGTGTGTTTGTTTGTTCTTATTCATATTGTAAAATGCGTATCCTCTTACTTCTGTTGTTTTTTGTCTCCAATATTATGTTCTTATTCCATGTTTATGTATTTGTTTGTTCTCGTTAAAGATTTAATGCGTCAGTGTGCCCCATTTCTAGTATTCATGTCCATGCAACTTAGACTGAGTTATTTTGTGTGTATAATATCCTGTAATTGAGCTAAAAAATTTTAACTGATTTAGATGGACTTTGGCATGCATTTCTGATGCAGGTTTATGTTTCTTTAGATATTCATGAACTATTATCAATTTCTTAAAGAGTTACAATTTGAACCCTGTTATTAGTTACGTACCCTAGCTAGCCTTAATTTTGCTTTGAAGTAGTAAACTCCAATAAGTTGCATGAATCTATTCCTCTCCAAGAAGAAGGGCTTAAGCTCAAGCTGATAGTTGTAATTCTGGCCATATCACACTTGTTCTTAGCATGTCTATGATTACATGGCTAAGCTCCTTTGTTGTTGCCATTCTCATACCTTGATCCTTTTTGCTGCAGCCTTTGGATGTTATACTTGCACAAGATCATAATCAAATTGTAGCTTTGTTGGAGTATGTCAGATATGATTTTCAACTGCAAATTCAGCAGTGCTCTATCAAGATCATGAGTATATTGAGGCATTCCTTTTCTCCCTTTTTTTTTTTTTTTACATTTATTTTGTCTTTAGTACAGCTTAGAGCTTATTGCTTGAAATATTTTTTAGCTATGCCATGTGTTTAAGTAAAAGCTTTATGCAACTAGCTTAATTATTATGATTATTTTGGGTGACAGTTCTCGCATGGTTGGGCTTGTACAGTTGCTGCTAAAATCCAATGCTGCCAGCAGTTTGATTGAGGATTATGCTGCCTGCCTTGAATTACGATCGGAAGAGTGTCAGATTATTGAGAACAGCAGTGATGATCCAGGTGTTCTTATAATGCAGGTTCGTACTTGTAGTTTGTGTGGGGATCATTCCCGCCCAATTCTGTAGCTAAAGTCTTCTACAACTTTCATGTGTACCCACTTTACATGTTTTGCAGCTTCTAATTGACAATGTCAGTCGGCCAGCTCCAAATGTTACACATTTACTACTTAAGTTTGATCTCGACACCACTGTTGAACGGACTGTTTTACAGCCAAAATATCATTACAGGTTTTTCTGATTATTAATGTATTAAACATGATCATAATTATACGTCTTCTTTTTTGCAACTAATCGTCCCTTTATTATCTGTTTTGCAGTTGCTTGAAGGTTATTCTTGAAATCTTGGATAAGCTTGTCAAGCCTGATGTGAATGCATTAATTCATGAATTTGGATTTCAGGTTAGATAGTTCTCTATCCAGTGTTTCTGGAATAAAACAATTCCAACTGTGGAGAAAATTTCTTCTTATTTTCAATTTTCTGTTATTTGTTTAGGTTTTTCTCACTTGCTTTATATAATTTAAACTGTTTGCCTTGTGCAGCTTCTTTATGAGTTGTGCTTGGATCCTGTTACATGTGATCCTACCATGGATCTTTTGAGTAATAAAAAGTATCAGTTCTTCATAAAGGTAACAAGTAGTGCTCCTTTTTAAACATTTAAAGCTTCTTGACAATTCTCTTTGTCCCATATGTAGTTTTCATTTTCAATTTCCATTCGTGTTCTCACATGTGATTGTCCAAAATTTATCTTACCGTGACAGCACCTGGACACCATTGGTGTTGCTCCACTTCCTAGACGAAACACCAACCAGGCACTTCGCATCAGTTCCCTTCATCAGGTCTCTTTTTGCTCTGATTTAATTCTAATGATTTTTTGTTGCATCATGGGTACCTGGTTTGATGGTTTTGGAATGCTGTACCTTTTCGAGTTGTCATCTTAGGGGGCCAGCTAACCATGCGTGGTCATTGTGATTTACAAATAACATTTCTTATTTTCCTTATTTTACTAATTTGAAGTGATACACACACTTCAAACACATTAGCAATGCAAAGTTAAAATGCTACTGGGCACTGTTTATTAGACTTTAGGCTAAGCTTTACCTATTGCCATAATAGTTGTTGGTATCATACGATACGGAATACGTATTGTATTGGATCAATAAAATACTGTATTGTAAATACATATTGACCATGCTCATGAATCGTATAAATCATATTGTATCGTATGTATCGGACAATACATACAAATGTGGGTTGAAATTGGGTTTCTTGATAAAATTTGTGTTATGAATTGAAATAAACAAGTTGGACTTGTTTTTAACTCAAAATTATTTGGATACTTGGTTGAGCCCAATAAATAACATGTCCATTTGTTTTTTTCCCCATTCTCTACCGTACAAAATTTATAATGTAGGGAACCTTTCTCAAGAAAAGCCCTTTGAACTACACTCATTGAAACTTCACTTGCACATTTGTAGATTTTTTTGTGTGTGTGAATAATGTGTATTAAATAACAATATAAAGATTTATATTTTTTTTATTATTGTCTTTACTCCAAGAAACATGAATGCCCAGAAGAAATATATATATAAAAAGTTTTTGAAATATAAGAAAAAGAAATATTAAATATTGGAGATGATAAAGAAGATGTCAATGATGAAATTATTTTGCAAGATGATGATAACATTGACTTGGTTTACGGAGAGGAAGTTGATTAGGCAAGATGATCAATATGATGAGAGAAAATATTATTTTAGCTTATATATCATGTATCATCACTTTCGTGTTTGACTGGTTTGAATGTAAATGTTATATATATGTATTTTAATATGATTTATGTAGTTAACTTTGTTAATATTATTGCATTGATTATATTAGTCATTAGTTGAACATGTTCCAAATGTATAATAATCATACAATTTTTTCTCAAAATTTAATATAGTGTTTGTATATATTTTCATACATAAAATGATATGATACAATTCACAGTACGAAATGAAATATCAATTCATCATACGATTTATGTTTTGACAAATATGATTACCTTGTTTTCAAACCAATGCATATTATGGTTTTTTAAAATATTTTTTTATGATATAACATTGCGATTGAACTGCCTGTTCTCTGTTTTCTGGTTTGCACTTTAATTCTTTATCCTAATAGATTGAAAGAAATCAGTTCATGTTTGTCATATTTTTCACAAGTTAATCTGGAATAGAACAGCATACTTTGGGCTCTTAAAGCCTCAATTATGTTTGTCCATTAGCAATTACATTTTCAGAATATCCACACTATAATGGAACTTACGTATGTTATCTTTTTCTATGATTGCTGTATTTCTGTCTGATTCAGAAACTAACTATTAAACTCCTGAATAGCCAGTCAATGTTATCTATATGGTTAATTTCTGTTAGACAGTTAGACTTTGTTTGCATTGAAGTCTTTCCTTGATTTTTCTTACAGAGAGCGTGGTTGTTGAAACTTTTAGCAATTGAGTTGCATATTGGTGATATGAGTAGCTCCAATCACCGTGAGGCATGTCAGAGTATTCTTGCTCATCTTTTGGGGGGAAAAGTTGTTGGAATTGGTACTGATGGTGACGTATCTCATTCCCCCTCTCTTAAAAATGGTGCGGAATACACTGGAACCAGAACTATCAGTAAGAGTAAGGTACAGTTTGTTACTTCAATGTTTTATGTTTCTTCTATAACCTACTGTTAATCTGCTATAGATTTTTTCTTATCATTGGTTTTACATAACAATATTTTCCGTTTTCTCATTTTAATCTTGGTACAGTTGTTCCTTTGAGTCATCAAAATGAAACTGAGACCGTTTCATTTCCTTGACATCCTAATATCACTTTTGAGAGGAGGGTAGGGTTGGGGGGGGGGGGGGGAGGCTGATTCTATGAGATGGGTTTTAAACGGTAATTGAAAATTAAGTGCCTGCTCTTGTTATGAATGTTTGAGAGGTTCTACTCCAAATCAGTTCCTTTGGAATAATTGTGTGTGGTCATTTGGAGCTGTATGTGCAAGGGTAGCTGCAAATCTGTGGATCACTTATTATTATGTTGTCCATTTCCTTATGATATGAGGGTTTTTATTTTATTTTTTTATTTTTAATAAAAAATTCTATGGGTAATGCCAGGAAGTTGATAGATTAATACTCTAATGGGAAAGGGTGTTTGGTTGGCATAATAATAGGCATAATTTTGGGATGCTGCTCCTCATCACATTACGTAGACAATTTGGAGAGAGTGGAGTAATAGAACATTCGAAGGCATTGAGGGTGTTGTTGAGATTAAACCTATGAAGCACGGGTGCGTTTCGAGACTCGGGTGCGGGTGCGGGACTCGGCAATTTTCGAAAAAGGTGGGTGCGGGTGCGGCGGGACTCGGCAATTAAAAAATTATTAAAAATATTTTTATTTATTTTTACTATTAAAATATTCTTAAAAAACATAGTAGATTCACAAAACAAAGAAAGAAGATGGCAAAAAACACAAAACAAAAAAGAAGATACAAAACAAAAAAGAAATGTCCTAACCTCTCACCTAATCATGCCATATCAGATCATGCACTATACCCATCTCAACCAACACATGTACATTAAGGTAAAATGACCAAAACAGCCACATGACTTTGGGTGCATCTAGGGGGTCCAATAGAATACAAAGCAAAGGGCATTTTGGGGTAATCAAAGATTTTTATATTGCAACTCACGGGCCAACAGAGTAGCATTTGTGTTTTTTTTTTTTTTTTTTTTTTGAGAAGCCTCAAGCCAGCCTGGAAGACCAGGCAGGAAAGTAGCATTTGTGTTGGGTTGCTATGGAGATGCCGAGACGGAGAGCAGAGACAGAGAGGCGGAGAGTGATTCAGTGAAGCCGAGCACACGCACATCGCAGAGAGCACAGAGAAGAGAGACGAGTGACGGAGTGAGAGAGAGTGTTTGAATTTCGGCCTGAATCGGCCGTTTCGGCTTGAACCGGCCATTTCGCCGATTTCGGCCGATACGGCCCGAGTTGGCGCGAATCAGCGCGAATCGGGCCGAGTCTCAGCCGCGTCGGCGCGAGTCGGAAAAAAAAAAAAGAAACCACGTGGCAGACGCGGCCCGACGCGGCACCGACGCGCGGTCAGCGGCGTCCCTCCCGCGTCGCACCGCGTCGGACACGGGTGCGGCGCCTCTGGAGCCGCGTCCGTGCATCCCAGGATTAAACATACTTTCTAGCATTTTTTGTTTGAATTTTGAACTATAATCTGGGGCAGGGGGGTTATGTTGTAATTCCTTAGTTGAGTTAATGGATCTCTTAAATCTCTGATTGTAATTCTTTAAGAGACTTACTCTTTTGAGTTCTCCTTTATAATAACAATTTTAGTACTTTTCAAAAATCCTTCTTAGCTTTGTAGTTTATATTATTAATTTTCGGTTTATGTCTATTGACACTCAATCACGGTTCTTAAATGGTTGAGATTCTTGGACATTATAGTATTTTACAGACAGGGATCTATGTATCAAATAATAGTATATCACAAGGGTCCAAATTAAGTTTTTCAATTTATTTTTGTCTTGTTATATAAAAATTGCTTTATACTAAGTATATACAATTGGAACCTCCCGTTGTTTCCAATGGAGACATCTAGGGTTCAAATTCTCCCACCCCCATTGTGACTTATCTATCAAAAAAAAGTACATACTTATTTATTAATTGATAGTTAATATATACCTTTTAAAAAAAAAGTATATACAATTGGGAGCAAACTACAATTTGCATATCTTGGGATCCTCCTCTGTTTGTTTACCGGTTCTTTGATAAGTTTATTTCTTGCATTGTCCAATTACTAAAATTTATTCATTGATGATCACATTAAAGAGCTGAGTGAATGATTTGATAACATTTTTAAAATTGTTTTGTTGATCTTGACTTTGTCATATTAGTCTTTTTACTATGTTAAAAGGATTGAGTGAATGATTTGATAACTGCACTGTGTGAAACCTGTGTTCTCATTCCCTTTTTTTTGATAAGAGACCTGTGTTCTCATTCTTTTGCTGTTATATCTTTCTTGGATCAACATCAGGTTTTGGAGTTGCTTGAAGTTCTCCAATTTAAATCTCCTGATACCACTATGAAACTTTCTCAGATTGTGTCTAATTTAAAACTGGAGCTGGTAAGATTCTAGTGCTTCATGATTTTCATTATTTTTTTTATGAGGTGCATTTAATAGTATGTTTTTACAGGCAGAGGACATACTTGGGAATCCAGCAACTTCTGGAAAGGGAGGTATCTACTATTATTCAGAGCGTGGGGATCGTTTAATTGACCTTGCTTCACTCCGTGACAAGTTTTGGCAGGTTGGTTTCCTAAATTAAGTGCCAATGGGATTCTTTTCTCTTTTAGTGTATTCCTGGTTTGCATATATTCTCATTGGGAACTTCCTACACAGAATTCTGGTGCTGATTCTAGTTTGTTGTTTCAGAAATTCAATTCTTTTTATCCTCAGTTGAGTAACTTTGGCAGTGAAGTTGAGCTAAATGATGTGAGAGAGACAATTCAACAGTTGTTGAGATGGGGATGGAAGTACAATAAGAACCTTGAGGAACAAGCTGCCCAGCTCCATATGTTAACTGGCTGGTCACAAATTGTTGAGGTCCATTGATTTATTTATATTATATTTTTCATTATTTTTAGACAAAGATAACCATTTAGTATTGTTGATTTATCAACAAAATAATATTGAATATCAATTGAGAACTCTTTAAAGTGAGATTTTAGGTTGTATTGCATTATGACATACTCAACTTTATATTCTCTTATTATGCTTCATTTGCCTCCACTATATGCTTGTACAGGTCTCTGCTTCCAGGAGAATTTCATCGCTTGAAAATCGATCCGAAATTCTATTTCAGTGGGTTCTCTTATCATCACTGATTCTTTCATTACTCTCTCAGGCTCTCTGTAACTATTTAATCTGGTCAATTACAGAGTTCTTGATGCTACTCTGAGCGCTTCTGCTTCTCCAGACTGTTCACTGAAGATGGCTTCCATATTATGCCAGGTACATTGATCTCTTTGCCTTTAAGCCTATTGTTCCTGCTGTTGCACCTTCATGCCGCTTATCATTTTTTTTGGGTCTGATTTGAAATATCCTTAGGTTGCTCTAACATGCATGGCAAAACTACGAGATGAAAGATTTTTATTCCCTGGTGGTTTAAATTCTGATAGTGTTAGTTGTCTCGACATTATCATGGTGAAGCAAATCTCAAATGGTGCCTGTCAATCCATATTATTTAAGCTTGTCATGACAATTCTTAGACATGAATCTTCTGAAGCCTTGAGGAGACGGTATGGTTTCAAATAAGAAATTGGTGCAGTTTCCGTGCTTGTTTACACTTCCATTGGCATCTGACCATTTATGTTTCTTTGTTCAGCCAATATGCCTTGCTTCTAAGCTATTTCCAATACTGTCGGCATATGCTTGACCCAGATGTTCCAACAACAGTTCTGCAAAACGTGATTCTTGATGAGCAAGAGGGTGAAGATCTGGATCTCCAGAAGGTGTGTAGTTTATGCAGAAGGTTCTTGAATTGGCAGTAGTTATCAGTTGCTGGAAGAGTTATTGATGTTGATTTTATTCTTTTCTTTATAGATGGACAAAGAAAAGGCTGAACTGGCACGAGCTAATTTTTCAATTTTAAGGAAAGAGGCGCAGTCTATTTTGGAATTGGTGGGTCTCTTATTCCTGCTCTGATTTTTTGGTGTGCAATTTGTGAACTAAATTCATGAATTCTGAAAACATTCATAACTGTGTTATGTCTGAATATGGAAGAACTTGAAGTTATTCAAGGTTTTATTCACCAATAGCAGTGGTTCTCTACTGATTGCCAGCTAAGATTGAATATTTGGTCTAAATGTCTGGGTAAGGGGAAAGAGAGGGTTTTCTAATTGAGAATATAAGTTTGGTGTAGACTGTTTTATATTGCTATTGGCTAGAAATAGTGGTGTGCCTTTATTAATAACGCATGCACAAATTTATGCCTTTAGTCTGTTTTCTTGTTTAGATGTGTGTGCGGCTGATTTATCAACTGTTATGTATGTTTGTGTGTTGTGATTGACCACTGCATGCATATATCTTCTTTTGAAGTACATTCATACAAATCAAGAAATGCTTAATTGTTCATGACACACTGATCTTGTATTACTGTTGGCATTATTCTTCTTTGATATTAAACTTAGCTGTGCCTCTTATTAATTAAAACAGTTGGTGCTTTTGGTATCTATTTTCAGCTTTTTTTCTGGTCTGCTTCAATTACCTTTTCTTTTGGCGTGTGTGTGTTTTAGATTGTGACTGTGTTCTTCAATAGTTTTAACTATTTTTATATATCAGCATTACAATTTTGAATTTTGTGTGATTTTAACATTTTCCTTTTCCTTTTTCTTTGCTTTTGTCGTATTTTTTTTCTTTTAAACGTAAATCTTCAGGTATTAAAGGATGCAACTCAAGGCAATGAACCTGGGAAGACAATCTCACTTTATGTTTTAGATGCGTTGATTTGTATTGATCATGAAAGATTTTTCTTAAGCCAACTTCAAAGCAGGGGATTTTTAAGGTCCTGCTTCATGAGCATCAGCAATGTTTCCTATCAGGTGTTTATTCTATCCGCTATATTCTCACAATTGATTCATGACATTTTACCATATCATGCATTATAGTGGTGATGTAATTGAGATATTAAGATGCCAAGGCCTGATAATATATATATATATATATATATATATATATATATATATATTTATTTATTTATTTATATTAAAAACGTAAAATTTACCCACCTGAACATCTCTCTTCAGCATTAGCAGTTGGAACGGCACTTGTGCTGTCTTCTTGCAAAGGACCCTGTCAAACCTTTCCATTTGAATATCTGAATTTACATGCTTTGCTTTAATTCACAGCATCTTTTTATTCTGTAATTCAAAGCATTAATGTTGTAACACTTTGTATCAAAATTTCCATTCCTGGATGGTCCAATTTTCTGGCTAGATAGATGTTATAGTATAAATAGGATGCCAAGTGTTGGTATTGGACTTCTTTTCATTTTTCTGAAGCCATTATTTTATACGAGTAATTTTGTTTTTGGAATTGCCCAATTATGATCTGCTGCATTTTAAATTTTCATTGGATTCTTCAATTTTGATAATAATAATAATAAAAAAATTTCCTTGAGTTTGGAGTAAGTTGGGTTATGCCAAAGTCAGTTGTGGGGCTCCTAGCTTGTTGGCAAGGCCGGTTTGGTCGTCATCAAAATGGTCATATATGGATAATTGTTCCCCACTGTTTCTTGTGGTGTCTTTGGAGGGAAAGAAATAGTAGGTGTTTTGAAGATAATGAGAGATCCATACTAGACCTCGAGTTATTTTTCTTTAGAAATTTATTAGATTGGTTGTTTGCTTTGTGAAACCAATCATTCTCTTTTTTTCTTGATTTTCTTGATTATTGTTATTTTTGTAGTTGATTTGTTGGCCCCTAAACACTCCCTTTTTTGATATCAATAAAACTATTTACTTAACCCAAAAAAAAAAAAAAAAAATTTCTTTGCGTTTGGGAACTTGCTATTGTCTTTCAAAAAACTGCTGATTTATCTCATGGGCTCTGCCTTTTTACCTGTAAATATGTTTCTATTGAATTGAAAGGTTTTATGCACCAAGCATTTCAATCTCTTTTTTCAGAAGTTATAGTTTCACTTAATTGAAAGTTATCAAGATTCATTTGTTAAATTTTACTTTATTTTGTACTTGTTATAAAGCTCTAACTCAATTGAATATCATTTAAAATTCTTAAGAATTACCTACCTTAAAAACCTGCTAAATTCAACCATAAATAGTAAAAAAGAAAGAACATTTGACATATTTTTATGGCATTCTTGAGGGAGTAATACATACGAGTCCTCTCCTAGGTTTACTATGAATATGTATTTGTTTTCCTTTGAAGTTCAATGGGGATCTCTGCTTTTCTTTCATTAAATATGGACTGTCTGAATTCCTTATGAATTTTTTTCAAGTATTTTTTTCATGGTAATATTCATTTTTAAGTTTTGATATGATTAATTGATCTGAACTTTTTTTTTTAGGATGGTGGGCATTCACTTGACTCGTTGCAGCGAGCTTCTACGCTTGAAGCTGAACTTGCATTACTATTAAGAATTAGTCACAAGTATGGGAAATCTGGAGCTCAGGTTCTATATTCTATGGGTGCTTTAGAGCACATTGCTTCTTGCAGGGCATTCAATTTTCAGGTGAATTGTCACTTTATGTTGTCGTTGGTAATACGGTGCTTGTTAGTCATTAGGCTTATTTCTTTCAGTTTACTAATATTGAAACTGGACTACCTACCAGGGAAGTTTGAGGCGGGTTGACATGAAGCTTCAAAGACATGTGGCTCTGGATTTTGACAAACAACGAATGATCATAACGCCAATGTTGAGATTGGTCTTTTCCTTAACGTCATTGATTAATACATCTGAGTTTTTTGAGGTCAGGCTTCATTAATTTGTTTTCTTTTCAAAGAGTTGAGTTTATTCCTGTATACATTGGAAATAGGAAATTTGCTGCCAAATGCCTTTTACATTAGGTGATGCATGATGCATCTTCTTTAGAACTGCAATTCCATGCTTCACAGTAGAAACTTTTGCAAATTCTGGTTCTCTTTTGACAGAATCCTGATTCTATCCCACCAGGGACCTCATCAACCAATGGCAGCTTTTTACTGTCAAGGAATTCAGTTCATCATTAGATCTGCCTTTATTCAAACTGAACCTGAATCATTCTATCGAGTTTACTACACAATCTGCTGTGTCTCAGTGGTGTAATTGTAATAGTTCTATCATCCAACTCTACCTTTTTTTAGCCCCATTTCATGAATAGAAAAGTTAGAACAGATCTGAGATCACAATCCAGTGTTGTCTTAAAATAATTATAGTGAGCTTGGTGTGACCTCAAGCTCATGTGAGCAGGTATCTTTGATCAAAATTTACATCTTCACTCAAATTAATAATGCTAGATTGAGAAAAAAAACTTTCAATTTATTCTAAACTTCATTACAGGTTGTGACTTTGCCTTTTTTTTTTAATTGAAATATATTTACTAATGTATTTGTGATCAATCAGCGAATGTTTCATTTTACTTAGGATTTTCCTGCTATGTTTTATCAATTTGATTGTATAATAGGTGAAGAATAAAATTGTTCGTGAAGTCATAGATTTTGTCAAAGGACATCAACTGCTTGTTGATCAAGTTCTTCGGGAAGACGTTTATGAAGCTGATGAATTGACAATGGAGCAGATCAATCTTGTTGTTGGTATACTTAGCAAGGTGAGGGTCTTTGAAGTTGTGTTCTGGACTAGTAAAATTTTTTCTCTGGCTTTAAGCTAGCTTTCTTACTTTCAGTAAAGTAAATACTTCCACATAATTTGCGTGATTGGACAGCTTATGAGCACTTTGAGACATATAGCAGTGATGATGCAAAATGAATCTTTGCTACTTGCATCCTAATGGGCATCCAAATTGCTCCTTAATATCCGTCCCTGCTATACCTTGTATTTGCCTTGCTATTTCTCTACCAGTTTGTTTGTCTTGATAAGACAAACTCTTGATAATTTGTTAATGCAAACTCCTGATAATTTGCAGGTTTGGCCTTATGAGGAGAATGATGAATATGGTTTTGTTCAAGGGCTTTTCGGTATGATTCGTGCTCTATTCTCTCGTGAGCTGGAGAATCATAGTTTTGCCCAATCAGTACGATCTCTTGAGGTCTGCTCATCTCCTTTCCAGCATAGTTGAGGAATTGGCTCACTGTATAGTGCTTTTCTATTTATACATTATTTTGTCTCATTTTCCCTTTTTTATGGTAAATGATCAGAATCAGAGGAAATCAGAACTAAACTCATTTCGATTATGCTTCAGCCTGAGCTCTTATCTGTATTTTCTGGTCACAAAGAAATCCCTGCGACTGCAGGTATGTGTTCAAAGATTTAAGCTAATGAATGTATTGGTTTTATTTTCGTACATGTGTCAATTTGGGGAAAGGTTCTGCCCAATAAATTGGTGGATATTTCTTTGCTTACCAACTCGCTTTTTCACAGGTTTCAGATGCCCCCTCTGATTACCATGCTCCTGTTGGACTTCAACAGCCCACATTAAATTTACTTGGTTCTCTTCTTAATTCTGTGACAACTGCTCTTCAAAGAGCAGCTGAGGAAAAATCATTAATACTTAATAAGGTGCAAGAGGATACCAGACTAGAATTAATATTTTCTGTGTTTTCCAATGTTTCCTTGTCTTTATCAGTCAGTGTGTTTACTTCGCTAAATTACTGGTAAGATTATGTTTATGCTTCTGCAGATTCGAGACATGAATGAACTATCAAGACAGGAGGTGGATGAAATTATCAATATGTATTCTCGGAAAGATTATGTTTCACCATCTGACGATATACAGAAAAGGTAATTGTCAGTCTTTTTTTCTTCACTTTTTTCATTAATCTTTTGATGTGATAGTTTAGTTATTTTATTATTTTCTGTAAAATATTTTTATTTTCTATTTATGTTCTCTGAAGATTTAGTAAAAATGTCCTCAATAAACCTTTTATATTTATTTTTATTTTTTACATTTGTTGGCAACCACTATCAAAATATGACATGTATTAGGTATTCAATCCTTAATTACTGTGTAGAGTTGGTTTTTTATAACTCATCATTGTACATGAATTATCTCTTAGTTCATATGGCACCTACTGTCCTTGTGGCAGCAAGATAGAGGGTGAGGTTGTTGGTTCAAAATTCACTGCTTGTGTGTGTAATTTCAATTAATAAATAAATAAAAATTTATCCTTGTGATTGCAGCAAATTGGCTTTTGATGCTCCTTTATACGATAAAACTTATCATAGAGTTTTCAATAATTTTCTTTAAAATGCACACCTTGTGCAACATTTAGGTGTACATACTGTTCCATAGTGTTTCATGATAAATAGAAGAATTTCATTGAGCATGAAGTGGAAAAAGTAATAATTAGGCCGGGGATGTTCATAGCTAGAGACAGTGGTACAGTCACTGCCGTTCTTCCAATTGCATTTACTGATGGCAAATGTTAGTCCTTTTGGTTTATGTTTCATAATTCAATTGTTTCAATAAGTGGGGAAGGGGAATTTGAACACTAGTTCTCCTCATAAAGGATACTAGGAAATTCCATTGAGCTACAAGGCTCTTTGTTTTTTGGCCTATTCTTATGTTAATTTCTTTTAAATGGACAATCTTAATTATAGAACTTCTAATATGTGTAATGATGATATTCAGTTGGATGCAGTTAAACATGAATTCCTTCAAGTAATGCAGAAATTTGTTACTTGAACTCAAATGTTCCTAATGCAAGTCACAAATATGCTTCCAGTAATTTCTGTTGGCTACTTGGCTAACCACTTATGCTTTCTAAATGGTATCACATGCGAGCTAGATCATTTGCAATCACATATAACATGCTTGCCAAAAGACCTATGTTGTGTAAGTGCTAAAGGTCCATCTGGACCTTCCTTGATTGCTGGCCTTAATAAGTGTATCTTGGTGAACTTTTGAATTTTCTAGTCACATTTATTCTTTGTATTCTCCTAGGGCATGTAATGTGTTCTTATTGATTTTGAAATTGCTTCTTGTACTGTACAGGCGGTATATTGCAATGGTGGAAATGTGTCAGGTTATTGGCAGCAGAGATCAGCTAATCGGTCTATTAGTTCCACTTGCAGAACAAGTGCTAAATGTCATCCTCATTCATTTCCAGGATAGGTGGACCTGAAAGCAAAGATCCATTCTTGTCTTCATTTTTACTTTTATGTCATTTTGAGATTGAATGTCGTTTTTTTTCCTCAGTTAATTTTGTTTTTTGTTGGCAGTTCTGTCGAATCAGATGCTAGCGGAACTATGAAAACAATTACTTATGGTGACAAGTCTGACTCTGGGGATGACGTATCTTTGTTATGTGAAGAGCTAATTCCAACATTAGAACGGCTTGAATTACTAAGTGAGGTATGCTTCTTTTACTGGTTACAACTTGGTAGCCTCAAACTCCAAGTCATTCCCACTTGAATGAAATCTGTAATGAGCCTCATTGTGGACCTGCCATTCCAGATGCAGGGTAGGTGATTAATAGGATTCAAGTTCTCTTTACTGCTTCTCAAAAAAAAAAAAAAAAAAAAAAAAAACTCTTTACTCTTAACAAAATTTCAAATCAAGAAAATGAATTTGCAGATAATTTTATATAGTGGTCATCCAATATGTCTGGTTCGTTCCTTCCATTACTGTTTCTTTAGTTTTATGAATTAAGATCTCTACAGTGAAGGAAAAAAGAATCCTTACCTTCAATGGATTGAGGATCTGATATTGAAAGAATATCAAGTCTATCACTAGGAACAAAATGTTGGTAGGACTAGAAGCCAGAAGCAAGACTGGTCTTTTCAGTCCAAGATAATAAGTTCTTCAGTCTGGTTTTCCTCTCCTAGTATGTCAGGATCATCTGTGAGATCCATCCCCCCTTTTTTGGTGACTATTTATTTTTTGTGAAGAAAGCATTTCTGAATCCTTAATCCACTCTTTCATTTTAATAGAGATTTGGTTGTAGCAAGACCCAAAGGGCCTTGCTGTGGTTTTAGTTTGAGATCATTCTTCAAAAATTAAATGCCAACGCGAAAATCTTTTGGTTTGGTTGTAGTTGTCAGGGTTCATGTCATATAAGTCATTAGTATTTTGCATTCATGAATTTTAGAATTGGATATTTACATGGTGGTGGTTGTCTTCTCAGGATAAAGTAGGCCACAATCTTAAGGTGTTTCGAAGATTAGTGACTTCACTCAAGGAAATGACAATTCAAAGGTTGGCTTTATGAGAATGTTTCATGAAATAGAGGGAAAATTTTCATTGACTCGAGGGAATCACGTCATTGTTGATCTATTCAATATGCTGTATATTTTGAATGTATCAAGTATCTGTATTTTGTATCCATTTACTATTTATTAAAATCTGTAAATTGTCAGTTGATTATGTTTATATGAATGTAATTCTTCTCACAGTATCTTGTGTCGGTTAAACATCTCAAAATTTTGTATCGTGCTAGAGCTTGTTTACCTGGTTTGAGCCTAGTGAAAACAAAATCTTGAAATTCAATTTTTGGATTGTTGTTACTTTTGTTAGGGACTGAGAAGTTGATTCATTTTTTGATTAATAACAGCTATCCACACTAAACTGTAGGGAATGCAAACATCTTAATTTGAGATTAATTTGCATTATTCAATTCACTGTTTAAATTAATTGCTTAGTTCTCAATTATCGCTCCTGAACTGTGAGCGTATTAATAATGTGCACCTTAAATTAATTAATTTATATATATATATATATTGTTTTTAACATCTAACTTTGAGATTGAGCTATCCATTAATTTGATAATTTGGATACTAAGATAGGGATCCTTTTAATCAATCTCAAATTAAGTTATTGGTTGTGAAATTTTGAAATATTAGGCTTTACCTTGTGTCATAATTTATTGCGCTAGCTTCCGTTATTGTTTTGTAGTTGTTAAATTATAGACCTTTATTTTATCCGGAGAATTGGATTTTCTTCACAATCAATGCATGCACCCAATGAGATGAAGGCAATTACCACTGGCCCAGGTAACTTTCGTAGGCCCCCTTTATTCTTTCTTCTTCCATTACTTTTTGATAAGCTCCCTTTCCGTGACCCAACAAACATTAAAACTACCTTCCTTCCTTGAAATCCGCATGCGATAAGGCCACCCTGCTTATATATGTCATATTGTTATGATGCACCCCAAAAACGCTATATATAAAACCTGCCTGAATTAAAGTCGTTCTTTTTCTTCATCTTAATTCTTCTTGTCATCTTTTGGATCAAACTGGTCTGTTCCAAGCCCTGAATTAAAGTGGTCGTTCTAAGTTTGGCAAAGCAGCGGATATTGCTAATAAGCATGTTCCCTAACTTGTAACACGCATGTTCCCTAATTTGTTTGTCGATCTGGATGATAAATTAGGGACATGCTTGTTAGCCATATCCGCTACCTTAAGCTTCATTGTTTGAAATGGAGAGATTGGTACCAAAAAAAGATTGATCAGGTTTGTTTTGTTTTTTTTTTTTGTTTTTTTTAATTTCAGAGAGAGATGGAGAGATTTTCGTAAAGTTAATTGTTTTTAAAGATTTGGTAAATATTAATTATTTTATGTAATGATTTCTATTTTTTTTTTAAATGATGTGGAATTTTTTAAATTAAAGATGATTCATTATGTATTTGGTATTTAATGATCAACTTATTATTGGATATAAATGGAAGGATTGGTGTTATAACGTTAAATAATGTTAGGGGTATGAATTTGAATAATTAAATACTAGGGGTAACCACATTGTTTAAGAGTGTGTTTTGTGTAGTATAGTTTATCTCATCCTTCCTTAAAAGTTATCATAAATTTTGAGGGACAAAACTTAGGTACAATACCTTAAGTGTTGTTCTTTAGGTTCTCCTCTTAAGATTCAGACATGTGGCTATTTTACTGAAAAATACACTTCCATCCCAAGAGAAAAAATCCATATGACAGAATTTTAAGAGAGGAACTTAAGGAATAGCACCTAAGTACTGTATCTAAGTCTTGACCAATTTTGAGTATAGTTTGTGATGTGCCTTTGTGTTAGAACTTCTTTTTCTTTTCCTTATATGTGTATATGTGTGTTTCTCCAAAAAAAAAAAAAAAAAAAAAAAAAAAGTACTAGGGGGTAAAATCAAAATGACTCCAAACTTTAGGGTTGTTTGGCTTTCATATATCTATACTATTATTTATGGGGCTTCCCTGTTTGGACCGGATATTTTTTGGGTTCTAAAATACCTCTACAGCTTACGTTTAAGTAGCGGTAAAATTTTGTAAAAATGCTTCTTTAACTCCCACGAAAAACACTATCTACAAATATAGGACCACACTTCCAATACACTCATGCTGGTTTTCAAACTCAAATTGCTTCTTCTTCAGTTATCAAATTCTCTCAATTTAGTGTTAATCTTCTTTTCTCCGTTATCATCATTTTTTCTATTTGCTATGCTCAAATTTGCTCTTGCTCAATGGTATGTGTATGTCAATGTACATTGGTTTTTCTATTTTGGTTTTCTAATTCATGAACAACTTATTTTCTAGAAACTAATCAAATATTTGTGTAAAATAATATATTTCTTCGAGGAACGTGTATGGGGTAATTTCTTTCACATATTTCTTCAAGGAACGCGTGATCATTTAAATCAAGAAGAAGGAAAAAAATGCCACAGGCATGTAGCCATGCAAAGGTAAGCGTTGTCTCTTTGGCTCTCCCTATAAATGAACCTCCTTCATTTGTGATATTTTTCTCTTAAACGACGTGTTCATGTGTGATATTTGTTATGCTAAGTCTTACTGTGGTGGAAACACATGCTCATTGCTCCATCCTCTAAAACAGCCCTTTCCCTTCCACAAAAAATCCTCCGTCTGCTTCAAATATCAAATAGCTTTTAACCACCACATTCACATGAAGTAGACTTGAAGTGTAGTGAAACTCAAAACCACCACGTTCACATGAAGAGACTTGAAATGTAGTGAAACTAAAAACCACCACGTTCACATGAAGCGGACTTTAAGTGTATTGAAACTCAAAATTTCTGGGGTTGCACCTCTTTTAACCATCACGTTCAGCCTCTTTGCTAACTTAAACTGATTCAAATATATGTTTTGTTTGTATACGTATAAGTTTGTTTTTATTTGATTACAATATTATGGTAGGATTTGGTTTATATTTGGTTTCTTTACTTTGTTATCATTATCCTTTCCATATCATTATTTTATCTTATCTTATCTTTTAATTTTTAATCTTTTCTTTTTTTTTTCTTTTATTTGGTCAATTTGATGAGTGTTTAATATTTTCTCTAATTAATGAGTAATTTTGAAATAGTGGGAATGATATATATATTTTTGTGGTTATCGGGTGTAACTCATTATTTTAGTGCATGTGTTTTAAGTGGTGCTCTCTTCCTATTACTTTTGTTTGTTGTTTTTCTTACATTTAAGCCTTACTTTTTTTTTTTGGTATTTTTTTTAGGGTGACATATCAACAACTGGTTAGATTGCATAGTAGGCACATTTGATGAATTTGGGTGAGCAAAGTGGTAGTTAATCTATCAAATAGTTGTTAAAGACCATTTTTTGTAAATATCCTACCATATGAAATTTAATATTGTCATTTGTTGTGCCTTTTATTGCACATTTGATGATTCTGTAAACACTTGCTATATACGTAAATTTGCAAAAACAAAAATGATACTGGGTGAAGTTATCTTTAAAGATAAAATTTAAAAATTGTGGAGAAATCTACTTCTAAATAATAGACTAACTTTTAGGGATAAAAACCTAAAATGTGGGTTTTTTTGTTTTTGTTTTTTTTTTGTTTTTTTGTTTTTTCTTTAAAGATAAAATTATAAAATCATGGAGAAAATTGCTTCCAAATAATAGGAAAAATTTTAGGAATAAAATACCTGGGTAAAAACCTAAAACGTGTGTTTTATTTTTTTCCTCTTTTCTTTAAAGATAAAATTATAAAATTATGGAAAAAATTGCTTCTAAATAATAAGAAAACTTTTAGGAATAAAAATACCTAAAACATGGTTTTTTTTTTTGCTTGAAATTGTAAAAAAAATCAAAGCAACGTTCTAGGATTCACAATTCATTAACTGAAACAATAAAATAATGGATATTATTTTTCACCAAAACTGTATTGAACATTGTTATCCTTAAACAAAGCAAATTATCCTTAATAATATTGCACAATCCAAAAACCTGAATCTCAACCGTCAAACAGAATAAGGAAAGTAAAAAGAAAAAAAAAATTGTAAAAGAAAAAGAAAATGTAGGATTCTAAAATCCTAAAACATGTTTATTTATTTATTTATTTTTAATGTAAAACCGTGCTGGTTAGTAGGCTATTAGTAGAGGATTCTAAAATACTAAAAAATGATTTTTTTTTTTTGTTAAAAAAAGAAAAACTACAAAATTATAGTCTTATTTTGTAGGCAATGTTTTAAAAAATTGAATAAAAAGAAATTCTGAGTTTACAACATGAGAGTCTTTAGCATCTGAAAATTTTGTTATGGATGTGCAATAACTAGCTACCTTTTTATGACTAAGTGGCTGCCTTTTAGGATTTTTTTTAAAAAAAATTGATAACTCTCGTTTAAAAAAAAATGATAATTGTGACACTCTATGGCCAGTATATCTTTTTAGGACAAAAGTACAGTATCTTAGGTGCTGTTCATTTCTTAAGATTCGGCCATGTGACTACTTAATTAAAAAATACTAGCCTTTGAGCACGCGCTCATGTGCGTGCTCAAAGGCTCTTCTATTCTTTTGGGTAAAAGTTAATAATTTGCATAAATTATAATTTGGGATCAATATATATTTCAATCACAATAAAAAACCTAGGGGTATGATGAGTGTTAAACGTTTGTGGTGAAATTTTTTTTTCATCACACCCCTATGTTTTTTTTTTTTTTTTTTTGGTGATTGGAAAATATACTAATCCCAAATTATAATTTATGCAAATTATTAACTTTTATCCAAAAAATAGAAGAGCCTTACACTTGTGCTTAGAGGCTCGTATACATAATGTAATTGTGATTATGGAAAGAACAATGTTTCTATTGACCAAAAGGCTAACAAGGAATATGTGGCATGATGTGAATTTTTCCAAATTGTTTGGTAAAAACTTTTAGCTCTTAACTTTTAGCTTTTTATCACACATTTGGTGTAAAATCTACCAAAAGCTATATTATTTGTATCATATTTAGCAAATGAGATATCAAAAACTACATAATACCCAAACAGATAATCTAGTATAGAGCAGTTGAAGAAGTGAACTTGGTAGAGAGAATAACAATGGGAAATAAATCAGGAAACCTGTCAATACTCAATAGCTTCAGCTCATCTTGGGCCCATAGGGAGACTTTCTCTTCCACTTTCCTAGGCCACTTAGACTATTGTTTTTCTTTTTCTTTTTCTTTTTCTTTTTCATTGTATTTATTATTATTTTCAATAGTATCACTTTAAATCACCGAAGGAATTCATTTCAAATGAAAGAATTTTTTTTCCTTCACGTAACTTGTATAAGTCATCCTTAAAATTCTTTGCAACTTAGAAATATGTTTTCTTTTAGTTCTTTTGTGTTGTAATGACTCTTCCCTCCCAGTTGCCATTTGGGATGTTCATGGCCTTCTCTAAGAGGCAGCAGTGCCCTTTTGTAATGCATGTATGAATTACTGAGCATTATCCTAGAATCATCTCATATGATTATAAACATTAATTGCCTTTGCATTTCGATGGGAATGTACCGATGGACAATTGCTTCACTAGGTTTTAATTCACAAAAAAGTACTGAATCTGGCTCAATTACATTGAAATAAAAGTTATAATTCTGCTTCTTTGCTACTTTTTATTTACATTTTCGGCACATGAGAAATATATCATAGACCGTGCGCCTTGATGTCCCAAATCTATAATAAATAAATAAAAACTAATAAGTCATTAATGGAAAATACATAGCCTGATTATCTGGTTAAGATTGTAGACAAGACTTAGGTTGAACCACTCCAGAATTGGCGCCATGGGCATTAGTACACTTAGAGATGACTTGCTGTCCAGATTTATCTGATTTAATCTGTATGCTACTCAAAGTTATTCCAGTGCAAGCAACAGATTTACTGCAATTGAGGTTAATTGCTACATATGTGCTTGATGTTCCAACTATGTCGTTGTAGGTCACTTGGCTTATCTTAACTCCAGTTGACTGTACGTAGTTAGAAAGTTAAATTTAATTTGTATTACATATACAACATTTACCTTACAAGAAATTAACTACCATTCTATATATAACAAGGTTTTGTTTGATTTACCTTTTGTCCACAGTTACCTCTGGAACCTTTAATATCGCAGTAATTTTGATCGATATATATTGGGTTTTGTACTGATTTTAAGGTGATGTGCTCAAATGAAATCTTTCGAGCGTAACCCAGTCCAACCTTTTTACAAATATTGTAAAAGTATTAGATATAAATGGCAGAACATTATAATTAACTATAATTATTTCTCTAAAAAAGGAAGAAGAAGAATTGGTCTAGATTTACTACCTGCCATGTCTTGATCCGAGCTCCATTTGTGGTTCCCTTGAAATTAACTTTCTTCACATGAATGTTTTCGACTTTGACAGAATTTCCATTCTTGCCTAAGCTTCCAATGCTGTTTTGAAAAAAAAACGTGAATATAAGAAATTAATCACTTGTTACAAACATACATGCCTAAGGTGGTAAATATGGTAACCAACACGAAGTTAAGAAATTGCATTGTAGCTAGCCTTTTGTTTTATAGTAGCCAAGAAGTTTCAACAACAAATCTTGGACCCTTTTTTTATTCTTAATTTGAATGATTATCTTATCTAATTAAATGTAAAAAAATATGTAATTAGTCCTTGATGCGAAACTGCTTTTTTTATTTATTTATTTATTTTATCACTTTATTTTTTAAATCCTAATTATTAGTAAATTTTCTACTTTAAAGCGTGGAGTGAATGTGTAGACAAAGCAGTATTTTCCTATTCTTTTTTCCAAAATTAAAAGAGGATTGGGTTGAAGAAATAAAAGATTTCTAGTATGGAAAAAAATGTCATAGGTAGATGACCCACCTTACTCCATGACCTGGTCCACAATTAACGAATGATACGTTAATATTAGATGTCATATCTCCAATGGAAACACAATCATCACCTGTTGATTATGCAATGTTAAGTCAGTTCATATATCAATTATGTCAGTTTATAAATCTTTTATAATAAAATTGAATTATTACTACATATTGGTCGCATATTAATTAGTTTGATTGAACAAAAGTGAGTAAAATTTCTTACCTGTAGCTATGATAGAGTTGTTGACAAGGACATTTTGAGAGGCTTCAATGTGAATGCCATCAGTGTTAGGGCTATTTTCTGGAGCTGTTATATGCATATTCTTAATCAAAATATCATTACTCCGATATATCACTAAATGCACTTGAGCACTGTTAACGAAGTAAATGCCGCTAATAGTGCTTTGCTTGCAAGATATGAGCGACAATGCCTGCAAGTAATACATTGTATAGATAAATATTATATATAGTAAAAATGTTTTTAAGAAACTGCACTTATTTAATTAATCATAAAAACACCATGCATATAACAAAGAGTAATCAAAATACAGCGAATGTTATAGATTTGAATTCTATCATATTTGTGGGTTTTAGTTAGCTCAACTGGTAAAGTCTCTAATGGATGTATAAGAGATCTGGGGTTCAATCTCCGCCTATACTAAAAACCGTCTGATGATAGCTCTATCATTAGGAGCGGACGTCATAGATTGAAAATCTTTCTCAAAAAAAAAATAAAAAATTCTATCATATCAATAAAAAAAAATACCATGCATATGGTACAAAAATAAAAATAAAAGATATAGTGCAAAAATATGATATAATCTTAAAAACTCATGTAAAAAGTAGACCTCAATGTATACTGATACTTACCGTTGGTGCCAATGAAGTGCATCCTTTCTGGGGAAGGGAAAAAAAAAAAAGGAATTAGACATTGAAAGAAAGACATGTGAGATACTGAATTGTAAAGATTAATTATGATTGAACTTTAAAGTTGATTAATACTAATCATTGTATAGGGTTTGTATCCATATATATATTACGTACCAGGTTAGGGTGATCCCTGCAAGACTGGCCCCACCAACCCGAGCCATGGCTATCAATGGTGCCAGTGCCAGTGATTAGGAGTCCGGTCACACCATTAAATGTTAGCCACTTGCTTCTGTCACGCCCCGACCATACACTTGGTGAGGATGGCGAACTAATTGTCCCTATTAACTGTACAAATTTCAATCAGTATATAATATTGTTTATCATCTTTTCTTTTCTTTTTTACCACTAGGAAATGAAATTTATACTATTTTCTTTAGTGTTTAATTCTTTAAATTATTTTGTGTGCCCAAAACATGTTTCTCTCCTTTTGACAATGTGATTCTTTAAATTACCTTGGTAAATATTTGGGCTTCCCCATCATCCACAAAGGCAGAGTTGGCACTGCTTTCAATTTTATTTTGGACAAAATCCAAAGTAAACTAGCTGGTTGGAAATCTAAAGTTCTGTCTAAAGCTGGGAGACTAGTGCTTGCCAAGACTGCTGCTGCTCCCATTGCCGAGTACTACATGCAGTGCCACAGCCTTCCAGTCAAAGTGTGTGATGTCATTGACAAAATGATGAGGGATTTCATCTGGGGGTCAACAGAGGAAAGGAGGAGAATGCATATGGTGAAGTGGAGCACTGTTACTTTGCCTAAAGAGTTGGGAGGTCTGGGGCTTTTTTCAATGAAACATAGAAATGAAGCCATTTTAGCCAAGCTTTGTTGGAGGCTTGGCCAAGAGGGGGAGAAACCATGGGCAAAGATGCTAGCAGCCAAATATCTCTGTCCTAACAGAGTTACTGATGTAGGCAGGCATTTGCCTTGCTCTCGGATATGGGCTGCTTGTAAGAAGGGAGGGCCTACATATGTCAAAGGCTTAAGATGGACCATAAGAAATGGGGAGACTGTGAGCATGTGGAGGGATTTCTGGCTGCCTTGTGGGAGATTAAGGGAGCTAATTGAAGGTCCACTAACCCGGGAGGAGGAAGTGTTGACTGTGAGGCAATGCTTTGATGATAACCTTGTGTGGAGGCCTTCAAGCATTTCCTTTGAGCTTCCTGCAAGTGTGCTAAACACCATTAAGGCCACTCCTTTCTCTTTTGTTAACCAAGAGTGTGATAGTCTCATGTGGGCATACTCTAATAATGGATTATTCTCTATCCAAGCTGCATATCTGCTTGCAAGGGGTTTAAATCCCCTGAACCCAGATACTTTGTCATTTAAATGGGTTTGGAAGTCTGAAACTTTGCCAAAGATCCAATTCCTTATATGGCTGTGTCTTCATGATAGTCTTCCTACAGCACAAGTGTTGGGTTCAAGAGGTTTAAGCCTTGATCCTTTGTGTAAAATGTGTTGCAAGCATAATGAATCTATTGAACACTTATTCAGGAGCTGTGAAGTTGCTCATCAGTTCTGGTCACAGCTGCAAGTGCCCCATTGCACCATGAACTCTTTCAATCTGCCCTTTAAAACTTGGCTGGAAATCAATTGTAAAGATGGCATGAATGCTGCTGTGAAAGGAATTCCTTGGAGAGTGCTATTTCCTATGGGTTTGTGGCACCTATGGACTCATAGAAATAATTTCATATTTAGGACTGGTGTGGTGGATTCTCAGTTTTGGAGAAAATGTATCCAAGCCGGTACTGAATTTTTTGCCATTGGTCTTGCTTCTAAGATCAAACAACAAAAAACCATTGTTCCCGTGGGGTGGGAGAAGCCACCGAGGGGTTGGATGAAACTTAACACCGATGGTTCAGCTATGAGGAGTCTGGATAGAGCTGGTGGAGGGGGTTTAATTAGAGATCATGATGGGGCTTGGCTGAAGGGGTTTGCTAGAGGCCTTGGGTTTACTAATAGTGCCTTGGCTGAGCTTTGGGCACTTAGAGACGGGCTGCTGCTAGCTAAGGAAATGGGAATTCACAACTTATTGTTGAACTTGATGCTTTGAGCATTGTTATTCTAATGAACAATGAAATTGAAAATCTCTTAATGGAGCCTCTCTTATCTGATTGCAGGAGCCTCTTGAAGGAAATCCCAAGCAAGCGTGTGATCCATGCCTTCCGGGAAGCAAACCAATGCGCTGATGCTTTGGCTAAATTAGGAGCGCAATTTTTGTCTAGCTTTGTAACTTTTTGTAACCCACCGTCTGTGGTGGAGGATATATTAGCTTTTGATAAGGCTAATTTACGTTGTAATAGACTTGTGAATTCCTAAGTAATGATTAAGCTTGTTTTACCGAAAAAAAAGACAATGTGATTCTCTCTTATCTCTCCCCCATATTTAAGTGAATATCCGAAATATTATTTAGCAAAATTTAATTATTAATTAATTAATAAGTTTTGATTAAGATTTGAATACTTATTTATAGTATAAAAATCAAACCCTGTGTCTCTAAACCAGCATTCACATTAGTCCGTGTAGAATAGAAAAATGTGTAGAATTTTCACAATTTTGCTTAAAAATGACTCACATCAGTTTGTTTATAATTGTGTAAATTTACATATTTGCTACAATAATCGTGTAAATTTATATTGATATTATTTATTTTGCATTTAATTGTTTATTCTTTTTTTATGTATTCCGAGAATAAAGGAAAAAAATGGATATGGTAGTTGTGTGTGAAAAAAGAGAAACAATTAAAAAACTCAAGAAAAATTATTATTTTAATGAAATGTAGTGTATATTAGAAAATTTGATATGTGGTGTTTTGAAAAGTAAGTATGTAAAATACAAAAAGTACAGTTTTTTATACTAAAATAGACAAATTTTTGCATGAGTTGATGCAAATGTTATAAAAATATGAATTCGTACTCATCTCATACCTATTAAAGAAAAAAAAACGTCAAATTCTTCCTATTTGGGTTGGAAACTCCCCTAAATACAACTGATTTCCATCACTGTATTTAGACATGTGATTTAAAAAAAAAAATTTGGAATCAAAACATGTGATTTATTATGTTAAGAATTAAAATTTTTTGTAGAATATATATAAAGAAATGAGAAAAATTGAAGTACAATATATTGAGTGCAGTACATTAGATTATTCAATTGAATTTAAACATCTGATTGTATTAAATTTAGTGTGCATTTGTTTAACAATGCGTCTGCGTTGCTTCTGCATTTGCGTTTTTTGGCTGGTCCCATGGCACTGTTCATGGACCAGCCAAAGCACAAAAATGCATGAACAGTAGCAAGGGAACAATGTTTTCCCATTTAAAAAATATTTTACTACAGTGTTTTCAGTAATAAGTTTTCAGTTTTCAGCAAATAAGCGGTATCCAAACAGAACCTTAACTGTTTTTTAAAAAGATAATATTATGTATATTATTGGTCAATACAAATAGTTTTTATATTTAATTAAAAAATATGTATCTAAATAATTGTATCTAAATTTTATCGTAAAGTAATATATTCTGCACTATACATCTTTCTCGTTACCTGAAATGAAATTTTACTAGATTTGCATGGTCCATTAAAAATAAGAGGATAAACCAAAAAATTCCTGTTGCTTGGGACCACGACTGTAGGATTTTGAGTTGTTGCGCTACATGCAGCCTTCCATGCCGCCGAAAATGCCTGTACGTAGTACATAATTTTTAGTAATTTATATATACTAGACTTTACATTTACCAGAAATAGAAGGAAAAAAAACTAAAATTCACGAGGGAATTAATAAAAAATGTACTTTGGAATCATCTGTTTTCCCATCTGCCTTAGCACCATAATTTAACACACTGAAAATCGTTGCGGCACTTGAGAAAGGCAAATCAGCAGAATACAGCCCAAAAATGAGCATCAAAGCGAAGACACCCTGCAAATAGAAAAGTAAATATTAATGTTTATAGTTTTAACCAAACCTATTATTATTATCAAAAACCCAAGGAGTACAAGGTTCTCAGTTCTCACCATGGCATTCATTATTGATTCAGAGACGTACAACTCGATTAAAGTTGTAGAATTAGTGGTTGATCTACAAAGATAAACAAGGAAAGTTGAAGAATAGTCATAACTGGATAAATTGAAAAAGTATTAAGATGGAACCTATACTGTTTGGATGGAAGAGGGTTCTGATTTCATTCTTAACTCTCCATTTAAAGAAATGTATCTCTCATATTGAATGAATAAAATTGTATCATCTTTGAATTGAATTGAATTTAACCAAAAAAAAAAAAAAATTTCATTTATCTTATTTAAATGACATGTATAAATCATGAAATATTCAATGAAACTATAGTATAACATATTTTAAATGACATGTATAATAAAAAATATTATTTAAATTGTCAATTTATAATTATTTTTTGTTTCATTCCTATTGGTTAAAGGGTAGGAAAAATAGGTAAAATTGTTGGTTAATAAAAAATATAACTTTATTTAGGCATGAGAACGTGGTTACCCACATTTTTTAAAAGGGAATCCATATTCTTACAAAAAGGGACAAAAAGGAAATTAAGAGGAAATTTATATTTATTGATATCTGATTCCCTTGTGTAATTTGAAACAAAACATGAGAACTTCGCAACATTTTCAAAACTCCTAAAACATTACTAAGGTTTGCATTTTATTTGTTAGAAACTCCCTTGTTAGGTTGAGGGGTTTACATTTTTATTTTTTATTTTTTATTTTTTTTTATCTCAACTAAAAGGAAAGAGAAGCAAAACCCGAGAGAGAGAGAGAGAGATGCTTACAGCTAAGGTGCTCAGGTTTAGGATTGTATGTGTAGGAAGACAATCTTCATTGAAATTATTTATACATGAAGGGTATCTAAGAGAGAGATGCTTACAACTAAGGTGCTCAGGTTTGGGACTGTATGTGTAGGAAGACAATCTTCATTGAAATTATTTATACATGAAGTATCTAAGATAAGCAAGTGCTATTTTTTGTAACAAGAAAAAAATTGGTCAAGACGGTCAGACGGGTGTTATATTTAGACTAATAACAAATTAATAACGTCTTAAGTCTAGAAAAATTTAAGGGAGAAACAAGTAGAAAGTAACAGATTATTACTAGGAATATAGCAAATTTTATCCCGCAAAAATTGATTTGACTATTTGTAATCTGTAAAGATAAGACAAAAAAGGAAAATGACAAAAATAGAAAAAATTAAAAAACTTACTAATCAAAGAAAATAATTCATAGTGGTGAAGCAAATGTTTAGCTTACAGATTCATTATCTAATTTTTTGGTATAAGTGGATAAGTTGCAAAGAATTGAACAGGATATCAATATTGAGAACTATTCCACATGATTATTATTTTGTATAACAATTAAGTTTATTAGGTATAAATTTAATTGTTATACAAAATATAATCTACTTCCACATTGATATTAATTCGTTTAGGGTTTGACTGACACTTTCTATGTTCTCTATTTTGTTAGAGTGTCTATGAATCAAACCCTTTACTAGTTACAACTTTATTAATGTTGATAACAAATAAAGATCAACATTCGATCTACTTATAAAAATGTTAGAAAAGCAGGTTGATCAGTATTTAAAAGTGAATAGTTTCTAAAAAAAAATGTACACCCTAAGGTGGCATTAGTTCAACAAGTCATTAGTGAAAATAAATGGCTTGATTATCGTGATCATATTTGGAGAGACGATTCTGGTTGAACCACTCCAAAAGTATAGACATGGTCATTACAACAACTAGATGTAACTTCCTATGTCCATCTCTTGCTGATTTAATCAGTATAGTCTTCGAAGAATATTCCAACGCACGCAACAGAATGACTGCATACAGTTGAAGTTAATTGCTACATAGAGTTCCAAACATGTTGTTGAACTCCAGTTTGCTTTAGCCAGTAATTTAGTTTGTGTTATATAACATTTATCTGACAAGTAATTAACAGGGAAATTTGGTTTATCAGATTTGCAAAATAGACTAAAATATTGTTTTCTTCCTTAAACTTTACTAAAAGTTCAGTTTTCGTCCCTAAACTTTAAAAGATTTGTTTTTCATCCCTTAACTTTTGTAAATGTTGGTAGGACTAGAAGCCAGAAGCAAGAGTACTGTGGTCACTGCAGTCCAAGATAATAAGATCTTCAATCTTGTTTTCCTCTCCTAGTATGTCAGGATCATCTGTGAGACCATCCTCACCCCCACACCCCCCCTTTTTTTTTCTTTATTACCCTCCTTTTTTGTGGTGACTTTGATCGTTCTTGAACGCTCCAATGGGTACCTGAAGAGCAAGAAACCAAGAACAAACAGAGAACACCGGTAGGGTGCCGGCCAAAGACCCTCCAAAGGTTAAGTCAGTGAATGAGAAATCTCCAACAACTCTATAGTGAGAGAGTTAAAGATTTTTTGCGTACCTAGGAAAAAAGGAGGTTTGAGGCTTATATAGTGGCAAACAGTGAACCAATATCCCTTGGATGTAGGGATCCTTCCTTGTAGAGAAGATCTGGAATTAAGGTTCCAAGATTTTAGAGTGTCTTTCCATATGGGGAAGATATGGGCATGTAGCAGGGTCTTTGGACGTGGCGCACAAGATATTTCCATATAAGGATATGTGTGTGGAGACTACGTAAAGGATTGTGGGGCCCACTAGATCTACCTG
This sequence comes from Quercus tomentella, assembly GCA_028535165.1. Lineage (NCBI taxonomy): Eukaryota > Viridiplantae > Streptophyta > Magnoliopsida > Fagales > Fagaceae > Quercus > Quercus tomentella. Next base: position 81,886,316 of record JAPQVY010000155.1, read on the forward strand.
TCGGTGTGGTCCTTCATTCATTGGTGTCTAAGTGTTGATGTGAGAAACAACCTGATGGGTCTCCTAGGGGTGGTGTCTTTATTCGTCCGTACCCTAAGGTCCAACGGGGAAACACACCACGACGGGTTCGAGGCCTCTACAGTAGCGAGTTCACGGTCGGTAGGCTTCACATCTTGCTGTCGGGATGGTATGGACGGGGATCATCAGTTCCTATGCGCACCTAGATGGATGAGGAGAAGTCTCGAGCCCATCGGGGTTGCTTGGCACGGGTGAGCAACGAAAATTCCTGCCAGACGAAAATACCCTTATCAGTATTTGCATTCATGGATTTTAGAATTGGATATTTACATGGTGGTGGTTGTCTTCTCAGGATAAAGTAGGCCACAATCTTAAGGTGTTTCGAAGATTAGTGACTTCACTCAAGGAAGTGACAATACAAAGGTTGGCTTTATGAGAATGCTTAATGAAATAGAGGGAAGATTTTCATTGACTCGAGGGAATCACGTCGTTGTTGATCTATTCAATATCTTGTATATATTGAATGTATCAAGTATCTGTATTTTGTATCCATTTACTATTTAGTAACATCTGTAAATTGTCAATTGATTTTGTTTATATGAATGTAACTCTTCCCAAAGAATCTTGTGTTGATTAAACCTCTCAAAATTTTGTACGTATCGTGCTAGAGCTTGTTTACCTGGTTTGAACCTAGTGAAAACAAAATCTTTAAATTCAGTTTTTGGATTGTCAATTTGGTTCTTAACCTTTTAATTGTGTCAATTTGATCTCTAACCTTTTGCTGATTTGTCAACTTGATTCCTGCTGTTAAGTGTCGGATGGAAATTGTTGATGTGTCTAACGTATCAAATAAACTATTATTTTTTTGCCACATTGGTGGACACCTAAATGCCAAGTCATTAATATATATATATATATATATATTTTTTTTAAATGTGGGGCAAATTCAGTAACTCACGTGCACGAGTGTCTATTGGGATCAAAGTCCCTCAAACTGCCAAAACTCCATTAATGTTCACTTCACATAGCTCATTAGCGGCAACTTCAAGCTCTCTCAGAGTGTACCATCTTCCCCTACCCAAGTGCGAAACTTTGGGTCCCACAATACTCCCTCAATTCCCCAATGACTAACAACTAATTAATAACGTCTAAGGTTTAGAAAAATTTAAGGGAGAAACAAGTAGAAAGTAACAGATTATTACTAGGAATATTGCAAATTTTATCCCGCAAAAACTGATTTGTCTATTTGTAATTTGTAAAGATAAGACAAAAAAGAAAAATGATGAAAATAGAACAAATTAAAACGGAACTTACTAATCAAAGAAAATAATTCATAGTGGTGATGCAAATGTTTAGATTACAGATTCATTATCTAATTTTCTGGGATAAGTGGATAAGTTGCAAAGTTGATTGAACATGATATCAATATTGAGAACTATTCCACATGATTGTTATTTTGTATAACAATTAAGTTTATTAGGTATAAATTTAATTGTTATACAAAATATAATCTACATCCACATCCACATTGATATTAATTCGTTGCAGGTTTGACTGACACTTTCTATGTTCGCTATTTTATTAGAGTGCTTATGAATCATAAACTCGAGTAACCCTTCACTAGTTACAACTATATTAATATTGATAACAAATAAAGATCAACATTCGATCTACATATAAGAATGTTAGAAAAGTAGTTTGATCAGAATTTAAAAGCGAATAGTTTCTACACAAAAAAAAAAAGAAAAAAAGAAAAAAAAAATGTACACCCTAAGGTGGCATTAGTTCAACAAGTCATTAGTGGAAAATAAATAGTTTGATTATCATGATCAAATTTGGAGAAATGATTCTGGTTGAACCACTCCTAAAGTATAGCCATGGTCATTACAACTAGAGGGAACTTCCTTTGTCCATCTCTTGCTGATTTAATCAGTATAGCCTTCAAAGAATATTCCAATGCAAGCAACAGAATGACTACATGCAGTTGAAGTTAATTGCTACATCGATGCTGGATGTTCCAAACATGTTGTTGAAGGCCACTTTACTTATTTGAACTCCAATTTGTTTTAGCCAGTAAGTTTAGTTTGTGTTATATAACATTTATCCGACAAATACTTAACAAGGTAATTTGGTTTATCAATTGACCTAACTAGCTGCGAACCCATGCATTGCGCGTGATAATTATTTTTATGGTAGTTTTATTAAAAAAAAATTACAGTTTAAACTAATTTAATAACGAGTAATGTATTTCGTAATCATATTTTTATTTATTATAAGAACAATCATAAATGTAATATAGGAACAATCATAAATCATAAATATAAATTTTGTCGTACCAAAATGAAAATAATACAAATTTTCTTAGAAATTCAAAAGGCAAGTTAACAAAAATATTCATTTTTTAATAAAAGTTATTAATAACATTTTGTGAATCATTAAAAAGAAGTTTTAAACAAAATTTCTCAAACTTTTTTTTTTCTGCCTACAATCCAAAACACCAAAAAACGTAACTAAAAAAATTAATAAAACTTAACAATGATTAATTGGACCAATTAGGATAAAAATTTGTTGTTGATAATCTATTAAGGTTATTTTCTTTGCAAAAATTGTAATTTCGTCCACCCAAAACATATTATCAAATAAAAAATTATTAGCAAAATCTAAAAATTAAATTTCTATATACATGCATTGTTATAAAATAATAATAATAAGTAAAATAAAATTGCAAAAGCTAAAATTTGTCACCCATCTGATTATTTTCGTTTGGCTAACCTTTGCTTTTCTCTAAATAAATGGCATTATAGAGTACTTCTAAGAGTACTACCATCAGGTGTGTCAAATGCCAAATATTTTGCATTTGACACACCAAACACCACTATTCAAGCCTCATGAGGTGTTCCAAATGTGTCAAAATTTTGCAACATGCTACAGTACCGTGATAAATTTGGCACGGTACGGAACAATATAGCACACGAGTTTATTATTATTTTATTCATCTTTCTCTCTCATTCACTTAAACTCTCTCTCTCTTTTCTCTCATCTGGAACTTCTTTTCTCTGCCCACCATTTCTTCTCTCTCACTGATCTCACCAAAGCCACCGATCTCGTTGAAGCCGCCGACTCACTACCGATCTCACTGAAACTGCCGATAATGCCGCCGATCTTACTGCCATATTCGTCTAAATCGTCCTCCACAACTCCCTCTTCTCTCTCATTCTCTTCCTCTCTCATCCTCAAGCCGCTGAAACCGATCTCGCCTAACGCCACCTGAAGCTGATCTCGCCTAAAGCCACCTCAAGCCATTGAAGCTGATCTCGCCTGTAGCCGCCTCACCTGGAGCTGCTGATCTCGCCTGCAGCTGTCTCGCCTGAAGCCGCTGCTAAAGCTGATTTTGGTTGTTGTTGGTTGGTTGATTTTGGTTGGTGGTGATGGATTTGTAACAATGGTGGGCTGTGCTGGTGGGTTTGTATCAGTGGTGGGCTGTGGTGGGGGTGGCACCGTGGCAGTGAGTTGGTGGAAGTGACGGTGGAAAAACTGAGTTTATATGATTGGTTTTTTTTAATGTTATTTTAATATTTGTATATATTATTTTAATGTATAGAATTGAAAAATAGAAGATGTGATGAATGGTAAATTGTAAAATGATGTGTTAAAATTGATAAAGTAGGTTTTGATATGGTAAAATGGCATTTGGTATAGCATACCTGATGGTAATGCTCTACAACTATTAAGAGAACTTAATCCACCACAAAGGATTAAAAAATAAAAAAATAGTAAAGTCTCATAGTTTAACATATAAATTGAGCACTATAAAAAATCATGCTATGTAATAGAATAAATACCAGATTACAATAAATACCATATTATCCAAATCATGCAATGTAATAAAATAATATTATATTTTTATATGCTATATTTAATTCTTTAGAACGCAATAGGATAACATTTAACAATCAAAGAGAACCAAAAAAAAAAAAAAAAAAACTAAATTGCATTTACCCAAATAAGAGTTTTAAAGGATATAAAAAATTATCAACCTAAAGTAGAGATGCAAGAAAAATTAAAAAATCCACCAAAAAATTGAGAGAGAGAGAGAGAGAACCTTTTTTTTTGTGAGGGAAAACTATGCATTGAATGGAAGAGATAGTGATAAATTTATAGTAAGAGAGTGTGATGAATAAGAAAAGACAAAAATAAAAGAAGATGAAGGGAAAGAAGAAGAATGATATTAATGTACAGAGTAGTGGGAAGATGAAAAGGTAAGGGAGGGAGAAATGTTGAAGAAGTAGTGGGGAGATGAAAAGGTAAGGGAGAAAGAAAGGTTGGAGAAGTGTAAATATTAAAAAAATAAATGTTAAAAACAATTATAGGAAAATTGAAAAGAAAAAAAATAATGTCATGGACGCTGATGTGGCTCAACTAGAGTGTAGCAACGATAAATGCTACGCTTCAGCTTTTAGATATATATATATATAGATAAATACCAAATTACAATAAATACCAAATTATCCAAATCATGCTATGTAATAGAATAATATTATATTTTTATATGCTATATTTAATTCTTTAGAATGTAATAGGATAACATTTAACAGTCAAAGAGAACCAACAAAAAAAAAAAAAAAAAAATAAAAAACAAAACTAAATCGCATTAACCCAAAATAAGAGTTTTAAAGAATATAAAAAATTATCAACCTAAAGTAGAGATGCAAGAAAAATTTAAAAATCCACCAAAAAATTGAGAGAGAGAGAGAGAGAGAGAGAGAGAGAGAGAGAGAGAGAGAGAGAGAGAGAGAGAAATTTTTTTGTGAGAGAAAACTATGCATAGAATAGAAGAGATAGTGATAAATTTATAGTAAGAGGGGTGTGAATAAGAAAAGATAAAAATAAAGGAAGATGAAGGGAAAGAAGAAGAATGATATTAATGTAGAGGGTAGTGGGGAGATAAAAAGGTAAGGGAGGGAGAAAAGTTGAAGAAGTAGTGGAGAGATGAAAAGGTAAGGGAGGGAGAAAGGTTGGAGCAATGTAAATATTAAAAAAATAAATGTTAAAAATAATTATAGGAAAATTGGAAAAAAAAAAAATAATGATGTGAACGCTAATGTGGCTTAATTGGAGCGTAGTAACAATAAATGCTACACTTTAGTTTTTAGATATATATATATATATATATATATATATATATATATATATATATATATTACTAAAAGTTCTATTTTTGTCCCTAAACTTTTAAATTTTTTTTTTTCAGCCCTTAACTTTTTGTAAATGTTTTACTTGGTCTTTATGTTTTTTGCCCTTTGTTTATACCATTTTGTAGCCTAAAGAAATGCTAATGCGGTAATTTTATTTAGCGTTATTTGATCTAACTTGAATCAAACCATTTTCTTTTTAAGAAGGTTGGACACATGGCTTGTTATTATTGATCACATGTAGAAAGAAAATTAGACAAAGAACAAATTACCCTTTATCTCTTGATCAATTTAGTTGTATTAGGGTTGAGTTAGTGCCTCATGAGGCAAATGTCACAAAACCCAAATGCCTCATATGTCAAATCAATTTTCGTCTTTCTTTTATGAAACAAGTTCGTTCATCCCAAACCTAGGCAATTCACATACCTGCCCAAGGAAATGAGTCTGATGACAAATTGATAACCAGACATAAGGAATGAATATTTGTATGATGAAAAGATAAGCTTCATGAGTGGGAATAAAAAGAACGCCAATCTCCTTATCAACCAGAAACAAACATTTCAACAGTTATGGAGAGATAGTTTTGTATTCAACACCATCTAATGGCCACTTGAGCCCCATGGTAGAGCTAGGCAAACTAACATTCATATAAAAATGAAGTAAATTAATTCGACTCACGATGCACGTACGTGTGTTTAGTCTCAGGCAGGAAGCACTAACTCAACTCTAATTCAATCAAATTGGGTATTTGGGTTCTATCAAGAGACATAGGGGGTAATTTTGTCTTTATGTAATGTTATTTCCATGTGTGATCAATAATTGCATGCCACATGTCCAACATTTTAAAAAGAAAGTGGTTTGGTCCAAATCACATCATATAATGCTAAAAACATTATCACATTAGCATTTTGTTAGGCCAAGTAGAATATAAACTAATGGACATAAATAGAAAAATATAAAGTAAAACTTTTATGAAATTAGTCCAGGGACAAAGAAAAGTGTAACTTAAATTTTTGGGATGAAAACCAAAATTTTGGTAAAAATTTTAGGAACAAAAATAATATTTTACCCTAAAAAATTAGTTGAACAAAAGTATAGTTTTACTAAAAAAAATATGAAGTTTTAAGAAGTTATATATAAGTCACATAAGTTGAATAAGTTTAAAATCAATTATCCTAGCTAAATGAGAACTTAGAAAAAAAAAAATCAATCCAAAAGGTGTGTAACATGACACTATAACTGAAAATGTTACTTGACTATATTCAACTCCACTATTTTTTGAAGTCTAAGTAATCATTTTAATGTGGGACGAGAGATAGCTGATTGTTAGTAAATTCATGGACGCCCCTCGCTCTGTCTATTATGCTGCCGTTTTTTTCGGATTCTCCGATATGTCAAGGCACACTATATCAAGATCTTCACTACTCCTCTCAACCTTCTTTTGAGCTTCACACTTATTTAGATGCAGATTGGGCAGGTGATCCTATTGACCGATGCTCCATCACAAGTTTTTGCTTCTTGTTGGGTACTACTCTTGTCTCATGGCGTAGCAAGAAGCAGGACGTTGTTTCTTGTTCTAGTATCGAGGCTGAGTATTGTGCCCTTGCTGACACCACTATCGAGCTCGTCTAGCTTCAATGGCTCTTGGTTGACATAAATGCTCCACAGCCCACTGGAACTCATCTTTATTGTGATAATCGCAGTACCATTTACATTGCTAATAACACTGCCTTTCATGAACGCACCAAGTACATTGAAATCGACTGTCACATCACTCATTGGTATCTCAAGAATGGGAATCTCTAGTTGTACTCCATCTCCTCTGCTGACCAACCTGCTGATATTTTCACCAAGAATCACTCGCCTAGTTGCCTTCTAAATCTTATATCCAAACTCCAGTTGGCTTCCTCTTTGCCACCTCGAGTTTGAGGGAGGACGTTAGTATATATGTCAGTCTAGTACATTGAGCTTGGCCCAATGTACTGTGCTTGTGGTGCACTCATATTACTTGTACTTCACACATACAACGCTTATATAAAGCTCTCTATTATACAGTGTTACACACATCATATATGCAGTTTAGTGTCTCTGTATCTATATTATTAACATGTATCCTGGTGAACTTTTGAATTTTCAAGTCACGTTTATTCTTTGCATTTTCTCCTAGGTCCTATAATGTGTTCTTATTTAATTTGAAATTGCTTCTTGTACTGTACAGGCGGTAAATTGCAAGGGTGGAAACGTTTCTGGTTATTGGCAGTAGAGATCAGCTAATTGGTCTATTAGTTCCACTTGCAGAACAAGTGCTAAATGTCATCCTCATCCATTTCCAGGATAGGTGGACCTGAAAGCAAAGATCCATTCTTGTCTTCATTTTTTCTTAATATCATTTTGAGATTGAATGTTGTTTTCCTCGGTTAATTTTTTATTTTGTTGGCAGTTCCGTCAAATCAGATGCGAGTGGAACCATGAAAACAATTACTTATGGTGACAAGTCTGACTTAGGGGACGACGTATCTGTGTTATGTAGAGAGCTAATCCCAACCTTAGAACGGCTTGAATTACTAAGTGAGGTATGCTTCTTTTTACAGGTTACAACTTAGTATAGCCTCAAATCAAATCAAGGAAATTAATGTGCAGATAATTTTATATAGTGGTCATCCAATATGTCTGTTTCGTTCCTTCCATTAGCGTTTGTTTAGGTTTATGAATTAGCGTTTGTGAAGGAAAAAAGAATCCTTACCTTCAATGGACTAAGTTGCACCGACACGGACACGGACACGAATATGGGGATACGGCAATTTTTGAAAAATAAGAATACGATACGGCGTGGACACAGCAATTAAATAATTAATTAAATTTTATATTTAGGCATATTTTTAATATTTTTAGACATAAAATACGTTTATGTCTAGAATTTAAATTATGTAAGAACTACAAATAAGTAAACTAACACTCAAAATAGTACATTAATACACATAAAATGTTTAGAGTACAAACCAAAAGTTTAAATAGGCTACATTCAAGATCAAACTAAAAACATAAACTGATAAAAGGAAAACAAGCTTTAAACTTTTGGGATTAATATATATATATATATATATATATATATATATATATATATATATATATATATATAGTGAGAGTGGGATTAAAAAAAAAAAAAAACGCGTTATAACTTAAGTAACACTAACAGTACACAGCATATCTAAAAGAAAGAAAAAAATATATATAGAGAGAGAGAGAGAGAGAGAGAGAGAGAGAGAGAGAGAGAGAGAGAGAGAGAGAGATCAGAAGGGACAGAGGGCACAGCGTCGACGGCAACTGTCTATGGAGCTCGCCGACTCTCCCATCGGCCCGATCTAGCACTGGCGAGGGATAGAGGGTAGCGGGTAGAGGCTAGAGGGAGGGTTGAGCTGTGGGTTTCAACTTTCCCGATGATGACTTCTCAGACTCTAAGCTTTTTTGTTTTAGGGTATATCACAAAATCAACGGTAATGATTTGTCCATTTGTTAAAATCTGTGATTTTTATTTTTTTATTTTTATTTTTTCACTTCTGGCGTGTCCACCGTGTTGGAGTTGTGTCTGAGCCGTGTTGAAGAAGCGAAGAAAAAAAAAGAAAGGACATCGCTCGGACACCGGAGTTCGGCGAGTCGTTTTGGTATCTGTGTCCGACACGTGTCAGACACCGGTATGTCGCCAAAAATGGCGTGTCGGTGCAACCTAGTCAATGGATTGAGGATCTGATATTGAAAGAATTCAAGCCTTCCACTAGGAACAAAATGTTAGTAGGACAAGAAGCCAGAAGTAAGAGGTATGTCAAGGATCATCTGTGAGATCCATCCTCACCACCACCTCCCCCCCCCCCCCCCCGCTCTTTTTTGGGGATTTTTTTTTTTTGGGTGTGTGAAGAAAGCATTTCTAAATACTTAAGCCACTCTTTCATTTTAATGGAGGTTTGGTTGTAACAAGGCTTGGGCGTTGCTGTGGTTTTTAGTTTGAGATCATTCTTCAAAATTAAATGCCAATGCTAAAATCTTGTGGTTTGGTTGTAGTGTTGTTAGGGTTCATGTCATATAAGTCATTAGTATTTGCGCTCATGGATTTTAGAATTGGATATTTTAGGGATGGCAATTTTTCCCCGCCCCGCAAAGGTGGTGGGGCAGGGATGGGGCAATATTTTGTCCCTGCACCCTGGGGCATGGCAGGGATGGGTTTAATACTTTTATCCCCAACCTGCCCCGCCTCGTCCCCACTTGGCACTAATAAGGACTATAATTGTAAATTTAGTAAACCCTAAATCACTAATATTTAAAGTGAAACACAAGAGTACAAGATATGAGATAAAATATTTTTTATTCTAAAACCCTATTGCTATTGTCGCCTCTGATCCATCCCTCTTCTCTATAGTCCATATGTGTTTTTCAAGGTTCATCTCATTCACTATCTTCCTTTTGTTTTAGTGTTTCTCAAATCAGTTTTTTTCAATTTAAATTTTGGTTCTTTTTTTCTATCTAAAATTGGTATTTTTGTTTATAGCAATTGAAGAAGCACAGTTGAAAGGAAAGGAAAAAAGGCTGGTCACGTCACGTAGTGCTTCTAGACTTCCAGTAGGCAGTAGGTTTGTTTCATGTTTTTTGCACATTTTTTTGCACATTGTTTCATATATTTGACTATAGTAGGTAGTAGGTTTGTTGATATATTCGGCCCCACATTGTTTCATGTTTTTGCACATTGTTTCATATATTTGACTATAGTAGGCAGGGACAGAACTACCGGGGGGGGGGGGGGGGCAAGGCCCCCCCTGGTTTTTTTAAAATTTCTATTTTAATATTAATAAAATCATAAATTTTATAGATTTATATGTAAATATACTTATCGGCCCCCCCTAAGATTTGAAGGAGAGAAAAAATACTAACGATTAAGTTAATGTTTAGCTTAGATTCTCCATGATACAATGGTGTACATGGCTTCAAAGAAGATTTAATATTTGCTTTGCTGTCGTGATTTAAAGATGTTTAAAATTTTAGTTGTTGTGTTTGTATTGATTGTAATCCACTCTCTTTGTGTTAAACTTTGGATCGAAATGAGAGAAAACTGAAATTGTTTTCATTGAATTGATAGACATTACAACTCTGTTTAAATATATACAAAACAGAGTAGAAAGGAGAAGGAAAAACTAACTAGTCAACTTGCACAAACTGAAATTAACAATCTAGCAAAGTATTGATATAAGTGTATCTTTTACATTGTTCTACATTGTTTGTGTTGGAGACTTTTGGCTAAGGTTTTGGTGTATTTATATTACTTTTTTATGATTGCTAAGTTACTAAATTATCATAAACAATTTTTTTAGGAATGACTTCAAGTGAAAACAATGGTAGCTCCAATCCATCTATCACACCCATTGGTAGCCAACAATCTCCAATGATGGTAGATGAAGATAATACAACTCCCTGTTCAACTCCGTTGGATAGGCCAAAAGATGCCCAAGCCCAACCTAACAATGAGATAACTGAGGAACGAGGGAGGTTGAAATCAGTTGTGTGGAATTATTTTAAGAAAAGGAAAGTTGATGGGAAAGACAAAGCTGAGTGCAATTATTGTACGAGATTGCTTGTAGGGGGGGTCTAAAAATGGTACTAAACATTTGCATGACCACATAAAAATATGTCCTAGGAAAAAGTTTAAGAACATTAGGGATATGAAACAAAAAATTTTGGTGAGGGATCAACATAATGTGGACTCAATGGCAGGTGTGAATGCTTATCATTTTGATCAAGATGAATCAAGAAAAGAACTCGTACGTATGATCATCTTGCATGAGTATCCCCTTTCTATAGTTGATCACATTGGCTTTAGAAGATATTCAACTTCTCTTCAACCATTGTTCAAGATGGTTTGTAGGAACACAATCAAGAAGGACATTATGAGCATCTATGATCATGAAAGGGAGAAATCAATGCATGAAATAGAAAAGAACTGGAGTAGAATTGCTATTACCACTAATATGTGGACTTCACAAAACAAAAAGCAAGGGTTTATGGTTGTAACGGCACACTTCATTGATGATTTCTGGAGATTACAAAGCCGAGTTATGAGGTACATTTTTTTAAGTATATATTCATTTTTTTTAATTTTTTTTTTTCAAATATTGTATAAACTTATTTCACTATTAGTTATAATAATTTAAATTTCTTATTTTAGGTTTATTTATGTGCCATCTCCACATACAAAAGAAGTGCTTTCTGATATCCTTTTACAAACCTTGTTGGAATGGAACATTGATAGGAAGTTATCTACTATGACAGTGGACAATTGCAGTACCAATGATGCAATTATAAATATTATACTAGACAAGCTTCAACATAGTACCCTTGTTATGCGTGGATCAATGTTGCATATGCGTTGTGCAGCACATGTTCTCAATTTGATTGTTCAGGATGGTTTGAATGTTATTGGATCATGCATTGAGAAGGTTCACGAGAGTGTGGGATTTTGGACTGGATCAACAAAAAGAAGGCAACGGTTTACAGATACGGCTCGACAATTACATGTTGAATGTATCAAAGAACTAGCCTTTGATTGTAAGACTCGCTGGAACTCTACTTATCTTATGCTTTCTACTGCTATAGAGTATCGAGATGTCTTTTTTCGATTGAGCCAAAGGGAGTGTTCTTATAAGTGCATTCCAAAAGAGGAGGAATGGGAGATGGCAAGTAGTATATGTGAGAGATTGACATTGTTTTACAAGGTTACAGAGCTATTCTCAGGTACCTCATATCCTACAGTTAATCTTTTTTTCCCTAAAGTGTGTGAAATAAAAATTGCTTTGAATTCTTGGCTCACAAGCCCAAGTGATATAATTAGAAGTATGGCATTTAAAATGTTAGAAAAATTTGATTGTTATTGGGATGTGATTCATGGTGTTATGTCTGTGGCAACCATTTTAGACCCAAGATATATGATTGAATTGTTGGAACATTATTTTCCTCTTATTTATGGTGATGAAGCTGAAAATGAGATTCAAAGAGTTAGAGATACTTGTTATGAAATGATTCGTGACTATACTTCTGGGAGAATGGGTAGGGAAGGTACTCGTGGCACTTGTGTAAGTGAGGATCCACAAGTTGATGACTCTCTTATGGACTTTGAAAGATATCTTAGTCAGAAAAAAAAAGGGTGGGAATATTAAATTGGAGTTGGAGCATTATCTTGAGGATGATCTAATGCCAAGAACTTTGGAGTTTGATATTTTGGCATGGTGGAAATCTAATGGGCCTAAGTATCCTACTTTGCAAAGTATTGCAAGGGATATCCTAGCCATTCCAGTGTCAAATGTTGCTTTAGAGTCAGCATTTAGCACAAGTGGTAGGCTGCTAAGTCCACATCGTAGTAAACTTCATGCAAAGACCGTGAAGGCATTGATGTGTGCTCAAAATTAGTTATGGGTTGAAATCAAAGGTAATCAAATTTACTAGTTGATTTATTTAATGATTTATGTTGCTGCCTTCTTCACTGTATTTTTCAATTGTTTGATTGAATTTGTTTTACTTTTTTTAGGCCTTTCATCTATTGTAGATGGAATTGAAGCTAATACATTCCAAAACATCCTTGATGATTTTGATGATGAAAAAGAAAGTGGTGACATTGGGAGAAAGCGAAACTTATTCTTAAAGAAGTAGTCAATTTTTATTTGTTATAAGACAATGTTTATTATTATTTTTTTTTTATGTTTATTTTGTTAAAGAACTAGTCAATTATCCTTGATGATTCTGTTCATGCAAAGACAATGTTTATTTTGTTATAAGAAATTTTGAATTATGTTGTTACGTATTAGACTATTTAAATACTTGGTTTATTTAAATGCATGGATTTTAAAACATTTTGTTTTGTTGTGATTTATATTATTGTAGCAAGAAATTTATTTATATATTAAAATTGTATTAGGGGCGGGTCCCCACGGGGCCCCAAGGGGCGGGAATGGGGCAAGGTAGTTTTCCCCGCACCCCAGGGCGGGCTGGGGACGAAGATCCCATCCTTCGGCCCCGCCCCGCCCCATTGCCATCCCTAGGATATTTACTCGGTGGTGGTTGTAGTAGGCCACAATCTTAAGGTGTTTCGAAGATTAGTGACTTGAAAATTCAAAAGTTGGCTTTATGAGAATGTTTCATGAAGTAGATGGAAGATTTTCATTGACCTGAGGGAATCGCGTCATTGTTGATCTATTCAATATCTTGTATAGTTTGAATGTATCAAGTATCTGTATTTTGTATCCATTTACTATTTAGTAAAATCTGTAAATTGTCAGTTGATTTTGTTTATATGAATGTAATTCTTCTCACATTATCTTGTGTCGGTTAAACATCTCAAAATTTTGTATCGTGCTAGTGCTTGTTTACCTGGTTTGAGCCTAGTGAAAACAAAAGCTTCAGATTCAGTTCTTGGGTCGGTATTACTTTCGTTAGGGATTGAAAAGTTTATTCAATTTTTGATTAATTACAGCTATCCACACTAAACTATAGGGAATGCAAACATCTTAATTTGAGAATAATTTGCATTATTCAATTCATTGTCTAACACTACAAGAAAAAGGGGCTTTTGGACCGCCGCTAAAGCCCCAAAAACCGCCGCTAAAGGTACATTCGACCTATAGCGGCGGGTGCTATTGCGGCGGGCCGTCCCGTCGGTGCTGCAGTGCCGCTATAGGTCGATTGCGGCGGTCGCAAAAAGCGCCGCTATAGATGTACCTTTTAGCGGCGGATGAAGGTTTATTGCGGCGGGCATAAAACCGCCGCCATACATGTTCAGAATTCGTGGCATTGACTTTTAGCGGCGGGGTCATGCCCGCCGCTATTGATGTCTACCTTTAGCGGTGGGCAAACGGCGCCGCTATAGGCAATTAATCAAAACAAACTAATTGCACTTGTAGCGGCAGGTAGAAACGCTGCTATATGTTTCAACCTTTAGCGGCGGGCGATAAGCGCCGCTATAGGTAATCATTTAAAACATAAAATGTACACCTTTAGCGGCGGTTTTTGCCCGCCGCTATAGGTCTTTTTTTTTTTTTTTTTTTCCTTTTCTAGTGGGTTTTAAAACCACATTTCAATTACAAATAATCCTGTAATAATTTTAGCCCCACTAAGACAATACCACAAATTTAACCAGATAACACCACAATTGTCTTAAAACTAACATTATATTAACATAGAAATATATTATCTAACGGTAGCATCAAAATTTCCATTATACATAGGCATTTAAAAAACTTGATTCTCATTAAATCATATATAAATTATTATACACAATATCACATGAACGCAGAGTGTAAAAATCACTTAAGGGGAAAAAACTCACAATTCCATAAAATCCATAGAAGATGCTAATGGTGCAGGAGGATAATCCTCTACTAACGGAGCATCAATATTTTCGGCCTCTTTAGGCATTGCATACAGCTTGATTCTCATTAAATCATATATATACAATAGATAGTGTGTATCTTCTCTGGCATATCTGTGATCATAAGAAGACAATTAGATGATGATAGAAGTTAAAAAAAAACCTTATCATTAGTGGAAAATTGCAAACAAGTAATCATGAGCATGCAACACCTTAAACTTTGAATTTAGACCACAAAATATTAGCAAACTAAGAAAACAAAACATGATTTGTAATGAATGTAGAAATTCATATTTTGACAATTACATACATTTCTAAGTAGTATCTTTTCTTAGAAAAGTACAAAAATATGTGCACCATCCTAGCACAAAGAAGTAGGCAAGGGTAAATACAAAAATGACTAAATTTAACAACTTCAAAAAAAAATCCCACACATTTGAGAAAGAAAAATAGCTCATTGTTGCAATCCAAATGTATAGCAGTCTTTTGAGAAAAAAAAAAAGAATTTCAAATCCAGAACTGAAATTCCATGTCCCTCAAAAGTAAGTCATTGTAAAATTACAAACCTGTTTATATACTTAATTCAACTATGGTACCAACAGATGTATCTTAAATGCAAAGTGATGATAAAGTGGGCAAGTAAACAACTCTAATTACATATTTCAGGAGGTGGATTCCTTCAGAACTACTAATTCACTTGGGTTAATGACTTATTAAATTTACTTTTAACTAATAACGATAATAACTAAAATAATCAATTTATAGACTTAAACAATTTGACAATACACCGTATATCCCTCCTTCATTTTGAAATACAACATATTAAAATAAATCAAATACCTACTTTTATATTATTTTTTTAGACCAGCATGCACTATTCCAATCTTTTCCAACAAGATAAATCAACCAATTCAATTCAGAATGCCCATCTTTAAACTTAAAAATAAATAAATAAATAAATTGACATGAAGAAACCTCAATCCAACCACAAAATTTACCTTAAGCACGATAAGTATGTCAAGGTTGGCTAGGCAATTGTGAGATTACTACCTCTTTACGTAAACTTTCTCCACAAGCAAATAAAGCACAAAGAGTTTTAGGTGTACAAAATTTGATTGAACTTATATCCAAAGTTTAAAAACCACCGCCTGCAAGCGGCATGGCCACCTAAACCAAAATGATTGAAGAGATAAAGAGAAAGAATAATTAAGAGTCTTAGTGTGTTTAAATTAGGGTAAAAAAAGGAGAGAGTTTAGAGACAAAAACAAGATAATTTGCTATCTTTAGAAGGAAAGTGCCATTTCCACCCAAACTAATGATTCTCATTCAATAATTTACACAGGCATCAAATTCCCATTAAATACGCAAGTTGTGAAATTAACTGTTCATATGCCAATTTTCATGCCAATCGGGTGTAATTTACCATTTGATCTTTAAACTCATCTTTTATGCGTTATTTTAAATTACAAAAACTTGAATTTAAACAATTGATTGATGACATGACTATTAATCTCTGATCACCTTGAAATTTTGTATGCATGAAAAATAGATGAAGATAATGTAATCTAACGGTACATTTGTCAAAATTCACATTGAATTAAGAAATATATCGTTGGGTTCTAGTTACACTTGATGTAACTCTAAAAAATGTTACACCAACCAATAACTTATTGTTGAATTCACATTTTGAAAATCTAACCGTTAGATCACATTTTCTATTTGTTCTTAACATGCATGCCAATTTTCATGCCAATTGGGTGTAATTTACCATTTGATCTTTAAACTCATCTTTTATGCGTTATTTTAAATTACAAAAACTTGAATTTAAATAATTGATTGATGACGTGACTATTAATCTTTGATCACTTTGAAATTTTGTATGCTTGAAAAATATATGAAGATAATGTAATCTAATGGTAGATTTGTCAAAATTCACATTGAATTAAGAAATATAGGGTTGGGTTCAAGTTACACTTGATGTAACTCTAAAAAATATTATACCAATCAATAACTTATTGTTGAATTCATATTTTGAAAATCCAACCGTTGGATCACATTTTATATTTGTTCTTAACATGCATGCCAATTTTCATGCCAATCTGGTGTAATTTACTATTTGATCTTTAAACTCATCTTTTATGCGTTATTTTAAATTACAAAAACTTGAATTTAAACAATTGATTGGTGACATAACTATTAATCTTTGATCACCTTGAAATTTTGCATGCGTAAAAAAATATGAAGATAATGTAATCTAACGGTAAATTTGTCAAAATTTACATCGAATTAAGAAATATAGCGTTAGGTTCAAGTTACCCTTGATGTAACTCTAAAAAATATTACACCAACCAATAACTTATTGTTGAATTCAAATTTTGAAAATCCAACCGTTGGATCTCATTTTCTATATGTTCTTAACATGCATGCCAATTTTCATGCCAATCGGGTGTAATTTACCATTTGATCTTTAAACTCATCTTTTATGCGTTATTTTAAATTACAAAAACTTGAATTTAAACAATTGATTGTTGACATGACTATTAATTTTTGATCACCTTGAAATTTTGTATACTTGAAAAATATATGAAGATAATGTAATCTAACAGTAGATTTGTCAAAATTCACGTTGAATTAAGAAATATAGGGTTGGGTTCAAGTTACACTTGATGTAACTCTAAAAAATATTATACCAACCAATAACTTATTGTTGAATTCATATTTTGAAAATCCAACTGTTGGATCACATTTTATATTTGTTCTTAACATGCATGCCAATTTTCATGCCAATCGGGTGTAATTTACTATTTGATCTTTAAACTCATCTTTTATGCGTTATTTTAAATTACAAAAACTTGAATTTAAACCATTGATTGATGACATAACTATTAATCTTTGATCATCTTGAAATTTTGCATGCGTGAAAAATATATGAAGATAATGTAATCTAACGGTACATTTGTCAAAATTCACATCGAATTAAGAAATATATCGTTGGGTTCTAGTTACACTTGATGTAACTCTAAAAAATGTTACACCAACCAATAACTTATTGTTGAATTTAAATTTTGAAAATCCAACCGTTGGATCACATTTTCTATATGTTCTTAACATGCATGCCAATTTTCATGCCAATCGGGTGTAATTTACTATTTGATCTTTAAATGGGAAGACGAAAAAATAGAGGGAAATTTAAATGTCTATTGCGGCGGTCCAACCCGCCGCAAAAAGGAGTACATATTGCGGCGGGTCAATGACCCGCCACTATATGTAAGATTAATGCCGCTAAAACAGGTCTATTGCGGCGGGTCATTCACCCGCCGCTGTAGTCTGCTGCAAAATACTTGAGCTATTGCGGTGGTTCATTGACCCGCCGCTATATCTAAGTTGAGTGCCGCTAAAACAGGTCTATTGCGGCGGGTCATCAGCCCGCTGCTGTAGTACGCCGCAAAATACTAGAGCTATTGCGGCGGGCATATGGAACGCCACAATAGATCTCATGTACAGCGGCGGGCCAAAAAAGCGCCGCAATAAGCGACATATAGCGGCGGTTTTTGCACCCGCTGCAATAGGCCCGCTGCAATTGCTCAGTTTTCTTGTAGTGTAAATTAATAGCTTAGTTCTTAATTATCCTTCCTAAACTGTGAGCGTATTAATAATGTGCAATTTAAATTATATATATATATATATATATATATATTTTTTTTTTTGAGCAAAAGGTAAGCGAAATTTTATTAAGGAAAAAAACTAACAAAACTAAGACAAATCTGTTTGGAATTCATCATCCAAATCACTAGGTAACTCCTCTACCCAAACATCAGTATTTGCAGCTAAAGTTGCTCGCCTAGCAAGACTATGAGCTAATCGATTCCCATTCCGTCGAACATGTTGAAACTGACACCATCGCAAAAAACTACCCAACCTCTTAGTCTCCTCAATAATATGACCAAAGAGAGTAAAGCAACGATCCGAATCCTGTAAAGCCTGAATGACATGAAGACAATCACCTTCAATCTGCACATCAAAGAAACTCAACTCCCTAGCAAACTCAACTGCCCTTTTCCCTACCAAAGCCTCTGCCATTTCCATTGATTGCACCAATGCCATTTTATATATATATAAATGTATGTATGTATGTATTTTTTTTTAACATCTAACTTTGAGATTAAGCTATCCATTAATTTGATAATTTGGACACTAAGTTAGGGATCTTGTAAATCAATCTCAAATTAAGTTATTGATTGTGAAATTTTGAAATATAAGGCTTTACCTTGTGTCCTCATAATTTATTGAGCTAGCCTCCGTGATTGTTTATAGTTGCTAAACCGTGGACCACTTGGTGTACAAAGCTTTCCTTGTTGCGGTTGGTATATAGTAGGCAATCCTCACCCATAATTCTTTTTTAGAAAGGTAGATTCTGGGACTAGAACACATGACCTATTGTTTGTGTGGAATACACTTATCTAATCAATTAGGAGCCAACAAGAAGAAACTATCCCTATCATTCTCAAGTTAAGGAAATCTATCCTCTATATTTGCTTTGACTTTTCGATCATTGTGCAAACTGTTTGTGGATTTGGGGACTTGGGCAACTCGATTGGTGATTATCTTCTTCACGAACAAAGTTTCTCTCTAAATTAGGGGTGGCGAAATTGGACACAACCCGCGAACCCAACACGAAATTAGTAGGTTATGGGTTGAGGCTTAATGAGTTCGTGTCATATTCGGGTTAATACGATTGACCCGTTTAATAAATGGGCTGGGTTAGTGTTTATCACATGGAACCTGTTTGACATGTCTGACCCGTTTAATTAAATGACATTTTATCAATATACTCTTCAAACTCTAGGTATATAAACTTATTAGTCGTTGTGGTTTATTTTCTTTGACATATTATGATTGATAATTTGTGATATTGAGATATACTTTAGTTTTGAATTATTATTTTTAATACAGTTACTCGTTAGTTCTGAATTTTATATTAAAAATATTTATTTGTTTGGTTTTTCATAATTCATATCAATTTGGTTAATACTAAAATTAGTTTTTTTTTTGGATAAAATATGATAAACAGGTCGACACGACTGACCCGTTTAATAAATGGGTTGTGTTAGGGTTGAGGAATTTTGACCGATTTAATAAACATGTTGGGTTAGAGTTGACTCATATAGTCGAATACTCATGAGTCAAAACAACACGAATCCCTAAACTAGTTTGGAGAAAATCTTCTCAAACTTCTTTTATATATATATATATATATATATTATTATTTTCTTTAGGTGTGAATTTTGAAAATCTAACCGTTAAATTTTATGTTCCTTATATTCTTAAAATGCATATCAAATTTTGTTCAAATCGGATGTTATTTACAATTCGATCAATAAACTTATTTTCATACACAATTTTAGACCACAAAAACTTCAAATTTTAAGATTTGTTTGATAATATAGCAATTGATCTTTGATTTTCTTGAACTTTTACAAGCATGAATGATATAATAAGAATATGTAATCCAACGGTTAGATTTTCAAAATTCACACTCAATATAAAGATATATGAGGATCTTAAAGGGTTTCTCTTCAAACTAGTTTGAAGAGAAACTATCCTACCTTGGTTGTCTGCTATGGAGAGAGAGAGAGAGAGAGAGAGAGAGAGAGAGAGAGAGAGAGAGAGAGAGAGAGAGAGAGAGAGAGAGAGAGAGAGAGAGAGAGAGAGAGAGATTTTTTCAGAGTAAAGTTAATTTTTTTTTTAAGTTTTGGTAAATATTAATTATTTTATTTAATGACTTGTATTTTTTCAAATGATGTGGCATGTTTTAATTAAATCAATCAATATCAATTAATCAATCAATCAATCAATATATATATATATATAAAAGCAGAGACCTCATGTGGGAAAGCATAAAGTTTTGCCAAGTGGGGCATCCTATGCAAAGAGAATTGAAATATTCTCAAGTGCCACATCAGAGATAAGAACAAATTAAATATTGATTTTTTGTTTAATTTGGTTCAATGTTTCAAGAATTTTCTAATTAAAAAATAAATATTCTTTGTATCCTTTGGTTCAATATATCTAGACTTTTCATCATTCACACATACATACAAAACTCTTTGTATTTTAATTCACAATTTCACCTCTTGCACTTCTACCCCTTTATGTATACCTACCCATAGCCATTCATGTCATCTCATATCAAATACACATAGACCAAAAACGATATCATTTACTTTCAATCTTTCGACAACACGTACTTAGCTCTAACATTGTTGTTTCATCTAATCCTAACCCGTATGAGTTGGTTACAACCAAGGAATAAGTGCTTACATTTTATATTGACTGACAATGATAGTTACAATTTTGATGTTAAGGTGATTTATGGGTTTTGTAAATGATGTGATTGACTGTGGGTATTTGGGATGTGCATTTTATTTTAGAATTAAGGAGAAAGAGAAAGACACATTCTATATCAACTTTTAGTTTATAATATTCCTCCAAAGTTTTTTATTTTTATATTATTTCTTATTACTTCAATTGAATAATTATAGTAGATATGTACGTGTAATTTATAATTGTTGCTCTTTATGATGAACTCATTACTAATAGAGTTTTATAACAATTATGCTATAATACATATACAACATTCTCCAAAATTATCTTACATAAAATATTATAGCATTATCTGTGCATCGCACAGGTAACTTACTAGTTGTTGGGGTACTTTTCTTTACACCTAATGTTATTTAAATAAAACCTATTTATTTTCCTTTCAAATGTATTATTGGACATGTTTAAATATCTTTTTCAACTATCACTATGCTAGCCCACAACCTTTCTCCTTTCTACCACAAAATTGGGCTACACTATAGGACCCAATACTTTCTCATAAAAACCTGAATTATTTAATAAAGTGAGATAAAATCTAATCTTTTCTAAAAGACCAAGAATACTTATGCTTGGTAAGGTTTGTAAAGCCCACGATTCAAATCCATGGCAAAACAACTTTATCAGTGGAATTCAAGTCCATAATCAAAGCCCATGGTTTAAACCCATGGTAATTTATTTATCCAAAAGCCAAATCCTCATTGGCAATATTTGAAGCCCAATTTTCATTGGCAACATCAAAGCCCAATTTTCATTAGCAACATTAAAGCCTAATTCTCATTGGCAATATTAAAAGCCCAGTTCCCGCTGGCAATATCAAAAGCCCAATCTTCATTGGCAATATCCAAAGCCCATTTTTTCATTGGCACTATTTTATCAAAAAACCTGAGATTATTAACACTTGGCAAAGAGAAAAGTATCATGGCATAATTATTGCTAAAGTATTACTATGGCAAAAAACCATGGCAATTGTTTTATAAAAGCTCATAGGGAGTTATCTTGAAGAATATGTTCTCACATTATAACCCATAAAACACATGGTCATCACTTGCATCACAACATCCATAAAATATATCTTCAACGCTCATGGAAAATACTCGATCCCACAAGCTTATCACTTAAATTATGATGCGACTATTAGAAGCCATGAACATTATGGAATCCATCATAGTAAAGGTTATTTTCAAAGGTACTTTGAAAACTTGTCATATTGTCTCAAACATTACAATTAATTGCCCAAAAGACCCATTGCATGTATTTATAAAAACCCAAAGAATATTTACTAATAAAAGTCCATGAGGAAGGAAAGCTCATGGCAACATGTGTTGTTGATTTTGTAGGATGCACACAACCCGACCCAAAGGATCCAGCCTAGGTGAACAAGCCCAATCTAAGAGATCACAGCAAGAGGCAGAGGATTGAAAGTAGGCAAAATAACCCTTGTTCATCCCTGACCAAAGTACAACAAGAGAACCAAGTCCTTAAGGATGAACTAGAGGCTGTCCCATCGGCTTTTGGTCACTCTCTACCTGACTTGAACAGTACTCGAGGCTTGTAACATTAGCTGAACTCTAAAGGGTGATGGAACTCCATCGTCTCTTTCAAGACTGCACCTCCAGTGGAAGGGGAGCTGAAACCAAATTATTCAAACTCTAGCAAATTGATGCTATAAATATTAAAAAACGTTCAAGACGTGATTCATGTGCCAAGCCCATGAGTCCTAAAGGGGAAAAATTGGGAACATGTGGTTTGGAGGGCATAAGGGGACCTCCAGCGGAACCCCCTGAAGTAGGCTTAGAACTTGACACCTGGCTTGGGGTGTTGAATCTTATTTCTTGGGGGTCTAAATCTCAGTTGCAGCTTTAGGATTTGCCCTTGGTACACGCCTTAATCACATTGATTAAGCTCAGCCCTAGAATTTCAGGCATTTAATACAAAAATCCCACCATTACCCAAAGAAGCAAAGTAGTCCATAAAGTAAACCTTCTACTTTTGACCAAAAATCCTAGGAAGATTAGCCTTGGTTCCCCACCTCTGATTAACCCTACGTTTTTGGACTCTTGTTAATTAATGCCTCCCTAAAACTCCATTATAAAAACATAAGCATCTCAGCCCACAGGGACTCAACTACTCCCTCTGAAACCCCTGGTCTATTTGCCATTTTGCTAGTAGTTTAGCTCTCTTTAAGCTCACTACTCATCACTTTCAGCCCACATTCGTCTAAGCTCAGACATTGTTTCTTCTCTTTTACACAAACATAGCTCGTAAATGCCTCCCACTACTCATAAACAGCCCACTACTCACAAAAAGCCTTAACCTAAGAGTTAATTTCATCCCACTCACTAAAAACATCCCATATTGTCTCATTCATGCCTTATGAACACACACTCACCAAAATCTTAGTTTAATACTTGCTGCACTGAGCTGGGATCCCTCTCTCCCTTCACACCATGCCAATTAATCCTTTCCCTCTTCCCATGAAACCTTTAATTTTTACTTTTTATTTTACGGTTGAAGGATATAATGTATATGTAACAATCGAACTTTTCCTTCACATTGATGTAATAATGGTTGAAAGTACAATGAACTCCCTTGACCAAGACATGCAAGGACCCCTAGGAGTTAATACATTCCTAAATTTATTTAATCATTGATCATTGGACTGTTTAAATCTATTTTTTTTTGGACTAAGTGTAATTTTACCCTTACTGCTGGAGATTTTATTTCACTTGAACTATCAGACCAGGACCACTAATGTACTAATTAAATATTGTAACGTGTTTTTCATTGGGCTTTTTGTTGCTATTTTGTCAAGTGCAGCCTTAGTTTCTTGTTTGGATAGGCTTTGTCATCACACCGAAAGCTTTTGGGTACCATCTCAAGAGCCCATAGTAGAGTTTCAACTTGGCTTCCCAACATCTTAGATAGAGGCATCAATTTCCCCCTCGACACTAGTTAACAATAAAGATTATGCAATATTTGGTATTTAATGATCACCTTATTATTGGATATAAACGGAAGGGCTGGTATTATAACATTAAATATTGTTAGGGGTATAAATTTGAATTATTGAATACTGCTGAGTTTTTACAATAGCTATGGAGGGTAGGAGCAGTTTGGTTAAATTTTGGATGGAGGCGGCTTGGCAGAAGCCTCCTCAAGGCTGAGTGAAACTAAACTTTAATGGTTCTTCTTTGGGCAATCGAGGGTAAGTTGGGGGTGGAGCTATCTTGAGAGATGAGTTGGTGAATGGACTAAAGGATGTGCTCAAAATTGTGGTATCTAAGTAGTGTGATGGTTGAGCTATGGGCACTTAGAGATGGGCTTGTGTTAGCTAGAAACGAAAATGTTTCTAATTTGTGTGTGGAATTGGATGCCATAGCTATTGTTCATCTTTAAAAAATTCTTATGCCAATTACTCATTAGAGCCTTTACTCACTAATTTTAGGACCCGTTGAAGTCCTTCCCCAACCTTCGGATTGAGCACATTTATAGGGAAGCAAACTGGTGTGCTAATGCTTTAGTAGGATTAGGCAATTCTAGCAATGAGGCCTTTGTTATGTTTCATAGCTCACCGCCAGTGGTGGAGCAGTTATGCTCCCTTGATAGAGAGGGAGCCTTTTGTAAAAGTCTTATTTTTACTTAATTGCTTATTATCATTTTTCACAAAAAAGAATACACATTGCTTAAAAGTGTGTTGTATGTAGTATAACTTACTTTACCCTCCCTTAAAAGTTATCATGGCTTTTGAGTGGAGTTTATGATGAGCATTTGTGTTAGAACTCCTTTCTCTCTCCTTTGTGTGTGTGTGTGTGTTTGGTTTTCCAAAAAAAAAAATACTAGGGGGTAAAATCAAAATGACTCCGAACATTAGGTGTTTAGTCTTTTACATACGTAATGTAATTGACGTTATGGAAAGAACAATGTTTCTATTGACCAAAAGGTTAACAAGGAATATGCGGCACAATGTGAATTTTTTTAGCTTTAAGCTTTTTATCACACATTTAATATAAAATCTATCAAAAGGTATATTGTTTGTATCATATTTAGCAAATAAGCTACCAAAAACTATGGAATACCCAAACGGATAATCTAGTATAGAGTAGTTGAAGAAGTGAACTAGGTTGAGAATAACAAAGGGAACTGAATTAGGAAACGTGTCAATCTCTTCGGCTCATCGTGGGCCTGTAGGGAGACTTCGGACTTCCTCTTCCACATTCCTAGGCCACTTAGACTGTTGTTTTTCTTTTTCTTTTTCTTTGTATTTATTATTTTTTTCGATAGTATCACTTTAAATCACCGAAGGAATTCATTTCAAATGAAAGGATCTTTTTCCTTCACGTAACTTGTATAAGTCATCCTTCAAAATCTTTGGAACTTAGAAATATGTTTTCTTATTGTTCTTTTAGTTGGGTTAGGGCCAAATGTTCCTTTGATACCAATACTCTTTTGTGTTGTAATAACTCTTCCCTCCCATTTGCCATTTGGGATGTTCTTGGACTTTTGTAAGAGGCAGCAGACAGCAGTGACCTTTTGTAATGCATATATGAGTTACTGAGCATTATCGTAGAATCATCACATACGATTAAAAACATTGCCTTCGCATTTCGATGTGAATGTACCGATGGACAATTGCCTCAGTAGGTTTTTATTCACAAAAAATTATTGAATCTGGCTTAATTACAATGAACTAAAAGTTACAATTCTGCTTCTTTGCTACTTTTTCTTTGCATTTTCGGCACATGAGATATATCATAGACTGCGCGCCTTGATGTCCCAAATCCATAATCACCAAAAAAAAAAACTGTCCCTAATGGAAAATACGTAGCCTGATTAGATGGTCAAGATTGTAGGCAGGACTTAGGTTGAATCACTCCAGAATTGTTGCCATGGGCATTAGTACACTTAGAGATGACTTGCTGTCCAGATTTATCTGATTTAATCTGTATGCTACTCAAAGTTATTCCAGTGCAAGCAACAGATTGACTGCAATTGAGGTTAATTGCTACATATGTGCTTGATGTTCCAACTATGTCATTGTACGTCACTTCGCTTATGTGAACTCCAGTTGACTGTAGTTAGAAAAGTTAAATTTATTTTGTATTACGTATATAACATTTACCTTACAAGAAATTAACTACCATTCTATATGTAACAAGGTTTTGTTTGATTTACCTTTTGTGCACAGTTACCTCTAGCACCTTTAATATCGCAGTAATATTGATCGATATATATTGGGTTTTGTACTGATTGTAAGGTGATGTGCTCGAATGAAATCTTTCGAGCGTAACCCAATCCAACCTTTTTACAAATATTGTAAAAGTATTAGATATAAATAACAAAACATTATAATCACTAATAATTATTACCTGCCATGTCTTGATCCGAGCTCCATTTGTGCTTCCATTGAAATTAACTCTCTTCACATGAATGTTTTCGACTTTAACAGAATTTCCATTCTTGCCTAAGCTTCCAATGCTATTTTGAAACAAACGTGAATATAAGAAATTAATCACTTGTTACAAACGTACACGCCTAAGGTGATAAATATGGTAACCAACACGAAGTTAAGAAATTGCATTGTAGCTAGCCTTTTGTTGGGAAATTATTGTGTACTCCTGGAGTACCATAAATGCATACTCCCTCATCTCACATAAATAGTGGGTCCCACTAATTAAATTCATAGTGGGACCCACTATTCATGTGAGAGGGGGGAGTACGCATTTTGATACTCCGGGAGTACCTAATAATTTTCCCCTTTTGTTTTATAGTAGCTAGCCTTTTGTTTTATAGTAGCCAAGAAGTTTCAACAAAAAATCTTGGACCCTTTTTTATTCTTAATTTGAATGATTATCTTATTGAATTAAATGCAAAAAAATTATATTAGTCCTTGATGTGGAATTGCTTTTTTTTATCACTTTATTTTTTAAATCCTAATTATTAGTAAATTTTTTACGTTAAAGCGTGGAGTGAATGGGTAGACAACGCAGTATTTTATTATTCTTTTTTCCAAAATCAAGAGGATTGGGTAGAAGAAATAAAGGATTTCTAGCGTGGAAAAAAATGTCGTAGGTAGATGACCCACCTTACTCCGTGACCTGGTCGACAATTAACGAATGATACGCTAATATTAGATGTCATATCTCCAATGGAAACACAATCGTCACCTGTTGATTAATTAGCAATGTTGAGTCAGTTCATATATCCACTATATTAGTTTATAAATCTTTTATAATAAAATTGAATTATTACTGCATATTGGACTCATATTAATTAGTTTGATTGAACAAAAGTGACAAAATTTCTTACCAGTAGCTATGATAGAGCTGTTGACAAGGACATTTTGAGAGGCTTCAATGTGAATGCCATCAGTGTTAGGGTTATTTTCTGGAGCTGTTATATGCATATTCTTAATCAAAATATCATTACTTTGATATATCACTAAATGCTCTTGGGTGCTGTTAACGAAGTAAATGCCGCTAATAGTGCTTTGCTTGCAAGATATGAGCGACAATGCATGCAATTAATACACCGTACAGATAAATATTTTATATAATAAAAATATTTTTAAGAGACCGCACTTATTTAATTAATTATAAAAACACCATGCATATAACAAAGAGTAATCAAAATACAACGAATGTTATAGATATGAATTCTATCATATCTGTGGGTTCCAATTAGCTCAACTGGTAAAGTCTCTAATAGTTGAATAATAGATTTGGTGTTCAATTCCCGCCTACACCAAAAACCAATTGGTGTCTTGGTCTGATGATAGAGCTATCATCAAGAGTAGACGTCATAAGTTGAAAATCTTTCTCAAAAAAAAAAAAAAAAAATTCTATCATATCTATAAGAAAAAGTACCATGCATATAGTACAAAAATAAAAATAAACGATATAGTGCAAAAATATGATATAATCTCAAAAACTCAAGTAAAAAGTAGACCTCAATGTATACTGATACTTACCGTTGGTGCCAATGAAGTGCATCCCTTCCGGGGAAGGAAAAAAAAAAGAAATTAGACATTGAAAGAAAGACATGTGAGACACTGAATTGTAAAGATTAATTATAATTGTACTTTAAAGTTGATTAAAACTAATCATTGTATAGGGTTTGTATGTGTATATATATATATATATATATATATATATATATATTACGTACTAGGTTAGGGTGATCCCTGCAAGACTGGCCCCACCAACCCGAGCCATGGCTATCAATGGTGCCAGTGCCAGTGATTAGGAGTCCGATCACACCATTAAATGTTAGCCACTTGCTTGTGTCACGCCCCGACCATACACTTGGTGAGGATGGCGAACTAATTGGGCCAAAATGGCCAAATATCACCAATTTCTGAAATTTTTTGTAAAAAAACACTGTTTCGGAACTATATAGTGAAATATCACTTTTTATGGTACTCGAGTTTTTTAAACTTGAGTTCCTAGAAGTTTTGCCACCGTCGCACTGCTGAGGTGGAAATTGGGCAATTAAAAAAAATTATGTGGTACTCGAGCATGGTAAACTCGAGTACCATGCAACACAATACTCGAGTATACTAGGCTCGAGTACCATTTTATAATAAAATGCTGTTTTTTTTTTTTTTGGGATTATCGACAAATAAACATAAACGTAAAAATATGTAGCTTTTTACGTTTTTATTTATTTAAATAGAAGCATTGTAAAAAATAGAGATTTTAATTTCAAAATATGAGTTTAATTTCTACATTAAGTAAAACTGTTCACTGTTTTCTCACAAAAATTGTTCACTGTTTTCTGCATAAACTATTTCTAGCATTTTGCATAAAATTATTTTATGTTCAACATTATTTAAAAAATTGTTCACTCTCTTTTCTGCGTAAATTATTTTCTGTTCACTATTTGAAAAATCGTTCACTGTTTTTTGATAAAACACCTAGTAAAATCGTTTTTTTCTAAATCTAAACGCCAAATCTGAATGCTTTTTCATGTTTGAATTTCAAAATGAACAAATTTTTTTTTCCTGCATTGATAAAATCTATTTCTACATTAATAAAATTTGCTCTTTGTACATCATGTTTACTGTATATTCGAATCTTCTTACTGCATTCATAGAATCTGTTTTTTGCATTAAGTAAAACTGTTCACTGTTTTCTCATAAAAATTGTTCACTGTTTTCTGCATAAACTATTTCTAGCATTTTGCATAAAATTATTTTCTGTTCAGCATTATTTACAAAATTGTTCACCCTCTTTTCTATGTAAATTATTTTCTGTTCACTATTTAAAAAATCGTTCACTGTTTTCTCATAAAACACCTAGTGAAATCATTTTTTCTAAATCTAAACCCCAAATCTGAATGCTTTTTCATGTTTGAATTTCACAATAATCGAATCTATTTTTTTGCATTGATAAAATCTGTTTCTACATTAATAAAATTTGCACTCTACCTATCATGTTTACTGTATATTCGAATCTGCTTACTGCATTCATAAAATTTGTTTTTTGCATTAAGTAAAACTGTTCACTGTTTTCTCATAAAAATTGTTCACTGTTTTCTACATAAACAATTTCTAGCGTTCTGCATAAAATTATTTTCTGTTCAGCATTATTTAAAAAATTATTCACTCTTTTTTGCGTAAATTATTTTCTGTTCACTATTTAAAAAATTATTCCCTGTTTTCTCATAAAACACCTAATGAACCATGGTAAGTAATCTGAGTAGGTAAATTTAACTCAAGATAATCTGTCGGGGGTATGGAAATTAGTACTGATGAGTAATAGTCTGTCTGCATCTGTCTGGGAATCTTTCAGATCTCAGGAATCTATCAGATCTCTTTTTACGCATGCTAGTAAACAGTAGTAACTTTTGAACATCTGTATGTATCTGTCTGGACTGTCTGTATCTGTCTGGATTGTCTTGATTTGTCTGGAAGCTATTCACACGTGCTGGTGAATAGTGATCTGTCGCCAGTGAAATAGTGATTTGTCACCAGTGAATAGTGATCTATTTGTCTGTCTTTCAATCTGTATCATTCTAGGATCCTTAACAATCTTTCTTTTCCCAAATAGCCTCCTTACTGAAGGTATTGGACCATCTACGGCTATCTTGTTTGTGTAACTATATAAGTAGAAGCCTCTGTCTAATTCTTTCTATATCTCATAAATCTTATTACTCCTGAAATTAGACCATTCTTGAGCCAGAGCATCCGGATCATCAAGTGGTAAATAAGTATCTCCTGTATACCAGTTGTATTCAAGGATACAACCCCAATCATGAATAAGAACCAAAATGTGTGTTGGCCGAGCTTCCATATAATAACTAATGTCCCAAGCTGGAAGAGTACTCTAGCTAGTGATCTTCATATAATTAAGTCCTCCAATCTGTGCGGCTACTTCTTGGATGACTTTGGGAAATAAATTAATCTGAATTCCAGCTTGTCTTGCAGACTTTATTGTGAAATTTCTGAAAAACTATTGTGTCCATAACTTGCATTAAGAGAGGTAATTAAAACATATATATTTATATATATCTTGTTTTTTTGGTAATTTACAACTCAAACCGCCACTTTTATAAATATTAGCCAAACACTCAACTTTGTTAAGAAGCATTTTTTGATAGATTTTACCAAACATACTACTTAAAAAAAAAAAAAAATCAATTTCATATTGCACTTTTTAAAACTTCCACTTTTTCCAAAAGAACTGTTTCAAAAAGCTAAACCAAACTCACCTTAGCAGAACTAATAGATTGTGGTTTTTTAGTCCTTTGAGCCCACTCTTTTTTTTTTTTTTTTTTTGGGAATTACACTTTACCCACCTATGATTTGTCTCAAATTTAACTTACCCACCCGTGGTTTCATTTTTGACACTTAACCCACTTGTGTTTCACTCCGTTACTATTCCGTAACCCACCTCCCTATCAAAATTTTAAAACTTATATACATTCACCAATAGTCTTGCTATAGAATCTCTCTTGCACCCCACATTTTTGTTTATTTATTTAGTTGCAACTTACGCATATGCAAGTAACAATAATATGCAAGTATTATAAAAGATTTAATTGCTTGAGTTAAAATCATCTCCTTCATTAATAAATAAGGAGTTATAAAAAAAAATTAGAAAGGTTTTTATTGATAATCTTAATTACAGATATTATATATAAGGACATATATAAAAAATTATGCATGTTATATTATAATAATCATTCATTTAGTTAGAACATAATTCTAAAATTATTTAATAATAAATCATTTAATTATAATTTCTCAAAAATATATATAAAGAAAATTCAGGATTAAAGCCATGCAACACATGGAACTTTCACTAGTATCTTTTATAAATTTAAGCATTATAAAACATTTCATCCACACTTTAAGGGTATCATTTGATTCATTTCTTTCAATTTAAATTTTGAACAAATCCTTCTATATATATATAATCATTCTATTACATTCCTTCCAAAATGGCAAAATGATAGATAGTTTGATAGCCATCCAAACCAATCACAAAACAAATATCTTTTTTATTTTATTTTATTTTTATGAAAAACAAAAATCTTTTAAATATCATAGGACATTTCACTTTTGTTATGTTTTGAGTTGATACCACTTCTATTTCTTGCAAAGTGACATTGTCTTCAAGTTCTTGTTCCACGTGTAATAGACAGTTTATTTAATTCAGTGTTAACTGTAGCTATGTATCTTGTTAGACTTTGTTTCATAAAATTGCTAAAGAAACATGACTTTTTCTATACCTCTTGTTTCAAATTTAATTGACTTTCCTCTACTAATGGTTACGTTCTAATGTTAACTCGTACTTTTGATTGGAAGATTACTGCATAAATTAAGCCTATGTGAGTGGACTCAGATTGGACCAGATATTGTGTATTGTTCCCCATTCAGCAATCAGCTAGAAAATCTTTAGGTTTCTAAAGCATGGAAGCAATAGGCAGTAGAAATCTAAGAGAGACATTTAGCACTTGTGTTGCATTAAATTTTGTAGAAATACAATGTAGCTTAGTATTAAAAACCTACATACATGAAAAATACTTTAAAAAAATTATGAGAATGGCATAATAATGAAATTAAAAATGTGCAATTCTTAGTGTTTGTACAATGCAGTTGTGCAATACTAAAGATTAGGTACCCAAGCCATGAGTACGAAAGAAGTGGCTGCACAATTTGCAAGCTGGCCAGCTTTAAAAGACAACAATAGGGGGTGTATGCATCCCTATAAAAGTAGATTTGTTCCTTGCAAAGCCCGAAGGTAGGCAAATAGACAGACCCAATCATTCAGCTACTCGATGCTCTAAAAAGGTAGACTGTATGGCTAAAAGTAGATTTTATCAATGCAGAAAAACAAATTCGTTCATTTTGAAATTTAAACATGAAAAAGCATTCAGATTTGGCGTTTAAATTTTGAAAACATGATTTGACTAGGTGTTTTATGAGAAAACAGGGAATGATTTTTAAATAGTGAACAGAAAATAATTTACGCAGAAAAGAGAGCGAACAATTTTTTAAATAATGCTGAACAGAAAATAATTTTATTCAGAATGCTAGAAATAGTTTATGTAGAAAACAATGAACAATTTTTATGAGAAAACAACGAAAAGTTTTACTTAATGCAAAAAACAGATTTTATGAATGTAGTAAGCAGATTCGAATATACAGTAAACATGATGGGCAGAGTGCAAATTTTATTAATGTAGAAACATATTTTATAAACGCAGAAAAATAGATTTGATTATTGTGAAATTCAAACATGAAAAAGCATTCAGAATTGGGGTTTAGATTTAGAAAAAACGATTTCACTAGGTGTTTTATGACAAAACAATGAACGATTTTTTAAATAGTCAACAGAAAATAATTTACGTAGAAAAGAGAGTGAACAATTTTGTAAATAATGCTAAACATAAAATAATTTAATGCAAAATGCTAGAAATAGTTTATGCAGAAAACGGTGAACAATTTTTATGAGAAAACAGTAAACAGTTTTACATAATGCAAAAAACAGATTTTATGAATGCAGTAAGCAGATTCGAATATATAGTAAACATGATGTACAGAGAGCAAATTTTATTAATGTAGAAACAGATTTTATCAATGCAGAAAAAAATTCGTTCATTTTGAAATTCAAACATGAAAAAGCATTCGAATTTGGCGTTTAGATTTAGAAAAAACGATTTCACTAGGGGTTTTATGAGAAAACAGTGAACGATTTTTTAAATAGTGAACAGATAATAATTTACGCAGAAAAGAGAGTGAACAATTTTTTAAATAATGTTGAACAGAAAATAATTTTATGCAAAATGCTAGAAATAGTTTATGCAAAAAACAGTGAACAATTTTTATGAGAAAACAGTGAACAGTTTTACTTAATGCAAAAAACAGATTTTATGAATGTAGTAAGCAGATTCGAATATACAGTAAACATGATGTATAGAGAGCAAATTTTATTAATGTAGAAACAGATTTTATCAATGCAGAAAAAAAAATTCGTTCATTTTGAAATTCAAACATGAAAAAAGCATTCAAATTTGGCGTTTAGATTTAGAAAAAATGATTTCACTAGGTGTTTTATGAGAAAACAATGAATGATTTTTTAAATAGTGAATAGAAAATAATTTACGTAGAAAAGAGAGTGAACAATTTTATAAATAATGCTGAATAGAAAATAATTTTATGCAAAATGCTAGAAATAGTTTATGCAGAAAACAGTGAACAATTTTTATGAGAAAACAGTGAATAGTTTTATTTAATGCAAAAAACAAATTTTATGAATGCAGTAAGCATATTCGAATATACAGTAAACATGATGTACAGAGAGCAAATTTTATTAATGTAGAAACAAATTTTATCAATGCAGAAAAAAAATTCGTTCATTTTGAAATTCAAACATGAAAAAGCATTCAGATTTGGCGTTTAGATTTAGAAAAAACGATTTCACTAGGTGTTTCATGAGAAAACAGTGAACGATTTTTTAAATAGTGAACAGAAAATAATTTACGCAGAAAAGAGAGTGAACAATTTTTTAAATAACGTTGAACAGAAAATAATTTTATGCAAAATGCTAGAAATAGTTTATGCAGAAAACAGTGAACAATTTTTATGAGAAAATGTGAACAATTTTACTTAATGCAAAAAACAGATTTTATGAATGCAGTAAGAAGATTCGAATATACAGTAAACATGATGGGTAGAGTGCAAATTTTATTAATATAGAAACAGATTTTATCAATGCAGAAAAATAGATTCGATTATTGTGAAATTCAAACATGAAAAAGTATTCAGATTTGGGGTTTAGCTTTAGAAAAATGATTTCACTAGGTGTTTTATGAGAAAACAGTGAACAATTTTTTAAATTGTGAATAGAAAATAATTTACGCAGAAAACAGAGTGAACAATTTTGTAAATAATGCTGAACAGAAAATAATTTTATGCAAAATGCTAGAAATAGTTTATTAAGAAAACAGTGAACAGTTTCACTTAATGCAAAAAACAGATTTTATGAATGCAGTAAGCAGATTCGAATATACAGTGAACATGATGTATAGAGAGCAAATTTTGTTAATGTAGAAATAGATTTTATCAATGCAGAAAAACAAATTCGTTCATTTTGAAATTTAAACATGAAAAAACATTCAAATTTGGCTTTTAAAATTAGAAAATAGGATTTCACTTGTTGTTTTATGAGAAAACATGGAATAATTTTTTAAATAATGAACATAAAATAATTTATGCAGAAAAGAGAGTGAACAATTTTTTAAATAATGCTGAATAGAAAATAATTTTATGCAGAATGCAAGAAATAGATTATGCAGAAAACAGTGAACAATTTTTATGAGAAAACAGTGGACAATTTTACTTCATGCAAAAAAACAGATTTTATGAATGTAGTAAGCAGATTCGAATATACAGTAAACATGATGTGCAGAGTGCAAATTTTATTACTATAGAAACATATTTTATCAATGTAGAAAAACAAATTCGTTTATTTTGAAATTTAAACATGAACAAGCATTCAGATTTGGCTTTTAAAATTAGAAAACAAGATTTCACTAGGTGTTTTATGAGAAAATAGGGAATAATTTTTTAAATAGTGAACATAAAATAATTTACGCAGAAAAGAGAGTGAACAATTTTTTAAATATTGGTGAACATAAAATAAATTTATGCAGAATGCTAGAAATTGTTTATGCAGAAAACAGTGAACAATTTTTATGAGAAAACAATGAACAGTTTAACTTAATGTTAAAAACAGATTTTATGAATGCAGTAAGCAAATTCAAATATACAGTAAACATGATGTACAGAGAGCAAATTTTATTAATGTAGAAACAGATTTTATCAATGCAGAAAAAAAATTCGTTCATTTTGAAATTCAAACGTGAAAAAGCATTCAGATTTGGCGTTTAGATTTAGAAAAAATGATTTTACTAGGTGTTTTATGAGAAAACAGTGAACGATTTTTTAAATAGTGAACAGAAAATAATTTATGCAGAAAAGAGAGTGAACAATTTTTTAAATAATGCTGAACAGAGAATAATTTTATGCAGAATGCTAGAAATAGTTTATGCAAAAAACAGTGAACAAGTTTTATGAGAAAACAGTGAACAGTTTTGCTTAATGCAAAACACAGATTTTATGAATGCAGTAAGCAGATTCGAATATACAGTAAACATGATGGGCAAAGTGCAAATTTTATTAATGTAGAAACAGATTTTATCAATGTAGAAAAATAGATTCGATTATTGTGAAATTCAAACATGAAAAAGCATTCAGATTTGGCGTTTAGATGTAGAAAAAACGATTTCACTAGGTGTTTTATGAGAAAACAGTGAATGATTTTTTAAATAGTGAATAGAAAATAATTTACGTAGAAAAGAGAGTGTACAATTTTGTAAATAACACTGAACAGAAAATAATTTTATGCAAAATGCTAGAAATAGTTTATGCAGAAAACAGTGAACAATTTTTATGAGAAAACAGTTAACAGTTTTACTTAATGCAAAGAACAGATTTTATGAATGCAGTAAGCAGATTTGAATATACAATAAACATGATGTATAGAGAGAAAATTTTATTAATGTAGAAACAGATTTTAGCAATGCAGAAAAAAAAAATTCGTTCATTTAAAATTCAAACATAAAAAAGCATTCAGATTTGGCGTTTAGATTTAGAAAAAACGATTTCACTAGGTGTTTTATGAGAAAACAGTGAATGATTTTTTAAATAGTGAACAAAAAATAATTTACACAGAAAAGAGAGTGAACAATTTTTTAAATAATGTTGAACAAAAAATAATTTTATGCAAAATGCTAGAAATAGTTTATGTGAAAAACAGCGAACAATTTTTGTGAGAAAACAGTGAACAGTTTTACTTAATGTAGAAATTAAATTCATATTTTGAAATTAAAATCTCTATATTTTACAATGCTTCTATTTAAATAAATAAAAACGTAAAAAAGCTACTTATTTTTATGTTTATGTTTATTTGTTGATAATCCCAAAAACAAAATAAAAAAATTTACTAGGTACTCGAGCATGGTGAGCTCGAGTACTTTATAAATAAAATAAACACCATTTTATGTTTATGTTTATGTTTATTTGTCGATAATCCCAGAAAAAAAAAAAATTTACAAGGTACTCGAGCTTGGTGAGCTCGAGTACCTTAGGAAAAAAAAAAAATTTTATTATAAAATGGTACTCGAGCCTGGTATACTCGAGTATTGTGTTGCATGGTACTCGAGTTTACCATGCTCGAGTACCATATAATTGTTTTTAATTGCCCAATTTCCACCTCAGCAGTGCCACGGTGGCAAAACTTCTAGGAACTCGAGTTTAAGAAACTCGAGTACCATAAAAAGTGGTATTTCCCTATATAGTTCCGAAACAGTGTTGTTTTACAAAAAATTTCAGAAATTGGTGGTATTTGGCCATTTTGGCCGAACTAATTGTCCCTATTAACTGTACAAATTTCAATCAGTATATAATATTGCTTATCATCTTTTCTTTTCTTTTCTTCTTTACCACTTGGAAATGAAATTTATATTATTTTCTTTAGTGTTTAATTCTTTAAATTATTTTGTGTGCCTAAAACATGTTTCTCTCGTTTTGACAATATGATTCTCTCCTATCTCTCCCCCATATTTAAGCAGTGGGTTGAGTTTGAAGCAAAAAAAAAAAAAAAAAAAAAAAAACCTTTTCAAACCAAACACTCTACATATATATGCATGTACATACCAAATCCTATTAAATTTAGGAATTCTATACCAATTAACTCATCCTTTCATTTATATTTTAAAGATCAAACCCATTTGTTTATGTTACTATGAATTGGGACCGTTAAACATATAATATTTGTTAGAATTAACCTAAAAGTGAATATCCGAAATATTATTTAGCAAAATTTAATTATTAATTAATTAATATGATTTGATTAAGATTTGAATACATATATATATATATATATATATATATATATATATATATATATATATATATAGTATAAAAATCAAACCCTTCAGCCCTAAATCCTAAGAGCATTCACATCAGTTTGTGTAGAATAATAGACAAATGTGTAGAATTTTCACAATTTTGCTTAAAAAAAACCCACATTAGTTTGTGTGTAATTGTGTAAATTTACATATTTACTACAATAATCTTGTAAATTTATCCTGACACTATTTATTTTGCATTTAGTTGTTTATTCTTTTTTTATGTATTCTGAGGATGAAGGAAAATGGTGGATGATGGTGGTTGTATGTGAAAAAAGAGAAACAATTAAAAAACTCAAGAAAAATTGGCATTTTAATGAAATGAAGTGTAAAATAGAAAATTTGATATGTGGTGTTTTGAAAAATGAGTATGTAAAAAAAAAAAAAAGTACAGGTTCTTATACTAAAATAGATAGAAATTTTTGCACAAGTTGATACAAATGTTCTAAAAATGTGAATTCGTACTGATCATCTCATACCTATTTAAAAAAAAAAAAAAGACAAATTCTTCCTATCTGGGTTGGAAACTCCACTAAATACAGTTGATTGCCATCACTATATTTGGACATGTGATTTAAAAAAAAAAAAAAAATTGGAATCAAAACATGAGATTTATTAATGTAAAATGTAAACTTTTTTGTAGAATATATATAAAGAAATGAGAAAAATTGAAATACAATATTTTAGGTGCAGTACATTAGATTATTCAATTGAATTTAAACACCCAATTGTATTAAATTTAATTGTTTTCTAAAAAAGATAACATTACTTATATTATTGGTCAATATAAATGGTATTTAAATTTAATTAAGGAATATGTATCTAAGTAATTGTATCTAAATTTTAACGTAAAGTAATATATTCTGCATTATACATCTTTCTCGTTACCTGAAATGAAATTTGGCTAGATTTGCATGGACCATTAAAAATAAGAGGATAAACCAAAAAAATTCCTGCTACTTGGCACCACGACTGTAGGATTTTGAGTTGTTGCATTACATGCAGCCTTCCATGCTGCCGAAAATGCCTATACGTAGTACATAATTTTTAGTAATTTATATATACTAGCCTTACTAGGCTTTACATTTACTAGAAAAAAAAAAAAAAAAAAAAAAACTAAAATTCACAAGGGAATTAATAAAAAATGTACATTGGAATCATCTGTTTTCCCATCTGCCATAGCACCATAATTTAACACATTGAAAATCGTTGCGGCACTTGAGAAAGGCAAATCAGCAGAATACAGCCCAAAAATGGGCATCAAAGCGAAGACACCCTGCAAATAGAAAAGTAAATATTAATGTTTATAGTTTTAACCAAACCTAGTATTATTATCAAAAACCCAAAGAGTAAAAGCTTCTCAGTTCTCACCATGGCATTCATTATTGATTCAGAGACGTACAACTCGATTAAAGTTGTAGAATTAGTGGTTGATCTACAAAGAAAAACAACGAAAGTTGAAGAATAGTCATAACATGATAAATTGAAAAAGTATTAAGAGTTAAAAAGTTGCATGCATGCTGTGAAAATACAATCAAAATGTGTATACCAAAGAGATGGAACCTGTACAAAGAAATGAAAGAGTCTTCTGATTTCATTCTTAACTCTCCATTTAAAGAAACTAGCCGCGAATCCGTGCGTTGCACGTGATAATTATTTTTATGGTAGTTTTATTAAATTTTTTTACAATTTAAACTAATTTAATAACGAGTAATGTATTTTGTAATTTATAAGAACAATCATAAATGTAATATAGGAACAATCATAAATCATAAATCATAAATATAAATTTTGTTGTACCAAAATGAAAATAATACAATTTTTTTTAGAAATTCAAAAGGCAAGTCAACGAAAATATTCATTTTTTATAAAAGTTATTTATAACTGTAAGGACTGAAATTGGATTTGACCCAATATGGAGTCGGGTTTTGGCCCAAGAAGCCCAAACAATAAATTTATAGAGCGTGGATGAAAGACCTAGATCTACTCCAAAAGAAAGACGATAAAATTTGGCAACTTAAGACTATTAAACCTTGTTAAGATAAAAAAATCCTTTCTCGGAATGGCTAAAGGAGTTTATGTTATATTGTCTTGCTTAACCACCCAAATTACAAGAGTTCATCCTCTTTTTTATGAAAAATTTGCCCGATCCCCTTTTTGGCACATCTTCCCATGTTATATACTACAGTTTTGGTATCATCCCTACCACACACGTGTAGATTAGATTCGGGGCATTCCCTCCTGTCCCATCCAGCACTTCCTAAAACCATCAACTAATAGCTGTAAGACTGTTTGATCACTGTTCAGGCATCACTTCCACATCAATGCGGTCAGGGAGTTGGTTGGGAGCCATTTAATGCGGAGGTAGCAGCTTTTTGAAGATATTTGTTGCCCTTCTTCTTTCTTATCCCTTATCCAAAATTTAACTTTTAGCATTGGTGTGGCTTCGAAGAGAGTCCATGATGATATAACAGTCTTACTGACCTCGGCCACTCGTTGCCGAGATGAATTTTATTCTCGGACATTTGTTGGATTTATCTCATATTATCTCTACCCTTTTCTTTACTCCGTTCTCCTTATAATCTTATCTGGTTCTCTTCAGATGGTCTAATGTCCTCGGATTGGGCTTTAGGCCCAACCGGCATGACCTTAATAGTACCTCTTGATTAATTGGCCCCCATAATAGCCCCTCAAAATCTTACTTTTCGACTCCTCGGGAGGAAAGGATGATTTTGATGTCCCCGGCTGATTTTGCTTGTGATCCTACTCTGTATTCCTAACCTCTTATATGTCTTTTCACCTGCTCAAGGCACGTTCCTGACACTTCGGCGTCCTGAGCGTGCCAGTATTAAATTTTGGCAACGCCCTTGTCCCCCACGTTCAAAGGTAAGATGCGAATCTAACGATGGAGGGTCTTTCTTGTTTTTTCGAGCGGGAACGTTCCCGCTCGTAATTTCTGCGCCACTATAAATAGCCTTTCAAATCAATTCTTTTTTTACTTTCAGCAATCACACAGTCCTAGAGCTTATACACTGAACCTCTTTCACTCTTTCGTTTCCCTGTGCATCTACAAATACTTGAACTTTTTCCGAGGACCCTTTTTCAAACTTGTAAGTCTTCTTAAAACCTTTTTAGCTTTCATCTTAAACTCATCAATTTTTCTTTGAAACCCTTTAGGAAAATGGGTAAGCTCCAATGTTTGGTTGAGTCCGAGGAGGGTATGAGAAGTTTCAGGGCCAAATATAGGATCCCACCAACAATGGGCGTGAGGTACGCTGCCCAGGGGGAGTGGATCGGCACTAGGAAAATAGGGGAGGTGGTCATTCCTATGATTGCCTTCATTTAGGGTGGGATGACCATTCCCATGGGTACTATTACTAGGAATTACCTTAGGTTTTTTAGGTTGTCTCCCACACAGTGTGCCCCAAACATGTTTAGGGTCCTGGGATGTATAGAAGGTTTAAACGAGAGAATGAACCTAAACCTGACCCACCATGATGTAAATTGGGTGTACAATCTACATAATTTGAAGGGGCAGGGATACTATCTCAAATCGAGGTATCCCGAAGTAAGGCTAATCCAATGCCTTCCCACTTCGAACAAAAATTTAAAGGAAGATTTCCTAATCTTTTCTGGGGAATGGCATGATGGCCTGCCCTGCCCAACGAAAGAGGGAGAACCAGGTGGGGGTGTAGCCGTAGATTCATGAATTTTGGTTTACATTTCCCCTCTCCTTTTTTTTTTTCTTTTTTTTTTTTTGTGCCTCAATATTCTTGTTTCTAATGAAGCCCCACTCTAATTCAATGATTTTGTAAATAGGCGCTATACTAAACCCAAACTCAACTTAGTCAACCAAGCGAGCTTGGATAGGGTATTGAAAGCCGAGATATATGTGAATGAAGCTGATGGTCAACTCCGAGCAGCCCATTTAATACTTGGATACACACCCCTCTCATTCGCCTTCCAAGCTCCTAAGTGCGTGATCAGAGCTCGTGACCCTCGGCTCTATCGTATCAGTGTTGCCTACCAAGGGTTCATCGTTCCAGAGAGTGTTCCACTCCCTAGAGACGCTACTTGCGCCCAACCACTTTTTGTTGCCACTCCTTCAGCAAGCGCATCCTTATCCCAACTCGTCCTCAGAGAAGAGGAGGACAGGAGAGAAGAAAAAGAAAAAGAAGAAGAAGAAGAAGAAGAAGAAGAAGAAGAAGATCCAGAGGAAGTTGTAGATTTGTCAGATTCCTCGGATGAATTCGAGGTTTTTAATCAGACTCTACTTGCCGAGGACATTTTTTACGAAATGGGTATCCAAAGGAAGCCCCAGAAGAGTTTATAGGAGCTGATAGAAAATCAACCTGGAAAAAGTGCACTGGGGAAACCTGCAGAGCCTCAGATTCCTCCTTCTCTTCCCAAATCTCCTCCTCCTGCTCCTCACCAACCACAACCAATCAGACTTGAACCTGCTGATCCAAAAAGGAGAAGGGAAAAGAAAGGGAAAGACGTGGTTGATGCTAGAAAATCCCGTCCGACCCGGGAAGAAGAGGCCCAATGAGCTGCGAAGTAGCAAAAGGTCAGCCATATACCACAACGAGGCTTGGAGAGGTCGGACACTCAGCCTCAAGAGCCACGAGCTTGGCTCCCAGTACCCATGCTTGGCGGTGAGCCCATGAGAGACGATGCGTCAATCAGGGACCACAACGGGGGCATTGGGAGCCACGTTGCCTCGGTCCTGGAGGAGGCCTTGTTACTTCCCAAAGACATGACCGAGCTGCAGGGTATGAGGAGGAATGAGATCTTCCTCAATAGCAAAAGATACTTGGCCATGGTATGAAATTATTGTTAACTTGTAATCCCAATATGTATATTTGTTTTTTTTTTTTTTTTTACTTGTTGTGATATTGACTTTTCAATTTTTAGGCCATCCAAAACACTTTCAGGCTCGAACAGATAACGAATTCCAGCTACTAGCAACTGGAGGATGAAAGGAAAAGACGGATGGCAGCGGTGCAAACACTAACCATCTTCGAAAATAAACTTGCAGAGATGAAGAAAAAGCTGACCGAAGAGGAGCAGGCCAGAAAGAGTGCTGACTCGGCCTTGGACGGTGCGCAAAGGCAAGCCGAGGACCAGAGGAGACGCCTGCGCGATGCAACTGATGAATTAACTGCTGCCAGGGAGCAAATGGCAGCTCTTAAAAAACAATTGGAAGAAGCCCAAAGGCTAAAGGATCAAGCTGAGAAATCCAAGGCTGAAGCTGAGAAGGAAAGGATTGAGGCCGAGAAGGAAATGGACGAGGCCGAGCAGAAGGGTTATGACCTTGGAGTAGCTGAGACCGAAGAAACCCTTAGGGCAGAGGTCCCAGCAGTGTGCCGCATTTACTGTGCTCAAACTTGGGATGAAACCCTCAACCGAGCTGGGGTTGAGGCTTCATCTGAGTTGAGGAAAGCAGAGAATGTGTTTTATCCTTCTGCAATTCGAACTTCGGATCCTCCTTCCGCTCAAGATGATGTGGCTTCTACAACTGTCAATCCAAATCCTGAAACATTGCCTCAGGGTCTTCCTCTTCCGAGCCAGCAAGGGCCCACAAAAGAGCATGAAGTTTCCAAGCAAGCATCACTGAACAAGACTGTCGAGGTTCCTCAAGGTGGGGCAGCTAGCCAAAGTTTTGAACAAGCCTTAGCTTTAACTACCTTGCCTGCTGGAGAAGTCCCTAAGGAAAAAGAAAAGGTAGTTCCTCCTGAAGCAGCTGATAAAGCTCCCAAGGCCAAACTCTAAATAAAGTTGAAACCATAGTTTTTTTTTTAGGTAGTGAGAGTTAATGTAATGAAAATCCCTTTTTATTGGGTACTTTACTTTTTTAATATTGCACGGATTATTGTTATTATTTTATCTTTTATTAAGGCAATTTCCATCTTGATTGTTTTTCATTCATACACAACCGTATGCCATAGAAGGGTGAAGTTTGCTGATATGAGGAGAAACACAGTTTCACATATTTTAACTGAGAATTTGAGTAGATTAGGAATGCTAACTCTGCAGCACTACCAGGACATGTTTTTAATTTACCAATTCCAATAAACTTCCAACTTTGAGAAAATATCTTAGCCTTTAAATAACAGGCAATGATAAGGTATCTTAAAATGCATTAAGTAATGCTCATGGATTTAAGACTTTAATAGATGGCCCTGAGTATTAATTTCCACTAAGTTTGTGGTCTGAGGGACCTAACATAACTTAGTTTCGGTTTAACACTTCACTAGATGTCATAGTGTATTAATTTCCACTAAGTTTGTGGTCCGAGGAACCTGACATAACTTAGTTTCTGTTTAACACTTCAATAGATGTCATAGTGGGCTAATTTCCACTAAGTTTGTGGTCCGAGGAACCTGACATAACTTAGTTTCTGTTTAACACTTCAATAGATGTCATAGTGTGTTAATTTCCACTAAGTTTGTGGTCCGAGGAACCTGACATAACTTAGTTTCTGTTTAACACTTCAATAGATGTCATAGTGTGTTAATTTCCACTAAGTTTGTGATCTGAGGAACCTGACATAACTTAGTTTCTGTTTAACACTTCAATAGATGAAAAGACACATAATACATGATCGGGACAAATTAAAAGGA
Organism: Quercus tomentella; assembly: GCA_028535165.1. NCBI lineage: Eukaryota > Viridiplantae > Streptophyta > Magnoliopsida > Fagales > Fagaceae > Quercus > Quercus tomentella. The sequence continues at coordinate 81,930,406 of JAPQVY010000155.1, forward strand.
AACTAAACAGGGTTACTTTTTATTAATAATAATACCTCCTTAGATTGTTTACATTCCAAGGATGGAGTACGGCTTTTTCATCTAGATCTTCCAAATAGTAGGCACCTATTTCTGCCACTGAAGTGATTCGATATGGTCCTTCCTAATTAGGCCCCAACTTTCCCCAGGCTGGATTCTTGGTGGTTCCTAGAACTTTCCTCAGTACTAGATCCCCTATGGCCAACGGCCTCAGCTTTACATTGGTATCGTAACCCTGCTTGAGCTTATGTTGGTAGTAAGCCAGTTGTACCATTGCACTCTCCATTCTCTCTTCGATCAAGTCCAGACTTTTGTCCAACATCTTATCATTATCGTCTGGGGTAAATGCATTAGTTCTCAACGTTGGGAAACCTGTTTCCAGAGGTATTATGGCTTCGGCTCCATATGTCATTGAAAAATGGGTCTCACCTGTTGACCATCGAGGTGTTGTTCGATATGTCCAAAGCACATGTGGTAATTCCTCCACCCATTTCCCCTGTGCGTCGTCCAACCGCTTTTTAAGCCCATTCACTATAACCTTGTTGACAGTTTCGACTTGTCCATTCCTTTGAGGATAGGCCGGAGTGGAATATCGATTCTTTATCCCTAAGTCAGCATAGTATTGCCTGAAGGCTTTACTATTGAATTGAAGGCCATTATCCGAGATGAGGGTATGAGGAACCCCGAATCGAGTAACGATATTCCTCCAGACAAATCTCTTGACATCTACATCTCTGAAGTTAGCTAAAGGCTCAGCTTCGACCCATTTGGTGAAATAGTCTGTGCCGACCAACAAATACTTTTTGTTCCCTAGTGCCTTAGGGAAAGGACTTAAAATATCCAAGCCCCATTGAGCGAAAGGCCAAGGGTTGGAAAGAGGATTAAGGACTCCTCCAGGTTGGTGAATGTTTGGCACGAACCTCTAACATTGATCACATTTTCTAACATATTCTTGTGCATCCTTTTGCATGCCCGGCCATCAATATCCTTGAGTAATGGCTTGATGAGATAAAGACCTTCCTCCGGTGTGACTTCCACAAATTCCTTCATGCAGCTCTTCTAGGAGCGATTCTGAGGCCTCGGGATGTATACAGAGCAGATATGGTTCGCAAAAAGAACGTTCATACAACTTCTTGTCCTCGGACAGCCAAAACCGAGGAGCTTTCCTTCGTATTTTCTCAGCTTCTGACTTGTCTTTAGGCAGTATATCCCCTTCGAGGAATAGCAGTATAGGATCCATCCAGCTCGGCCCTAGCTTGATCTGATGGACCTGGATCAAGTCTCCCTTTACAGGGGTAGGGATGCGTAAGTCCTCAACAAGTATCACTTGGGGCAAATTCCCCGCCGAGGAGGTGGCCAGGGTAGCCAAAGAATCTGCATGGGTATTTTCACCTTTGGGGATATGTGATAATTCAAAGGAGTCAAATTTCTGTATATGCCTAACTTGACTCAAATATTCTTGCATTCTTGCATCTCGGGCCTCCAATTCCCCTTTGACCTGGCCCACGATCAATCTTGAATCTGAGAACATTTTCACCACCTTTCCACCCATTTTATGGGTCATAGCCATTCCCATCAGCAAAGCTTCATATTCCGTTTCGTTGCTGGTAGCTGAGAATCCCAGCCTCAAAGACTTTTCAATGGTGATCTTTTCAGGAGATACCAGAACTAGCCCCACTCCGGCTCCCCGTTGGTTTGCTACTCCGTCCACATATACTCTCCATGATGAGGTGTTTTGTGTGGAGATTAGGCCAACCGATTTTTCATCCATGTCATGTTGCTTCACTTCTGCTTCATCTGGAAGCTCAACAAATTCGGCTACTAGATCGGCCAGGACTTGACCTTTCACAGAGGTGCGAGGCATATATTTAATGTCAAAAGCCCCCAGAATCGTGCCCTATTTAGCAATCCTACCAGTATAATCCACGCTTCGAAGTATGGATTTGAGCGGTAATTGAGTTAGAACCACCACGGTGTGCGCCTGAAAATAATGAGGGAGTTTCCGTGTCGCATGCACTACTGCCAAGATAGCCTTTTCCAACGATAAGTACCGCACCTCGGCTTCGTGAAGTGACTTACTTACGTAATAGACTAGTCTTTGGATGCCACTGTCCTCTCGTATCAAAACAAAACTTACAGCATGGGGGGCCACCGCCAAGTAGGCAAACAGGACCTCATCCACCTTAGGACTGGACATGATAGGTGGCCGAGATAAGTATTCTTTTAGCTGCTGAAATGCTACATCCCATTCCTCAGTCCATTCAAATCCTTTCCATTTATGCAGCAAAAGGAAGAAGGGTCTGCACTTACCGGCTGACCTGGATGTAAATCGGTTTAAAGCAGTAGTCATCCCTGTCAGTTTCTGCACCTCTTTGGGATTCCGAGGTGCTTGTAAGCCATTAATGGCCTTAATCTGATTTGGATTCACCTCAATTCCCCTGTGAGTTACCATGTATCCTAAAAACTTTTCGGAGCTTACACCAAATGAATACTTTGAAGCATACAGATGTAGCTTATGCTGTCTCAGAATTCCAAAAATACTTGTAAGATCTTCCACATGCCCGGATACCACTTTGCTCTTTACAACCATATCATTGATATAGACCTCAATGTTCCTGCCCATCTATGGTTTGAACATTTTGGTCATCATTCGCTGATAAGTAGACCCTGCGTTTTTCAAACCAAAGGGCATCACCTTGTAATGATAGTTTCCAATGGGAGTAACAAAAGCGGTATTCTCTTGATCATCCAATGCTAGCGGTATTTGATGGTATCCTTGGAAGGCATCCAAAAAGCTCATCCGAGGATGACCTACTGTTGCATCCACTAACTGGTCGATCTTAGGCATAGGGAAAGGGTTCTTGGGACAGGCCTTATTAAGGTCCGTGAAGTTTACGCACACTCGCCATTTCCCATTCTTTTTCTTCACCACTACCGTGTTGGCTAACCATTGAGGATAAAAAACTTCCTTGATAGCCCCTGCCTGCTTGAGCTTGGCTACCTCATTTCTAACAGCCTCGGCATGCTCTTTTGACGAACGCCGAGGTGGCTGTCTCTTCGGAGTGAAAGAAGGATTAACATTAAGATAATGACAGATGAAATCTGGGTTTATACCTGGAGCTTCATACGTGCTCCACGCGAACACATCGACATTTTCTCTGAGAAATTCAACCAATTGCTCCCTTTCTTGTGAAGGCAGTTTATCTCCGACCTGGAAAAACTTCTCCAGATCATCGCCAACGATTATCCTCACTAGATCCTCACATTTCGCCTCGTCGGCTGTTCCGTTGGAAGGCAACGCTGGGATTTCTAATTGCTATAAACCATTATCAACGGTGGCCGAGGTCTTCGCCTCAGGCCGATGTTGGATAGCCGCTACCAGGCATTGTCTGGCCGCAATCTGATTTCCCACTATCTCCAAAACCTGGTCTCCAGATGGGTATTTCACCTTTTGGTGAAGAGTAGAGGAGACGGCTCCCAGGGTATGAAGCCAAGGTCTACCCATAATGGCCGTGTAGGGAGAGAAAACTTCCACGACGATGAAGTCCACCTCCACCACATCCGTGCCGGACTGCACAGGTAATCTGATATGATCTTTTGGGACGACCATTCTTCCCTCAAAACTAACTAGAGGAGAGTTGTAGGTCGTCAAGTTCTTGGGTCTCAAATTTAGCCCCTTGTACAAGTCAGGGTACATAATATCAGCAGCACTGCCTTGGTCAATCATCACCCTTTTCACATCGTACCCACCAATCCTCAGCGTAACCACAAGAGCATCATCATGGGGCTGAATTATTCGAACCTTATCCTCATTTGAAAACCCCAACACCAACGGGATGCCTAACTTGGCTCTCTTAGGTATTAAGCTAGAATCCTCAGCTGAATGATTGGATACCGACATCACCTTGGAAGGACAAGATCCAGTCCTTCCCGGGGCAGCAAAGATAACACTTATTATGCCAAGGGGGAGTCTTGAAGAGGCATCTCCCCGGAGCTCCATACTCGTCTGACTTCCCCGACCACTGGAATGATGTAAGAGTTGTTTCAACTTCCCTTCTTGGACTAATTGATCCAGATGGTCTCACAAGTTTCTGCAATCCTCGGTAGTATGCCCATGATCTTGATGATATTGGCAGTAAAAGCTTTGGTTGCGCCTCATAGGATCTCCTGCCATCTTGTTTGACCATTTGAAGAACGGCTCGTTCTTAATTTTCTCCAGTACCTGCTGTACTGGTTCTCGAAAGACAACATTAACCGCCTGAGTGCTGGCAGATCCTGGTTGCACAACAGAATCTTTTCGAGGTTGATTATTATTATACTGGTCCAACCTGAAATCCCTCCTCTCCTGAGGGATTACCTTAGCCTTTCCTTTCCCTTGCAGTTGGTCTTCTTCTACCCTTCTATATTTGTCAATCCGATCCATCAGTTGGCGTACGTTGGTAACAGGTTTACCAGTCAAAGATTTCCTCAAATCATGCTCGGCCGGGAGGCCAGCCTTAAAAGTGTTAATGGCCACATCATCGTACTCCCCTTCTATCTCGTTAAACATCTCCCAGTATCTATTCGAATAGGCTTTCAAAGTCTCACCTTCTTGCATGGACATAGATAATAAGGATCCTAACGGCTGAGGAACCCTGCTGCAAGTAATAAAGCGAGCACTAAAAGCCCGGGTGAGTCCCTTAAAGGAGTCAATAGCGTTCGCCTTTAGTCCATTAAACCACCTCATCGCCACCAGGCCCAAGCTAGATGGAAAGACCTTACACATCAAGGCCTCATCTTTAGAATGAACAGCCATCCTTTGACTGAACTGACTGACATGCTCCATTGGATCTGTTCGACCGTTATAAATGGTGAACGTGGATTGATGGAATCACCGAGGAAGCTTTGCAGTTTCTATTTTCCGTGTGAAGGGTGATTTAGAAACCTGGCTCAGCACTTTGTTCATGGCATCGTTGCCCAAGCCTTTGCAAGGCGGGCTTTTGTATCTACGTCTACGGTGGTGCTCCTCCTTGTAGGAAAAGGTCTTACTGGGCGGGGTTCTGGACCTCCATCTATAACTAGCACCATCCGTCTCATCAGAGGACAGCTCGGAGTTGGGCGATGAATGTCTTTGGTGTGCGTGGCGCAATTCCCTCTTTAACTCGTGGATTTCACGTTGCATGTTTCTATCGTTCTTCGCATGGGAAATATGGCTCTTCCCTCGAGACTGGCTCTTACTGGTGTGAGTAGTGTGCATACTTCCCTCATGATCCCTTTTTCATTCGAGATTCACGAACGAATTGTCATGCTGAGACCCCCTCGACTCTGCTTGATGTAGATTTGCATCTACCTGATGTGGCTCGGCCGATGCATGGTGTGGACCTGCTTCCTTCATTGTGAACGTTGTACCTGAATCTCTTTTAGAAAGATCAAGCTCTCCCCATAGATGACGCCAATTGTATGGACTGAAATTGGATTTGACCCAATATGGAGTCGGGTTTTGGCCCAAGAAGCCCAAACAATAAATTTATAGAGCGTGGATGAAAGAGCTAGATCTGCTCCAAAAGAAAGATGATAAAATTTGGTAACTTAAGACTATTAAACCTTGTTAAGATCAAAAAATCCTTTCTCGGAATGGCTAAAGGAGTTTATGTTATATTTTCTTGCTTAACCACCCAAATTACAAGAATTCATCCTCTTTTTTATGAAAAATTTGCCCAATCCCCTTTTTGGCGCATCTTCCCATGTTATATACTACAGTTTTGGTATCATCCCTACCACACACATGTAGATTAGATTCGGGGCATTCCCTCCTGTCCCATCCAGCACTTCCCAGAACCATCAACTAATAGCTGTAAGGCTGTTTGATCACTGTTCAGGTATTACTTCTACATTAATGCGGCCAGGGAGTTGGTTAGGAGCCATTTAATGCGGAGATAGTAGCTTTTTGAAGATATTTGTTGCCCGTCTTCTTTCTTATCCCTTGTCCAACATTTAACTTTTAGCATTGGTGTGGCTTCGAAAAGAGTCCATGATGATATGGCAGTCTTACTGACCTCGGCCACTCGTTGCCGAGATGAATTTTATCCTCGAACATTTGTTGGATTTATCTCATATTATCTCTACCCTTTTCTTTACTCCGTTCTCCTTATAATCTTATCTGGTTCTCCTCGGATGGTCTAATGTCCTCGGATTGGGCTTTAGGCCCAGTTGGCATGGCCTTAATAGTACCTCTTGATTAATTGGCCCCTGATCAGATGCTTGATGGTACACTACTCCCTTGGCTTCACAGCTTATAAGGAGCAAGTGGGGGGGGGGGGGGGGGTTTCCTTCGATGTGGGACTCTGAGCCAAAATCGGTTACAAGCAAGCTATTGGCCTGAGGCAAAAATGGTCTTCACAATAAAATGGCCCTTTTATTGTGGAGACCCTTTTATTGTGGAGACCATTTTTGCCTCAGGCCAATAGCTTGCTTGTAACCGATTTTGGCTCAGAGTCCCACATCGAAGGAAAACCCCTCCACTTGCAGCCTTATAAGCTATGAAGCCAAGGGAGTAATGTACCATCAAGCATCTGATCAAACCCCTCCACTTGCTGCCTTATAAGCTGTGAAGCCAAGGGAGTAGTGTACCATCAAGCATCTGATCAGATGCTTGATGGTACACTACTCCCTTGGCTTCACAGCTTATAAGGCAGCAAGTGGGGGGGGGGGGGGTTTTCCTTCGATGTGGGACTCTGAGCCAAAATCGGTTACAAGCAAGCTATTGGCCTGAGGCAAAAATGGTCTCCACAATAACATTTTGTGAATCATTAAAAAGAATATAAAATTTGAAAATTATTCTTTTAGTTTTAAACAAATTTTCTCAAACCTTATATTTTCTACCTATAATCCAAAACACCAAAAAACGTAACTAAAAAATTAATAAAACTTAAGAATGATTAATTGGACCAATTAGGAAATCTAAAAAATTAATTGTTGTTGATAATCTATTAAGGTCATTTTCTTTGCAAAATACGCAATTTCGTCCACCAAAAACATATAATTAAATCAACAATTATTAGCAAAATCTAAGAATTAAATTTCTATATATGCATTGTTATAAAATAATAATAATAATTAAAATAAAACTGTAAAAGCTAAATTTTGTCACCCATCCGATTATTTTCATTTGGCTAACCTTCGCTTTTCTCTAAATAAATGGCATTATAGAGTACTTCTAATACAACTAATAAGAATACTTTGTCCACCACAAAGGATTAAAAATAAATAATAATTAGTAAAGTCTCATAGTTTAACATCTAAATTGAGCACTATAAAAAATCATGCTATGTAATAGAATAAATACCAAATTATTCATACTATGTAGTAGAATAATATTATATTTTTATATGCTATATTTAATTCTTTATAACGCAATAGGATAACTGTAAAGTTGTGATTTACAAATATGTTTTTTGTTGGCTTTTATTCCGTGCCAAATCTGATTGTAATTATATTCAATCTTGTGTACCATGTATTTATTGTGGGATTTGATTGTAAGGGTTGTGTGTGTTAGAAAGAGAGTGTGAAGACTCAAGCAAGTGAAGCTAGAAGACTTCTCGCGGGTGTCTCGCGACTAAGCTTCCCGCGAAGTGAAGCATGTGCCTTGCACATAACTGGAATGCGAAGAGTCAGTACAAATGGAGACAGTTGTGTCTCGCGAGTATCTCGCGGGTAAGGCCTTCCCGCGAGACATTCTGTTCTGTCAGTCTATACTATCTGATACACACTTTTTGTATCCACACTATATATACCCATATTACCCATAAATGTAAAAGAGAGCTTTTGAGAGAAAACCCTAGCTAAAACACTTGAGAGTTAGAAATTGTTATACCAACAATTCTCTACACATTTGTTTGTGGAATTTTCTCATCTCCTACCTCTCCATTTCCATACCATTAAGAGGTCAATAGCCCAAACACTTACCACACCCTTTGAGAGTGTCCAGTGAGGTTTTGGTGTTGCTGGGAAGCATTGGAAGAAGCCAAGGATGGCAGATGCAACATGGAGCTTGTTGCGGAATCCGGAGAGCTAAACAAGACACGGTTTCGAGAAGCCTTGTTGGAGTAGGAGCTTGGAGGGCTTAGATACAGCGGGTAGATTAGGCTTGGAGGGTCTCTTGCTTACCCATGTATCCTAACTGATTGTCTAGTGGATCGATTACCGCTTGGAGGGTGGCGAAGAGGTTTTTCACCGAGTTCTTCGGTTTCCTCTTCGATAACACATCTCGGTGTTATCTGTGTTTGCATCTCTCTTCCCTACTCTTGTTCATTTCATTTTACTGCTGTGTTGCTTTAAATATGGATTAGAGTAGCTCTCGTGCTTGTATGCTTGTGTTTACACTATTCTGCACTTAGTATTAAGTTAGTGTAAAATCAACCAAGCCGTAATTTGAATTGGGGGTCTAAACAAGCTCTTATATTTTCACACATTTCGAAAATTCAATAACATTTAACAATCAAAGAGACCAAAAAAAAAAAAAACAACAACAATTTAAAAAACTAAACTAAATCAAAGTAACCCAAAGTAGAGTTTTAAAGAATATAAAAAATTATCAACCTAAAATAGAGATGCAAGAAAAATATAAAAAATCCACCAAAAAATTGAGAGAGAGAGAGAGAGAGAGAGAACCTTTTTTTTTTTTTTTTTTTGAGGGAAAACTATGCATAGAATGGAAGAGGTAGTGATAAATTTATAGTAAGAAGGTGTGAATAAGAAGAGACAAAAATAAAGGAATATGAAGGGAAAAATGAAGAATGATATTAATATAGATGGGTAACGGGGAGATGAAAAAGTAAGAGAAGGAGAAATGTTGGAGAAGTAGTGGGGAGATGAAAAGGTAAGAGAAGGAGAAAGGTTAGAGAAGTGTAAATATTTAAAAAATAAATGTTAAAAACAATTATAGGAAAATTGGAAAGAAAAAAGATAATGACGTAGAGCTGATGTGGCTCAACTGGAGTGTAATCAACAATAAATGCTACGCTTCAGTTTTTAGATATATGTAAATGTATCTCTCATCTTGAATGAATAAAATTGTATCATCTTTGAATTGAATTGAATTTAATAAAAAAAAAAATTCATTTATCTTCTTTATTTATTTATTTATTAGTATCAGTACTGCATTAAAATTTTTGGACGTTACAATTAAAGAGCTAATAAGGTTTTCATGTCTGGTAAGTAAATATAATCCAATAAATTCAAATTTCCTAATGGCCCAGACCAAAGAGTTTAAGGGGGACGAAAAACAAATGAAATTAGACCAACAGCAAACTAATAACGTCTAAGGTCTAGAAAAATTTAAGGGAGAAACAAGTAGGAAGTAACATATTGTTACTAGAAATATAGCGAATTTAATCCCGCAAAAACTGATTAGATGTTTCCAAGAAATTATGAATGGGGTAGTGCACCAGGAAAATTTTTGGATCCGTGTCACGCGTTTGATTTTTTTTGGTATGGTTGCTATCTATGCCGAGTTCATATCATTAGTTTCTTAGATGTTTCGGATTGCGTCTGGCTTGGGCTGCAAAATATCACCTTGGAGTTGGAGTGGTTGACAGCCAATGATATGAACTTGGCATAGATAGCAACCATACCAAAAAAAATCAAACATGTGACATGGATCCAAAAATTTTCCTGGTGCACTACCCCATTCATAATGTCTTTCTCACTTGACTAGAGTCATCGCTCCTTATTGTTTTGTATCAAGTCTTTCTGGACTACAGGCATGATTTATTTCAGGTCCGCAAGCTTTGTGTCATATCACATCATGATTATCAAGCTAATTCTCCATTTATTAACCCATTAATTTCTCAATATAAACAGCTTCCTTCTTTTGTGAGAGGGACCAAAATATAAGGTAAATCCATGATGTGTAATTTGTTTCATAAAAAAGGAAAAACAATATATATATATATATATATATTTATATAATACACTTAATTCGTGTACTTGACGTTAGTTCACTACTCCAATTTATCTTCTTAACTTTTTTAATTAAAAGTCGGGTTAACCTTTTGGAACATTTGTAAATGAACTATTTTATGAAAGTTTTGATGCAACTTTTATGAGAAATATAATTTTTTTTTAACAAAAAATATATAAAAAAATTAGTTATCTTTTTTATTTCCTATGAATTTTTTTTTAAAAATAATTTCTAAACTAATATCTTTAATTTAGGGTATCTGTTAACTTTTCCCTTTAATGTTTTATACTGTAGTAAAGGTAAAAATATATATTAACCTTTCCATTATTATTCATAGAATTAGAATTATGAACGTGGGCTTTAAACCAGCAAAATGAACAGAGAAAGAATAGATTGAGCAACTATAATTCCTAACTTTGGGCTTACATCATATATGCCTAATGGATCTCTCACCAAGAAAATGACCAAGTATTAACCAATTGGGTCTAACATCATCTATGCAGCCCAACCTTAAAAGAAACAAACGCCGCCGTTTTTTGAGCTCCACTCGTATCCCTTAACAGACACAGTAGACAAAGCTCGACCACTACAACCAGACATAACAAGAAGCTAGAACAAAACGACTTGTCGTTGTTGATCAACAGTCAAAGACTCGCCGTTTATGCAAGTTTTACCTCTAACACACACACCGAAAATTTCACCAACTTTACAATATCAAACTTCAAAGTTCAAACCCCAGAGAGACTGAGACAGTTTAGCGGCCAATAGAAGCTCTGAAATCACAATCAATCAAAACCCACAGATGATATTTCAAATGTAAGCTTCTTTTTCTTGATTTCTAGATATTACTAATTTCTCATTTCTCATATCCTTTGAGTTACTTATGAACCCAGAAGTACTTTCAGCTTCAGATACTTCTGGGGGGTAATAGATTACTCGTGCTGCTTAAAGTTATTGTCTTGTGCTAATCCTATATTTCAGCAAAGATATATGCTCATCTTGATGTGACCATGAATTCATACATATTAGAATACTGTATAAATACAGTTGATAATGTGGACCATGAAATCATACGTATTAGAATACTGTATAAATACAGTTGGTTTCGTAGTATCACTTGTTACAAACGTACATGCCTAGGGTGATAAATATGGTAACCAACACGAAGTTAAGAAATTGCGTTGTAGCTAGCTAGCCACAATGTAATTTCTTGGACCCTTTTTTATTCTTAATTTGAATGATTATCTTATTGAATTAAATGTAAAAAAATTATGTTAGTCCTTGATGTGGAACTGCTTTTTTTATCACTTTATTTTTTAAACCCTAATTATTGGTAAATTTTTTAAGTTAAAGCTTGGAGTGAATGGGTAGACAAAGTAGTATTTTATTATTCTTTTTTCTAAAATCAAGAAGATTGGGTTGAAGGAATAAAGGATTTCTAGCATGTAAAAAAATGTCGTAGGTAGATGACCCAGCTTACTCCGTTACCTGGTCCACAATTAACGAATGATACGTTAATATATGCATTGAGAGGCTTCAATGTGAATGCCATCAGTGTTAGGGCTATTTTTTGGAGCTGTTATATGCATATTCTTAATCAAAATATCATTACTTTGATATATCACTAAATGCTCTTGGGCGCTGTTAACGAAGTAAATGTAGTGCTTTGCTTGCAAGATATGAGCGACAATGCCTGCAATTAATACATCGTACACATAAATATTATATATGGTAAAAATGTTTTTAAGAAACCGCACTTATTTAATTAATCATAAAAACACCATGCATATAACAAAGAGTAATCAAAATACAGCGAATGTTATAGATTTGAATTCTATCATATCTGTGGGTTCCAGTTAGTTCAACTGGCAAAGTCTCTAATGGTTGAATAATAGATCAGGTGTTCAATCCCTACCTACACCAAAAATCAATTGGTGTTTTGGTCTGACGATAGAGCTATCATCAGGAGTAGACGTCATAGGCTAAAAATCTTTCTCCAAAAAAAAAAAAAAAAAAAATTATCATATCTATAAAAAAAAAAAAAAAAAAAATACCATGCATATAGTACAAAAATAAAAATAAACGATATAGTGCAAAAATATGATATAAACTCATGTAAAAAGTAGACCTCAACGTATACTGATACTTACCGTTGGTGCCAATGAAGTGCATCCCTTCTAGGGAAGGAAAAAAAAAGGAGTTAGAAATTGAAAGAAAGACATGTGAGATACTGAATTGTAAAGATTAATTATAATTGAACTTAACCCAATGGAGTTGGTCGAGTGGTTGGGCACTCGGTCTCAAAGTGGTTGTTTTGGGTTTGACTAGGAGCTCCCTAGTTCAAGTCCAAACACCAGCACTTTGAAAAAACTCCATGGGCCAGCGATTTACCTTACTATGGGCCCACCCGTTGCGAACAGTGATTAGCCTCTGGTTGAAAGTTTTGAGAAAATATTGTGGGAAACCAAAAAAAAAAGGCAAAACTACAATGTTGGTCCTTGAAAATTACCTACGAACCGTTTTTGGTCCCTCAAGTTTCAAATGAACTCTATTAGTCCCTAAAGTTTAAAAAATGAGCTCTATTAGTCCCTCTATTAACTTCTATTAGTTTTATTGTTCATGTGTCTAACGGAACAATGATGTGACATTTTTTTAATGACACGGCAAATACAATATTAGTTATAAAAAAACAAAATTGCCACATCATATTTATTTATATTAATTAATTTTTGTTTTGAAAAATAAAAATTAAATATAATATTTTAAAAGAAAAAGATTAAAACCTAAACAACCAATTCTCAAAAATCCCCATTCTCATCGTCCATTCCAGATTTCTTTCACACCGCCAACCTTAATCTTGAATCGCACTGTTAATCTCATCGATGTGCCATTATACTTTTTTAAAGTGTTTAGACAATATAAGTACCTAAAGGCATAAATATGACAAAGGGAAGAAACCAAGAAAATCAAGGATAGATGCTGATTATATAGTGTGCCATCCATTTTGCTTTCTCATTAATAAGTTCTACTCATCTTCCTTTTGAGTAGACATAATATGCGAATAAAAACCAACATGGATGTTGTTCGAAAATCGATTTTGGTTCTAAGATCATGACTTACTATCGTTTTAGTGACTATTATTGTTGACAATTGGGAAGTAGCTAAAGGAGATAACGATGCCCAATCCCTAATCTGGGTGTACTTCAAGATTGGTGCCGCAATGAGGAGGAAATCTAGAAATGAATGATGAGATTGGGAATTTTTGAAGATAATTATTTTATTTTAATTTAATTTTTGATCTTTTTTCTGTTTAGTTTTTAAACTAAGAAGAATTAATATAAATAAATTTAATTTGGCAATTTAGTTTTTAAAAAACTAATGTGTCATTTCTAGTATTTGCCACCTCATTAATTCGTTAGACACATAGACAATGAAACTAACGGAAGTTAACAGATGGACCGATAGTGCCCATTTTTAAAATTTTAAGGACCAGTAGAGCTCATTTGAAACCTAAAGGACCAAAAGCACCTAATAGGTAAACTTTAGGGACTAACAACGTAGTTTCACCAAAAAAAAATAATTATAATTGAACTTTAAAATTGAATAATACTAATCATTGTATAGGGTTTGTATGTGTGTGTGTGTGTGTATATATATATATATATATATATATATATATTATGTACCAGGTTAGGGTGATCCCTGCAAGACTGGCCCCACCAACCCGAGCCATGGCTATCAATGGTGCTAGTGCCAATGATTAGGAGTCCGGTCACACCATTAAATGTTAGCCACTTGCTTGTGTCACGCCCCGATCGACCATACACTTAGACGTGGCAAAACGGGCGGGTCGGGTTGGGTTCGGGTCAGGTCAATCGGGTTTGCGGGTCAAACGGGTCGCGGGTCAAAACATGTCATTTTTAAACGGGTCAATTGGGTTGCGGGTCGGGTCGGGTTTACTTGTATTTTTCAAACAAGTTTTTTTTTTTTTTTCAATTACAAAAACAAATCAATGACAACCTTGTACGGTACCGAGATCCCTAGACTTGTATGGGCCCAGGGCCCAGGCCCAACGTATCGGCCCAATTGCCCTAAGTCCTTGAAACTGCCTTCGTGCAAGAACAGAGTTCGGGTCACGGATCCTGAGAGGTGCTCGGCATGAGTTTTCCCTAACAAGCTCATAAATCCTGTCCGGGGAGGCCACGGAATGATCGGGGAATCGCATTACCGAGCACAATTGACTAGGCTGGAACCAAGTTCCAAGGTCGCAATTACTGCATCCCACCTTCACCTAAACACCCACTTAAAGCAAACAATATTGGACCTTCAATAGCACTATTGGCAGCTGTAATCATAATCCCTCCACTAACCTTGGCTATAAATAGCAAGAGTTAGGGAAGAGAAAGGGGTTCAAAAAAAAAGAGAGTAGAGTGAATATTGTATTGAGTCTCTCTGCCGAGAACAACCCTTAGTAGGAAATCCAAAAACCCACCTTACAAATAAATTGTTAGCCCAAGTGTATCCAGGCCCAACAGCCTCACTTCCGGAGCCTACAATTGGCGCCCACCGTGGGGCCCTCCTACGAAGCTGTGGTTCAACCGAGACTCAAACAAGGGAAATGTCTGAAGAGCGTTCGGGAGAGCGTGTACCGAGCAATTCGGCAGGATCTTCTCGGGGATCGACGTGGAGGGAGAGAAGGCAGAAACGGCAGGAGGATAGAGAGCAACCCAGAGGAGAGGAAAGGTCCGGATTAGGAGAAGGGTCGGACCAGACACACCGAACGGTTTCGGGCGTCTCGGCACATCAGCAGCATGATGATAGAGACCGAGAGCTGGAGCGGTTGCGCAGATTGGTAATGGATTTGGAGCTGGACGCATGGGGTCAGCGCCAGGAGAGGGATCGCAACCCCCAGCAAAGGAGAAATCGGGGCGAGGAGGGTTCCAGCCGATCTAATACGCAACACTATCGAGACCGCTCACGCTCTCATGAGTCACACCGACACTCCCGGGAGAGACGTCGTCAGCGGAACCGGTCACGGTCGCATGGATACGGTGACCAAGGGTCAGAATCGCCAGAGGAACGGCAGCACCACAACGCCGCCATGGACGCCATGAGCCGAGCCTTGTGGTTGGCCGCTCGGTCCCCATTCTCTGATGAGATTGAACGGGCCCCAATGCCGAGCAGATTCACGCGCCCGCCATTCAATTCCTACGAGGGTAAGACAGACCCCGTGGAGCATGTCAGTCATTACATTCACATGATGTCTTTGCATGCATGCAATGATGCGCTGATGTGTAAAGTATTTCCCTCTAGTCTCGGCTCAACGGCCCTGAGATGGTTCAATGGGTTACGGAAAGGTTCCATACGCAGCTTCGCCGAATTGATTCAAGAGTTCGGCAGTAGATTCGTGACATGCAGCCGAGTGCAACAGCCGGTTGACGCGCTACTTTCCATGAAGATGAGGGATGGAGAAACCCTTCAGAGTTATGCCAGTCGATACTGGGAGCTCTACAACGAGATTGGTGGAGGGAATGAGAAAATTGCGGCAAGCACCTTCAGGATAGGGCTCCCCGAAGACTCTGAATTACGGGAGTCGTTGACAAGAAGACCCCCCGAGGACATGAGGCAGCTGATGAGACGCATAGAGGAATACAAACGCTTAGAAGACGACCGGCTGTAGAACAGGGGGAAAGCCCCATTAATTAGGAAGCCTCGGCAGGGCGTTGTGCCGGCTAGGCCTAAAAAAGACTTCAGAATGCAGGAATCAGAGGTGCAAATCGAAGGGGTTAATGTGGCGTTTAAAGAGCCCGTACACAAAATCTTGGAGCGGATCAAGAACGAGTCATTCTTCAGGTGGCCAAACAAAATGGGGGGAGACCCGTCCCGGAGGAACCAAAACCTGTACTGCACCTATCACAGGGACAAAGGACACACCACCGAGCAGTGTCGGGTATTGAAAGATCATCTCGGGCAGCTAGTGAAGGCGGGGTACCTAAAAGAATTTGTAGTAGACTCCACTAACCGAGAAACCGGCCAGGGCGTCCAACAGAAAAGGAACCCCCTCCCGCCCCCACTTGGGGTAATCGAAGTTATCCACGCTGCACCAAGAGGAACGGCAGCGGCAAAGAGGGTATTAACAGTGGCATACGCGGGAGGAGAATCCGCCGGGAAGAAGAAGAAAGTTGAACGGCCGACCATCTCATTCGGAGATAACGATTTGGAAGGAACGATCCAACCTCATGACGATGCTTTAGTGGTGGCGGCCAGGATAGGCGGGTTCCTGGTGAAGAGGGTAATGATCGACCAGGGGAGCGGAGCTGACATCATGTACTCGGACCTCTTCGTGGGGCTCGGATTGAAGACCGGGGATTTGGAGAAATATGACACGCCACTGGTCTCATTTGACGGGAGAGTCGTAATTCCCGAGGGGCAAATCTCTCTCCCGGTAGACATGGAAGGCAAGGGAGTTATTGTTACCTTCATAGTAGTCCGGTCATTCTCACCATATACCGCAATCTTGGGGAGGCCATGGATTCACGCCATGAAGGCTGTTCCGTCCACCCTACACGTGAAAGTAAAATTTCCTACTAAGTATGGAGTTACCGAGGTAAGGGGGAACCAACAAGTAGCGAGGCAGTGTCTTGTTGCCGCGGTCAGATGGAAAAATGAACAGCTCGGGCAAGCTGAGCAGGCCGATAAGGAAGCTTCATAGCAATTACAGAACTCCCGAGGGGAGACGGGGGCGGACGTCGCCGAGGAGGTATTGAAGGTTAGAATTCTTCCAGATACTGACAGGTATTTCCAGATAGGTACAAGCATGAATGACCGGGAAAGAGTAGAGATGTTGTTGTTCCTTTTACAGAACGTAGATGTTTTCGCTTGGAACCCGTATGAAGTGCCCGGCGTAGATCCCGAGTTCATTGTCCACAAACTCAACGTGGACCCATCATTCCCCCCGAAGAAGCAGAAACCGAGAAGAGCATCAAAGGAACATGTCGATGCAGTAAACCTGGAGGTCCGGCGGCTGAAGGAAGCCGGAGTCATAAAGGAAATATTCTTCCCGAGATGGCTAGCAAACACTGTTGTAGTGAAGAAGAAGAACGGTAAATGGAGAGTTTGTGTGGACTTCACAGACTTGAACAGGGCATGTCCTAAGGACCCGTTCCCGATGCCCAAGATTGATCAACTAGTAGACGCCACGTATGGACACCCGAGAATGAGCTTCCTGGATGCCTTTCAGGGCTACCACCAGATTGCCTTGGCACCCGAGGATCGGGAAAAGACAGCATTTATCTCCCCGGGAGCAAACTATCACTACGAGGTCATGCCGTTTGGATTGAAGAACGTCGGTGCCACGTACCAACGAATGATGACGAGAATGTTCCGGGAAAAAATTGGAGGCACGGTTGAAGTATATATTGACGACATGGTGGTAAAAAGCAGAAAAGAGTCACAGCATACGAAAGACCTCCGGGGGAGTATTCGAGATACTGCGAAGGCATAAATTGCGCCTAAATGCCGAGAAGTGCACTTTCGGAGTGGGGGCTGGCAAGTTCCTGGGTTATCTGATTTCTACTCGGGGGATAGAAGCTAACCCCGACCAAATAGAGGCCGTGAACCGCCTCAAACCACCAAACAATCCCAAGGAGGTGCAAGTGCTCACTGGGATGTTAGCCGCCCTAAACCGGTTCATCTCAAAGTTTGCCGATCGCTGCCGACCGTTTTATCAACTTCTGAAGAAGTGGAAGGGGTTTCGCTGGGATGAGGGATGTGATGAGGCTTTTCGAGAGCTGAAGGAATACTTGGCAAAGGTGCCAAAGTTGACGGCCCCGGAACCCGGGGAGGATTTGTTTATGTACCTCGCACTCACCGACCATGCCGTAAGTGCTGTGTTACTAAGGGACCAAGGAGTACAATTGCCCGTGTATTACATAAGCAAAACCTTAGTTGATGCCGAGACAAGGTACCTGCCCCTGGAGAAGTTGGTTTTAGCCCTGGTGCACGCCACGAGAAAGTTGCCACATTACTTCATGGCTCATACGGTATTCATCCTCACCGAGTATCCATTACAGTCACTGTTAAAGAGATCAGACTTCACAGGCCGAATTGCCAAATGGGGGACTTGGCTGGGGTCGTTTGACATAAGATACAGACCAAGAAGCTTGGTGAAGGGACAAGTTCTTGCAGATTTCATCGCAGAATTCACACCCAAGAACGACGGCAAGGTAATTTGTAGTGCAGAGATACGCCCGTGGAAGGTATTTGTGGACGGCGCCTCGAATGCTATGGGCGCCGGGGCTGGTATAGTCATAATCACCCCCGAGGGCATACGATTGGAACACTCCTTCAGATTGGGATTTAAAGCCTCAAACAATGAGGCCGAGTATGAGGCCCTACTAGCCGGTTTGAGGGCCGTATTGCATCTGGGCGCGAGAGATGTTGAGGTTTACTCGGACTCACGGCTGGTTGTTTACCAGATCACAGGAGACTTCGAGGCTCGGGACTCCAGAATGAAAGCTTATCTAAGTGCAGCCAAGCAGATTATCGGTCAGTTCGGAACGGTAAAGGTGTCCCAGGTAGCTCGGTCACAAAACAAACACGCCGACTCACTTGCCACGTTGGCCTCATCAGCAACCGAGGATACACCCCGGCTAGTCACAATAGAACTTATAAAAGAGCCAAGTATCAGTGTGAAGTGTATTCCCGACCAAGCCGGAATAGAGGTCGCGGAGGTAGCAGTGGCCAAACCGTGTTGGATGAACCCGATCATAGATTTCCTTGCCAAGGATAAGGTTCCAGAGGACGAAGGCGAGGCCAACAAGATTCGCAGGATGGCTCCCCGATACTGGCTGTCTTCAGACCACAAACTGTACCGAAGGTCCTTTGCAGGCCCTTACCTTTTATGCTTACATCCCGAAGGAGTCAGAGAGCTTCTGACCGAGCTACATGAGGGAGTGTGTGACGGCCATGTTGGGGGACAATCTCTAGCACACAGAGCGATGACTCAGGGGTTCTGGTGGCCACAGATGCAGAGGGATGCCGCTGAATATGTTCGGAGCTGCGAACAGTGTCAAAAGCACGCCCCTTTGATCCATCAGCCTGCAGGTCGTCTAAACCCCGTCAGCAGCCCGTGGCCGTTCGCGCAGTGGGGGCTTGACATCCTCGGACCATTCCCCCGAGCAACGGGGAACCGCCGTTTTGTACTGGTGGCTGTTGATTACTTCACAAAATGGGCGGAAGCCGAGGCCTTGGCCAATATCCGAGATACTGACGTAAAAAGGTTTGTATGGAGAAACATAGTCACAAGGTTTGGGGTGCCAAATTCTCTGATAACCGACAATGGGCTACAGTTTGATAGCAAAACTTTTCGGGCCTTCTGCAGCGAGCTTGGCATCAAAAACAAGTATTCAACACCGGCTTACCCACAAAGCAACGGCCAAGCTGAGGCAGTGAACAAGACCATTTTGAACGGGTTGAAGAGAAGGTTGGACGGGGCGAAAGGAAAATGGGCAGAAGAGCTACCCAGTGTATTATGGGCTTATCGCACGACCCCCAGAAGGTCCACGGGTGAGACCCCGTTCTCCCTGACATATGGAGCAGAGGCCGTGATACCAACCGAGGTGAGCTTGTGCAGTGCACGCGTCTCAGGGTTTGACCCCGTCCAGAACGCCGACCTGATGATGGAGCATTTGGACTGGCTAGAGGAATGCAGGGAGGCGGCGACCATACGGCTCGCCGAGTATCAGCAAAGATTAGCCCAAAGGTACAACCGGAATGTAAAGGAAAGGGGGTTCAGTGCCGGAGAACTGGTTCTGAGAAAAGTCGTGGGAAGCATGCGAGACATATCTGCAGGCAAGCTTGCTCAAACCTGGGAAGGACCGTACAGAGTTACAGCCATCGCTGGCGCAGGGGCCTACTTCTTGGAAGACCTTGACGAGAGGCCGCTTCCCCGGCCGTGGAACGCCAGCAACTTAAAGAAGTTCTACGTGTAAGCCAAAGCTTGTATTTTGCTAAGGTTGAGATTATGATGAAGTTCATTTGTATATGCTGTTTTTGTTCCCGTCAATACACACCAAGAGAACTGCAAATAAAAAAAAAAAAAAAAAAAAAAAATCTAAGGACAGAAACCTGACCCTCGGCTCGATTAAAATCGCCGAGCAGGTGGAAACCTTATCGCTAAAAAATCTAAGGACAGAAACCTGACCCTCGGCTCGATTAAAATCGCCGAGCAGGTGGAAAACTTATCGCTAAAAAATCTAAGGACAGAAACCTGACCCTCAGCTCGATTAAAATCGCCGAGCAGGCGGAAACCTTATCACTGAAAACTCTAAGGACAGAAACCTGGCCCTCAGCTCGATTAAGATCGCCGAGCAGGTGGAAACCTTATCGCTAAAAACTCTAAGGACAGAAACCTGGCCCTCGGCTCGATTAGAATCGCCGAGCAGGTGGAAACCTTATCGCTAAAAACTCTAAGGACAGAAACCTGGCCCTCGGCTCGATTAGAATCGCCGAGTAGGTGGAAACCTTATCGCTAAAAACTCTAAGGACGGAAACCTGGCCCACGGCACGATTAAAACACCGAGAGGGGGGAGACACCTTTGAGCCAAGAAGGTAAAGGATCAAAAGATGGAATCATATTCCTCGGCAGGGTCAATCCACCGAGCATATGGGAACCCCAACCCTCCGAACATTAAAATTCATCTTGGACTATTCAAAGCACGGCATGATAGGCTTTGGGTATCATCACATGCACGGCATAAACATTGACACAGTCAAAGTGAAACAATCAAAAAGATAAAATTCATTCAACAAACCAAGACCAAAGTTAAGCAAGGAAGTTGTTTACCGATCAAACGGGCAAATTAAACCATAAATTGTTCGTCCGCCACATCCCGACGACATAGGCAAATAAACCAACAAACGTGAAAACTACAAGTGCGATGAAAATTAATGAAAGCGTAAAATTAATCAGCTGGAAGGTCGGGTCGGATCTCTCACTTCTGCCTGGTCGGTGAGGGGGTAACACGAGTCTTCGCCGAGAAGGTCCTGTACGGTTGGGATGCTGGTGGCTTCCATGTCCTCTGGCTCGGCATGGGCATCAATTTGTTCAACGAGCTCCCTCATACTTGTCGTTTCCTCCTCGTCAACAGTAACCGGGGGATCCTGCGCGGTAGTGACATCTCTCGGAAATGGAATCTGGCCGGGATCTCTCAGGTGAGAATCCTCGGCGACACCCAGCGCATGAAGAGCGGCATACCACCCAGCCTCGAAACCCAGCTTCCGAGCCTGAGTCACGACCGGCTCTGCAGACTGCTCGGCATCAGCGAATCCTTCGTTATACCACTTCTGCTCGCACTCCGTCAGGGCCGCCCTAAGGTCAGCTAGCTCCTCGGCGTTGGAAGTGTTCAGGCTGATGGCTTCGGCCAGCTTCACGTCAGTTTCGTTCTGCTTAGTCAGAAGCTCGGCACATCTTTTTTCTGCCAGCGCCCAGTTTTGCTCCGCTATGGCGGCCTTCTTCTCGGCGTTCTCAGCTGCCTTAAGCTTTTCTTTCACTGATTTGGCTGCTGACTCCCGCGCACTCTTTTCGCGCTCGACCTCCTCGGCGAGATCTCGTGCCCGGCCGGCCATTATGTGAGCCAATTGAGCAGCCTAGCAATCACAAAAAGTTAGCGATGAAACAGAAATATAATGTACGGGAGAAAGTAGATGACTAAGGAGTTACCGCAATAGCGTGCCATTCTAATCGGCGCCCCACAGATTCCTCAGATCCTTCCTCAAAGTCGTGCACGTCCTCTGGAAGAAGGAGACCCTCGGCCAGGGTTTGGGCAACACGGCCACCCTCGCCTTTCTCCCATATCCGCACGCAAGCAGTTGAAGGCAGAGGCTTGCCGTCCAACAGAAACTTAGGCTTCCACGCTGGAGCCTCTTGAGAGGAGGACGCAGCCCCCGGACCAATCTGAGTCTGCGGCTCACGAATGACAACCCCCCCCGTTGGGTGCGGAGGGGTCTGGACGGCCGCATCTCCCGGCCCCGTGGAAGGTTGATCGGTGACTTTTTGTTTCTTCCTGGCCCGTCCAGTTTGAGATGGAGGCGGGGGCTGCGTGGACTGCCGTGCACCGGGCACGAAGCGATCGATGGTCATGATCCTCCTTGACACCATCCTTCCTCCGGACCGGGTATCTTCAACCGACAAGGTAGCCGCTTCATTCGCTGGTTGCTGAGGCTCAACGATTTGGTTCTCGGGCTGCGCCTGTTCCTGAACGGGATTATCTTCTCAGATAGCTTCGTGGGCTAACTCTCTGAGGCGCCGAGAAACGCGTTCCGCAGACTCGTCTCGCAAAGGAGCTAGCTCGTCCGAGGCGGTGAAGCGCCGTCCAAATTCCCTCGCCTCCCCAGTTGTAAGCTTCGGTGGCAGGAAGTTGGCGTACCGAACGTCAATGTATGATAGCAGGGGACTATCCACCAGAAGTGCTTGTTTAAAATTCTGCCAGGTGGAGTAGACCGGTTCTACTCCGAGGATCAGGTGCGAGGCCCGGAGTTGTCCGTCCCAATGCACGTATATCTCGGAGCGAAGAATGAAGTTCAAATCTTTGACGTGGACGGCTCTGAGATCCGGAACGAAAACTTTGCCGTCTGCAAAAGAGCAAATATCGTATCAATATCTGTTAATGAAGCTTTACCTTAATGAACAGAAAGGGAAAAGGGGAGGAAAGCAGTTAGATTAAGGGAATGGTACAAACCCACTTCACGCCGTGAAAGGGGGCAAGGGACGTCCCCGGCAAACCAATTGCTGCGTACGCGAACGAACTCCCCGGCGGAATTCCTATTCGAATCGGGCAGGCATGATATCAACCGTACCCGATTATCTCTTGTCTTTAGGTAATAGTTGGTAGCTTTGTTCCCACATAGGCTATACATGTGGTTAATGTCATGATGATTTAACTGTAAATTAAAGGTGTGATTCAACCTACTGACGCAGCTAACCACCCGGTAAAAATTGGGGGAAAGCTGGTCGGGACACAGTCCGTAATACCTAAGCGTATCTGTGAGAAGGGGGTCCACGGGAAACCTAACCCCGCCCTCTAAGATTGACATCAAAGGAAAAAAGACCGTGCCCTGTCCTCAGTGGAGAGCGGTATCACTCTCATGGCAGTATGCCACTTCCACGTCATCGGGGATGCTAAATTTGTTCCTAAAGGTGGCCAAGGCAGCCGAGGACTCTAAAAGGTAAGAGTAACCCATCCCTGACGCTTAATACTGTGAAAGGGGACTTGAAGAAATAAAGCTAAAGGAATAGGAAGGGGAAGAAAACTTACTTGGGGTTCTAAGGAGGGAAGGAACACTGAGCAGGTGAGAAAGCGCAGAGGGAGTTGGTCGGCAGAGAGTAAACTCAAAAAATCGGAGGTCAAGGAAAAATGAGAGAAAGTTCTGAGGGGAACTATTTATAGGATCAGGAAGAGGGACGAAGAAACGGTTAATCAACCAATAAATGGGCACGCTTTACGAACGGCCCTGCGAATACCAAAGGAAGCCCATTCGCGCGTCGCTTCGGTTCACGAACCGTCAGGCAATAATGACGACTGTACCTGACGCCGCGAAACGGCACGTCTTTTGAGATGAGCATTAATGGGAAACCATAATCACGAGTCCCAGGCCCTAGGATCCCCGAGAGCAAGAGGCCCATCCAGCTCCTTGATTCTTCCCGGCAACCGGGGATGAATCAAGGGGGGGCTAATGTACGGTACCGAGATCCCTAGACTTGTATGGGCCCAGGGCCCAGGCCCAACGTATCGGCCCAATTGCCCTAAGTCCTTGAAACTGCCTTCGTGCAAGAACAGAGTTCGGGTCACGGATCCTGAGAGGTGCTCGGCATGAGTTTTCCCTAACAAGCTCATAAATCCTGTCCGGGGAGGCCACGGAATGATCGGGGAATCGCATTACCGAGCACAATTGACTAGGCTGGAACCTAGTTCCAAGGTCGCAATTACTGCATCCCACCTTCACCTAAACACCCACTTAAAGCAAATAATATTGGACCTTCAATAGCACTATTGGCAGCTGTAATCATAATCCCTCCACTAACCTTGGCTATAAATAGCAGGAGTTAGGGAAGAGAAAGGGGTTCAAAAAAAGAGAGAGTAGAGTGAATATTGTATTGAGTCTCTCTGCCGAGAACAACCCTTAGTAGGAAATCCAAAAACCCACCTTACAAATAAATTGTTAGCCCAAGTGTATCCAGACCCAACAGCCTCACTTCCGGAGCCTACAAACCTGTTTAGAGAGAATGAATAAAATCAATTAAGCAAATGAATTGCACTTAATGCCACTTGTTAATATCCTTGCAATTTTGATAGTTTTGAGCATGACAAAAATTATTTATAGTCATAAATTCATGATGGAAAAAGTCTTCAATGTTAATAGTTCACTGTTAAAATGAATATAATTACAAGTGTACATCTTCAAAAAAAGATAGATCTTAAAACAAATAAAACAAGTAAGCCAGCAAAGTAGCAAGTTATCGGTCTTCTTAAATGCACATGTTCTTGTTGCATTTAAAATAATAGTAAAGTTAGATTACTTAAAAAGATAAACTAAACAAAAAAAGATTTAAAAATAAACATAACATATTAAATAAAGAAGAATAAGTAAATATTTTATAAGAATTACACCTCAATCTCAATCTACTCAACGTTGGTAGCAGATTCAGCACTGCAAATATTCATACTTGCAAATGGTAGCTCAGCTGAATGAGTTTTTTTTTTTTAATGGTTGTTTGACTCTTGACAGCCTTGGCCCTTACCTTGTGTAATGTGTGAGGTCTAATGGTCTTGTCTCATGGCAATTGGCAATCATTGAAGGGCCCTTGCCTTGTGTAAAGTGTGTGGTCTAATGGTGTAACGTGTGAAGGCTGAAGCTAGGCTTTTTTTTTTTTTAATGGAAAGTAGTGCACTGAAGCTAGGCTAGCTAGCTTTTGACTTTTGATGAATCAAACAGTCATTTTTTTTTTTATAATATATAATATATTGATTATAAGTTTTGGTACTTTGTGCTTTATGCACTTAGTATCAGGACGTAATTTAAATATTTTTTTAGCGAATTTTTTTTAACGGGTCGGGTCACGGGTTATTCGGGTCGGGTCAGGTTGACCATTAAAAAAATCGGGTCGGGTCACGGGTCAAAAAAATCGGGTTCGAGTCAGGTATTTTTCGGGTCGAGTCGGGTCAGGTCAGAAAATTCTGACCCGTATTGCCATGATACACTTGGTGAGGATGGCGAACTAATTGTCCCTATTAACTGTACTAATTTCAATCAGTATATAATATTGCTTATCATCTTTTCTTTTCTTTTCTTCTTTACCACTCGGAAATGAAATTTATATTATTTTCTTTAGTGTTTAATTCTTTAAATTATTTTGTGTGCCTAAAACATGTTTCTCTCATTTTGACAATATGATTCTCTCCTATCTCTCCCCCATATTTAAGCAGTGGGTTGAGTTTGAAGCCAAAAAAAGAAAAAAGAAAAACCTTTTCAAACCAAACACTCTAAATATATATGCCTGTACATACCAAATCCTATTAAATTTAGGAATTCTATACCAATTAACTCATCCTTTCATTTATATTTTAAAGATTCAAACCCATTTTTTTTTTTATGTTACTATGACTTGGGACTGTTAAACATATAATATTTGTTAGAATTAACCTAAAAGTGAATATCCGAAATATTATTTAGCAAAATTTATTTATTAATTAATTAATATGATTTGAATACACATTTATATATATAGTATGATTTGAATACACATTTATCTATATATATATATATATATATAAATATATATATATATATATATATAGTATAAAAATCAAACCCTTCAACCCTAAATCCTAAGAGCATTCACATCAGTCTATGTAGAATAGACAAATGTGTAGAATTTTCACAATTTTGCTTAAAAATAACCCACATTAGTTTGTGTATAATTGTGTAAATTTACATATTTATTACAGTAATCTTATAAATGTATACTGACACTATTTATTTTGCATTTAGTTGTTTATTCTTTTTTATGTGTTCCGAGGATGAAGGAAAAGAGTTGATGATGGTGGTTGTGTGTGAAAAAAGAGAAACAATTAAAAAACTCAAGAAAAATTGGCATTTTAATGAAATGTAGTGTAAAATAGAAAATTTGATATGTGGTGTTTCGAAAAGTGAGTATGTAAAATAATAATAAAAAGTACAAGTTCTTATACTAAAATAGACAGAAATTTTTGCATAAGTTGATACAAATGTTCTAAAAATGTGAATTCGTACTGACCATCTCATACCTATTTTAAAAAAAAAATGACAAATTCTTCCTATTTGGGTTGGAAACTCCTCTAAAAATGACAAAAATAATTATGCACTATTTTGGAAGGAAAATGAAAACCTTGATAAATGTCCGGTGTGTGAGGCGCCTAGGTACAAGGATACATGTGCCCAAGGTAAGATGATTCCTCATAAGGTATTACGTTACTTCCCATTGACACCGAGACTGAGGAGATTGTATATGTCAGGCCAAAGAGCTAAGGATATGAGATGTTATATAGACAAACGTGTGGACGATGGGATAATGAGGCATCCGGCTGATAATGAGGAGTGGAAGGAGTTTGATTTGCAACATCTTGATTTTGTCCTCGAATCTCGCAATGTAAGGCTAGGGTTGGCTATAGATGGATTTAACCCTTCTGGGAATATGAACAACAACTATAGTATATGGCCTGTCATACCTATCCCCTATAACCTACCGCCTTGGTTGGTTATGAATGAGCCATATTTTATGTTGTCCTTACTTATTCCTGGTCCCTATCAACCGGGAAATGAGATTGATATTTACTTGAAACCATTGGTTGAAGAGTTGAAGGAGTTGTGGGAAGAAGGTGTAGAAACTTATGATGCTTATAATAAAGAGCATTTTTAGATGTGTGCAACCTTGTTGTGGACAATACATGACTATCTTGGATTTGGTAACGTGTCTGGGTGGAGGACAAAGGGTTATCATTCTTGTTACACTTGCAACAATGAACCATATTTAGAAGCTTTGGAAAGTAAAATTGGATTCATTAACCATCAAGCTTATTTGCCTATGGAACATCGTTGAAGACATAGTCGGTTGCATAATGGTTTATCGGAGAAACGGAAGAGATCTTTAGAGTTACAAGTGGGAAAGATACAAGAGCAGCTAGATAGAATGCCAAATATAATTTTAGGAAAGCATCCAAGTAACAAGAAGAGACAACTCATTGGGGAGCCAAATTGGTCAAAAGTAAGTATTTTGTACAAGCTTCCATACTG
The DNA here is from genome assembly GCA_028535165.1 of Quercus tomentella. NCBI lineage: Eukaryota > Viridiplantae > Streptophyta > Magnoliopsida > Fagales > Fagaceae > Quercus > Quercus tomentella. The sequence continues at coordinate 81,957,695 of JAPQVY010000155.1, forward strand.
AAAAAATAAGAAGCTTAAGCACAACATTGATGTCATGCATGTGGAGAAGAACATTAGTGAGAGTACTTACGGTACTTTGTTGGGCATTGAGGGGAGAAACATGGATATTGACAAGGCATGGATAGACTTGCAAAATATGAACTTTAGGCACACGTTGCATTTGAAACAACGTTCTGATGGATCATATGACAAGCCTCGAGCTTTCTTTTCATTAAGCCCAAATAAAAGGGATGGTTTCTATGACTTTTTGAAATCAGTCAAGTATCCGGATGTCTATGTAGCCAACATATCAAGGTCAGTGAATGCCAAAAATGGTAGATTATGTAACACCCCGACCCAATTTTTTGTAACTAAACTATGTGTTTAAGTGGTTAAGTATTATTAATATTTTAAGCCACTTACTTACAAAAATTAATATAAAAGTATTTAATAACTATATTATTTTATAATGCCATTGAATGAGAATTGTAAAGATTATAAATAATTGAAATGGCTATTTGTATTATAAATGTATACTTAGTATGTGCAAAATTATATTAAGTGGTTAAGTTATGAGATATATATATATATATATATATATTTATATAGTTGTTGGTGTTTTAACTATGTATTATGCATGAGATATTATAGAACATGTATGCCATTTTAATGTGATGGGTATAACTTTATAAAGGTAAAGATATATATATATATATATATATATATATATATATATATATATATATATATATATGTGTGTGTGTGTGTGTGTGTGTGTGTAAAATAATATTAGTCTTGTAGATAAGTGTGAATGCAAAGAAAAATAAGTGTGAATGCAAAGAAATTATTTTGGTAGAAAAGTGAGTGTGAATGCAAGAAAGTTGAAAAGATGAGTTATCCTCCCTTTCCTTAGCAATATACGTATGTCACCCAAGATAGTTCACCCAAGATATTTTTGCTGGACTTCTTGGCTGCACCAGAAATTTCCCTTGGTCATTCTTGCTTTACTTCTTTGTTTTCTTCCTTCTTTGTTCTTATTGGTTGCACCTTTATCTCTTCTTTGACTTTCTCAAAGAAAGAAGACTTAAGAAACTCTTTTGCTCCCATTTCCCACGGATCCATGCAAATCAGAAATTTGCACCTCACTTTACACTCTTTTCTCTTAAGGAAAGTGCTAGGAAGCTCCCTTGAGTCTTCCCTCAAGTCCACCGGTTCACACACCAAAAGAAAGCTCATTTCTTCTTCATATTCTCTCAAAGGAACCAGAAAACTCTCTCAAGCTCTCTACCATTCTTTCATGAGTGGTTCTATGTCTATTTTTCCCCACAAGAACCATAAACTTGGTAAGGATTCTAGCTACTCTCCTCTTAGAATCCATGTTTTCCTTTAAATAATTTTAGTAATGGTATTTGTAAGTCTATATATATATATATATGCTGTTTTAACAAGCCTTGAAATTATGTTGGTGATTTGTTGAAGGTAGATTAGGGTTTTTATTAATTAATGATTTTGTATGATTAAGGAAGTAAGAAAAAGTTAGGATAAGTATTGTTGATGCTGCTGCTGGGATTTTTGTTGTGTGCATTTTTGCTTTAAATGGTTAAAGGACTATATGTAAGTGCTTTATAACATGTCTTATGAGTGTATAAAAATCCCCATATGAAAATACCATCGTTTGATAATTGCTTGTGAATTTACGATAAAACGTTGCAAAGCTGTCACTGTGACAGATTCTGTGTTCATGCATGGTAAATTATGTATTAAATTGTATATAGTGAATTTGGATGCTAGGGATATTTACTATGAAACCTAAGACACTTGTGGTTGTTATTGAATTGGTCTCACAGCATTTGGACTAATATAAAAATAATGGTTTAATTTATAAGTTGCATGAAATTCTGTCAGGACAGATTTGAGTATGCTGTCTTGCGTGATTTTTAGTAAATCATGGGTTTATGATTTACTCCGAAATTTTTATGGTATATACTGGACATACATAGGAGTAGTTCTGTAATTTTTCATGACAATTGGATATGCATGAACAGCCCACTTGTATTTTACAAATGAGGCATATGCTGCTGGAATAAAACAGTGAACAGTAAGGGACATGGCTAACTTTGAGGATTTAATTCTCAAGTTAGGGTGAATGTTTTGAGTTATAATTTAATATGCTCATCCTTTGGTATGTTAGAATCATATATAAATTTTATGTATTGGTTTCTCTATGATTTAGTACATCATGTTGTCTGATGAATGTATTTTGTATTTGTGGGAACCTCTTTGAGGGTTAGTACTCAAAGGAGGGGTTCTAAACCATGTGACGATTGTATTTATGAAGCTGTTTTGTCCGACGTGTTGTATGTTACCATATGAATGTATATGGTTACATGACCATGCTTAAAGGATTCTATGTTATGCATGCATTATTGCCCTAAGCGCAAAGCATCTTTTGAAATGAAGTTGGCTTTTCTAAAGATATGAGAATGATGGCTTTCTTTGGTTTGGTACATTATTTGTTAATGTGTGCATAATATGTTTGTGGGAACCTTGTTGAGGTGGGATTAGGATTTCCTTGATTCTAAGAGATAGGCTTTGAGATGAATGTGAAGTTTATGATAAGGAATTATGGATAGTAATAAGCTTTGATATTTGGTTTAGGTGTTACTAGTATCCAAGTCTAAGCTCCTTCGACTTTAGGCTCTCGGTTCCTCTGCTTTCAGGTAAGGGATAAGTTATATGGGCATTTGGTAAGTCATGAGGTTATTTTAAAGTATATTATGCATTAAAATGTTTTTGATTAGAGATATGGCATGTAATCATTATTCTGACAAAGATATGTTCGTGAGCTTTCGAAACTCTATGTATATGATTTGAGCATATTGATGCCGTTACTAATTTTCACGAACAAAAAGTTTAAAGAAAAGAATAGAAATACTATTATTATGAAATGTTATGCAAAATAAGAAATTTCAGTATGAAATAAAGTATGAAATGATTTCGGGTTATGTCCTCTGGTGATCTGAACTCTGCCAGTAGGGGTTAATTACTGGCTTTCCATGGAAAATGTTATATGATTGGCCATTAAGTGGGACTGGCTCTGCTGTACCCGCCCCTTGTTGGTTACGGCCAACTTGTGGGGGAAGCCAACCTACCCCCATGGTTGGAAGTTATGTATTATGATGTGATCCCGGGAATACCTGGCATTGTGGGGAATGCTGGATGCCTAGCACTGTGGTGCTAGAAGCCTCCCAAATAAGTACAGACTTATCAAATACGGGCTAACCAATAAGTTATTTATGAACAGCTATGTTATGTTATTAATCATGAGAGAATTATTTTGTTAAAATGCATTGTGAAAAGTAAAAGCTCTCATGGCAAGAAGAAGTTTCTAATGAAAAGAAAAGCTGTTCATCAAAGATAAAAGTTTCTGAAGTTCTGTTGTGCTATAAAGATAAAGTTTCTGATGAAAGTGCAAGTTTATGTTTAAAAGTTATCAGATATCTGTTTTTATGAAACGTTAAGTTTTATGATCATGAAAGCTATAGTATTCTATTAGAAGAAGTTTATAAAGAAAAGTTTTCTTATTAGTCAAGCTGTTTCTAGTTTAATACAAAGTTGCCGATTATCTGATTTAAGTTAAAATAATTATTTTGTAATGAGAATATATATATGGCGACTTTGTAGGAAATGAAAGAAGTTTAATCCGAAAGGTTTGGTAATGTTAACCTAATAAGAAAAGGAGAACAATTGTTTTCTATGAAGAGCGTATAAGTTATTATTATGAATAGTATTAAATACTATGCATGAAAAGATGTTCTCCTATTCGAATATTCATAGAATGAAATGATTTGATTTACATGCATCCTTATTGAATTCTCATATATCTTACCTTTACTGAGTTGTGTAGCTCACCCCTTCCACTCTTTCAGTTAGCAGGTTTTATTTTGGAGCAGAGGGAGCCTTAGTCGAGTTTGGAAGGAGCTGGTTTTAGTTTTATATGTATAGATCCTAAATTAGCATTCTGACGTGTAGCTTTATAGTTATTGTGTATTCTAGGATAAAATGAAAGTTGTGTACCTTAAAGTATTAAGAGATGTATTATGTGAAAGTAAGGAAATTAAATGACTAGTGGATTATGTTATATTTTGAGTACAGTGTAGATGCTCTGGTTGTCAAGTGAAAAATTATATTAAGAAGTAAAGAAACAAGAATGAAAAGAAAGAGGAAAGCTTTTGTAAAAGTTTTCAAAAAGTTAAGTTGGTTCTTGTTAATATCAGGTTTAGGCTTGATATTAGCATGCCGGTCATGGTCACAAATCCGGGTATTGGGTTTGGGGCGTGACAAATTATCTGGTTTGAAAAGCCACGATTGTCATCTGCTACTACAACGAATTCTTCCAATTAGGTTGCGAGGGTTTGCACATAAAGACATTAGTATTGTATTGTTTGAGTTGGGCAGCTTCTTCCAAGACTTATGCTCAAGGACCCTAAAGAGGAGTGAATTGGAGAAACTAGAAGAACGTATAGTTCTTATACTATGCAAGCTTGAGAGGTTCTTTCCTCCAGCATTCTTTGATGTTATGGTCCACCTTGCTGTTCACTTGTCTTGAGAAGCAATTCTAGGAAGCCCAGTACAATATCGATGGATGTATCCAATTGAAAGGTAATTAGATCCTTTGATGCATCCATCAATTGCATCTTTCCCATGTGGTATAAAATCACATAATGTGTGTGTTTTTTCCTCGTAGGTACCTTGGAAAATTGAAAAGATACGTTTCCAACCGAGCTCAACCAAAAGGTTTGATTGCAGAGGCTTACATTCTCAAAGAATGTATTAACAATTGGTCTTTGTATATTGATGGGATTGAAACTGTGCATAATTGAAGAGAAAAAAATGAAGATTTTGGTGAATCTAACGAAAAATTGGTAGTTTTTTCACAGACTGCCCAACCTACATGTGGTAGGCGGAATGATGGCAACTTGTAATGACTTTGTTGTTCCATTACTTGTAATGATTTTGTTCCATTATATGTATGTTTGTTAGTTACAGATGGCACCAGGACGACTTACACGCTCACGAGGTGAGGCATCTATCCCAGTGGTCCAGTCTATGGTCCAATCTACCAAAACACCTCCTGAAGCAAATCCTCCCGCCCAAAGTTCTTCTAGTGCTGAGGCATTAACTAGCACGACTGGTAATTACATAGAACATACTTAATTACAACTGCACCATGTTTTTACTATTGAGATTATACTACATTTAATTTAGCTATAATGTACATGGAATGTATAATTTTTTAACATTAATAATGTTTAAATAGGATCTGCTAGCAGAACTACCCATGAAACAACACGTGGTATAGCAGTACGAGCACTTGTTGAAAAAAGTGGTAAGCTGCCAGTACGTATAGCTGCAGAGTATGATGCTCCTGTTGGGAAGAATGCGTGCAAGCTTGTCAATCAAATTGGCGTACAAGTGCGAACTAATTTGTCCACTTACAATGTAAAAAATTGGAAAAATGTTGATGCTGCTACTAGAGATGTGGTGCTTCAAAGTATCGCGGTAAATTTACATTGATAACGTCTAACTCGTCTAATTCATATAATAATATTTTTATAATACGTATACACTTCATTTTACAGGATTAGTTTGAGCTAGAAGGAGATTCCAACTTGGTAACGAAAACATTAAATTCCAAATGTGGAAGATTATTGAGTTCCAACTCCAGCAAGTTGCATCATTTTTATAAAAAGCTCAAGCAATCTCATGGTGCTGACTATGCAAGAAACCACCCACAAATGAATGCCACACTTAAGCAGTGGATTGAACTCATTGATGGGAGATGGACCAATGAGGAATGGCTGGTAAATTATTTATGTGTATATTATTATTATTATCCAATGTTTACTATATTACGTTGTCAACTAATTAGATTAATACTTAGATGAAGTAAATGTATACTGTTTTATTCATGATTTAATAAATATCTTGAATGTTGTTTATTAGAAAAAATCAAGAAAGAATTCTGAAAATAGGAATAAAACTTCAGGCAAACATAGATGCGGGACAAAGGCACTTGCTGTTAGGGTTGATGAGAAGGTGCATGTTTTTTCATTTTCTTAAACCTTAGTATATTGCATGTTGTGATTAATTAAGTATATCTATCTAACACTTGAATGTTAATTAATCAGACAAATAATAATGATGGTCAAGTTCCTGAATTGGCAAAAATCTTCAAAGATGTTCATTTCAATCCAAATACAAATATGTGGATACACCATGAGGATGAAGCGACATATGTATGTGTATCATTCCATTCCTGTCATTCCATCCCTATCATGTTTGTAAAGCTATAACATATGTAGTATTAATGTTGTGATTGTTTTTTTTTTCTCTCTTTCAAATGATAGGAAAATATTCTCAAAGTGCAAGCGGATCATTGTCAAGATCCTAATGCAATTCCCCTTACATAAGAGGAGATCTCAAACTTGGTTTTTAAGAAGAAGTCTGGTATTGTAAAAGGACTTGGCATGAGACCTTCCTCTTCTCTAGTAACCACCGCCTCATCTAATTCCTTAGTGGAGTATATCCAACGATTAGAAAATTAGATAATTGAGCTTAAAGAGGCAAGAGCTAGGGACCAAGAGGAGCGAGCTAGGGACCAAGAGGCACGAGCTAAGCAAGAAGAGGTCCAAAAGAATATTCTTAACTTTTTGAGGAGTAAGGGTTATGATGATGCTCTTACCTATGGGGGTGGTTCAACTTCAAGTTAAACCACTTTTTGGTTAGTACTTTATTTTAGCAATTGACCCAACTTCAAGTTATAACATAGTTAATGTTTTTACTTTACGATTTTAATGTAGTATTGTTTTTATATTTGTGCAGATTTCTTATTGGTGGCTTTTAAAGGATTTACTTTTGGCATCACTTGAAGACATATGAGGACATCTTCTGTTAGTTCTAATTATATTATGCTACCCTTTTTGTATTATTATAAAACATCTTGAGTTATTGTATGTATTGCAAACAATTATTGTATGGAAGGAGTTTGAATTGGATACTTGTTTTATTTTTTACTTGTGGAATGTATGGATCTTTTTTTATAAATGTGTTGTTGAAATAAATGTGTTATTCAAATGTGAGGTTTTAATAATGTAATGACAGGTTACAGGTTAATATCAAAGCCATGAAAAAAATAAAAACAGAAAATAAGTTTTAGCGACGAATTTTTTCGTCACAAATATAGCAACAAAAAATTGTTTTAGTGACGAAATATTTCATCACAATGTAGCAAAATTTTGTAAGAAACGGTTTTAGTGATGAAAATTTTCGTCACTATATGTGCCTGGATTTTCTTAAAAATAGTTTTAGTGACGAACTTTTTCGTCACTATATGTACTCGAACATAGTTTTAGTGAAGAAATTATTCGTCACTAAATATGATTTAATAAACTAAAGTGTTTTTAGTGACAAAATATTTTCGTCGCTAAATAGTGTTTTTAGCGAGGAAAACATTTAGTGATGAAACGTTTTCGTCACTAAAAGTTTTTTTTTTTTTTAAATCAAATCGGACTTTTAGTGACGAAATTTTTCGTCGCCAGGACTTTTAGTGACGGGGTTTTAGTGACGAAATGAGTTTCGTCACTAAAAGTCCAATTTTGTCACTAAAGGTCCTAGTGACGAAAAACTGGACTCTTAGTGACGAATTTTTTGGTCACTGAAAATACATTTTGTTGTAGTGACATGTGATTTTTATTTAAAAAAAAAAATTGGAATCCAAACATGAGATTTATTAATGTAAAATGTAAACTTTTTTTTTTTGTAGAATATATATAAAGAAATGAGAAAAATTGAAATACAATATTTTAGGTGCAGTACATTAGATTATTCAATTGAATTTAAACACTCGATTGTATTAAATTTAATTATTTTTTTTAAAAAGATAACATTACTTATATTATTGGTCAATATAAATGGTATTTAAATTTAATTAAGGAATATGTATCTAAGTAATTGTACCTAATTTTTATCGTAAAGTAATATATTCTGCATTATACAACTTTCTCGTTACCTGAAATGAAATTTGGCTAGATTTGCATGGACCATTAAAAATAAGAGGATAAACCAAAAAATTCCTGCTACTTGGCACCACGACTGTAGGATTTTGAGTTGTTGCACTACATGCAGCCTCCCATGCTGCCAAAATGCCTATACGTAGTACATAATTTTTAGTAATTTATATATACTAGCCTTACTAGGCTTTACATTTACTAGAAAAGAAAAGAAAAAGAAAAAGAAAATAAAAATAAAATTCACAAGGGAATTAATAAAAAATGTACATTGGAATCATCTGTTTTCCCATCTGCCTTAGCACCATAATTTAACACACTGAAAATCGTTGCGGCACTTGAGAGAGGCAAATCAGCAGAATACCACCCAAAAATGAGCATCAAAGCAAAGATACCTTGCAAATAGAATAGTAAATATTAATGTTTATAGTTTTAACCAAACCTAGTATTATTATCAAAAACCCAAAGAGTACAAGCTTTCTCAGTTCTCACCATGGCATTCATTATTGATTCAGAGCCGTACAGCTCGATTAAAGTTGTAGAATTAGTGGGTGATCTACAAGGAAAAACAAGGAAAGTTGAAGAATAGTCATAACTGGATAAGTTGAAAAAGAAGTATTAAGAGTTAAAAAGTTGCATACATGCTGTGAAATTACAATCAAAATGTGTATACCAAAGAGATGGAACCTGTACAAAGAAATGAAAGAGTCTTCTGATTTCATTCTTAACTCTCCATTTAAAGAAATGTATCTCTCATCTTGAATGAATAAAATTGTATCATCTTTGAATTGAATTGAATTTAACCAAAAAAAAACACTTCATTTATCTTCTTTATTTATTTATTTACTAGTATCAGTACTGCATTAAAAATTTTGGACGTTATAATTAAAGAGCTAATAAGGTTTTCATGTCTGATAAGTAAATATAATCCAATAAATTCAAATTTCCTAATGGCCCAGACCAAAAAGTTTAAAGGGGACGAAAAACAAATGAAATTAGACATAAAAAGGAGGGGGGTGGGTTAGACAAAAATAAAATTCGACAAAAAAAAAATGAGAAGAGATTTTAAAAATAGATATTTCAAATGGATGAAATAATCACTAGAAAAACAAAACCATTGAGGTAGCATTTGGTATAAGAGAATCCACATTATTACAAACATCTATATTTTAGGGAATGTGACGTCTACAATGTAATTATTTCTATGTTTACTTGGATTTGGAATCAAATAAAAATCCTGAGAATATAAAATGCTTATATTTGTTTTATTTCAAATAATCTTATAAGACTCTTTTTTTTTTTTTTTTTTTTTTTTTCCAAAATACCATTTGATTCATAGATACATGACATCAAATCTTTAAAAAAAAAAATTCCCTCCAAAAAATTTATAAGAAATAAAATATAAACTATAAATCATGAAATATTCAATGAAACTATAGTATAACATATTTTAAATGACATGTATAATACAAAAAATAACTATTTAAATTGTCAATTTATAATTGTTTTTTGTTTCATTTCTATTGGTTAAATGGTAGGAAAAATAGGTAAACTTTTCGGTTAATAAAAAATATAACTTTATCTAGGGATTAGAATGTGGATTCCCACATTTTTTTAAGGGGAATCCATATTCTCACAAGAAGGGACAAAAAAAGTATTAAGTGGAAATCTATATTTCTTTGATATCTAATTTGTTTGTGTAATTTGAAACCAAATGAGAGAGAGAGAGAGAGAGAGAGAGAGAGAGAGAGAGAGAGAGAGAGAGAGAGAGAGATGTATGTGTAGCTAGGAAGACAATCTTCTTCATGAAGGATATCTAAGATAAGCAAGTGCTATTTTTTGTAACAAGAAAAAAATAGGTCAAGACAGGTATTATTTTTAGACTAACAGCAAACTAATATCGTCTAAGGTCTAGAAAATTTTAAGGGAGAAACAAGTAGGAAGTAACAGATTGTTACTAGAAATATAGCAAATTTAATCCCGGAAAAACTGATTTGTCTATTTGTAATTTGTTAAGATAAGACAAAAAAGGAAAATGATGAAAATAGAACAAACTAAAACCGAACTTACTAAATAAAGAAAATAATTCATAGTGGTGATGCAAATGTTTAGCTTACAGATTCATTATCTAATTTTCTAGGATAAGTGGATAAGTTGCAAAGTTGATTGAACATGATATCAATATTGAGAACTATTCCACGTGATTATTCTTTTGTATAACTATTAAGTTTATTAGGTATAAATTTAATTGTTAATCAAAATATAATCTACTTCCACATTGATATTAATTCGTTTAGGGTTTGATTGACACTTTCTATGTTCTCTATTTCGTTAGAGTGCCTATGTATCATAAACTCGAGTAACCCTTCACTAGTTACAACTTTAATAATGTTGATAACAAATAAAGATCAACATTCGATCTACATATAAGAATGTTAGAAAAGTAGTTTGATCAGTATTTAAAAGCGAAAAGTTTCTATAAAAAACAAAAAAAAAAATGTACACCCTAAGGTGGCGTTAGTTCAACAATTCATTAGTGGAAAATAAATAGTTTGATTATCATGATCAAATTAGGAGATAATTCTAGTTGAACCACTCCAAAAGTATAGCCATGGTCATTACAACAACTAGAGGTAACTTCCTTTGTCCATCTCTTGCTGATTTAATCTGTATAGTCTTCAAAGAATATTCCAATGCAAGCAACAGAATGACTACATACAGTTGAAGTTAATTGCTACATCGATGCTGGATGTTCCAAGCATGTTTTTGAAGGCCACTTTACTTATTTGAACTGCAGTTTGCTCTAGCCAATAAGTTTAGTTTGTGTTATATAACATTTATTCGACAAGTAATAAACAGGGTAATTTGATTTATCAGTTGATCTAATTATAAGAATTTTAAACAAGTAGTTTGGTTTATCAGATTTGAAAAATAGATTAGATATTGTTTTCTTTCTTAAACTTTACTAAAAGTTCTGTTTTTATCCCTAAACTTTAAAAGATTTGTTTTTGTACGTTTTTAGACCCCTTAAACACAACCAGATTAACCTAGTTATTTAGTCAAGTGATTATCTTAGGTAAATTATGCAGATCTAAGTTAACACATATAAATCATATCATTGACAAGTGCGGAAAATAAAGAATACAACGATATGATAACTCAGGAAAACCAAACCAGTAAAAAACCTGGGGAAGATTTAACCTAGCTATCCTTAAGGTAAAACAAATCCACTATGAAAGAATTGAAGTTTACACAATAGCGACTTAGACCACTAACATCCTATTGCTACCTCGAGTAGGAAGCTTACTACCATGACCACGTGACAGCTTCGAGTCCATGGACTACTTCTTTCTTGGATTCACAGTCAGTACAAGCACTCCCGCTTGTGTATCTTTAAGCTCTTGAAACAGCAACTGAATTGATCACCAAGCTCTCGACATCAATCTTGAGATTGGAAATCCTAAGTGTGTATGAAGGCAAACACCTCTAGATCTCACAAGAGATTCACACACACAGTAAATCTTGCAGTACACTCGATTCCAACTTTACACATAAACATACTTTGAGCAAGTCTAAAACAAGACTAAACGTTTTGATCATGGTTTGCCAACATTACAAAATGAAGTTCTAATACATTAGTTTCTAATTCCTTAGAACCTAACAAACTCTCCCTTTGGCAATCCGTGACAAAACACAAAATAAACAAAATGCTCAAAGTTACAAAAAACAGCCTATTCCAATAATATTGCCCATCACAACAAATTCAACATAACTACTATCTATCAGTTGCAAGTGTAGACAGCAGCATGATTGAATCAACCTGTATATTCCTGAAACACTTAACAAACACATAAATGCATGTGTGGAAAATACAAGTAAAACAAAATAAACAAACTAAAGAAAATAACAAATATGCAAACTAACTCTCTCCCTAAGTTAGATACATAAAAAATTTATTTTCTCCCCCTTTCAAAAACAATTTCAACTCTCCCTAAACAAAACAAACAGGATTCTCACATTTCATCTGTTTCTTCCCCTTTTTGTCACGTATTAACAAAGACAACTCATTGTTGCCCAAATTAAAAAACATACGCAACAAAAGTTAAGAGAAAATAGAGAATTAAGGGAACACAAAACAATTCAATTCTATAGAAAATAAAGACAACTCCCCCTATGAACAACAAAGGTTAAAAAACAAGCTTCTCCCCCTATAAAAATAGGAAAAACAAAACAGGTTTTGGGAAAAACAGTTTTGGGGAAAATATAGGAGGTGGGGAAAATAAAGACACACAAACCAAACTTAAAAACTAAGTTTAGGATACACATGAAGAAAAATATTCTCTCTTTCAATAAATGCAAACTTGACACTATGTGACCTATAAACAAATGCATGAGTAGAGAAAATATTTGCACATTGATTATCCATCATATCTCTTAAGAAAAATATTTTCTACAGTTCACAAATAAAAATAGTATATACTAAATTGTACAAAGGACTCAAAAATTAATCAATCAATTTTTAAATCAAGTTGAGTACCCAATTTAGCAAAGTGTATGCATGTTATGTATGAAAACAATGAGAGATATGATTGTAAAACTACAAGATGGATACAAAAAATAGTGCAATGCATGTGAATCCTAAACATAAATGATGCATGAAAACAATTTTGGTCAAAAACTTAAAAATTGAAAATTTTTCAGTTTCGATCGGTCGAGCATCGATCGAATACCAATCGAGTCAAGTAGAATCAAACCAAAATTTTTAACGCAAATTCGATCGATCGAGAGACAGATTCGATCGATCGAAAATCTGGAAAAAAGAGATTTTTGAAAAACAGAGCAATTTTATACAGTAACTCCTCAAAGCATAGTATTTCATGAATGAAATGCATGAGTATGAGATTAAAAGTTTTTCAAAAACACTTGAATTCAACCCAGATCTTCCAAAAACAAAATTTTCAACCAATTTTTCCTCAAAAACGCAAACATTAAACACATTTTGCATCAAAATCAAGGAACATATAATCTTGTATGGCCACAACAAGATCATACACAATATAATGTACTAAGTTTAGCAAAAAATAACTTGTGTAGTGTGTACAACTATTAATAGCATGAGATACATGTGACGTGATATGTAGATAGTAATCAATCACAATTTCTACATTATTCATCACATAAGTTTGAAAGTGACTATCACTTAAAGAGTTACATCATATAACTCTCACATCTCCTAGAACACAAGTTTGCAATCATGTTAGTGTATGAGGTCTTGCCAAGTGGCAAACTAACATCAATATATATATAAAAGTAGAGACCTCATACGGAAGTGTATGAGGTCTTGCCAAGTGGTGCTCTAAGTTTGCATTTAGCATTTTTTTACCTCTTTCATTAAGTTTTTTTACCTCTTGCATTTAGCACTCATTAGAAGTTAAATCAAAATCAAACCACAAAAATCATATAAAAATCACCAAATTAGAGTTTAAATTATAATTAAATTTTTAAAAGAAATCTAGGCACAATTGCACAAAAATTCCATGTAACTAGGTCATACTCAAGAGTATTGGACCTTTTTTCCTTTGTATAAATAGGGGGGTTCCAATAGGATGGGGGGCTAACAATTTTCTCTCCAAAACATTTATTGTAGGAACATAAAAATTTTCCATTGTAGACTTTTCACGCTTAAAGAACATGACTTGCCAACTAATCAAACTAGAGTTTTTAATATCTACAACAATTTCACAACATCAAGAACAAACCCCAGTATATACAGTGTCAAATTCCATAGTCTCCTGTTATATTAAATGAGTGTTTAATTTTTCTCGCAAAGTATTGAATAGTAAAGCTTCTGGGCCATAGTCTCAACTACAACTCTCAATCATGTTGGACTTGGATGACACCTTTTCACAACGTATCATTATGAGATGTAGAAAAAAATTTGGAGTGCACACAACGTTTAGTGTGGATGGGAAGAAATTTTATCATATTCCAATTGGTTAGGTCAGTAAGGGACCTATTCTATTTTAATGATCCTGGAATTTTGTATACAAGTAATAATCAAGGAAACTTCCACCTAAAATAAGTCGAACTTTTGGCAAGAGAGAAAATTGGTGTCTAGACAAATCAAGCTAAGGCCGACCAAAATGGACCATATTCTTAATTTCTTATCTCAATTTGTTCCATGTACAAGACTTTTTTTTTTTTTTTTGGAGAAATAATTTCAACATGCTGCTAATCTTGCAACTCGAATCCTTTTCCCCCTAGACCCCCAAGCACTTTGTGCATGGGGATGTGCCAATTCAGCTACAAGACTTACAATCAATGCTTGGCATATAAAAGTTGAACATCTTATCTAAAGTCCATCCTCTGAAAGCTGGAGAAAAAATTCATTTAAACCAACACAATATATAAATTATAAAGGAATCAAAGAAAAATTGTCAAAAATAATGAAAATTTAATTTGTGCTTAAATTCTTATAAGGATGAACACAATAGCAATATTCTTTAAAAAAAAAAAAAAAGATAAAAAAAATATATGCTTATTTTGTATGTATGATAAAGTCCTATCACAAAGTTTTTTGAGACTCATGCCGATTAGTGATTAGGAGTTATAAAGGAATAATCATCAATATATATATATATATATATATATATATATATATATATATTTATTTATTTATTTATATATAAGCAGAGATCTCATGCGGGAGTAAATGAAGTCTGGCCAAGTGACGCTCTAATTTTGCATTTAGCATTTTTTTACCTATTTCATTAAGTTTTTTTTACTGTTACTCAAAAGTTTACATTAACTTATTTTACTGTTATCTCATTAATCTCTCATTTATTGCCTAAACTTACATCACACTTTTCTTTCTTTTTCATGTCTTTTAGCATACCCACCTTTTTAATAGTTTTTTAAAAAAAGCAAAAAAATAATAATTAAGTACTAATAGTAATAACTAACTAGATAAGGCTTTGGAGAGAGATAGAGAGACACAAAAATTTTGTGAATTGTTAAATAAAACGCATTGTTTTACTACATATTACCAAAATAAAAGACCTGAGACTAATAAAACATTTGAAAGAGAGAGAAAGAGAAATCTAAGGGGTTGGCCTCCCACCACCATCAAGACGCCGAAACCCCTATGGGTATTTTTTTCTTTTTAAATTAGGGGATTAAATATGATTTAGGTTTGGGTCATTTGGTTGGATAATTTTTGTTTTGGGTATATAAGTAGAGAGAATACTTGGTATGCAATGTAAAGCCTTATTCTACCATGGTTTTAAATCATCTATAAGGCACATGCATACACACTTGCCCATATCATGTTTTAATGTCACACTATTGATGAGTGGAAGACAGTGAGAGAGTTGGACATACTTTTATGTCATAGTATTAAATATGAGAACACAACACAAATTAGTTGATTTTCATGGTGCCGTTACTCTTTTGCATTTATTTTTGGTTTCATGATTTAAAAAAAAAATAATCTTACCTTGAAAAGACTATAAATATGCAGTGAAACTACTAAATTAATTTTTAATATCTCAAAATGTATATGTTTCTTTACTCTAATTTAGTTTACTTTTTTTATAATATATGTACAACACTATCCAAAACCGTCTTATATAAAATATTACAAAATTATTCATGCATTGCATGGGCAACTTACTAGTTCATATAAAAATGAAGTAAATTAATTCGACTCCCGAGGCACATGTGTTTAGTCTCAGGTAGGAAGCACTAACTCAACTCTATTTCAATTAAATTGAGGATTTGGGTTCTATCAAGAGACATGGGGGCTAATTTTTTCTTTATCTAATGTTATTCCATGTGTGATCAATAATTGCATGGCACATGTCCAAACATTTTAAAAACAAACTGGTTTGGTCCAAATCACATCATATAATGCTAAAAACATTATCACATTAGCATTTTTTTAGGCCAAGTAGAATATAAATTGGACATAAGTAGAAAGATATATAGTAAAATTTTTATGAAATTAGTCCAGGGACAAAGAAAAGTGCAACTTAAATTTTTGGGATGAAAACCAAAATTTTGGTAAAAATTTTAGGAACAAAAATAATATTTTACCCTAAAAAATTAGTTGAACAAAAGTATAGTTTTACTAAAAAAAATATGAAGTTTTAAGAAGTTATATATAAGTCACATAAGCTGAATAAGTTTAAAATCAATTATCCTAACTAAATGAGAACTTAGGAAAAAAAATCAATCCGAAAGGTGTGGAACATGACACTATAACTGAAAATGTTACTTAACTATATTCAAACTCCACTATTTTTTGAAGTCTAACTAATCATTTTAATGTGGGATGAGAGATAGTTGATTGTTAGTAAATTCATGGATGCCCCTCGCTTTGTCCACTACGTTGCCGTTTTTTTGGATTCACTAATATGTCAAGGCACACTATATCAAGATCTTCACTACTCCTCTCAGCCTTCTTTCGAGCTTTATGCTTATTCAGTTGCAGATTGGCCAGGTGATCCTACTAACCGATGCTCCTCACAGGTTTTTGTTTCTTGTTGGGTACTTCTCTTGTCTCATGGCGTAGGAAGAAGTAGGATGTTGTTTCCTATTCTAGTATCGAGGCTGAGTAATATGCCCTTGCTAACACCACCGTCGAGCTCGTCTAGCTTTAATGGCTCTCGGTTGACATAAATGCTCCACAACCCACTGGAACTCATCTTTATTGTGATAATCGTAGTGCTATTTACATTGCTGATAACGATGCCTTTCATGAATGCACCAAGTACATTGAAATCGACTGTCACATCACTCATCGGCATCTCAAGAATAGGAATCTCCAGTTGTACTCCATCTCCTCTGCTGACCAACCTGCTGATATCTTCACCAAGAATCATTCGCCTAGTTGTCTTCAAAATCTTATATCCAAGCTCCAGTTGGCTTCCTCCTTGCCACCTCGAGTTTGAGGGAGGAAGTTAGTATATATGTTTGTCTAGTACACTGAGCTTGGCCCAGTGTACTATGCTTGTAGTGCACTCCTATTACTTGTACTTCACACATTCAACGCTTATATAAAGTTCTCTATTGTACAGTGTTACACACATCATATATACAGTTTAGTGTCTTTGTATTTATATTATTAACATGTATCCTGGTGAAATTTTGAATTTTCAAGTCACATTTATTCTTTGCATTTTCTCATAGGTCCTGTAATGTGTTCTTATTGATTTTGAAATTGCTTCTTGTACTGTATAGACGGTAAATTGCAATGGTGGAAATGTTTCAGGTTATTGGCAGTAGAGATTAGCTAATTGGTCTATTAGTTCTTGATAAGGATATTTTAGGCATAACGAAGAAGCCGATGGCCTCTCAGGATTCGACGGTTTCACATTAACAGACGGGGATCAAGGCGACGGTTCCACATGACAGACGGACCCATGACATTTGACGAGTACCTCCATGAAGTTGATGGGGGAACTTCAGACGAGTGAAGAGGCCAACGGGAATGAAGAAGCCAATGGGTCCAGTGTGGCCTAGCTTGACCTCCACGGATATCAATACAAGAAAATGTCTTGTACTCCACGATTATCCCTAATCAAGTGAACCCTTATAAGGAAAGGATCCCGCAAAATATGTAAATTAATGAGGATCTTCCCTACAAGGAAAGACCCTTCCCGCCAAGAAACGAAAGTCATCTCTACTCTACTATAAAAACCCCAAAGCACTCTAGAGTTATGAAAGTTCTCTAACTTAACCTTTGGAGGGTATTTGGCCGGTACCACACCAGTACTTTCTATAAGGTCTTCCTCTTTTTTGTTGCGTAGGTTTTGTCTAGAGTACGTGAGAACTGTGTAACTTACTGACGATTTTTGGCATCATCAGTTCCACTTGTAAAACAAGTGCTAAATGTCATCCTCATCCATTTCCAGGATAGGTGGACTTGAAAGCAAAGATCCATTCTTGTCTTCATTATTTCTTAATTAATGTCATTTTGAGATTGAATGTTGTTTTCCTCGGTTAATCTTTTATTTTGTTGGCAATTCCGTCAAATCAGATGCGAGTGTGTTAGGACATATGTGTTTCACATGTTAGGAACATATGTCACTATTTTATATAATTGGCTAATCATTTGACAAAACGCACTTTACTTGTATTTGGGTAGATCTAGGATGTGTTTAATACTTCAAGAAACAAGGTTTCAAGTTCAAGTGTTAAAGCCATGTAAGTCTGTCTAAGAATCAAGTGTGAAAGTGCTGCTCATTAAAGCTCGACAACTAGCATCTATCGAGGCTTAGAGAGCTGTCTGAATCCCGTGGCTCGATAGCTGCTCGATAGATAGGGTATTTGTCGAGGTTTATGAAAAACAGATTTTTCAGTTCTGTTTTCATCCAATCCGTGGGTATATGTTTGGGCTTTCTTTTCTCACAACCCTAGACATATATAAGGATTATTTTAAGGGCCGTCAAAGGTGACACAAGTTGCACAAGTGTGGAGCAAAGTTTTGTTCATGCAAATTGTGACCGGAGATAGAATTTGCCCTAATTCATCTCTCTTTTGAAGAAGCTGTTGTGTTTGTACAACATAGGGTTTTGTAACCAAGTAACTTCTTGATTTTTATCGTGTGATGAACTGAAGAACTTTACAGCCAACATCCTTCTCAAGTTGGTGATCAAGTTGCGTACTGGAATTCGCACAATTAGTTACTCACGTATTGGGAGCCGTGCATTGAAAATGAGAGATTGTCACTTCAGAACAAGTCCAATTAGGTATTGGGGTAAGAGTTCAACTATAGGTTGGTATAAGATACTGGGATTCCTTTACTTATAACCGCTTGTTGTGATAATAGTGAATTCTCGGGAGTGGTGACCTTAAAATCACCCGGTGAGGTTTTTGCCATGTAGGTTTTCCCCATTCGTAAACAAATCACTGTGTCATTTAATTTTCTGCTGCATACTTAGTTTAATTGGTGATTTGTTTGTGCTGCCACGTACATTGCATATTAATTTGATTAATTAATAAACTTGGCTAATTAATAAATTAATCCATTACTAGGGGTCAATATGTTTTTGGCCTATCAGAGTGGAACCATGAAAACAATTACTTATGGTGACAAGTTTGACTTAGGGGATGATGTATCTGTGTTATGTGGAGAGCTAATCCCAACCTTAGAACAGCTTGAATTACTAAGTGAGGTATGCTTCTTTTTACTGGGTACAACTTAGTAGCCTTAAATCAAATCAAGGAAATTAATGTGTAGATAATTTTATATAGTGGTCATCCAATATGTCTGTTTCGTTCCTTCCATTAGCGTTTGTTTAGTTTTATGAATTAGCGTTTGTGAAGGAAAAAAAAAAACTTACCTTCAATGGATTGAGGATCTGATTGTTGGGAAATTAAGACCCTGGTTGATAGAATTAACAAGTTTTAAACCCAAGTTGTTAATTAGATTTACTATGAATAAACCTTGTTAAAACAAACTAACATCAATATCATGTCAAAATCATGCACAGCAGAAAATTAAATAAGACAAGATATGATAACTTAGGAAAATCAATGAAACAAACTAGTTTCACAAAAAAAAAACCTGGGGGGGGGGGGGGGAAACCTTCCTGAAAAGCAATCCACTATAGTAAAGAGAAGTTTCAGATCTAGTACAAAACCTTTGTCCCCAGACTCTACAATCCCCGGAGATGAACTCACAGCAGAAACTTTCTACTGCTTCAGAACCTCTGAACTATTCAATATATGAACGCCACCCTTTTTGCACGGATCCCAGTACGTGACTAACACACCAACTTGAAGAAGATGTTGGCTGCAAAGTTCTTCACTTCATCAACAATGAAGATCAAGAAGCACTTGGTTACAAAACCCTAAGGCGCAAAGACACAGTAGCTTCTTTCAGAGAGAATAAGGCATCGGTCACCTTTTGCATATGTTTTCTTTGTATTCTCTTATGTGACGGCCTCTAAAATAAGCCTTATATATGTCTAGGGTTGTAAGAAAAGAAACCCTACACAAATACATAAGCATGAGTCGAAAATCAGATCTGAAAATCTGAATTCCCATAACCTCGATAGATACCTCGATAGATAGTATTTGTCGAGCATCATTAAACCTTGATAGATAGCTATTTGTCGAGCTATCTGTCCGCAGGTGTCGAGCTATTTGTCCAGCTTTAGTGAACAACTTTTCTTCACTTGTTTCTTGATCCAATCTTCATGGCTTTAATACTAGACTTGAACAACATGTTTCTTGAAGTATTAAACACAACCTAGATCTACCCAAATACAAGTAAAGTGCGTTTTGTCAAAGGATTAGCTAATTATACAAAATATGTCCTTAACAATCTCCCTCTTTGGCAATCTGTTACAAAACCATAACAAACAAATGAAATATGAGAGAAGTCATAAATCACTCAACTCATATTCACTTGTTGAATACAATAAAATCTATCCTAACACAAACTCTTGAAAAAATTTGGAAGAAGAGAGTTTATGACAAGTAGACTTTGACAACCTGTATTTTTGAACCATTTTAAACAAAACTCATCAAGGCATCTTTGTGTGAAACAGAAATAATAGATTGCATACAAGAATAAGAAACATGTGTATAAAGATAGAAAAGAAACAACATATGTAAAGGTAGGTGAAGAAGACATACATCATCATAAATATATCAAAGATAAGCACAATGTATGTAAACATGGTCACAAGACCGGTGTATACGAAGAAGGAGGTAAGCACTCCCCTTAACAAGATGAAACACATCTCCCCCTTACAGAGGCATGTATTTCTCCCCCTAACATGTAGAATCTTCAAAAAGAAACCACATATTCTTCACAATTTCTCCCCCTTTTTGTCATGATTGACAAAGGGTACAAGAAGCTAGAAAGTTTCACCCGAGAAACATAAAGATGATCAAGGATGATCAATGGGGCAAAAGAAATCCATATAAATGCATGAATGTAATGAAACAAGATGCTATGGATGACAAGAGAAAAGAAAGATGCAAAACATGTGAAAAACAATGCATGCAAAAAAAATCTCGATGGATCGAGAGGTGTCGAGATACTATCGAGCAGAAGCCAACCTCGATCGATCGACCAGCTATCGAGCATCTATCGAGGGGACATAAAGTTTCTCGATCGATCAACCTAGCTATTGAGAGGTGTCCAGATTGCGATAAAGAAAATCAACTGAAAATCTAGACAGATAAGCTAGGTATCGAGAGGTGTCGAGGAGGTCTTGAGATTGCTTAAAAACAGTTTTTCAAGAAGGGAAAAACACAGATATGAATGCAATCAAGCATGCAACACAACCAAAGATCCAAACATCATTTTTAACTCTTCAAAAACATCTCTCAACTATAAAAATGTTAAGCACATCAATCCCAAAACACACACACATTAAAGAAGTCTAACCAATTTTATATTTCAAAAACAAGTTAAATCAGTTTAGTGAGCATACATGGACACATGTAAACCTTGTGATGGCCAAATCACATTGTACTTGCACATGTATCAAGAGTAGCAAAGAATATTGCGTGTTGTGTGTGAAAAACATCCCAAGATTGTATAAGTGTATACATGTTATGACGATCTGAGATATGAGAAAATCACTTTAACTCACACACAATCATAACTGTTTGATGGGGACTATCACATTCGAGGTACATTCTATAACTCCCACATCTCCTAGAATACACGCTTGCAATCATATATAAAGCATTTTGATATTTTTGCTTTTTATTTTTCTTTGTATATTTTTCATTTTAAGCAAATCATGCATGGGCATATAAGAGAGAGAAAAGAAATACCCAATAATGTTAAGCATTTGACATTCCAATTTTGCTATGCCGAAGCACACAAATGTCATTGACATTGCACTTTTGCTATGCCGAAGCATACATATATTATTTCATGATTGGCGGGCAACAATGGTGAGATGGTTATTTATGCCTTTCTCTTAGGATTTTCTAGTCCTTCCCGTCAAAAAGAGTGATACGAGTGTTAAGTACAAGAGATGACTTAATCTTATTCATCACTAACACGAGTCACAAAGCTCACTTGCTTAGTTGTGCATAGAGATGTTCATCTAAACTATAAGAGATACAAAGTTTAGAAAAGTTTGTTTCAATGGCTATCCAAGGTACACAAGTACTAATGTACACAAAACACACACTGTTTTTGTATTTTTTTTATTTATCCTTTTTATTTTTATTTTGAAAACAAAACAAAATAAAAACTAAATAACCAAACAAAAACAGACAACCACATGAAAGCATGAAAGAAAGATGCATATGCATGAAGGCATGATAAAAGGGTGCAGATGCATGAAAGCATGATTCCAAAAATAGATAAGAAATCAAGCAAAAAGAGTCCTACTTTAGATAGAAAGAATTAAAGCAGAGGACAAACAGAAAAGACAATTAAGTCTTAGGCTCCTTTCTCACCCACACAGCACGAGTCTTTGGCCGTGAAGATGAAAAGGCACGTGTCCTAGTATGTCTACTAAAGGACATAGAAGAATTAGAATTCTCCTGAAATTGAGTTAGAAATCTCAAATCTTTTAATAACTCTCCAAACAAAGGTGTAGGTCCTTGAGAGGAAACCTGTGACCATTTGGACACTTGCTTTTGAGGATACAACTTAAAACAATTAGAACGAATATGTCTAGAAACACCACAATGGTGACAAACATGAGGTCTAACAAAGGATTTAGAATTAGCCAAATCAGTTTTAGATTTTATACCTTTATCACCTTTCTTAGATTGGAGCACAAAGACAGTCCTTGATCCAAAAGCCATGGAAGAGGATGGGCTAGAGGAAACAGCATAT
This sequence comes from Quercus tomentella, assembly GCA_028535165.1. Classification (NCBI taxonomy): domain Eukaryota; kingdom Viridiplantae; phylum Streptophyta; class Magnoliopsida; order Fagales; family Fagaceae; genus Quercus; species Quercus tomentella. The sequence continues at coordinate 81,980,564 of JAPQVY010000155.1, forward strand.
CCTAAGCCAGTCTTATCAGAACTATGCTTTTGAGCACTCAAGACCTCATTAAGCTTTGCACTAGACATTCTCTCTATTTGAGTTATAGCTTGACTAAGCTCAACCTCAAGATTCTTGACCTTCTCTTCTAATGAGGTGTTTTCCACCATAAGAGTCTCAACTAACCTTGTAGTCTCATCTAGTTTGATTAACAGATCAACTTTTTCAGTTTTTACCTTATTAAGCTCTTTTCTACAAAGATAAGAAGTCTTTTCAGATTTTATAAATTCAGTGCATAGCTTATCATAGGCTTCCTGAAGGGTCAACTTCTGGGGTACTTCATCATCAGAAGAATCCTCACTGTCACTAGCACTCTCCACAATCACCTTATCGGTTGTGGCAGCAAAAGCCATAAAATGACCACATTCATCCACATACTCATCAGAAGAGTCATTCTCAGTATCACTCCAGGTAGCAACCAACCCTTTTTCTTTTGACTTCTTGGTCTTTTCCTTCATAAGGTAATTTAGACACTCTATCCTCATATGACCAAAACCTTTGCACTTATGGTATTGTATGAGGGGTTTCTCATTCTTGCCCTTCTTAGAGGATTTAGATTTCCTAGGAGGTTTGCCCTTCTCATTTTTCCTAAATTGAAGAAGCTTGATAATCTCATCAGTTATGAAGGTTAGATCCTCATCCTCATCATCATCTTCATCTTTAGAGTCCTCAATCTCTTCCTCTATACCCTTAAGAGCCAAGTTTTTACTCTTTCCACCTTTTCCCATTGAGCCTAATTCCATCTCATAGGTTTGAAGGTTCCCTACAAGCTCAGTCAAAGGAAGTTGATCAATGTCCTTCACTTCTTTAATGGCAGTGATCTTGACATGGAATCTTTCAGGTAAGGACCTAAGGATTTTTCTAACAATCTTGGATTCTACTATAGATTCTCCAAGATTGAAGGCAGAATTCACAATATCCATGAGTTTAGCATAGAACTCATCAAAGGTCTCATCCTCTTCCATCTTTATTACTTTAAAACTACTAGTGAGTCTTTGAAACTTCATAGTCTTTATTGCCTTGGTACCTTCATAGGTGGTCTTAAGAATAGTCCATGCTTCCTTTGCAACTTCCATGGATGATATTTTCTTGAATTCCTCATTGGTCACCCCACAAAACAAGGCATTCAAGGCCCTATTGTTGAAATTTGCTACTATAATTGTTGCATCATCCCAATCCACCGACGCTTCCTTTGGCTTAATCCAGCCAACTTCAACAGCTTGCCATACCTGTTCACCTAGACCCTGCAAAAAGACTTTCATACAAACTTTCCAGTACGCATAATTAGTTCCATCAAATAAAGGAGGAATCAAAAGAGATTGTCCACGATCCATGACAACAGGGGTCAAGGATCACACTCAGGAAATTAATCCAATCAGAGTGTACTCGCTCTGATACCACTTGTTAGGAAATTAAGACCCCAGTTGATAGAATTAACAAGTTTTAAACCCAAGTTCTTAATTAGATTTACAATGAATAAACCTTGTTAAAACAAACTAACAACAATATCATACACAGCGAAAAATTAAATAAGACAAGATATAATGACCCAGGAAAACTAATGAAACAAACTAGTTTCACAGAAAAAAACCTGGGGGGAAACCTTCCTGAAAAGCAATCCACTATAGTAAAGAGAAGTTTCAGATCTAGTACAAAACCTTTGTCCCTAGACTCTACAATCCCTGTAGATGAACTCACAGCAGAAACCTTCTACCGCTTCAGAATCTCTGAACTCTTCAATATATGAACGCCACCCTTTTTGAACGGATCCCAGTACGTAACTAACCAATGATGCATGGCTCCCAGTACGTGACTAACACACCAACTTGAAGAAGATGTTGGCTGCAAAGTTCTTCACTTCATCAACAATGAAGATCAAGAAGCACTTGGTTACAAAACCCTAAGACGTAAAGATATAGTAGCTTCTTTCAAAGAGAATAAGGCATTAGTTACCTTTTGCATATGTTCTCCTTGTATTCTCTTATGTGACGGCTTCTAAAATAAGCCTTATATATGTCTAGGGTTGTGAGAAAAGAAACCCTACACAAATACATAAGCATGGGCCGAAAATCAGATCTGAAAATATGAATTCCCGTAACCTCGATAGATACCTCGATAGATGGTATCTGTCGAGCCTCATTAAACCTCAATAGATAGCTATTTGTCGAGCAGGTGTCGAGCTATCTGTCCAGCTTTAGTGAACAACTTTTCTTCACTTGTTTCTTGGTCCAATCTTCATGGCTTTAATACTAGACTTGAACAACATGTTTCTTGAAGTATTAAACACATCCTAGATCTACCCAAATACAAGTAAAGTGCGTTTTGTCAAAGGATTAGCCAATTACACAAAATATGTCCTTAACAATCTCTCCCTTTGGTAATCCGTGACAAAACCATAACAAACAAATGAAATATGAGAGAAGTCATGAATCACTCAACTCATATTCACTTGTTGAATACAATAAAATCTATCCTAACACAAACTTTTGAAAAACTTTGCAAGAGGAGAGTTTATGACAAGTAGACTTTGACTACCTGTATTTCTGAACCACTTTAAACAAAACTCATCAAGCCATCTTTATGTAAAACAGAAATAATAAATTGCATACAAGAATAAGAAACATGTGTATAAAGATAGAAAAGAAACAACACATGTAAAGGTAGGTGAAGAAGACATACATCATCATAAATATATCAAAGATAAGCACAATGTATGTAAACATGGTCACAAGACTGGTGTACACGAAGAAGGAGGTAAGCACTCCCCCTAATAAGATGAAACACATCTCCCCCTTACAGAGACATGTATTTCTCCCCCTAACATGTAGAATCTTCAAAAAGAAACCACATATTCTCTACAATTTCTCCCCCTTTTTGTCATGATTGACAAAGGGTACAAGAAGCTAGAAAGCTTCACCCGAGAAACATAAAGATGATCAAGGATGATCAAGGGGGCACAAGAAATCCATATAAATGCATGAATGTAATGAAACAAGATGCTATGGATGACAAGAGAAAAGAAAGATGCAAAACATGTGAAAAACAATGCATGCAAAAAAAATCTCGATGGATTGAGAGGTGTCGAGATACTATCGAGCAGAAGCCAACCTCGATCGATCGACCAGCTATCGAAGGGACAAAAAGTTTCTCAATCGATTGACCTAGCTATCGTGAGGTGTCGAGTTATCTGTCCAACTTTAGTGAACAACTTTTCTTCACTTGTTTCTTGGTCCAATCTTCATGGCTTTAATACTAGACTTGAACAACATGTTTCTTGAAGTATTAAACACATCCTAGATCTACTCAAATACAAGTAAAGTGCATTTTGTCAAAGGATTAGCCAATTACACAAAATATGTCCTTCACACTGATATTGAAAGAATATCAAGCCTTCCACTAGGAACAAAATGTTAGTAGGACAAGAAGCCAGAAGCAAGAGGCTGGTCTTTTCAGTCCAAGATAATAAGATCTTTAGTCTGGTTTTCCTCTCCTAGTATGTCAAGAATCATCTGTGAGATCCATCCTCACCCCCCTCTTCTCTTTTTTGGAGACTTTTTTTTTGGGTGTGTGAAGAATGCATTTCTGAATACTTAAGCCACTCTTTCATTTTAATGGAGGTTTGGTTGTAACAAGGCTTTGGCGTTGCTGTGGTTTTTAGTTTGAGATCATTCTTCAAAAATTAAATGCCAATGCTAAAATCTTTTGGTTTATTTGTAGTGTTGTCTTGGTTCATGTCATATATAAGTCATTAGTATTTGCGCTCATGGATTTTATAATTGGATATTTACTCGGTGGTGGTTGTAGTAGGCCACAATCTTAAGTTGTTTCGAAGATTAGAGACTTGAAAATTCGAAAGTTGGCTTTATGAGAATGTTTCATGAAATAGATGGAAGATTTTCATTGACCGGAGGGAATCGCGTCATTGTTGATCTATTCAATATCTTGTATAGTTTGAATGTATCAAGTATCTGTATTTTGTATCCATTTACTATTTAGTAAAATCTGTAAATTGTCAGTTGATTTTGTTTATATGAATGTAATTCTTCTCACAATATCTTATGTCGGTTAAACATCTCAAAATTTTGTATCGTGCTAGTGCTTGTTTACCTGGTTTGAGCCTAGTGAAAACAAAATCTTCAAATTCCGTTTTTGGGTTGGTATTACTTTCATTAGGGATTGAAAAGTTTATTCATTTTTTGATTAATTACAGCTATCCACACTAAACTATAGGGAATGCAAACATCTTAATTTGAGAATAATTTGCATTATTCAATTCACTGTCTAAATTAATAGCTTAGTTCTCAATTATCCTTCCTAAACTGTGAGCGTATTAATAATGTGCAATTTAAATTATATATATATATATATATATATATATAAATGTATGTATGTTTGTATTTTTTTTTAACATAACTTTGAGATTAAGCTATCCATTAATTTGATAATTTGGACACTAAGTTAGGGATCTTGTAAATCAATCTCAAATTAAGTTATTGATTGTGAAATTTTGAAATATAAGGCTTTACCTTGTGTCCTCATAATTTATTGAGTTAGCCTCCGTGATTGTTTTATAGTTGCTAAACCGTGGACCACTTGGTGTACAAAGCTTTCCTTGTTGTGGGGGGTCTGATAGAGGTAATTGGTATATAGTAGGCAACCCTCACCCATAATTCTTTTTTAGAAAGGTAGATTCTGGGACTAGAACACATGACCTATCGTTTGTGTGGAATACACTTATCTAATCAATTAAGAGCCAACAGGAAGAAACTATCCCTATCATTCTCAAGTTAAGGAAATCTATCCTCTATATTTGCTTTGACTTTTCGATCATTGTGCAAACTGTTTGTAGATTTGGGAACTTGGGCAACTCGATTGGTGATTATCTTCATCACGAACAAAGTTTCTCTCTAAAGTAAGGGTGGCGAAATTGGACATGACCCGCGAACCCAACACGAAATTAGTAGGTTATGGGTTGAGGTTTAATGGGTTCGTGTCATATTCGGGTTGACACGACTGAACCATTTAATAAATGGGTTGGGTTAGTGTTCATCACATGAAACCCGTTTGACATGTCTGACCCATTTAATTAAATGACATTTTACCAATATACTCTTCAAACTCTAGGTATATCAACTTATTAGTTGTTGTTGTTTATTATTATTATTTTTTTGACATATTATGATTGATTATTTGTGATATTGAGATATGTTTTAGTTTTGAATTATTATTTTTAATGCTGTTACTCGTTAATTCTGAATTTTATATTAAAAATATTTATTTGTTTGGTTTTTCATAATTCATATCAATTTAATTAATACTAAAATTAGTTTTTTTTTTTTTTTTTTTTTTTTTTTTTTTTTTTTTTTTTTCGTTTGATAAAATATGATAAACAGGTCGACACGACTAACCCGTTTAATAAATGGGTTGTGTTAGGGTTAAGAAATCTTGACCCATTTAATAAACATGTCGGGTTAGAGTTGACTCATATAGTCGAATACTTATGATTCGAAACAACACGAATCCGACACGCGAACATGAATTGCCACCCTTACTCTAAACTAGTTTGAAGAGAATCTTCTCAAATTATATATATATATATATATATATATTTTTTTTTTTTTTCTTTAGGTGTGAATTTTGAAAATTTAACCGTTGAATTTTATGTTCCTTATATTCTTAACATGCATATCAAATTTTGTTTAAATCGGATGTTATTTACAATTCGATCAATAAACTTATTTTTCATACACAATTTTAGACCACAAAAACTTCAAATTTTAAGATTTGTTTGATAACATAGCAATTGATCTTTGATATTCTTGAAATTTTACAAGCATGAATGATATAATAAAAATATCCTACCTTGGTTTTCTGCTATGGAAGAGAGAGAGAGAGAGAGTCAGATTTATATTATTTCTCATTACTTCAATTGAATAATTATAGTGGATATGTATGTGTAATTTATAATTGTTACTTTTTATGATGAACTCATTACTAATAGAGTTTTATAACAATTATGCTATAATACATATATAATATTCTCCAAAACCATTTTACATAAAACATTATAATATTATATAAATTTGAATTATTGAATACTGTGAGTAGAGAAATCTGCTGAGTTTTTACAATAGCTATGGAGGGTAGGAGCAATTTGGTTAAATTTTGGATGGAGGTGGCTTGGAAGAAGCCTCCTCAGGGCTGGGTGAAACTGAACTTTAATGGTTCTTCTTTGGGCAATCCGGGGGGTGGAGCTATCTTGAGAGATGAGTCTAGTGAATGGACTAAAGGATGTGCTCGAAATTGTGGTATCTAAGTAGTGTGATGGCTGAACTATGGGCACTTAAAGATGGACTTGTGTTATCTAGAAACGAAAATGTTTCTAATTTGTGTGTGGAATTGGATGCCATAGCTATTGTTCATCTTTAAAAAATTCTCATGCCAATTACTCATTAGAGCCTTTACTCACTAATTGCAGGACCCGTTGAAGTCCTTCCCCAACCTTCGGATTAAGCACATTTATAGGGAAGCAAACTAGTGTGCTAATGCTTTAGTAGGATTAGGCAATTCTAGCAATGAGGCCTTTGTTATGTTTCATAGCTCACCGTCAGTGGTGGAGCAATTATGCTCCCTTGATAGAGAGGGAGCCTTTAGTAAGAGTCTTATTTCTAGTTAATTGCTTATTATCATTTTTCACAAAAAAGAAAAAAAAGAAAAAGAAAAAAGAAAAAAGAATACTAGGGGGTAACCACATTGCTTAAGAGTGTGTTTTATGTAGTATAACATACTTTACCCTCCCTTAAAATTTATCATGGCTTTTGAGTGGAGTTTATGACGAGCCTTTGTGTTAAACCCCTTTCCCTCTCCTTTGTGTGTGTGTATTTGGTTTTTCCCAAAAAAAAAAAAAAAAAATACTAGGGGGTAAAATCAAAATGACTCCGAACATTAGGTGTTTAGTCTTTTATCTACGTAATGTAATTGAGGTTATGGAAAGAACAATGTTTCTATTGACCAAAAGGTTAACAAGGAATATGCGGCGCAATGTGAATTTTTTTAGCTTTTAGCTTTTTATCACACATTTAATGTAAAATCTATCAAAAGGTATATTGTTTGTATTATATTTAGCAAATAAGCTACCAAAAACTATGGAATACTCAAACGGATAATCTAGTAGAGAGTAGTTAAAGAAGTGAACTAGGTTGAGAATAACAATGGGAACTGAATTACGAAATGTGTCAATAGCTTCGGCTCATCGTGGGCCTGTAGGGAGACTTCGGACTTCCTCTTCCACATTCCTAGGCCACTTAGACTATTGTTTTTCTTTTTCTTTTTCTTTTTCTTTGCATTTATTATTTTTTTCGATAGTATCACTTTAAATCACCGAAGGAATTCATTTCAAATGAAAGGATCTTTTTCCTTTACGTAACTTGTATAAGTCGTTAGGTTCTAAATGTTTAGAACAATTGGCAAATCGTGAACACAAACTTGTCTAGATATAGATCTTAGAGTCTATAGGTTTTATTAGACAATGCTCAAGGTGATTCAAGTCAAGATTCAAGAACATACAAGCTGCAGGAAGAATATTTCATAATCTGTCTGGTTCGATCGATCGAAAGTCATATCTGCAGAATTTTAATTAAACCCAAACAGTAGTTCAAGCCCATTAAGGATTAGGGTTTCTAATCTACTTCTCCCAGTATATAAAAGAAACCCTAAGCACGTTTTTATAAGGCTTTTCAGAGAGAAAAAAGTGTGCCTCTTTTGTATTTAGGGTTTTGTTCCTAAAAAGCTCTCTTATGTCTTCTACCGGTGCTATTCCTTGAAGAATCTCAAGATCCGGTATTGTAGAAGTTGCTGCCTTCTCTAGTCATCAAAGGTGCTGATGATCTAAACCTTCAAGGGTGGTCTTGGAGTCACAAACAGGAGAGTTTGTGTTGCTAAACCTTTGAGTGGGATCTCAAAGTCACAAACGGGGGTGTTTGTGTTTTGCAAAAGCCAAAGAAAGAAAGAGTCCGTGGATTCGGAGCTTGCACGTGGTCGTGTCAGTAAGTTCTACTGGTTGGTAGCAATAAGAAGTCGAGCATGGGGGCTTGTAAGTCTTATTATATGAACTTCGATTCTTTCTAGTGGATTTGCTTTTTACCTTGAGGATAGCTAGGTTAAATCCTTCCCAGGTTTTTTACCGGTTTGGTTTTCCTGGGTGATCATATCTTGTGTTATTTATCTTTCCGCTGCTTTGCATGATATGATCGTTGTTATTGTGATAACCTAGTTTTGTTAAATTGGACTAAGTAACAACTTGGCTAATTACCTAGGTTAAATCAATTTGTTTAAGGGGTCTAAAAACTAACATAAGTCATCCTTCAAAATCTTTGGAACTTAGAAATATGTTTTCCTTTTGTTCATTTAGTTGGGTTAGGGCCAAATGTTCCTTTGATACCAATACTCTTTTGTGTTGTAATAACTCTTCCCTCCCAGTTGCCATTTGGGATGTTCTTGGACTTTTGTAAGAGGCAGCAGACAGCAGTGACCTTTTGTAATGCATATATGAGTTACTGAGCATTATCGTAGAATCATCACATATGATTAAAAACATTGCCTTTGCATTTCGATGTGAATGTAGTGACATGGACGGAGCCATTCATGGACTAGGGGGGGCAATGGCCCCCCCTAATTTTTTTTTTTTTAAAAAAATAATATAATTATATAACTATATATTTAGGTACTAATTTTAGCAACTTCCTTCAATAAAATTATATTTTGTCCCCCTTATTGATCATTATAGGAAAAATGCTACAGTTACAAACTTTTTTATAATATTTTTACAGACTATTGAGGTAACAAATTCTTACTGGTTTGCATCTGGGTCCCCCACTTATATCACTTTTTTACTTGCTAATAACCACTAATCACAACAAAAATTTGTAAAAAAATTTGCAGATCTAGTATTTTCCTCCTTTTAAAGTCCATAAAAAAATTTATAGATCTAAAATCCAAAAAAATATATATACAAGCCCAAAATATTAGCTCAACAACAAAAATTATCAATAGGCAGTAGCAAAGCTAAAAAATAAAAAATAAAAAATGAGATTAATCAACCAATTTTACCAAAAACAAATAACTTAGCCCTTTAAAAAACTTTAAACAAAATAATTTTGTCCTTACCAACAAAAGACACTCTACACACACATAAAAATAAATAAAAGAAAACCTTTGCCGGCTGACTAATAGAGCCAAAAGCCGAAGCCACTACATATAGCTAACAATAAAACCGCCCCCTAACTTCAAGTTCTGGCTCCGTCCCTAGAATGTACCGATGGACAATTGCCTCAGTAGGTTTTTATTCACAAAAAATAATTGAATTTGGCTTAATTACAATGAACTAAAAGTTACAATTCTGCTTCTTTGCTACTTTTTCTTTGCATTTTCGGCACATGAGATATATCATAGACTGCGCGCCTTGATATCCCAAATCCATAATCACCCAAAAAAAAAAAAAAACTATGTCCCTAATGGAAAATACATAGCCTGATTATCTGGTCAAGATTGTAGGCAGGACTTAGGTTGAACCACTCCAGAATTGGTGCCATGGGCATTAGTACACTTAGAGATGACTTGCTGTCCAGATTTATCTGATTTAATCTGTATGCTACTCAAAGTTATTCCAGTGCAAGCAACAGATTGACTGCAATTGAGGTTAATTGCTACATATGTGCTTGATGTTCCAACTATGTCATTGTAGGTCACTTCGCTTATGTGAACTCCAGTTGACTGTAGTTAGAAAAGTTAAATTTAATTTGTATTACGTATATAACATTTACCTTACAATAAATTAACTACCATTCTATATATAACAAGGTTTTCTTTGATTTACCTTTTGTGCACAGTTACCTCTAGCACCTTTAATATCGCAGTAATATTGATCGATATATATTGGGTTTTGTACTGATTGTAAGGTGATGTGCTCGAATGAAATCTTTCGAGCGTAACCCAGTCCAACCTTTTTACAAATATTGTAAAAGTATTAGATATAAATAACAAAACATTATAATAACATTATAACCCAGTCCAACCTTATTACCTGCCATGTCTTGATCCGAGCTCCATTTGTGCTTCCCTTGAAATTAACTCTCTTCACATGAATGTTTTCGACTTTAACAGAATTTCCATTCTTGCCTAAGCTTCCAATGCTGTTTCGAAACAAACGTGAATATAATAAATTAATCACTTGTTACAAACGTACATGCCTAAGGTGATAAATATGGTAACCTACACGAAGTTAAGAAATTGCATTGTAACTAGTCTTTTGTTTTATAGTAGCCAAGAAGTTTCAACAACAAATTAATCTTGGACCCTTTTTTATTCTTAATTTGAATGATTGTCTTATTTAATTAAATGTAAAAAAAATTATATTAGTCCTTGATGTGGAACTGCTTTTTTATCACTTTCTTTTTTAAATCCTAATTATTAGTAATTTTTTTACGTTAAAGTGTGGAGTGAATGGCTAGACAAAGCAGTATTTTATTATTCTTTTTTTCAAAATCAAGAGGATTGGGTTGAAGAAATAAAGGATTTCTAGCATGGAAAAAATGTCATAGGTAGATGACCCACCTTACTCCATGACCTGGTCCACAATTAACGAATGATACGTTAATATTAGATGTCATATCTCCAATGGAAACACAATCGTCACCTGTTGATTAGCAATGCTGAGTCAGTTCATATATTCATTATATTAGTTTATAAATCTTTTATAATAAAATTGAATTGTTACTACATATTGGTCTCATATTAATTAGTTTGATCAAACAAAAGTGACTAAAATTTCTTACCTGTAGCTATGACAGAGTTGTTGACAAGGACATTTTGAGAGGCTTCAATGTGAATGCCATCAGTGTTAGGGCTATTTTCAGGAGCTGTTATATGCATATTCTTAATCAAAATATCATTACTCATATATATCACTAAATGCTCTTGGGCACCGTTAACAAAGTAAATGCCGCTAATAGTGCTTTGCTTGCAAGATATGAGCGACAATGCCTGAAATTAATACACCGTACAGATAAATATTATATATAGTAAAAATGTTTTTAAGAAACCGCACTTATTTAATTAATCATAAAAACACCATGCATATAACAAAGAGTAATCAAAATACAACAAATGTTATAGATTTGAATTCTATCATATCTGTGAGTTCCAATTAGCTCAATTGGTAAAGTCTTTAATGGATGAATAAGAGATCTGGAGTTTAATCCCCGCCTACACCAAAAACCGATTGGTATCTTGGTCTGATGATAGCTCTATCATCAGAAACGGACGTCATAGATTGAAAATCTTTCTAAAAAAAAAAATAAAAAATTCTATCATATCAATAAAAAAAAATACCATGCATATGGTACAAAAATAAAAATAAAAGATATAGTGCAAAAATATGATATAATCTTAAAAACTCATGTAAAAAGTAGACCTCAATGTATACTGATACTTACCGTTGGTGCCAATGAAGTGCATCCCTTCTGGGGAAGGAAAAAAAGAAGAAGGGAATTAGACATGTGAGATACTGAATTGTAAAGATTAATTATGATTGAACTTTAAAGTTGATTAATACCAATCATTGTATAGGGTTTGTATCCATATATGTATTACGTACCAGGTTAGGGTGATTCCTGCAAGACTGGCCCCACCAACCCGAGCCATGGCTATCAATGGTGCCAGTGCCAGTGATTAGGAGTCCGGTCACACCATTAAATGTTAGCCACTTGCTTGTGTCACGCCCCGACCATACACTTGGTGAGGATGGCGAACTAATTGTCCCTATTAACTGTAAAAATTTCAATCAGTATATAATATTGCTTATCATCTTTTCTTTTCTTTTCTTCTTTACCACTCGGAAATGAAATTTATATTATTTTCTTTGGTGTTTAATTCTTTAAATTATTTTGTGTGCCTAAAACATGTTTCTCTCGTTTTGACAATATGATTCTCTCCTATCTCTCCCCCATATTAAAGCAGTGGGTTGAGTTTGAAGCAAAAAACAAAACCTTTTCAAACCAAACACTCTAAATATATATGTACATACCAAATCCTATTAAATTTAGGAATCCTATACTAATTAACTCATCCTTTCATTTATATTTTAAAGATTCAAACCCATTTGTTTATGTTACTATGAATTGGGACTGTTAAACATATAATATTTGTTAGAATTAACCTAAAAGTGAATATCTGAAATATTATTTAGCAAAATTTAATTATTAATTAATTAATATGATTTGATTAAGATTTGAATACATATATATAGTATAAAAATCAAACCCTTAAGTCCTAAATCTTAAGAGCATTCACATCAGTCTATGTAGAATTTTCACAATTTTGCTTAAAAACAACCCACATTAGTTTGTGTAGAATTGCGTAAATTTACATATTTATTACAGTAATCTTGTAAATTTATACAGACACTATTTATTTTGCATTTAGTTATTTATTCTTTTTTTTTTTTTTTTATGTATTTCGAGGATGAAGGAAAAGAGTAGATGATGGTGGTTGTGTGTAAAAAAAGAGAAACAATTAAAAAACTCAAGAAAAATTGGCATTTTAATGAAATGTAGTGAAAAATAGAAAATTTGATATATGGTGTTTTGAAAAGTGAGTATGTAAAAAAAAAAAAAAAAAAAAGGGTACTGTTCTTATACTAAAATAGATAAAAAAATTTGCACGAGTGGATACAAACGTTCTAAAAATGTGAATTCGTACTGATCATCTCATACCTATTTAAAAATAAAAAACTGACAAATTCTTCCTATCTGGGTTGGAAACTCCACTAAATACAGCTAATTGCCATCACTATATTTGGACATGTGATTTTTATTTAAAAAAAAAAATTGGAATCAAAACATGAGATTTATTAATGTAAAATATAAATTTTTTTGTAGAATCTATATAAAGAAATGAGAAAAATTGAAATACAATATTTTAGGTGTACATTAGATTATTCAATTGAATTTAAACACCCAATTGTATTAAATTTAATTGTGTTTTTAAAAAGATAACATTACTTATTTATTGGTCAATATAAATGGTATTTAAATTTAATTAAGGAATATATATCTAAGTAATTGTATCTAAATTTTATGGTAAAGTAATATATTCTGCATTATACATCTTTCTCGTTATTACCTGAAATGAAATTTGGCTAGATTTGCATGGACCGTTAAAAATAAGAGGATAAACCAAAAAATTCCTGCTACTTGGCACCACGACTGTAGGATTTTGAGTTGTTGCACTACATGCAGCCTTCCATGCTGCCGAAAATGCCTATACGTAGTACATAATTTTTAGTAATTTATATATACTAGCCTTACTAGGCTTTACATTTACTAGAAAAGAGAAGGAAAAAAAAAAATTAAATAAAATTCACAAGGGAATTAATAAAAAATGTACATTGGAATCATCTGTTTTCCCATCTGCCTTAGCACCATAATTTAACACACTGAAAATCGTTGCGGCACTTGAGAAAGGCAAATCAGCAGAATACAGCCCAAAAATGAGCATCAAAGCAAAGACACCCTGCAAATAGAAAGTAAATATTAATGTTTATAGTTTTAACCAAACCTAGTATTATTATCAAAAACCCAAAGAGTACAAGCTTTCTCAGTTCTCACCATGGCATTCATTATTGATTAATTCAGAACCGTACAGCTCGATTAAAGTTGTAGAATTAGTGGGTGATCTACAAGGAAAAACAATGAAAGTTGAAGAATAGTCATAACTGGATAAGTTGAAAAAGAAGTATTAAGAGTTAAAAAGTGCATGCATGCTGTGAAATTACAATCAAAATGTGTATACCAAAGAGATGGATGTACAAAGAAATGAAAGAGGGTTCTGATTTCATTCTTAACTCTCCATTTAAAGAAATGTATCTCTCATCTTGAATGAATAAAATTGTATCATCTTTGAATTGAATTGAATTTAACCAAAAAAAAAAACTCATTTATCTTCTTTATTTATTTATTAGTATCAGTACTGCATTAAAATTTTTAGACGTTACAATTAAAGAGCTAATAAGGTTTTCATGTCTGATAAGTAAATATAATCCAATAAATTCAAATTTCCTAATGGTCCAGACCAAAAAGTTTAAGGGGGACGTAAAACAAATGAAATTAGACATAAAAAGGAGGGGAGTGGGCTAGACAAAAATAAAATTCGACAAAAAAAAAAAAAAGAAAAAAAAAAGAGAAGAGATTTTAGAAATAGATATTTCAAATGGATGAAATAATCACTAGAAAAACAAAACCATTGAAGTAGCATTTGGTATAAGAGAATCCACATTATTACAAACATCTAGATTTCAGGGAATGTGACATCTAGAATGTAATTATTTCTATGTTTACTTGGATTTGGAATCAAATAAAAATCTTGAGAATATAAAATGCTTATATTTGGTCTATTTCAAATAATCTTATGACTTTTTTTTTTTTTCCAAAATACCATTTGATTCATAAATACATGACATCAAGTCTTAAAAAAAAAAAAAAAAAAACACATTTCCCTCCAAATAATTTATAAGAAACAAAATATAAACTATAAATCATGAAATATTCAATGAAACTATAGTATAACATATTTTAAATGACATGTATAATACAAAAAATAACTATTTAAATTGTCAATTTATAATCGTTTTTTGTTTCATTTCAATTGGTTAAAGGGTACTAAAGATAGGTAAAATTGTCTTTCTCAAAAAAAAAAGATAGGTAAAATTGTCAGTTAATAAAAAATATAACTTTATCTAGGCATGAGAATGTGGATACCCACATTTTTTTAAAGGGAATCCATATTCTCACAAAAAGAGACAAAAAGGGCATTAAGTGGAAATCTATATTTCTTTGACATCTAATTTGCTTGTGTAATTTGAAACCAAATGTAAGAACCTTTCAATGTTCTCAAAAATCCTAATAAAACATTACTGAGGTTTGCATTTTATTTGTTAGAAACTCCCTTCTTACGTTGAGGGGTTTACATTTTAATTTTTATAAACTCTCAACTAAAAAGAAAGAGAAGCAAAACCCACAAGAGAGAGAGAGAGAGAGAGAGATGCTTACAACTAAGGTGCTCAAGTTTGGGACTGTATATGTAGTTAGGAAGACAATCTTCAATGAAACTATTTATAAATGAAGGATATCTAAGATAAGCAAGTGCTAATTTTTGTAACAAGAAAAAAATAGGTTGAGACAGGTATTATTTTTAGACTAACAGCAAACTAATAACGTTTAAGGGAAAAACAAGTAGGAAGTAACAGATTATTACTACAAATATAGCAAATTTTATCTTGCAAAAACTGATTTATCTATTTTTAATTTGTTAAGATAAGACAAAAGAGGAAAATGATGAAAATAGAACAAACTAAAACGGAACTTACTAAATAAAGAAATTAATTCATAGTGGTGATGCAAATGTTTCGCTTACAGATTCATTATCTAATTTTCTGGGATAAGTGGATAAGTTGCAAAGTTGATTGAACATGATATCAATATTGAGAACTATTCCACATGATTATTCTTTTGTATAACAATTAAGTTTCTTAGGCAGAAATTTAATTGTTATTCAAAATATAATCTACTTCCACATTGATATTAATTCGCTTAGGGTTTGACTGACATTTTCTATGTTCTCTATATTGTTAGAGTGCCTATGTATCATAAACTCGAGTAACCCTTCACTAGTTACAACTTTATTAATGTTGATAACAAATAAAGATCAACATTCGATCTACATATAAGAATGTTAGAAAAGTAGTTTGATTAGTATTTAAAAGCGAAAAGTTTCTATAAAAAAAAATGTACACCCTAAGGTGGCGTTAGTTCAACAAGTCATTAGTGGAAAATAATTAAATAGTTTGATTATCATGATCAAAGTAGGAGATAATTCTAGTTGAACCACTCCAAAAGTATAGCCATGGTCATTACAACAACTAGAGGTAACTTCCTTTGTCCATCTCACTACAACAAATTTAACTTTTTTTAAGGGTCAAAACCCTTAAAAAAAGTATTAAAAAACCTTGAAAAAATTTATTTTAAGAGTCCAATTGATCCTTGATAACCTTCGAAACATATACCGTTGAAAAGGAAATTTTAACGGCCTTCGTGACCCTTAAAACAAGTGCTCTAATCTTATTTTGAGGGTCAAGAGACCCTTAAATAACCTTTTACCAAGGTTTAAAAAATTTATATTTACAACCCTTGATAAATAAGGTTATTTAAAGGGTCTCTTGACCCTCAAAATAAGATTTTATTTTATTTAAAAAAAAAAAAAAAAAAAAAAAACCACAATCATGCACAAATATATATATATACATACACAAAAATTCATAATTGTTGAGATGATATGCTATGATATTGATATATAGCAAAAGTGGTATATTGCTACAATTACACTTTCTTTGCACAATCTGACATGGTAGTAGGTGAACAGAACAAATCCTAATACATTCTATATAAGGCCAAAGGTAATGAAAGGTAATGAAAGGAAATCACAATCTGACATGCACAGCTTTATGTACGTGTCCCTTCCTAAATTCTAAATTCTTCACATGTTTCCTTACATCTAAATTCTAGGCATGCACACACATACAAAGATACGGTGCAATTCTAAAAGGAAGATAATCAAAGCCCCCTGAAGACAAATAGAGAGCATAAACCAATATATCAGCAACCCAAATTAACAGCAAAGCCACCTGAAAAAAACAAAAATGGAAATTTCACAATTAGACTAAAGGAACAGAATATCATAACATTGAACTTTCAACAGATAAATCAGATATACATCAGCACCAGACTTTCAACAGTATGTTGCTGCCACTACTCAAACTAATCCAAAAATTAATGGAAAGAAAATTTAGAAATCAAAGGCTACATTTTACATTCTATCAAGGATATTTCATTGCTTAAGACTTCTTTTCATTATCAACAAAATATGCATTTCGATCTATTCACAGCTAGTCAGTTACATTTGAGTTGTCATTTTTCAGTTACAAATAAAGTTAGATCTTAGTGTTTGAAGAGCCACACCAATTACCGAGACAACATATGAATTTGGGACCAAGGATATTTTCAAAGATGATCTTGAGATGATCTCTATAGTTACAAATTTATCCAATAGTACTAAAACAGTGACTAGCTTGAGATGATCTTCATACCTTAGTGATCACTACTAGATTGGGCTGATTGCGAGGTGATACAACTCAACATTTGCATCATCATATTGTCATAATGTGCTCTTTGTGCTGCCATTTGACTAGCTTGTTGTTCCTCAAAATGTCTTCTTTGTTCTGCCATTTGAATAGCTTGTTGTTCGAGCATGCTTTTGAGGTGCTTTACTTCTTCTTTCAACTCTGCATCAGCCTCTATTCGTTTTTTTTTTTTTTTTTTTAGATTCTAAGCGTTTCTATTCAGATTCTAAGCGTTTTTGCTCAAATTCTAAACGTTTCTGTTCAGATTCTTGGAGTCGCTTCTCAAGATCATACATTCTAGATGAGGAGGAACCCCATAACTTGGTAGGAGTGACTCCAGCCCCATAGCCACGAACTCGTCCATGACGCTTAGGTCCAAACACCTCCACAAAAATTTGATCTTGAGATATTTGCAATGCCCCCTCATTCACTTGAGTAGTAAGATTCCTCAATGCCACCTAAAAAGAAAAGTAACTTACAACAAAACCACATAAAAATATACTATCTATATTAATATAATTAGAGGATTTCGTACCAATTCATCTTGTGTTGGTTCATTTACTACCTGCCCATTAGCTTGCACATGGGTGATGTCAAATAATTCAATTCTACTAGGGCTATGACCTGTCTTCTCTTTCTACCATTTGACAAAACAAATAGAAAGCATATAGTAATTAAGTATTGAAGATGAATAATGCAATAACTCAGCAAAACAAAGTCAAATAACAACAAATCGAAAGCATTCCAATAGTGATAGTAATAGATAGAAAAACAAAATGGGGTGGTACAGGTAGAGGTGTTGAGTGGCTGAGAAGCCGCTGACTGGCAGTGAAAAGGAAATTTGCGCAAGTAACATACATGGTAAGAATCTTTTCAAAGCAACACTTAAGCAGTTAAGCTCTATGCACAATCAAGCTAAGGACCTGGGCAAGTGGAATTCAGCAGAGGCAATCAAAGAGACAGATATCCATGGTTGAATTTCTAAACTGGAAAATGAGAAAATTTCTGTGTGCTTGTTGGTTATAACTTATAACCATGACAAAATAGACTAAAAAAAAACTGTTCAAAAACTGGCAGCTACTAGTAATAACCTAATTAGACCTTAGAAAAACCCAAATTTAGAAAAGGGTCATACATTCATTGTAAATTGTGACTCCTTATCAGAAAGACTGATGCAGGAGCATCTTATATTCAATCTTAAGATGTTAAGAAGTTAATCAAGTGGCTGCAAATTGATTGAGAAAAGTCCTTTTGAAGCTTACAGCCAAGACTAGTGGAAAATAGCAAAGCAGCTATGCAGCTTGGAAGAGTCTTATATGTTCAGTGGTTACTTAGTTACACTATCCTTGTTTCCAAACAACGGGCTTCAGGCAGTTAGTTACAAGGGTGGCAGCCACTCTAATCTATTATAACAGATTCTCATTAGCTAGTTTGTTATTTGGAATAGCATTAGCGAATATTAGTTTGACACTTGGCAAGCTCCTAAGTGGCTGCCAATTCCTAATCTCCTCATTTAGACTTGTCTTATGTGCAGCTGATAAAGATATTTTTTACTTGATTAGGAAAACAAAATTCCACCTATGCTACAATTTTTTATCATTTTTTTTCTTCTAAAAACAACAAATAGAAAGCATTCCAATAGTGATAGTAATAGATAGAAAAACAAAATCAAGAAACAAGTTGATTACAATATCATTGGCAGTGATATTGTAGTCATTGGCAAATACCTCTTCCGCATTACGTTGTTGGAAACTTTTTGAACCAGAAGTGTGGATAATATTGTTTTTGTCCCGATTTTCCTTGTTTATCAAACACATGTCCTACATTTAAGAATGATAAATCAATCCCAAAAACCAACAGATCCACAAGACAATAATTAAGAATAAATTTGATAATAAATTCTTTGTAATGGTACCATATAATCTTGCTTGCTCCACAAATCCACGAGACAATTCTAATCATCCTTCTCTAGCCCGGGTGGAACATTTGCTCGTGCCTCTTCTGTTACTTCACCGTATGGCTTAAACCACTTTTTCTTTAGGGAGTCACGATAATTCAAGTAAGAACTACCCATTTGTCGCCAAATCTCTTGCTCTCGACCCTCAACTTTGAAATACTCCTACAATAAAATGAAACATAAATACACAAATAAGAATATAATAAAAAAATCATAGAAGTTGCTACTAGATTTTATTATACTACTTACCAATACTTTATCAAAAAGCTTCCTTGTGTTGATATAGGGTACTTTTTTCCAATCTGTGAACTTTAGAGGTACATTTTGTTGTGCCCTAACAAGTTTTGTACATTCATTTATTAGATCACGAGCATGAGGCCCTACAGGTCTTCCATTCAGCCAACCAATCTCATATCTTTCCCCTTCCTTGAACTCTTTGGCCAATTTAAGATTCTGAGTAGGCCCTCGCCCTTTCTTCTTCCCTATGGGGAGAAAAATAAAGATCACCTCAACTTACTAGAATAGTATCTTCAATACAATATTAAAAAACTTGAAAGCATAATTTAAAACTTACCTTGATGAGCCAGATCATTTCTACTTCCATTAGCATCACTTGTGCCAACTCCACCTTTGCTACCTCCGTTTGCCATTAGTAGAATCCCTTACTTTGATCAATCCAATATATGTTAGCACTATTCATCATATGCATATTTAATTAGTTTAGTCAATACACGCATATTACTAAATAAATGAAACATATACATAAATACACGATATAAAACAAATGAACATGTAACTATTTAGATAAGCCAAGAACATAACTTTCAAGTAAATAAATTACATTCATTTTGAAACGTTTAATCTCATTAATTCATATCGACATCATTCATATCAACATCATCCATATCCACAAGTGTGCTAGGTATGTCAACCCTATCTAATGAAATAATAGCATCATCTTGATCATCAGTACTTATGAAACCCATTTGATGACCATGTGAATCATTCTGTTTGTATGGATCTTGATCATCATCCTCTTCTTCTTCATCATTTTCCTCCATTGAAGATGGCATATTGTAATAATTTCGAGGTTCTGTTTTTATAACAAAATGCCACTGAGGATTCCTTAAGTTTTTCACATAAAATACTTGCTCGGCTTGACATGCTAACACGAAAGGTTCATTACTCTTTAATGAACGTGTTACACAAGAGTTCGACCAAACTTGTCAACCATAATTCCTCTACCACAATGGTCAACATCCCTCCAATCACATTTAAACATTGCAATCTTATTGCCTCCCATGTAGTGTAACTCAATGATATCAATTAAAACACCGTAATAATCATGATTGTCCGTACTTGCATCTCCTTTTACCAAGACTCCACAACTTTGAGTTCTTTTGTTACAATCGACTTCATTTTTTCGAAATCTAAAACCATTGACAATGTACCCATTATAACATACAGCTTCTTCTAATGGTCCACGAGCCAAATTTAAGAGTTGCTTGCTCACTTTTCTTTCATCATATAATTGAGTAATCTATTCAAAACAAGTTCAAAATCAATACATCATTATAATTGACTCAAATTAAGCATAGAGAACAATTATAATAATTTCCATATAGATAGAACTTACGTGACTTTCAAACCACTCTCGAAACTGTTTTTTATGTCGATTCTCTACATTCTTAACACTTGCTTGTTGAATCATGTACTTGTGCTCCCTAGATAACACAAGATGCAATTACATTGTAAGCAACTTAGAAGTTTAAGAAGAAAGCTAACTCTATGAGAAATTAATATTAACTACATTTCAACTTACTCAATATATGGGAGCACTTCATCGCAATTTTTCAAGACATATAAATGTGCTTGCATCCACTCTTCTTGACTAAGTTGACGTGAGACATATCCCCTACCTAAAGCATGACCAATTAGAGAAAAAATGGGCAATCCTTCGTATGGCTGTAAATGATATCCATCCCAATTTCGTTCAACTCGATTAAATCGAGTCTCAATACCATGAAAGTATCTTGAGCAAAAAGTCAAGCATTCATCTATCAAATACCCTTCTGCAATAGAACCCTCTGGACAGGCAAGATTACGAACATAGTTCTTTAGTGTTTGCTAGTATCTTTCTATCGGGTACATCCACCTATATTGGACAGGTCTAGCAATCATAGCCTCACTAGCTAGGTGAACAGGTAAATGCATCATAACATCAAAAAATGATGGAGGGAATATCATTTCCAACTGACAAAGTGCTATTGCAATTTGAGATTCCATTTTCTCCAAGTCATCCACACTTAGCACCTTTGAGCACAGTGCTTTAAAGAAATTACTCAGCACAATTAGTGGTTTAGACATCTCTTCTGGCAATAATCCATCTATTGCTAAAGGAAGTAAGGTCTCTAATAAGATATGGCAATCATGGCTCTTAAGTCCAGATATCTTCCTGTCTTTTAGATTCACACATCTAGCAATGTTTGAGGAATAACCATCAGGAAACTTTACCTCCTTTAAGAATCCACAAAAATCTCTTTGCTCGTCAACAGATAAAGTATAACATGTAGATGGCAGCTTTAAATATTCCCCACATGGTATTGGATGGAGTTCCTCCCTAATGCCCATGGCTTTTAGATCAAGACGAGAATTCAAGTTATCTTTTGTTTTTTTTTTAGTATTCATCAATGTCCCGATTATACTATCACACACATTCTTCTCAATGTGCATAACATCTAAATTATTTCTCAATAATAAGGTTCTCCAATATGGTAATTTGAAAAATATACTCTTCTTCGACCAATTATCTTTTTCATTTAACTCATCATGTTTTCTCTTCTTTGCACTGTTCCTAAATATCAAGAATTCAAGATCACATAATTGACTATGCACATCATCTCCAGATAGTTGTTTAGGGGATAAACCAATCTCTTTCTTACCATCAAATTTCTTAGATTCCAATCTCCATCTATGCTTGATTGGCAAGAAGCGTCGATGCCCCATGAAACAAAACTTTCTTCCATTTTGCAAATAAGAAGAACTTGTTTCATTATGACAAGAAGGACATGCCAAAGCACCCATTGTATTCCAACCAGAAAGATTCCTATATGCTGGGAAGTCATTAATTGTCCATAAAACTGCTGCACGCATATTGAAATTTTGATTTCTAGAGGAGTCAAAAGTAGTAACACCAACTTCCCATAATTTGTTCAACTCATCAATTCATGGTTGCAAATAAATATCAATTTTAATTCCCGGACCTTTCGGTCCTGGAATGAGCAATGCTAGCATAAAATAAGATTGCTTCATACACATCCACGGTGGTAAATTATACAGAACAAGGACAACAGGCCATGTGCTATGACTGGTGCTCATGTTTCCATATGGATTAAACCCATCACTCGCTAAACCCAACCTAACATTGCACTTCTCAGAAGAAAATGACTCATGTATCTCATCAAAATTTTTCCATGCCTTAGAGTCAGCTGGATGTCTTAATAGACCTTCATCAACACGCTTACCATGATGCCAAGTCATGTAGGAAGCTGTCTTTTTTGACAAGAAAAACCTCTTGAGCCTTGGTGTTATTGGGAAATAACGCAATACCTTGTGAGAGACTGTTTTACCCCTTACTCTCCCTTCACTTGATTTCCATCTTGAGAGGCCACAAACTTGACACTCACTTTTGTTGGAATTTTCCTTCCAATACAACATACAATTATTTCTACAAGCATCTATCTTCACATAATCAAGACCCAAATCCTGAATCATCTTCTTTGCCTCATATAATGAATCTAGCAACTCTACAATAACTTTAGAAAGCGCATCATTCAACAATTGAAGCAACAGAGTAAACGATTTGTTTGTCCAACCACTAAGGCATTTAATATGAAGTAACTTCACAATGAAAGACAGTTTTGTATACTTGCAATCTAGAAAAAGTTTCTGCTCATTATCTCCTAGTTTCAAAAAAAAGTTAGCTACATCTCACTCAAGCCATCCCCGTCTGACTCATCATCACTATCCAAACTATCACATGTTTGAAAATGTCTCTCCTCACCATGTCTAAACCAATGAGTATAACTTGGGAGAATACCAATAGTAAGCAAATCAGCCTCAACATCATCTCTAGTCTTTGCAAAGTAGTTATTGCATTTCTTACACGGACAATAAATTTTATCCCCCATTATTGTATGCTCAAATGCAAAATCAAGGAAGTCTTTAATTCCTTGTCTATACTCAAGAAGAGCTCTATTCCTGAGCTTTACCCAATTCCGTTCCATCTAAAGTTGGATTAAATTTTTTTTTTTAAATCTTCAATGAGGGACACACCTTAAGTTGTCCTCAACCGGAAAAGAGTACTAAATCCAGTGGAAAAGCTAATTTCTCAGCACTCTGTAGCTTTTATTTATCAATCTCAATACACCTAAAACGATTTCCAAATTTAGATTTTGACTTCATTCATTTTGCACTGGAAATACATTCCCAATAGAAGAAAAGTAATGTTGCATCAACACATCTTATAAACAAACACAAGCTAATATTTAGTCTCTACTCTATCATCACCAAGAACTTTATCAACTAATATTTTTCTAATGATTAAAACCTTATGTCAGCAAGAACTCAGATTGTCAAATTGATCATTTTAAATTGTTGGGATAACTCACCTGCCCAAACAATGCGCTGATAGAAGTTGTAGCAAGTCCAAGTAAGCTGCAAAAGAAGAAATAATAGAATCTAGTCAACTGCCAAAAGAGTGAACAAAAAGGTAACAGTCTGATGCTTTCAGTAAGTAAAGGTAACACAGAATGAAATCACCCAACTATTATTAAAAGAGTGATAAGCATCCATAATATTAAGTGGAAAGACGATCTGCTGTCTAACCCACTCTGTAGACTTATTCAGTCCATTCCACAGCACAATCATAATTCCAGGAAGGTAAAAGAAACAGTATTTTATATGAGACAATAACAGTGTCCTATTTCCTACTTCAAATAGGACACTCTACTGCAATCTATAAGTGATTTTGGCTAGAAGCAACCATAGCAATAACACATAGCAATCTCTCTCGTAAATTTACAATTAATGAAAAGTGAGAACAATAGTTTATCAAGACTATCCACTATCATGTCAGGTATACAACTGTCTTATGCACATAAAAGCAAGCAGACTCACCATACAACAGAAAAAGAAAAAAAAATTGATAAAAAGGGATGCTATTTATATAGCTTTGCTTTTGCACTTTTTACGTAACCCAAAATAAATAAATAAATAAATAAAGGAGAATTGTTACCTTTTTGCTATATTTAAACTCACGTTTGGGAAGAAAATGCAGAGGCAGGTTGAAAGAACAGGGAGCCTTAACCAATAGAAACAACTTATTGGGGCCTAATAAATATAGAAATGAGGATTAGCAAGACAAAACTCATTCAATTAACTACCTGGATTGGAACCAGATCTAGCACCCTTTGAGATCAGCGTCCGAATAGCCTGTCAAACAGAAATATTTATAATTCTATTGGAGCCCATCCTTTTCAACCATAAAATATGAACCAAAGCACTGGAAAAAAAAAAATAAACAAGAAATAAAACTAAATTTGCCTCAACCATTCTGTTTTCTAAACAAAAACCTGTGTCCATTCCAAATTACCATCAAAAGAAAAACTGATAGCATTTCAATAAACCCATCATCCCAAACACAATGTTTAAAATAGTAAATTACGAATTAAGGTCCTCTGAGTCTCCGAAGTTTTAGGGTAACTCCACTCTGGAATTGTTAAAATACTACTATTTCACTATAAACCCAAGTAAGCTTTAAGCACTACTAATATTCCTCTACTACTAAACACAAATTCCCAATAGCTAACAATGATACCCAGTAGATCTGTACAGTTCAAAGTCAACACTCACCACCAAAGCCAACAAGTTGGACGATGCAGATTGAAATAAACACACACACACACACGGAGAGAAAGAAAACTAAATTTGAATACACAAACACAATAAATCAAGTCTTAGAGAGTGTCTAAAAAAACTCAATCAATATTTGTATGAAAATTGTAAAGGAAATAGAGATTATGATTTGAAATCGAATAATGAAATTGCAAAGGTCGAACAATTAGAAATCGAAATAGGGAAATCGATGATGAGCTCAGTTTTCTGAGAAATGTGAAACGAAAATCATGGGGAAATCAATGAAAAAGTGTGGGTAAAGCAAAAAAATCAAAGACGAAATTAGGGTTTGTGATTCGTACCTAACCGGAGCTGAGAAACACAACGCCAAGAGAGAGGAAGAGTCACAAAACCGAGATCATACCTAATCGGAGCTGTGCGATTACGTACCTAATCGATGATCGTCGAGCTCTATGAGATTTCCATGCGCTCTGAGATTTCTATGCTTTCTCAGTTTCAGGCTTTCAGCGAAAGAGTGATAAGAGCTCTGTGTTTGTTGGTTACGTTTGGGCTATATTTTTAAATTTTGTTGGGCTTTTTCAAGGGATGAAAATTTTGTTGTGGGCTTTTTTCAAGGGCTGAAAAATTTGTAATTTTTTATCAAGGGTTGTGGGCTGAAAAAACTAACGCGGTTTTTTTTTTTTTTTTTCACATTTATTTCAAGGGTGTTTTAATTTATTTTGAGGGTCTAAATAACTTTTGAAATAAAGTTGAGTAATATAGCCTACCGCATTTGTATTTATAGAGTGTATCGATAGATTTTAGTAAACCCTCGATAAAAGATGGTTGAAATAACTAAAGTTTGTTGTAGTGTCTCTTGCTGATTTAATCTGTATAGTCTTCAAAGAATATTCCAATGCAAGCAACAGAATGACTACATACAGTTGAAGTTAATTGCTACATCGATGCTGGATGTTCCAAGCATGTTTTTTGAAAGTTCAATTAGTGTATAAAACGCTATGAACGTTTAGACCCCCAATTTACAAATTACCAATTCAAGCTTAATGTCAAACAATTAATGTGTGGAATATGAACATAAACTTAAAGTAGAATTGATAAAATCACATCCACAGCAGAAATTAAATGGAAAAGATTAAGGGAAGAGAGATGCAAACACAAGGACAACACACGATGTGTTATTGAAGAGGAAACCAAAACCCTCGGCGTAAAACCTCTCCACCGCCCTCCAAGCGGTAAACAATCCACTAAAGAATGTAGTTGGGATACATGAACAGCAGAAGACCCTTCAAGCCTAATCTACCTAATATACCTAAGCCCTCCAAGCTCCTACTCTAACGAGGTTATGCCGAACCTATTTCTTCTTTAGCTTACCGGATTCCGCTACTTGACCATAGCATCTGAAAGTTCAAAAACGTGTATAAACACCTTTGAACGTTTAGACCCCCAAATTACAACTTATCCAATTCAAGCAATATGTCAAACAACTAGTGTGCGGAAACTTAACATATGCTGTAATATGGAATTGGTAAAAATTATCTAAGCCAAAACAAAATATAATCCACAGCAGATAATAAAATGGCAAAGATAGAGAGGAAGGAAGATGCAAACACAAAGACAACACGCGATGTGTTATCGAAGAGGAAACCGAAGCCCTTGGCGTAAAACCTCTCCGCCGCCCTCCAAGCAGTAAACAATCCACTAGAAAATACAGTTGGGATACATGGACAGCAATAGACCCTCCAAGCCTAATCTACCCAGTGCACCTAAGCCCTCCAAGCTTCTTGCTCCAACGAGGTTGCGCCGAACCTATTTCTTTTCTAGCTTCCCGGATTCCGCTACTAGACCATAGCATCAGCCAATGAATATTGGTTCCTTCCTAACTGCTTCCCAGAACACCAAACAACCCTCTCACAGTAATGGATATAGTGAGAACAAGGTTATGGTAAAAAGGCCTCTCAAGGATTTGGCAATGGAGAAGAAGAGAGATGAGGAATTTGAAGAGACTCTAATGTAAAGATTGTAGATGGTTCAATCTTGTTTTGCTCTAGGGTTTCTCTCTCAAAATTCTCTCTGGAAGCTCTCTCACAATCGTGGGTAAAAGGGGTATTTATACTAGAGTGGGAGAGGAATGTGAAACGTCAGGTTTTACAAAACAGGGGTGGCTCGCGGCTTGACTAAGTCGCGAGATCCAGTCGCGAGATAACCGTATGGCCAATTGTCCTGTTTTGTCCTGTAGTGCTCCAGCTTGCATGACTGTTCACCTTCCAGCATGCTTGGCACGTGTGCTGCTTCTGGCGGCTTGCAGCCGCGAGTCACCCGCGAGTCTCTGTTTTCTTGCACACTCTTGAGCAATCTTCACTCTATCTCACTCACTACCCTTACATCAAACCCACCTAAATACAGGGTTACTAAATGCTGAATTACAAGCAAATTTGGCACGGAATAAAGCCAATTAGATGGTTGAATAAATTCAACCTTACAATCTCCCCCTTTGGCTATTCCGTGACAAAACCCTAAAACAGACTCTAGACTTAACATGTGAGTTGGGAACAGTTGAACAAAACTCACTCACACCTAACTCTAGAAGCTGTGAAGCACTTGAATCATATGAACATAATACTCCTGAAACACAACAATACACCATGATCATTGTAGGCAGAAAATCATAACATTTATATGAAACAGGCAATATGTGATCAAGCAAAGATGGAGTAAAGAAACAAACCATGGCTTGATCAACCAAGTGAACACCATAAGGTAGTGATCACAGTGCTCATTCACACTTGGAATGAACACAAGGACATACAAGTTAACAAGCACAAGGCAAGACACTTGTATGTTCAACACTCAACCAATGCATAGTACACAAGGTATATGCATCTAGGAACAATCCTACAAGGGCACAAGAGTGACAGTACATAAATCAAAATGCAAGACCTTTAGATTAAAGTACTGATTTCAACATAGCATAAAGGCTGCAATCAAGCAAGGTACATACCATAAAGCCTACAAACTATGCATAAAACAATAACCCTAAAAATCCTGAATAACATCATCAAAATATATTAAACTTTAAACACTAAATACTCAAAACATAAGCATATATAAACAAAGTCTCTGATTTTGACAACTTTGACAACTCCCCCTTAACACATTACTCCCCCTTAAGAGCTGCTTTACTGCTTCTCATCATCAATGTCATTAACAACAGAAAGAAACATAACATTCTCCCCCTTTTTGACCGGAATGGCCAAAGGGTCACTGTTCATGCTGGGTGGTGAAGCTGTCAAGTTTTGCAGACAAAACATCAATCTGGTCCTGCATGGCTCTCATTCTCTCAGAGTGCTCAGTCTGGACTACTCTGATCCCATCAAGTCGTTCCAGAATGATTTGGAAAGCATCTGGAGGTGTATCTGAAGAAGTTGATGCTCTAGACCTTTTGCCACTCCTCCTAGGTGTTGAGGTTGATGCATGCCCTGCTACCTCTGCTTCAGTCTCCATTGGGACACCCTCTCCTTCATCACCTTCATCTTCTTCTCCTGGAAGTCTAACACTTATTCTTTTGCAAATAAGCTTGTTAATTGCAGAGGGTGTGGACATGGGACTGATGTCTTGAGGAATTGGAACACCCTTTCTTCTGAAAATCCTCATTAGCAAACTGGGAAAGATCAATTTTGGCCTAGAGGTTGTTCTTGTCTCATCCACAATGGTGTCATATATGTGGGAACTTATGTCAATGAAATTCTTTTCTTTGAGATCCATCAGAAAGATTGCTCTAGAACAGTTGATTGTAGTCAACTTCTTTATGGGATAGAGGTTAAACATCATGATTATTGTTAGGCACCTCATGTCCACTGGAAAGGCAGTGGTATTCAAACATTTCCCTTCTCTCTGCCCACCTATCCTTTGTTGAACTGTTTCAATAGAAACACTCCTATCCTTGTAATTGATAAATTCCTGATCTTCTAAATCTTCAAGCCCTAGCACATCATCTATGACATGTGCATCCAAAATGAATTCTTTACCTCTAACCCAGCAGTTTAACTCATTCTCCTTTATCACAGCATTTGAATAAAATTCCCTAATCAGGGGTTCACATACTACAGGGAAATCACTCAGAAGCTTTTCCCATCCTCTTCCTTCAAAACAGCTGGGGATAAAGGATTGTCTTAAGTCTTCCAAATCTACAAATCTTTCTTGAATAATTCCTGCTTTCAAGAAGATATCCTTGTATCTCTCAAAGTGATGAACTGACCTAAACAGTTTAGAATCCATTTTCAATCTTTTGTCAGCCTTCTTTGCAGGAGTTTTCTTTTTCGGAGGTGAGGGAGCCATCTGTGAACAATCAGAAGAGGCCACAACAGCATAGAACAATATATGTGTAAACCGAGTCAGTACCATGTAATTAACAAAGAGATTACAGCCACACAGATGAACTTGCACACTTAAACAATAAGCTACTTAGAGCAACCACATGGATAAACAAGCCCCAAAAAAAGGCACAAGAACAACATGGAGAAACTATCCTAAAGGCAGATATATGTCAATGAGACATATAATGGAAAAATGATATGACACACAATCAGCATTTTGAAACTAGCAGATGCTCCCAACAGATTAACACAATAGAATATGCACATCATCAGCAAGCTAAGCATGAACAAAGAGCAATAGCCGAAACACAAACCCATTTCTAAATCATAAACATATGCAAAAAAATCAAGGGGAAAAGCACAAAATCAAGTAGAAATGAGTTCAAAACTGAAAACCCATACCTGTGACATGAAGAATTTGAGCAGAAAATATGCAACAATGGAGATTGGAAATGGGAGCACGGAGTGTTTGGGAAGGAGATATTTTAGAGAGAAGATGAACAGTTCACAAATGTTCGAGGGAAAATTGGAAAACGCTTTTAAAACTGTCCCTATTTTTGCCAAACACGCGTTTTTCGCGACTGAGGTGAGTCGCCAGAAAGTCGCCAGGTTGAGCTGCCAAGACCCTCAAAGGAAAAATTTTGAAAAAATTTTTCTAAGTGTTTTTCGCGACTGGAAGGTCTACCCGCGAGGGAGTCGCGAGCTGAGCCTTTCACTCGCGAACAAGTCGCCAAAATGGACCCGCGAACACGCGACTGAGGCTCGCGACTTGACATACCCGCGACTGAGTCGCCAAAACAGGGCAAAAATTTTTTTTTTGAAAATTTCATTTTTGAAGAACAAAATACTTTCCAAAAACACCTAAAACACTCAAAAATCTTTTTGTGCTTGAAACAACAAAGATTGAGCATGTGAAAAACATATTTCAACAAGTACAATTACACAAATGATTATGGCATTCATTGAACATAAACTTGTGTGTTGTGTGTGGATATCAACAATGAGATAGTCCTTAGTCTAATGTGAAGCTTCAATGATCAATTCAACCAAGACATACACAATTAGCACTAGATCATGTGATCTATCTCACTTATAGAAATATGTATATATGACCTCCCACAAAACTTGATAACATGACTTGGAGCTTTACATTTGACTCCACTTTCAATCATAACATTTGATCTTTTTGATCCTTTTGAGACAACACCTCTCATTATGAGAGTGATATTTGATAAATCTCTTTAATGAACAAGCCTTTGGCCTTTTGAATAAACATTTCTCTTTAATTTTTGGTCGCTTTCCCTTTTTCCTAGTTGAATACTAGTATGTGCGACAGGCTTTTGCAGCTCAATATCTCTTTTCATTTGGAGATTTACATTTAGTGACCTCTTTTTAGCAATAACAAAAATAAAGAGTGGGAAGATATATAGACACAAGTCTATGCATGTCTCAAGATCAACATAACCATTCACTCATCATTCATGACAAGTTTGAAGATCTATTTACAACAATCACATTGATTTCATGATTTTTCCCACAGAGATATGAGTGCAAGGAAACAAGCAATGCTCGAAAATGCACAAAGCCATTAGCACAAAGGTACAAGGCAAAACATGTTTTGAGACAAAAACTCAACAATGTCAATCAAACTTTTGATTTTCTAATTTTTTATGTGATTTTTGGATTTTTGACACATAAGAAGAAAAAGATTGATCAAAAACAAAAAAAATGCACAAGTAGACAAGCAAACAACCAGCAGCAAAAACAATAAGCAAACAAACAAACATCGTCGCAAAGCATAGGAAGTATTAATGCATGGACATGTTGTAATGCTTATGCATAAGTACCCTTCTTCACCCACACGTTACTTGCGTTTGGGGTGATTTCCTTATAGGATTGGGTACGGGAGTTAGGGCTTTCAAACCTTCGTGAGAAGCTTTCCAAGCAGTTTTGAATGCACCAATCATTTTCATCACGTTCATCATTCCGGGATCACCATTTTGATCTCTAGATTGTTCATCTGCCCAATTTCTTCTATCAATTCTAGGTCCTCGTGACCTTTGAGGTGTTGCACTGTTCGTTGCTCTCAGCTTTTGGCAATTTGGTCGAGTATGTCCTTGAAGTCCACAATGATGACACACATAAGTTGATCTAGGACCTCTTTGTGGTCGTGGACGAGATTTGGCTCGAGATTCTGACCTACCCACAGATTGATTACGGGAATTCAACAACTGTTCATTCCCCACATTTCTCTTCTCTTCTATCTTGGGCTTCTCAACAGTAGGACCAACATCAACTGGATCTTTAGCCTTAACAAACTTCACTTCTTTAGTGACATTTCCAGATGAGCTACTTCCTCCGGTATATCCCAATTCGGATTTGTCTGAAAAGCTCTTTTGAGATGAAATAACATCATCTAGCTTCTTGGTGGTGACCCTGTCTATTTTAGCATTTGCTTGCACAACCTCTTGCTCAAGAAATCTCACTTTTGTGTAAGCTTCTGACAGCTCACCATTCAAAGTTTCTATCTCACATTTGGCCTCCCTATATCGGATTAGGAGACTTTTATAGTCCTCTTCTGCCTTCTTCATCTTTCTCACAGCTGCCTTGGCCACCCTTGTGTACTCACCCGACTTTTCAAGGAGTGAGTTATAATTCTTTTGAAGATTGGCTGTGCTTACATCTTCTTCAACATCTGATTCCTCGACAATTCCTAGTGATTCATCATCACTATGTTCTCCAAGGTCTTGTACAAGCAGATTCAACTCATCTGAAGACTCAACATGAGCAATGGTCATAAAAGCTGAATAGTTCCCCTCTCCATCACAGCTCTCTTCAGATTCTGAGTCAGACGAATTCGAGTCACTCAATGTCGTGGCATACACTTTACCTTTCGATTTCAAATAATTTGGACATTCCTTCTTAAAGTGTCCATGCCCGTTACATTCGAAGCAAGTGACACCTTGTGTAGGTTGGGATTCTTTTCCATCTTTCTTTTTGAATTCCCTTTTCTCCCTTCCAGAACTTTGGAATTTTCTTTTATCATCGAATTTGCCATTATTTTTGAATTTCAAGAACTTTCTGAAATTTTTGACAAGGTATGCAACATCTTTGTCAACCACATCGTCTTCCGATGAGTCATGGACTTCTACCTTCTCATTAATGGTCTTAAGAGCAAGAGATTTACTCTTCCGTTGATTGGGCAGCGACATCTCATAAGTCTGAAGAGAACCAACCAGCTCTTGGACTTTGATGTCATCTAGGTCCTTGCTCTCTTCAATCGCTGTCACTTTAGCACGAAAACTTTCCGGCAATGATCGAAGGATCTTCCTTACGATTTTAGAATCCTCCGTTTTCTCCCCCAAATTGAACTTGCTCACTACCACCTCATTCAGCTTCCCATAGAAAGAGTCGAAGGACTCATCCTCACTCATTTTGAGCTCCTCAAACCGAGTGGTCAGCATTTGCAACTTGGTGTCTTTCACTTTCTTCGTGCCTTCGTAGGTAGTTTCCAATATCTCCCATGCTTCTTTGGCAACGGTGATGTGGGAGATCCTGTGAAATTCATCAAGAGACACACCAAAGAAAATAGCATTTAAAGCTTTACTGTTAGCATTAGATGCAGCGAGTGCTGCCTTATCCCATGTGGATTTGGCTGCCTCAGGTCTGGTCCAACCACTCTCAACTGCATCCCAAACAGATTCATCAATAGAGCACAGAAATGCTCTCATGCGAACCTTCCAAAAAGCATAATTACTACCATCAAAATATGGAGGTGCATTTAGGGATTGAGACCTATCCATCTCAAAAGGGAGTCAAGGATCACACAATGGTATTGAAACCAATAAAAGTGTACCCGCTCTGATACCAATTGAAAGTTCAAAAACGTGTATAAACACCTTTGAACGTTTAGACCCCCAAATTACAACTTATCCAATTCAAGCAATATGTCAAACAACTAGTGTGAGGAAACTTAACATATGCTGTAATATGGAATTGGTAAAAATTATCTAAACCAAAAAAAAATATAATCCACAGCAGATAATAAAAAGGCAAAGATAGAGAGGAAGGAAGATGCAAACACAAAGACAACACGCGATGTGTTATCGAAGAGGAAACCGAAGCCCTCGGCGTAAAACCTCTCCGCCGCCCTCCAAGCGGTAAACAATCCACTAGAAAATACAGTTGGGATACATGGACAGCAATAGACCCTCCAAGCCTAATCTACCCAGTGCACCTAAGCCCTCCAAGCTTCTTGCTCCAACGAGGTTGCGCCGAACCTATTTCTTTTCTAGCTTCCCGGATTCCGCTACTAGACCATAGCATCAACCAATGAATATTGGTTCCTTCCTAACTGCTTCCCAGAACACCAAACAACCCTCTCACAGTAATGGATATGGTGAGAACAAGGTTATGGTAAAAAGGCCTCTCAAGGATTTGGCAATGGAGAGGAAGAGAGATGAGGAATTTGAAGAGACTCTAATGTAAAGATTGTAGATGGTTCAATCTTGTTTTTCTCTAGGGTTTCTCTCTCAAAATTCTCTCTGGAAGCTCTCTCACAATCGTGGGTAAAAGGGGTATTTATACTAGAGTGGGAGAGGAATGTGAAACGTCAGGTTTTACAAAACAGGGGTGGCTCGCGGCTTGACCTCGCGGCTTGACTAAGTCGCGAGATCTAGTCGCGAGATAACCATATGGCCAGTTGTCCTGTTTTGTCCTGTAGTGCTCAAGCTTGCATGACTGTTCACCTTCCAGCATGCTTGGCACGTGTGTTGCTTCTGGCGGCTTGCAGCCGCGAGTCACCCGCGAGTCCCAGCCGCGAGTCTCTGTTTTCTTGCACACTCTTGAGCAATCTTCACTCTATCTCACTCACTACCCTTACATTAAACCCACCTAAATACAGGGTTACTAAATGCTGAATTACAAGCAAATTTGGCACGGAATAAAGCCAATTAGATGGTTGAATAAATTCAACCTTACAGCATCTACCAATATGAAATTGGTCCCTTCTTAACTGCTTCCCAAACATCAAATGACCTTCTCACAGATATAGGTATGGTGAGAAAAGGTTTTGGTAATGTACCTCTCAAGGATTTAACAATGGAGAGGAAGAGAGTAGAGGAATTTGAAGAGTCTCTATGTGAAGATTGTGGATGAATCAATCTTGTTTTTCTCTAGGGTTTCTCTTTCAAAATTCTCTCTAGAAGCTCTCTAAATATTGTGGGTATAAGGGTCTATATATATAGTAGGGTGAGAAGGAATGTGAAAAGTTAGTTTTTCCTAAACTGGATGTTCTGGCGACTTGGCCTCGCGACTGGGTTGAGTCGCGAGTTCAAGCTGCGAGCTAACGGCCTGGCCAGCCTGGGACTTTTGTCCTGTAGTGCAACAGCTGGCGTGACTCTTCAGCTTCTGGCATGCTTGGCACGTGTGCAACTTTTGGCGGCTTGCAAGCCGCGAGCCACCCGCAAGATCCAGTCGTGAGTCCCTGCTTCTTTGCACAAACTTGAGCATTTCTTCACACTCTCTCACACACTACCCTTACATGATTCCCACCTAAATACAGGATTACTAATTGCTAAAATACAAGCAAATTTGCCACGGAATAAAGCCAACAAGATGGTTGTTAAAATTCAACCTTACAATCTCTGCCTTTGGCTATTCCGTGACAAAACCCTAAAACAAACTCTAGACTTAACATGTGAGTTGGGAACAGTTGAGCAAAACTCACTCACACCTAACTCTAGAATCTGATAAGCTCTTGAATCATATGATCAAGAATCTCCTGAAACATAACAACACAATATCATCATTGTATGCAGAAAAACTTGTAATTGCATATGAGACAACCACAATGCGATCAAGCAAAATGGAATGAGAAATAAATCATGGCTTGACCAAACAGGCAATCACTATAAAATAGTGACCACAATGCTCATTCACACTTGGAATGAACATCCGGACATACAAGCCAATAAGCTCAATGCAAATCACTTGCATGCCCAACACTCAACCAATGCACAATACATAAAGTATATGCATCTAGGAACAAAATCCTACAAGGGTACAAGAGTGAGAATACTTAAAGAAAAATGCATAACATTTAGCTAGAAGTATTAGGCAACAAAACATAAAGGCTGCATAGCAAGGTACAAACCATAAAAGCCTACAAATACTCATGGAAACAAACCCTAAAAGCTTACAAAAGCAACATAGGCACAAACAACCATAAACTTTAAATATAAACAAACCAGAGTAACATAAGTGTTTTCAAAGTAAAACAAATCCATGAGTTTTAAACCAAAACAATATCCCAAGTGTTGATCCATGAGTTTTAAACCAAAACAATATCCCAAGTGTTTTGACAAATCAAACCCTTAAAGTATAATAAGCACAAAGTAAAAACTAAAGCATAAACTGAAAAACAGTGTTTGTGACAAGCTCCCCCTTAAAATGACACTCCCCCTCAAGAGTTGTCCCTCAAAAGTTATCCCCCTTTTTGACCGGAATGGCCAAAGGGTCACTGCTAGGTGTTGAAGCTGTCAAACTTGGCTGAAAGTATGTTGAGCTGATCCTGAAGTGCTGCCATCCTGTCAGTATGCTCATTCTAGACCTCTCTGAGTCCAATCCTCTCTAAGATGATCTGAAATGCATCAAGAGGTACCTCTGATGAGGTTGAAGCTCTATTCCACTTGCCTCGGCTTCTGGGTGTTGAAGTTTGTCCTGCAGTCACTGTCTCAGTCTCCATTTGGTCACCTTCACCTTAATCACCTACCTCTTCATCGCCTGAAAGACGGACTTGTATCCTGATGATGGTTAACTTGTTGATGGCTGAAGGTGTAGGCATGAGGCTGATATCTTGAGGGATTTCAACACCTTTTGCTCTGAAAAGCCTCATAAGAAGGCTAGGAAAGATCAGCTTGGGCCTAGAGGTGGTTTTAGTCTCATCCACAATAGTGTCAAAGATGTGAGAGCTGATGTCAATGAATGTTTTCTCCTTAAGTTCCATGAGGAAGATAGCTCTGGCATTGTTGATTGTAGTCATCTTCCTCACAGGGTACAGATTGAACATCATGATGGTGGTTAGGCACCTCATGTCAGCTGGAAATTCTGTAGTGTTGAGGCATCTCCCTTTTCTTTGTCCACCAATGCGAGTTTGGACAGTTTCTATAGAGAGCATCCTGTCCTTGTAGTTGGTGAAGTCAGAGTCCTCTAATCCTTCAAGCCCTAGCACCTCATCAATGTCATGGGCATCTATAGTGAATTCCTTTCTTCTAACCCAACAACTCAACTCATCCTCCCTTATCACAGCATTTGCATAGAATTCTCTAATTAAAGGCTCACAGATAGCAGGTAGGTCACTCAACAATTTATCCCATCCTCTGCCCTCAAAACAACTTGGAATGAAGGTGTCCTTCAAATCCCTTAAGTCAACAAATCTTTCCTGAATGATGGTTCCCCTCAAGAAAGAATCCCTATATCTATCAAAGTGTTGAACCGACCTAAATAGGTTATGGTCCATTTTCAACCTTTTGTCAGTTTTCTTAGCTGGAGTCTTCTTCTTTGTAGGTGATGGGGCATCTGTGAACAAGCAGAAAAGGCCACAACACAGAGTATAAAAGATGGACATTCAGAACATTAGTAACAAGTTATTGTTAAAAAATTAGCACTAAAACACTCAATCAAAACACAGTTTAGAGGTAGGTGTTGAATAAGAAAGCCCAAAACAGAAAGGAATAGAACAACCTATTAACATAACAACTCAAACACAAACATTTTAGGTCACAATCCCAAACACAAAGTGCAACAATCACAACTCAGTTGTAGTGAAGCATTGAATACCACATTTATCCCAAAAAAATATGTCTATTAGACATATCTAAATGATTATGATATGATCAAACCAACACAGAGCAAACAGTAACCTCAAGGCAATATCAGCATTCATGAGAACAAAAAACTATAGCAACAAGCAGACAAGACATTATAACCAACAAACAGAACTTAACCAAATTGAATAAAAAATACTTACAAACAGAGTATATCACAAAAACAATATCATGTGAAAAAGTTACCAATAATCATGGGTATGAGAATTACCAATCAACATAGATCAGGTTATAAACTCTAATAGTGAAATGAAACATGAAAGTAACCATATTAAGCATCCTAGAACCAAGATCAACCAAGCCCAAACACCCAAACTCAATAAATATGAACCCAGCCTATAGCCGAAACCACAAATATCACAAAACTCAGTAACGAATCACAAATCCAAGAAAACAAAGCTCAAAACATGAAGTATATAGTGAAAGAGAGAAAACCCATACCTTTTCTTGAAGATTTGAGAATGAAATGACGCAAAAATGGAGGTTCATTTGAGTATGACACGGTGAGTTTGAGAGAGTTTCAGGTAAGGAAGAAGATGAACAGTCAGAAATGTTCAAGGGAAAACTAAAATGTTTTTAAAAACTGCCCAATTTGCGCAAAACACGCGATTTTTGCAACTGGGTCAAGTCGCATGCAAGTCGCCAGGGCCAGCCGCCAGAACACTTGAAAGAGAAATCTTGAAAAATTTTCTAAGTGTTTTTCGCGACTGGAAGTTCCACTCGCGAGAGAGTCGCGAACTGAGCTGCGAAAATCTCTGTGTACCCCTCGCGACTAGACCTTCCACCCGCGAACAAGTCGCCAACCTAAGCTGCAAAAAGCATGAAATTCCAAATTTTTGAAAAATATTCTAAGTCTTTTTCACGACTGAAGCATTTACCCGCCAATGAGTCGCTAGTGAGTCGCGAAAAATCTCTGTGATGGACTCGCGACTGGGGCATGCGACTAGTTCTACCCGCGACTGAGTCGCCAGAACAGGGCAAAACAAATTTTTGAAATTTTTGACAGTTTTTGTAAAAACAAAGTACTTTCCAAAAACAACTAAAACACTCAAAAATCTTTTTGTGATTGATCAACAAAGATTGAGCATGTGAAAACACATTTAATCAAGTACAATCACACGAATGAATAAGGCATTCATTGAACATAGACATGTGTGTTGTGTGTGAAAATCAAGAATGAGATAGTCCTTAATCTAATGTGAAGTTTCAATGATCAATTCAATCAAGGCATACACAACTAGCACTAGATAATAAGACCCATCTCAATTATAGAAATATGCATATATGACCTCCCACAAAGACTTGAGAAACAATATCTTTGAAGCTTTTCATTTGGCTCCATATTTAACATATCATTTGATCTTTTTGAAACAAAACATCTCATTGCGAGATTGATGCCTGAAATTTTGATATTTTACTTTAATGAGTTAGCCTTTGGCTTTTTGGGCATCATACAATTTTAATTTTTGGTCGCTTTCCCTTTTTCCTAGTCAAATACTAGTATGTGCGAAAGGCTTTTGTAGCTCAATATCTCTTTTCATTTGGAGATTTACATTTGGTGAGCTCCTTTTTGGAAAAACAATAAAATAAAGAGTGGGAAGATATATAGACACAAGTCTATGCAAGTATCAAGATCAACAAAACCATTCACTAATTATTCATGACAAGGTTGAAGATCTATTTACAACAGTCACATAGATTTCAAGATTTCTTCCACAATGAAATAAGTATAGGGAACAAGCTATGCTAGTAGATGCACAAAGCCATTTGCACAAAGGTACAAGAGAAAACACATTTTGAAACAAAACTTAACAATGTCGATCAAACTTTTTGGATTTTCTACTTTTTATGTGGTTTTTGGATTTTTGACACACAAGAAGGAAAAGATTGATCAAAAACAACAATGTAAAAACATTATAAATGAAAGAAAGCAAAAACAAACAATTTTCAATTCACAAAATCAATAAACAAACCAACAGTCACTCAACATAGGAAGTATTAATGCATGGACATGTTGTAATGCTTATGCATGAGTACCCTTCATCACCCACACGTCACGTGCGTTTGGGGTGATATCCTTATATGATTGGGTACGAGAGTTAGGACTTTCAAACCTTCTAGTGAAGCTTTCCAAGAAGTTGGTGAATGCACCAATCATCTTCATCACGTCCATCATTCCGGGATTACCATTTCAATCTCTTGATGGCTCAACAGCCCAAGTCCTCTTATCATTTCTTGGCCTTCTTGACCTTTGATCACTAGCATTCCTTAATGCTCTCATCTTATGACAATTGGGTCGGGTGTGCCCTTGAAGTCCGCAGTGATGACACATATGGTTCGTTCTAGGACCTCTTTGCGATCGCGGAAGAGATTTTGCTCTGACTTCAAACCTGTCCACAGATTGATTATGGGGCTTGTTCAACACCCGCTGGTCAGTTACATTCTTCTTCTTCTCAACATTTTCCTTTTCAACAGTAGAGGCAACTACAATCGACTCTTTGGCCTTCACAAACTTCACTTCTTTGGAGATGTTCACAGCTGAACTACTTCCTCCAGTGTATCCTAATCCGGTTTTGTCAGAGAAGGTCTTCTGAGAGGAAAGGACATCATCAAGCTTCTTTGTTAGGACTCGCTCTACCTTGGCATTTGCTTAAACCACCTCAAGCTCAAGGAATTTCACCTTGGTGTAAGCTTCGGTTAGTTCGCCATTTAGCGTCTCTATCTCACACTTGGCCTCCTTATATCTCACTAGGAGACTTCTATAGTCCTTCTTAGCTTTCTTCATCTTTTTCATAGCTGCCTTGGCCACCTTTGCATATTCCCCTGACTTCTCAAGTAAAGAATTGTAGTTTTCTCTAAGACCAGCTATATCTTCATCTTCTTCAGCATCTGATTCTTCTACAATTCCCATGAATTCCTCATCACTATGCTCCCCAAGCTCTTCTACAAGCAAATTCAAGTCCTCCGAAGACTCAACATGAGCAACAATCATGAATGCTGAGAAATTTCCTTCTTCATCACAACTATCCGCAGAATCAAAGGTGGAGGAATCTGAGTCACTAAGTGTGGTGGCATACACCTTGCCCTTCGATCTCAAGTAATTAGGACATTCCTTTTTGAAATGGCCATGTCCATTACATTCAAAACAAGTGACTCCTTGAGTAGATTGGGACTCCTTCCCTTCTCTCTTTTTGAAATCCTTCTTCTCCTTTCCAGAATTCATGAATTTCCCTTTATCACCAAATTTCTCACTATTCTTGAACTTTAGAAATTTGCGGCAATTCTTTGTAAGGTAGGCAACATCCTTTTCGACTACATCCTCATCCGATGAACCATGAGCTTCTACCCTTTCATTTATCATCTTAAGGAAGTGATTTGCTCTTTCTTTGATTTGGTAATGAAAGCTCATACGTTTGGAGAGAACCAATCAACTCTTGGACTTTGATTTCATCAAGGTCTTTGCTTTCCTCAATTGCAGTCACCTTTGCACGGAAGCTCTCTGGCAATGAATGAAGTATTTTTCTTACAACTTTCGAGTTCTCCGTTTTCTCTCCCAAGTTAAACTTGCTGATGACCACTTCATTTAGCTTACTATAGAAAGAGTCAAAGGACTCATCCTCGCTCATCCTGAGCTCCTCAAACCGGGTAGTCTTTGTGTCCTCAACTTTCTTTGTACCCTCATAAGTGGTCTCCAAAATCTGCCATGCTTCCTTGGCAACAGTGATATGAGAAATCTGATGGAATTCATCTGGGGACACACCACAAAAAATTGCGTTAAGTGCTTTGCTATTAGCATTTGACGCTGCGAGGGCTGCCTTATCCCAAGTAGATTTAGCTGCCTTAGGCTTTGTCCAACCTATTTCAATAGCATCCCAAACAGCCTTATCTATAGAACACAAAAATGCTCTCATCCTCACCTTCCAAAAGGCATAGTTGCTGCCATCAAAATATGGTAGAGCATTTAAAGATTGAGACCGGTCCATCTCAATTTGGGGTCAAGGATCACACTAAGGTAATGAAACCAATATAAGTGAACCTGCTCTGATACTAATTGAAAGTTCAATTAGTGTATAAAACACTATGAACGTTTAGACCCCCAATTTACAAATTACCAATT
Source organism: Quercus tomentella (assembly GCA_028535165.1). NCBI lineage: Eukaryota > Viridiplantae > Streptophyta > Magnoliopsida > Fagales > Fagaceae > Quercus > Quercus tomentella. The sequence continues at coordinate 82,022,082 of JAPQVY010000155.1, forward strand.
CAAGCTTAATGTCAAACAATTAATGTGCGGAATATGAACATAAGCTTAAAGCAGAATTGATAAACAATCTAAACCAATTAAAATCACATCCAAAGCAGAAATTAAACGGAAAAGATTAAGGGAAGAGAGATGCAAACACAAGGACAACACACGATGTGTTATTGAAGAGAAAACCGAAGCCTTCGGCGTAAAACCTCTCCGCCGCCCTCCAAGCGATAAACAATCCACTAAAGAATGTAGTTGGGATACATGAACAGCAGAAGACCCTCCAAGCCTAATCTACCCAATGTACCTAAGCCCTCCAAGCTCCTACTCCAACGAGGTTACGCCGAACCTATTTCTTCTTTAGCTTACCAAATTCCGCTACTTGACCATAGCATCTACCAATATGAAATTGGTCCCTTCTTAACTACTTCCCAAACACCAAATGGCCTTCTCACAGATATGGGTATTGTGAGAAAAGGTTTTGGTAATGTACCTCTCAAGGATTTAACAATGGAGAGGAAGAGAGTAGAGGAATTTGAAGAGTCTCTATGTGAAGATTGTGGATGAATCAATCTTGTTTTTCTCTAGGGTTTCTCTTTCAAAATTCTCTCTGGAAGCTCTCTAAATATTGTGGGTATAAGGGTCTATATATATAGTAGGGTGAGAAGGAATGTGAAAAGTCAGTTTTTCCCAAACAGGGTGTTCTGGCGACTTGGCCTTGCGACTGGGTTGAGTCGCGAGTTCAAGCCGCGAGCTAACGGCCTGGCCAGCCTGGGACTTTTGTCCTGTAGTGCAATAGCTAGCGTGACTCTTCAGCTTCTGGCATGCTTGGCACGTGTACAACTTCTGGTGGCTTGCAAGCCGCGAGCCACCCGCGAGATCCAGTCGCGAGTCCCTACTTCTTTGCACAAACTTGAGCATTTCTTCACACTCTCTCACACACTACCCTTACATGATTCCCACCTAAATACAGGGTTACTAATTGCTAAAATACAAGCAAATTTGGCACGGAATAAAGCCAACAAGATAATTGATAAAATTCAACCTTACATTTTTGAAGGCCACTTTACTTATTTGAACTGCAGTTTGCTCTTGCCAATAAGTTTAGTTTGTGTTGTATAACATTTATTCGACAAGTAATAAACAGAGTAATTTGATTTATCAGTTGATCTAATTATAAGAATTTTAAACAAGTAATTTGGTTGATCAGATTTGAAAAATAGATTAAATATTGTTTTCTTTCTTAAACTTTAATAAAAGTTCTGTTAATTTATCGCTAAACTTTAAAAGATTTTTTTTTCGTCCCTTAATTTTTGTAAATGTTTTACTTTGTCTTTATGTAGTTTGCCCTTAGTTTATATCATTTGTAGCCTAACGAAATGCTAATGCGGTATTTGATTTAACTTGGATTAAACCATTTTCTTTTTAAAAAGGTTGGACACATGGCTTGTTATTGTTGATCACATGTAGAAAGAAAATTAGAAAAAGAACAAATAACCTTTTATCTCTTGATTAATTTAGTTGTATTAGGGTTGAGTTAGTGCCTCATGAGACAAAACCCAAATGCCTCGTATGTCAAATCAATTTTTGTCCTTTTATGTAATAAGTTCGTTCATCCCTAACCTAGGCAATTCACATACCTGCTCCAGCAAATGAGTCGATGACAAATTGATAACCAAAAATAAGGAATGAATATTTGTATGATGAAAAGATAAGTTTCACGAGTGGGAATAAAAAGAACACCAATCTCCTTATCAACCAGAAACAAACATTCCCACACAAACATTTCAACAGTTATGGAGAGATAGTTTAATTTGTACCCAACACCATCTAATGGCCACTTGAGCCCCATGGTAGAGCTAGGCAAATTAACATTCATAAAAAAATGAAGTAAATTAATTCGACTCACGAGGTACATGTGTATTCTCAGGAGACACTAACTCAACTCTAATTCAATCAAATTGGGGATTTGGGTTCTATCAAGAGACATAGGGGGTAATTTTGTCTTTGTCTAATGTTATTTCCATGTGTGATCAATAATTGCATGCCACATGTCCAACATTTTAAAAAGGAAGTGGTTTGGTCCAAATCACATCATAAAATGCTAAAAAAATTATCACATTAGTATTTTGTTAGGCCAGGTAGGATATAAACTAATGGACATAAACAGAAAGATATAAAATAAAACTTTTACAAAAGTTTAGGGACAAAAAAAGTGTAACTTAAATTTTTGGGATGAAAACCAAAATTCTGGTAAAATGTTTAGGAACAACAATAATATTTTACCCTTAAAAATTAGTTGAACAAAAGTATAGTTTTACTAAAAAAATATAAAGTTTTAAAAAGTTATATATAAGTCACTATAAACACAAAATTTCTCAATTGCAGAAAATCAAACTGAAAGTTCAATTAGTTTGTAAAACACTAATGAATGTTTAGACCCCCAATTTTAACAATACCAACACAAGCATATACACAAACAATATATGTGCGGAATGATGTATATAAGCTATAACCAAATAGGTAAAACACTCTAAACCATAATTAATCACAAACACAGCAGCAATTAAAAGGTAAAGAGTAAGGGAAGAGAGATGCAAACACAAAGATAACACCAGCATGTGTTATCGAAGAGGAAACCGAAAAATTCAGCGAAAAATCTCTCCGCCACCCTCCAAGCGGTCAAATGATCCACTAAAGAATACAGTTGGGATACATGAATAGCAGAAAACACTCCAAGCCTAATCTACCCAATGCACCTAAGCCCTCCAAGCTTCTTGCTCCAACAGGGTTACGCCTAACCTTGTCTTCTTTAGTTTCCCAGATCCCGCAATAAGCCCATTGCATCAACCAAGTAAATTGGTCATCTCTGAACTACTTCCCAAGCACCAAAATACCTCCTCATTGATGTGGATATGGTGAGATAAGGATTTGGCAAAATGTACCTCTCAAGGATATGTCAATGGAGAGGGTGAGAGTAGAGGAATTTGGAGAATCAAATGATTAAGATTGTGGATGAGTCAATCTTGTTTTTCTCTAGGGTTTCTCTCTCAAAATTCTCTTTGGAAGCGCTGTACATTTCGTGGGTATAAAGGTATTTATATTAGTGTATGTGAGGAATGTGAAAAGTTAGTTTTCTTCCAAACAAGGCATTCTGGCAACTCAGCCTCGCGACTGGAACGAGTCGCAAGTTTGAGTCGTGAGCTAATTGCCTGGCTAGACTATACATTTTTGTCCTGTAGTGCTCCAACTGTCGTGACCCTTCAGTTCCTTGCATGCTTCACACGTGTGCCACTTTGGCGACTTGCCAATCGCGAGTCAGTCGTGAGACTCCTTTGATTGCACACATCTTGAGTTTTCTTCACACTCTCTCATGCACAACCCTTACATAATTCCCACCTAAATACAGGGTATCTAATTGCTAAAATACAAGCAAATTTGGCACGGAATAAAGCCAACACATGATTGAATAAATTCAACTTTACACAAACAAATTGAAAAATGTGTCACAAATATATTTTTGTATTAATCAAGTAATGAATATAATCTTTCTTACAATTCTTTTACAAAATAAATACTCCTCTGATTCTATTTTCTTTGTACTTGACTTGAACAAGAAATCCTCTTGGCTTTGGTTGGAAGATGGATTGAATGGTCTTCACAACAAATCTCTAACTTTGAGCTTGTTAGAGGTTTGTTGTTCTTCAAGTCCTTTGAATGTTCTTCAAGTTTTTCGAATTTTCTTCAAAGATTTTTGGATTTTAGGTTGAGATTCTTTGGTGCTTTAGAGGTAGAATTTCTCCAGAGCTTTGGCTTCTTGAAAACTTCGTTTGAAAATGAGAGGGGATGTCCTCTATTTATAGTGGTTTTGAGAATAAGCTCGATTTTGAATTGATATACTTGAAAATATCTAGTAAACTCTAATTGGCCCAAATTTTGCTTAGAGATAATTATCTCTATTTATCTATTTTGATAGATATCATATTTTGATAAAGATAATAATTAACAAAGATAAATAATTATCTCTATTTTATTTATTTATTTAATAAAGATAATTATCCATCAATTTTGAATAAAAAATTTATCTTTATTTTATTAATTTATTTCAATAAATATAATTATCTATAAATTTTGAATAAGAGATTTATCTTTATCTTATGGGCCAAATGACATGTGGCAAATTTCAATATGTCAATATGATGTCAATTTGGATGACACATGTCATCATTTGACTTAATTAATTTAATGACATATTGAAAGCTCGAAATGTATGAAAACACAAGAGCTCATTTAGACCCCTAATTCAAATTACGGCTTGGTTGATTTTACACTAACTTAATACTAAGTGCGGAATAGTGTAAACGTAAGCAAACAAGCAAGAGAGCTACTCTAATTCATATTTAAAGCAACATAGCAGTAAAATGAAATGAACAAGAGTAGGGAAGAGAGATGCAAACACAAATAACACCGAGACGTGTTATCGAAGAGGAAACCGAAGAACTCGGCGAAAAACCTCTCCGCCGCCCTCCAAGCGGTAATCGATCCACTAGACAATCAGTTGGGATACATGGGTAAGCAAGAGACCCTCGAAACCTAATCTACCCTCTGTACCTAAGCCCTCCGAGCTCCTACTCCAACAAGGCTTCTCGGAACCGTATCTTGTCTAGCTCTCCGGATCCCGTAACAAGCTCCATGTTGCATCTGCCATCCTTGGCTTCTTCCAATGTTTCCCAGCAGCACCAAAACCTCACCCGACACTCTCAAAAGGTGTGGTAAGTGGTTGGGCTATTGACCTCTCAATGATATCGAAATGGAGAGGTAGGAGATGAGGAAAATCCACAAACAAAGGTGTAGAGAATTGTTGGATTAACAATTTCTAATTCTCAAGTGTTTTAGCTAGGGTTTTCTCTCAGAAGCTCTCTCTTACATTTGTGGGTAATGTGGGTATAAATAGTGTAGGCACAGAAAGTGCGTATCAAACTGGACAGGCTGGCAGAACAGAATATCTTGCGGGTGTCTCGCGGGAAGGCCTTACCCGCGAGATACTCGCGATACACAGCTGTCTCCATCTGGCCTGACTCTTCGCATTCCAGCATGTGCAGGGCACATGAGTTACTTCGTGGGATGCTAAGTCGCGAGCTACCGGCGAAAACACTTCATTCTTCAATAGCTTGAGTCTTCACACTCTTTCTCACTATCACACAACCCTTACAATAGATTCCCACAACAAATACAGGGTACAAAAGATTGAATAAAATTACAATCAAATTTGGCACGGAATAAAAGCCAACAAAAATACATATTTGTAAATCACAACTTTACAATCTCCCCTTTTGGCTATTCCGTGACAAAACCCCTAACAACAGACTCTAGACTTAAACGTGAGTTTGGGAACAAAGGCAAAACTCACTCCCACCTAATCTAGAAACTATGAATCACTTGCAGTTTATACCTGTAACCTGAAACACTCGCACATAAACAAAACTTTTATTAAGCTTATGACAAGTTGAACACAAGGTATGAACAAGAGCAAGCAAAGTGTGATCAAGTATGTAAACAATAGATATCATGCAAACCAACACTTGATCAAATAAGGGCAATCATTAAAGAATGACTCCAATGAACATATAACAAGTAAATGTTCATCCAGACATGTACAACGAAGCAATCACTTATGATTACTTGCATGTCCAATCACGCAACCAACGCAAAATACACGAAGTACATGCATCTAGGAACAATCCTACTAAGGGCACAAGTGTGAAGTACTCAAGACATATTCGCAATATCTGTAAGTACAAGAAAAAAAAATGCTACAAAAGCATTGAGATAGTCACAAACACAAAATACTGAATAAACACTGAAATTAACTAAATCATGTACTGAGGTCTTAAACAAAATAGTAAAACAAATAGTCATAAACCAGCAGTTATAGAAGCTAAATATAAACCCAACTAAACTGATAACCAATAAACCAATGTTACTAAGGCTGAATCTATGCTCCCCTTAACACTGTGCAAGCTCCCCCTCAAAATTTTCTCCCCCTTTTTGACCGGAATGGCCAAAGGAGCTAGAACTGATCAGACTTCGAATCTGATCCCCATGCCATAGACAAGTCATAGATCTGGGAAGATAATGCAGTGATCTGACCCTGGACGTATGTAAACTGGCTCGCGGTGTGCTGCACATGGGTGTCTAGCATGGTGAACATCTGATCCACTCTATCCAGTAGGCGATCGAGTCTGTCTGCTCCTCTTGACCTTTGATCCCTGGCATTATTCAATGCTCTCAGCTTATGACAATTTGGTCTGGTGTCTCCTTGTTTTCCACAATAATGGCACACATGGTTCGCTCTCGGACCTCTTTGTGATTTTGGAGGTGATCTCCCTTTGGCTTCAGACCTGACCGTTGATTGGTTACGAGGCTTGTTCAACACCCGTTGATCAGCCACGTTCTTCTTCATTTCATCCTTTACTTTCTCAGGAGTAGAGGCAACTACAATCGGCTCTCTGGCCTTCACAAACTTCACTTCTTTGGTGACATTGGCTGATGAGCTACTCCCTCCGGTATATCCCAACCCGGACTTGTCTAAGAAATGTTTTTGAGATGAAATAACATCATCTAGCTTCTTCGTGGATACCCTCTCTATCTTGGCATTTGCTTGCACTACCTCTAGCTCAAGAAATCTGATTTTTGAATAAGCTTCAGTCAGCTCACAATTCATCGTTTCTATCTCACACTTGGCCTCCTTATACCGTGCTAAAAGACTTTTATAGTCCTCCTCTGCCTTTTTCATCTTCTTTACGACTGCCTTGGCTATCCTTGTATACTCTCTTGACTTCTTAAGGAGTGAGTTGTAGTTCTCTTGAAGGCCGGCTGTGTTTTTATCTTCTTCAGCATCAGATTCTTTGACAACTCCCATTGATTCTTTATCACTATGATCCCCAAGCTCTTGTACCAGCAAGTTCAACTCCTCCGAAAACTCATTATGGGTAATAGTCATAAACGCGGAGTAGTTCCCTTCTCCATCACAACTCTCTTCAGAATCAGAATTTGAAGAATCCGAATCACTAAGTGTTGTGGCATACGCCTTTCCCTTTCCTCTTAGATAGTTGGGACACTTCTTCTTGAGATGTCCGTGGCCATTGCATTCATAACACACAATGCCTTGAGGAGACTGGGAATCCTTTCCTTCTTTCTTCTTAAACTCCCCCCTATCACTTTTGGAGGATGAGAACTTCCCTCCGCTGAACGGTTTCCCACTGTTCTTCATCTTCAGAAATTTCCGGAAGTTCTTTGCCAGAACTACTACATCCTTTTCCACTCCATCTTCTTCGGAAGAATCATTCATTCTTTCGGTGATGGTTTTAAGAGCAAGAAATTTACTTGTCTTATGAAAAGGCAGTCCAAGCTCATACATTTGAAGAGACCCAATGAGCTCTTGGATCTTAATTTCATCCAAATCCTTACTCTCCTCTATAGCTGTGACTTTCGCTCGGAAACTTTCTGGTAGAGACCTCAAAATTTTTCTCACCACCTTAGCATCCTCAATCTTCTCACCAAGATTAAGCTTCGCAATCACAATTTCGTTGAGCTTTCCATAGAATGAATCAAAGGACTCATCATCTCCCATCTTAAGCTCTTCGAATTTGGTGGTTAACATCTGAAGCTTTGTGTCCTTAACTTTCTTTGTTCCTTCATAGGTGGTCTCCAATATCTCCCAAGCTTCCTTGACTACTGTTATGTGAGAAATCTTGTGGAACTCATCTGGAGAAACACCACAAAATATAGCATTCAATGCTTTACTGTTAGCATTAGCTGCCGCAAGTGCTGCTTTATCCCAAGTGGATTTAGCAGCCTCGGGCCTAGTCCAACCTACTTCTACGGCATCCCAAACAGTATCATCTATAGAACACAAAAATGCCCTCATTCGGACTTTCCAAAAAGCGTAATTACTACCATCAAAGAATGGTGGAACATTCAAAGATTGAGACCGGTCCATCTCAATACGGGGTCAAGGAACACACTCAGGTATTTAAACCACAGCGAGTGTACCCACTCTGATACCAATTGAAAGCTCGAAATGTGTGAAAACACAAGAGCTCGTTTAGACCCCCAATTCAAATTACGGCATGGTTGATTTTACACTAACTTAATACTAAGTGCGGAATAGTGTAAACGCAAGCAAACAAGCAAGAGAGCTACTCTAATTCATATTTAAAGTAACACAGCAGTAAAATGAAATGAACAAGAGTAGGGAAGAGAGATGCAAACACAGATAACACCGAGACGTGTTATCGAAGAGGAAACCGAAGAACTCGGCGAAAAACCTCTCCGCCGCCCTCCAAGCGATAATCGATCCACTAGACAATCAGTTGGGATACATGGGTAAGCAAGAGACCCTCCAAACCTAATCTACCCTCTGTACCTAAGCCCTCCGAGCTCTTACTCCAACAAGGCTTCTCGGAACCGTGTCTTGTCTAGCTCTCCGGATCCTGCAACAAGCTCCATGTTGCATTTGCCATCCTTGGCTTCTTCCAATGTTTCCCAGCAGCACCAAAACCTCACCGGACACTCTCAAAAGGTGTGGTAAGTGTTTGGGCTATTGACCTCTCAATGATATGGAAATGGAGAGGTAGGAGATGAGGAAAATCCACAAACAAAGGTGTAGAGAATTGTTGGATTAACAATTTCTAACTCTCAAGTGTTTTAGCTAGGGTTTTCTCTCAGAAGCTCTCTCTTACATTTGTGGGTAATGTGGGTATAAATAGTGTAGGCACAGAAAGTGTGTATCAGACTGGACAGGCTGGCAAAACAGAATGTCTCGTGGGTGTCTCGCGGGAAGGCCTTACCCGCGAGATACTCCCGAGACACAGCTATCTCCATCTAGCCTGACTCTTCGCATTCCAACATGTGCAGGGCACATGAGTTACTTCGCGGGATGCTAAGTCGCGAGCTACCCGCGAAAACACTTCATTATTCAATAGCTTGAGTCTTCACACTCTCTCTCACTATCACACTACCCTTACAATAAATTCCCACAACAAATACAGGGTACAAAAGATTGAATAAAATTACAATCAAATTTGGCACGGAATAAAAGCCAACAAAAATACATATTTGTAAATCACAACTTTACACATATTAATTTGGAATTTATCACTAAATTTTGATGTGGCATTTTGTAATTGGCTTGACAAATTTTTGCCTCCTATAGTCACATAAGCTGAATAAGTTTAAAATCAATTACCCTAGCTAAATGAGAACTTAGAAAATAAAAAATCAATCCAAAAGGTGTGGAACATGACAATATAACTGAAAATGTTACTTTTTTTTTTCTTTGGTGATACCATTCAGAAAGAAAAGTTACAAGAAGTCTTGGTTGATCATACAGTGTTGAATTGGCATAGTGGTTGCCAACTTCGCTAGGCTACTGACATAACTAATTACAACTCTTGGGACATAGATAGAGTGAAAGTAGACATCATTTTGGGCTAAGGAAGCCCAGTCAGTCAACAAAACTCTTTCCTGCCAGCTGGGAGGCCAAAAAGTGGTTGAATCCCAAGCTCCTAGCTTTTATAGCTGCCTCGATCATTGCTTCCTGAATGGCTATAGAGACTACCTTCCCTGTACAACTGGTAATCCCCTGCAAAACAACGTCTCCTTGTATGCTCTTAGCTTCATAGGCAACCCCAGTCCGATTATGCCTCTTCACTCTAGCAGCTGCAACTTTGATGATGAGCTGCCAAGGTCCACCAATTTTATGATCAACTCTTTGCTGGGCCAAGCTGCAGTGCAGCAGTGGGGTGAAGAGGAATAGCATCTAAAAGCCTCTTTGTACCTGCACAGTAAAGATTGAGAAGTTAGGATAACATCTAAAGGATTAGGCTGCTTTCCTTCATGGATAACTTGGTTTCTGTGAGTCCATATTGTCCAGAGAGTAGTGAACACAGCTTGCAGAAAACACATGCTGTCTTCACTCATATCCTTGTGCTGATGCAACAGTTTCCCAACCCATTGCTGGACAGTCAGGCTATGAAGATCAGAGGTGTGCAAAGCCAGAGAAGAACCATACCAAATAGCTCTGGCAAATGGGCATAAAAGGAAGAGATGAGATGAAGATTCATCCCCTCCCTCACACAGTGGGCAGGAGCTATCAATAGGAATACCCCTACTCTTAAGGGTGAAATAAGTGGGAAGACTATATTCTGGAAAATGTTACTTAACTATATTCAATTCCACTATTTTTTGAAGTCTAACTAATCATTTTACTGTGGGACGAGAGATAGCTGATTATTTTTTGGGTACATTAAGTTGGGGAAGGAGATTGAAACTTCAACCCTATTGGAGAGACCATTCGGTGTCAACTTCCTTAATGATCCTTGTTAGTCCTTCAAATTTTCACTGGATTCTTTTCAAATTTCCTAAAAAAAAAAAAAAATTTCCTTGCGTTTCGGTATTCCATGATGCATCTTCTTTGGAGCCACAATTCCATGCTTCACAGTAGAAACTTTTGCAAATTCTGGTTCGCTTTTGACAGAATGCTGATTCTATCCCACCAGGGACCTCATCTACCAATGACTGCTTTTACTGTCAAGGAACTGAGTTCGTCAATTAAATCTGCCTTTATTCTAACTGAACCTGAATGATTCTATGGAGTTTACTAGCCAATCTGTTGTGTCTTAGTGGTGTAATTGTAATAGTTCTATCATCCAACTCTACCATTTTTTAGCCCCATTTTACGAATAGAAAAGTTAGAACAGATCTAATATCACAATCCACTGTTGTCTTTAAATAATTACAGTGAGCTTGGTGTGACCTTAAGCTCATGTGAGCAGGTGTGTTTGATCAAAATTTATATCTTCACTCAAATTAATAATGCTAGATTGGGAAAAAAACTTTCAATTTATTCTAAACTTCATGACTGGTTGTGACTTTGCAACAATTTTTTTTTTTTTTTTTTAAATTGAAATATATTTACTAATGTATTTTTGAACAATCAGTGAAGGTTTCATTTTACTTTGGATTTTCATGCTCTATTTCTATGAAATTTGAAAAGTGCTATGTTTGTATAAATAGGTGAAGAATAAAGGTGTTCTTGAAGTCATATAACAGTGATGATGCAAAATAAATCTTTGCTACTTGCATCCTAATGGGTATCCAAATTGCTCCTAAATATCCGTCCCTGCTATACAAGCCTTGCTATTTCTCTATCAGTTTGTTTGTCTTGTGATATATTCTAAGGGTTTTCAATAGTTAAAGACAAACTCTTGATAATTTGTAGGTTTCGCCTTATGAAGAGAGTGATGAATATGGTTTTGTTCAAGGGCTTTTCGGTATGATGCTCTGTTCTCTCCTGTTAGGAAAAAATTCTATATAACTGTGAATAAATTTCAGCAAGCACAGCGTAAGCACAACTACACAAAAATATAAAGATTTACGTGGAAACCCTTTCTCTTTGAAGGAAAAAACCACGGGACAAACTCCGAATAATTTCACTGTATTAAATAGAAATTACAACACTTAGAGATACAACTTGAAAAAAAAAATGACTTTGCTTCAACCAATTTCTTTTATTCAGCTCTCCCTTAGCCGAATGACCCTTGCCTCTTGCTTCTTTCTTTTCTTTCTTCCTTCCAACGTGTCTCACAAGTTTAACATCACATATTCATTTATGTGGCTTGACTTTTGTACATCCCTTCGTAAACGTTGCTGGACTTTTGTACATAATTATAGAGGAAAAGATGAACCCAATTCTTCTCTTTTGGACAAGCTACTCTAGCAAACCCATTTCACTTTGCTGACTTCTCAGCACTTGTCCAACAAGCTCATTTAATGAGATAAGACAAAGTGTGGGCTGGAACATGGTGCAGCGCACCCATCTCCTGAGTCGGAGAATCATAATTTTGCCCAATCAGTACGATCTCTTGAGGTCTACTCATATCCTTTCCAGCATAGCCGAGGAGTTGTTATTTTGATGTGATGGTTTAGTTATTTATTCTTTTTCTGTAAAATATTTTTTATTTTCTATTTATGTTCTCTGAAGATTTGTAAAAATGTTCTTAATAAACCTAAAATGTTTCTTTGTTATTTTATTTTTACATTTGTTGGCAACCACTATCAAAATATGACATGTATTAGATATTCACTCCTTAATTACTGTGAAGGGTTGGTTTTTTATAGCTTATCATTGTACATGAATTATCTCTAGTCCATATTTCACCTACTGTCCTTGTGAGAGCATGGTAGAGGGTGAGGTTGTCGGTTCAAAATTCATAGCATGTGTAATTTCAATTGAGGGTGAGGTTGTCGGTTCAAAATTCATAGCATGTGTAATTTCAATTGTCGGACCGTGAGTTATGCTATTTCATCTCAAAACCAATTGGTGGTGAGGAAGGCACATCCAAATCTTTTATAGTATTCGACATCGTGCACCACAAGCCCGTTTTTAGAGCAGTTGTAGGGAGTCGAATTGTAGTCTCCCCAATAATCCCTCCCTCACAATGACACTCTTGCAACTCGAACATGTGACCATGGTTCTGATACCATTTTTCGGACCGTGAGCTGTGCCACTCTACTTCAAACCCAATTAGTGATTAAGAAGACACACTCAAATCTTTTATGCCATTCGACATCGCACTCCATGAACCTATTTTTAGAGCAATTGTAGGGAGTCGAATTGTGGTTCCCCTAACATCCATTAATAAATAAATGAAAATTCATCCTACTGACTGCACCAAATTGTCTTTTGATGACCTGTAGTGAATATACGCGAAATTCCCAGATTTGTGAGATGCAAAAATAGAGAACAAAATATACGCCAAAGAAAACAATCACACAAGACAATATTTATGTGATTCGGCATTTGCCTACATCCCTGGAGTTGTATGATATCACTATTCACAGAGAAAAAAATACAAGATGCGGCAGTGCAATTTTCTCTCTCAACATAACACACCAAAACCCTAATCTCTAAACAACCGTAGCACTTTTATATCGGGCCGGGTCATAATCTATAGCAAACACAACTAGACTCCACAAAGCCCAACAAATCTCCCACCACTTGGAGACTAGTTTATTAATCACCAACATCAGTCGCATACCTCCAAACATAATCCTTTATCCCTGCAACTCATCATTTGGTCCTCAAGCTAGAAGACCAATTGAAGCTACACACAGCTTTAGCTTCTCAATGGTGACACCCTTAGTCAACATATCTGCCAGATTCTTAGATCCATAAATCTTCTCATGTATTAACAATTCATCTTCAATAAGATAATGGATAAAGTGTATCTCATCTGTATATGCTTCGACTTTAAACGAAAAACTGAATTTTTAGCAAGAAAAATTGCACTCTGACTGTCATTGTGTAAAATGCTCATCTCCTACTTCTTACCCAATTCATCCAAGAAGCTATGTAACCAAATCATCTCCTTTGCAACTTTAGTCGCGGCAACATACTTAGCTTTTGTAGATTTGAAGCCTAAGATATAGTTGTACCAACCAGAGTAAATATAAATCAAGTAGTACTCTTTCTGCTGTCAATATCACCTATTAAATCAGAATCTACATAACCTTGCACTTTTAAACTTGCACATGTGAAGCAATGACATGCATCTGATGAACATCTCATAATCCAATTGACTGCCTCCCAATGTTACTTTCTTGGCCTACTCATGTATCTATTCACAAGTCTCACAGTATGTGCAATGCCTTGTCTTGTACACACCATAGCATACATTAGGCTGCCAATAGCTGAGGCATAGGGTAACTTGCTCATATTGTCCCTTTCTTCCTTCATCTTCGGTGAATTTTTTTTACTTAATCTAAAATGACTACCGAAAGGTGTGCTCACTGGTTTAACTTCATTCATGTTAAACCTGCTAAGAACCTTCTTCACATACTCTATTCATGAAAGCTTTAATGTACCATTAGCCTTGCCTCTAGTGATTCTCATACCAAGGTTTTTTTTTTTTTTTTTTTTTTTGATGTAAATGCACTTTTAATCCCTACATTTTGCACTTTTTTCTATTTTGGTCCCTACATTTTATTTTTAACACTTTTAGTCCCTAAACCAATTAACGCATGACATTTAAGTCTTTACCGTCAGCCAACTAACGGGGAAAGCTGATGTGGCTGACGAAGAGAACTAAAAATCATTTAAAAACATTAAAAATCCACCATGGCCAAGTCTGCCTCGCCACGTGGCCTTCCTGCTCAATTTACTTCGCACGTGTCCCTTACGTGACCACCACTACCACGTTAATCTCCCAAATCAGTACTAGAAAACCCAAAATCCCCCAAATCAGTACTAGAAACCCTAACAACAAAAAACATTGCTCACCTTCACCCACACAGCTATTCCTCGAAGCATAAACCAGAATAGAAGCAAGCTGTTCAACAAGTTCCAGCGTGAGGAGGAGAGCACCAATGAGGTGCTACTATAATAAAAAAACCTGTCATAGTTGTGTCATGGACATCAGACAATCCTAGTAGAAGATTCTACGGTTGTCTAAACTACTGGGTAAATTGTTTAAGTGGGCTTTACTACATTAATTAATTTTAGTATTTTGTTTCAATTTGTTGTTGCAATAGTTTATGGGTTTTCATTTTCTGAGCATTATTTGCATTTCAGGTGGGGCGTAAGTGTAGGTTCTTCCAATGGCGTGATGATGAGATATGTGCTCGTGGTAAGGTGCTTATCCCACAGCAAAGGCAGAGGATTATCACACTTGAGGCTGAGGTTGCAAACTGCAAGAAGAGGGAGAAGTTTTTAGTTGTGGCTGTCAACCCGATACCCAGATTTGTGACCATGACCGACATGCTAATATCAAGCTTAAACCTGATATTAACAAGAACCAACTTAACTTTTTCCAAAAACTTTTACAAAAGCTTTCCTCTTTCTTTTCATTCTTGTTTCTTTACCTAAATGATATAACTTTCCACTTGATATTCAGAGCATCTACATTGTACCTCAAAGGATAACACAATCCACCGATTATTCAAATTCTAAATTTCACATAATACATCTCTTAATACTTTAAGGTACACAACTTTAATTAGATCCTAAAATTAACCATACTACAAATCTAAACATCAAGTTTCTAATTTAGGATCCATACATATAAAACTAAAACCAACTCCTTCCAAAACTCGAAGGGGTGAGCTACACAGCTCAGTAAAGGTAAGATATATGAAAATTTAATAAGGATGCATGTAAATCAAATCATTTCATTCCATGAATATTCGAACAGGAGAACATCTTTTCATGCATAGTATTTTATACTATTCATAATAATAGCTTATACGCTCTTCATAGAAAATAATTGTTCTCCTTTTTCTTATCAGGTTAATATTACCAAAACCTTTCGGATTAAACTTTTTCATTTCCTACAAAGTCACCATGTGTATATTCTTCTCATTACAAAATAATCATTTTAACTTAAATCAGATAATCGGCAACTTTGTATTAACTAGAAACATCTTGAATAATAAGAAAACTTTTCTTTATAAACTTCTTCTCATAAAATATTACAACTTTCATGATCATAAAACTTAACGTTTCATAAAAACAGATATCTGATAACTTTTAAACATAAACTTGTACTTTCATCAGAAACTTTATCTTAATAGCACAACAGAACTTCAGAAACTTTTATCTTTAATGAACAGCTTTCTTTTCATTAGAAACTTCTTATTTTCATGAGAGCTTTTAACTTTTCATAATGCATTTAAACAAAATAATTCTCTTATGATTAATAACATAATATAGCTGTTCATATCATATTGACTAGTCCATATCTGATAAGTCTGTAATTATTTGGGAGGTTTCTAGCACCACGGTGCTAGGTATCCAGCATTCCCCACAATGTCAGGTATTCCTGGGATTACATCATAATACATATCTTCCAACCATGGGGGTAGGTTGGCTTCCCCCACAAGTTGGCCGTAACCAACAAGGGGCGGGTACAGCAGAGCCAATCCCACTTAATGGCCAATCATATAACATTTTCCATGGAAAGCTAGTAATTAACCCCTACTGGCAGAGTTCAGATCACCAGAGGACATAACCCGAAAACATTTCATACTTTACATCATACTGAAATTTCTTATTTTGCATAACATTTCATAATAATAGCATTTCCATTCTTTTCTTTAAACTTCATGTTCGTGGAATCAATAATAGCATCAATATGCTTAAATCATATACATAAGTTTTTCAAAAGCTCACGAGCATATCTTTGTCAGAATAATGATTACATGCCATATCTCTAATCAAAAACATTTTAATGCATAATATACTTTAAAATAACCTCATGACTTACCAAATGCTCATATAACTTATCCCTTACATGAAAGCAGAGGAACCGAGAGCCTAAAGTCGAAGGAGCTTAGACTTGGATATTGGTAACACCTAAACCATAAATCAAAGCTTATTACTATCCATAATTTCCTTGTCATAGACTTACACATTCATCTCAAAACCTATTTCTTAGAATCA
Organism: Quercus tomentella; assembly: GCA_028535165.1. Classification (NCBI taxonomy): domain Eukaryota; kingdom Viridiplantae; phylum Streptophyta; class Magnoliopsida; order Fagales; family Fagaceae; genus Quercus; species Quercus tomentella. The sequence continues at coordinate 82,038,568 of JAPQVY010000155.1, forward strand.
AGGAAATCCTAATCCCACCTCAACGAGGTTCCCACAAACAAAAATACATTCATCAACAACAAAGTACAAAATCCTAGAGAAACCAACATTCTTATATTAATCCCATTTCTCTAGAAGAGCTAACTTTATTTCAAAAGGTGCTTTGAGGTTAGGGCAATAATGCATGCATAAATATAAAATCTTTTAAGCATGGTCATGTAACTATATACATTCATATGGTAACATACAACACGTCGGGCAAAACAGCTTCATAAATACAACCGTTGCATGGTTTAGAACCCCTTCCTTTGAGTACTAAACCTCAAAACAAGTTACACAAAAATTAATCTATGATTGAGACATACCAAAAGATAAGCATATTAAATTATAACTCAAAACATTCACCCTAACTTGAGAATTAAATCCACAAAGTTAGGCATATCCCTTACTGTTCACTGTTTTATTCCAGCAGCGTATGCCTCATTTGTAAAATACAAATGGGCTGTTCACGCACATTAAATTGTCATGAAATTTTACAGAACAACTCCCCTGTATGTCCAGTATATACCATAAAAATTTCGGAGTCAAAGCATAAACCCATGATTTATTAAAAATCACGCAAGACAGCATACTCAAATCTGTCCTGACAGAATTTCACACAACTTATAAATTAAACCATTATTTTTATATTAATCCAAATGCTGTGAGACCACTTCCATAACAATCATGTGTGTCTTAGAATTCATAAAAACTACTCCTAGAATCACAATTCACAGAATATGATTTAATACATATTTTTCTTGTTGTAAACATCAAATCTGTCACAGAGACAGCTGCAGTACATATTCTTACAAAATCATCAACAAATAGCAATAGGTCTTAATTTCATTTGGGTATTTTTATACCTATAATTAACATACTAAAATATGTTATTAAATATTCAATAAACCATAACATCATCAAACGTTCAAATCACTAAAACAGAATCATAATTCAGCCCATAAAATCAGGATAGAGGTTAAAGAAGTAGAAATAAACAAATGAAGTTTTGATTACTTACCCCCAACAATTTGAAGCTGAAATTTTAGTGTTAACCCTTTAATTTCTTCTTTAGAGAGGGATATTTTGTTTTGGTGAGAGAGGGAGGGCTGCCATGTAAGAGGGGAGAAGAAAGAAACAAAGAACAAGGAAAAGAGTAGGGAAAGAGGGCTGGACTTTCTGTCTGGTGCAGCCAAGAAAATGAGTTAAGGGGAAGACTTTTGGGGCAGCAAAAAGGGGATAAAAGATGGGGACTTTGGGTGGAATACGTATGGAGCTTAGGAAAAATCTCACCACCCACTTTTCCAATTTTCTTGCATTCACACTCACACCTTTCTACAAAAATAATTTCTTGCATTCACACTCACACTTTTAATATCACTTTGCATATACATATATATATATATATATATATATATATATATATATATATATATCCTTACCTTTATAAAGTTATATCCATCACATTAAAAGAGGATATATGTTCTAATTACTTTGAGAGAGCATAAAAGAAGAATTAGGATGGAGTCTTGTCTTTCTTTCAAAGTGTGGACCCATGGGTTTGGCAAAAGGGACCTAGGAGAGTTCCTAGCACTTTCCTTAAGAGAAAAGAGACAAAAGTGAAGTGAGAATTCAGATTTTGCATGGACCCGTGGGAAATGAGAGCAAGAGAGCTTATGGGATGTCCTAGAGCTTGAGAAAAGTCAAGGAAGAAGTGAGGTGCAACTTGGTGATTGCATGGCCAACAAAGTCTTTGTCTTTGGGTTTGCTAACATGCATGAAACTTTGGCATTATGTGTTGAATTCCCATTGGTTGCATGTAGGTGAAATTTCTACTATACTATCTCATGCATCATGCTTAATTAAAATACCAACTATGTATGTAATAACTCAACCCACTTAATATATTTTTGTACATGCTAAATATATATTTATAATACAAATAGTCATTTCAATTATTTATAATCTTTACAATTCTTATTCAATGACATTATAAAATAATATGTTTATTAAATACTCTTATATTAATTTTTGTAAGTAAGTGGCTTAAAATATTAATAATACTTAACCACTTAAACACATAGTTTAATTATAAAAATTGGGTATGGGTGTTACAGTGGCTATGGCATTATTAGTGGTGATGTGTAGAGTTCTGTGTTTAGTTAGGTAATCTATGTATTGTTGGCAGTGTTAATGTATGTAGGGTTATATGTAGGGTTGGCAATGTTAATGAGATAGGGGTGAGTAAGTTGTTGCAGTGTTTAAGCACCACCTGCTATGTGCAAGCAACAAGTGCTATTGCTGGTGTGTGCTGCTGCTGTTGCTGATCCTGTGTGCTGCTACTGTTGATGCTGCTATTATTATCAATATTGTTAATAGGGCTGGCAGTTTAAATGTATGTAGGGTAGTGATTGTTATGGGAATTATTAGGGCAGTGTTAGTTTACGTTGGGCTAGCAGTGTGTATAATTTTTGTATGAGATGTGTTTAGCCATGGATTACCTCCTGGTAATTTTGTGCTCCTGCCAGTTATTAGCAATGTAACCCACCTCCTTATGAAATGAATACACTTTTTGTGCCCATGTAAATGTAAATTTTGATTTGAATGCATCTACCTATGGATTCCACAATGTGAATGAAATGAATACACCTATTGCAGAAAATAATTGCATTACAAATTCATTAACTGTTGAAAATAACAGACTCAATATTAACCAAAACAAAATCTGTTTTGAATACAAATACATTAACTGCCTCTCATTGATGTGAGTACCAAAAGTACGCCAAGATATATATGTTCAACACCTGCTATCACTGCCATCACTTGCAATAACTGCCTCACTGCCATAACTACCTCACTGTTATCACTGTCAACTATACTATTGTTGTGTATTCCATAACAGGACACAAGATTCAATATTAAACTAAATAACACAAATTGAATAGAAATACATCTTCAACTTATCATTGACTGCTACCCATTGATATGAGTATTAAAGTAGGACAAAGGGTTCATTTTTAAACAAAACAACACCTGCTATCATCACCAGAATTGCACAAAACACACTGGCATTATTCAACTACAAGACTAACAACCACAGTCAACCCAAAACACCAATTGGTACACAATCATCATAATTACATAGTTAAGCCAAAATAGGGCATTGTTCCATAATTAGACCCTATCACCATAAATACACAAAACAATTGACATAAATACACAATACAAGTGACCCTCATCAACAAAAGGAAAAATATACTTCTTGCTCTCTTCATTTCCTTGGACCCTGCACAGATGATTGACTCACAGCATGTCTGATTGCTTCCATGTATCTAGATGCATTCTTAGAAGCCTTCAGAGTCTCTGATGTGACCACCCTTTTTCTTTTTTTCCCTTGAGGTTGGGTTGCTGCTATTGGAGCTGTGATGTGCACCTAACTGGTGTGGTGCATTTGGGGTGCAGCTATGCTGCTGTGTATAAGAGTGGATGAATGTGCCTCTACTTACTTCAAATGGATTGGATTGGGGCATACTAGTCTAATATAGGGCATACTGGTCTGATATGGTGCAAATTGAGTGGCTAACCTTATCCTGAACTAGGATGGAGCACCTGGTTTGAACTGGTATGGTGCATTTGTAGTGGATGGGCTATGCATGCTAAACTGTGGTGGTGCACTTGGACTGAAACTATGCATGCTGGCCTGGTGTGGTGTAAATGGTATGGCTAAGGCTGTCCTGGCCTGTGATGGTGCACTTATGGTTCTGCTAGTCTACAAACAAGAAATTCACAAACATTAATAGTGAGTATTGAATAGCAACTATTTCACCCTAATGTCACTTTACTACCTTATTATATGTGCTGGTTCTATTTGTGGTGCCTGACAGTGAAGAGTTTCATCCAATCTCACCCTTGCAACTTCTCCTATTGTGCCCTAACTTACCACAGGCCTTGCACTGCTTAGAGATGCCAGCTCTCTTACTTGTTGGCTCATTAGGTTTCCTTGCTCTCTTCTTCTTAGGCCTGTCAGGTGGTCTTCTTTTGACAGAGGGCTGAACTGGGGTCACACCACTTGGTCTCCACATATTCTACCCATTGATTGGTGCTATGATTGGCTCGTAGCATGCTCTGTATGTAGATACATGGTAACAGGGGTGAACATACTGCTCAGCATCTTGTTTGTTGAAAAATATGCAGGAGATTGCATGAGCACATGGTATGCCAATTATGATCCACTTCCTATAACTGCAATGTGTTGTGGCCAAGTCAACAGTGAAACTCTGCACACCATTTTTCACTTCAAACTGTGTCTGCCCTGCTCAACAAGCTAACCACCTATTGGCTGCCAACTTTTCCTTGTGCAACCTCTTCATCACCTTGGCACAAATATCTGGCTCTAGCCTCACACCCTTCTCTCTATTCTCTTGGAACCTAGTCATCAAATATAGCCTGATACACTCAAGCTACAATCACATACAAGTACAATGAAACATTAGATACTAATTGCAACAACTGCCAAAAACAATACCAAACAATCACTATAATTAAATGTAGGTGATCATAAATACCCATACCATGCTAATTATGGGCTTAGATCTAAATTTAAGAATCCTACTATTGAAGCTCTCACACATATTGTTAAGTATGGTATCAGTCAAGCCATCCTCACTAAACATGTGTCTGGCCCATTTTGTTATTGAGTGAGCATCCAACCAACTGTGTGCATCAGCATCAATCTTCTTCAGCTCATCCATCACCCTATCAAACTCTTGTTTGTAAGTTGCCTTGGCTGCCCTCCAAAACATATCTCTGATCAAAACACTAGGATGGTTCTTCCTGAAGTTGTTATAGAGGTGTCTGTAGCAAATCTTGTGTTCATACTATGGCCAGTTGTCAATGAATGTTTGCACCAACCCCTGTCACAAACAGTATCACAGGCAAGTATGTGAAGTTAGTGGACCAAAAGTACAATGACTAAATATAGATTAAAACAACCAAATGGAGAATTAACTACACACCTTTTGCTGGTTTGACATAAACACCCATCTCCTATTCTGGCCTATGTTTGCAAGTAACAGGTTGATGAACCAAGTCCAAGAGTCCTTGGTTTCAGCCTCTACCACTGCATATGCAAGTGAGAAATACTCTTCATTAGGATCTCTACATACTGCAGTAATCAATTGCCCCCCCTGACTTGTTTTTCAAATGGCAAGCATCCAACCAGAAACCCCTTCTTGCATCCCTCCAAACATATGTATAGCCTCTCAAAATAAGGCACTCCACACACCAAGTCCATCTCAGCTACTAAATCACCATCATTGAAGGTATGTACCTTCATAAGTATTGTACTGCCAGGACTAGACCTCCTTAATTCCTCACAGTACTCCCACAGCTAGATGTACTGTTGTGTATAAGCCCCATCCACATATTCTCTAGCCTTATCCCTAGCCCTACTTGCTTTTCTTGCACTTATGTTTATGATATACTTCTCATAGACAGCATCTTGGATGTCTCTTAGCTTGATGTTAGGCTGTCTTTTCACCTTCTTCATCAACTTCTTCCCAATGTATGATGAAGTACACCTAGGGTTCTTAAAACTTCTAAAGCATGTATGTTCCAAAGTCAATGTCCTTAGTTGGTAGCTCCTTTCCCTTGGCACCTTTATTAGATAGGTAACAAACTTGTAGTTTTCCTGGCAGACAGCTCTTACCCTTTGCAGGTCATTTTTTACAAATTTGATCCCCTATCGACCATGAACTGCATATTCTGTTATACCTTCCTTGAATTGCTTGGGTGTTGTATACAACATATCTTTTTCAAAAGAAATATGCTCTGCCTTAGCCACTGGCTTAAACACAAAGAACTTCTTCACTTCCTCATTTTTGTCCCTTACCATTTCCCACATGTGTACTTCTATCATCCTAAGCATCATCATCACTGTCATACCCAAGCTCATCATCAAATGATGATTCCACCAGACTGTGCAATTCCTCACTCTCATAATTAGAGTTCATTACACCAGCATCCATTTGGCCTAGTTCAACAACATCATCATCATCCTTACCATCCCAACTGTCACTACTATCTTCAACAAAGTCCTTAACACCATGGTTCAACTTTGCCTCATCATCTAGCCCACTTCCCCCACCACCACTTCCCCCCTATCATTGCCATCACTTATAATAAAGACCTAAGGTGAGTGCTCAATAATAGGTTCTTTACCTTTCCTTGAACCCACATAGGAAGCAGCAACCTCAATGGGAACATTAGCATTAAAAGATTGATCATTAGCATCCACCTAAATTGGCTCATTCTCATTGTTAAAAGTTTGATCATTAGCATACATGTCATCACTATCATTAAAACTGTAAAATTCACCCCCATCATGATCATCATCATCACTGCCATCACTATAATCACTATAATAAACCATAGGGCCTTGCTCCATTGCCAATGGCTGCACACCCTCACTAACATCCTCTCCTTCATCAACTAGTATAGGATCATCTATTGGGTGCTCCACATACACATGAATCTCTTCATGACCCTTCACTAATTATGTCATGTACATGGCATCATCATCATCAATAACCAAATGGAAGTTTGTCCTTTCTTGGTCCATACCAGGCATTGTATACCACAACCTACTAACAGATGTGTACCCAAAGTCTCTACATATACCCTCTATCTCAACCTTGGACCACTTATCAGGGTCACAATCATCAACTACATCTACTTCACCTCCCACATATGTTTTAGGGTTCTCAATAAAATAGCCACCATGATGCACAGATATACTGAATATGTCATCCATTTTGCATGCCAAAACAACCTCAAAACCAATTAAACAATGCTAGTTAAAGAAAAAGAACAAAACAACTCTTATTTAAGAAAACACTGCTCATTTACCAACACAGCACTAAATGAAGTAGTTCACTTTGCATGCAACATACACCCTCAATACCAATTAAATAATGCAAGTTATATTTCAATGCGACATACCCTCAATACCAATTAGACAATGCAAGAACAATACAACACTCATTTACCAACACAGCACCTAATAAAATATTTCATTATGCATGCACACAACACAACACTCAATAATTTACCAACACAACACTAATCAAATTTCATTCTGCATGCACATAACACAACACTCAATAAAGTATTTACCAACACAATACTAATCAAATAATTTTTCACAACACAACATTGACTTCGATAGTTCTGTCGTACTAAAATAGACATGCATAGTTATCAAATTACCCAAAAAACCCTCATACAATACTATTAGGCTTACTTAACTCTCTTCAACAGGGGCACATAGGGAACACATGGACCACAATCAAAAGTAACATACAAATGCATACAAAAAGCAAACAAAAACATTGTGGCCCCTACTACCAGAACCAACCAACAAGCATATTGGAAAGTTATAAATAAGGACATAGACAGAGAGAGCAAATACCTTTTCACATATAGAGAGAGAGAGAGAGAGAGAGAGAGAGAGAGAGAGAGAGAAAACTTCCTTCAAGTGGCAAAGATGGATTTTGATGGTGATGGTGGCTTCAAGTGATAGAGCTAGTTGATGATGGTGGTTTCAAGTGACAGAGCTGGTTGATGATGGTTGAAAATGGTGGTTTCAAATGACAGAGCTGGATGATGGTGGTTTCAGAGAGAGGCTGATGGTGATTCTAGGGATTCATGGCTGATTTGGGGATTTTCAGTGTATACGCGCCATGTTCAGTGGGTGGTTGTCGTGAGGGACACGTGTGAAGTAAGTTGGACAGGAAGGCCACGTGGCAAGGCAGACTTGGCCACGGTGGATTTTTAATGTTTTTAAATGATTTTTAGTTCTCTCCATCAGCTTTCCCTGTTAGTTGGCTAATGCTAAGGACTTAAATGTCACGCGTTAATTGGTTTAGGGACTAAAAGTGGTAAAACTAAAATGTAGGGACCAAAATAGAAAAATGTGCAAAATGTAGGGACTAAAATGTACGTCTTTTTTTTTTTTTTTTTTTTTTTTTGTAACTCCCAAATCCTTCATTACAAATTGTTTTGACAACTGCTTCTTCAAATCATTAATCTTTTCAGTGCTGGACTCTACAATTAGCATATCATCCACATATAGTAGAAAAATGATACAGGAGTTGTCAAAGAACTTAACATAGCAACAATGATCAACTTCAAATCTCTTAAACCCAGTTCTACACACAAAACTATCAAATTTCTTGTACCATTGCCTTGGAGCTTGTTTTAAGCCATATAAGCTCTTTCTCAATTTGCAAACTAGATTTTCCTGTCCCTAAGCAGTGAACCCCTATGGCTAAAAGGAATGCCATCTTCACATCTAACTGCTCAAGATGTAGATTCTTTGCAGCCACCATTCCCAGTACCAATCTAATTGTTGACATCTTCACAACTGGAGAAAAAATTTCTAAGTAGTTAATGCCTAAACATTTGACAACTAATCTAACACGAAATTCTCAAATCTGTGAAATGCAAAACTAGAGAAAAAAAATATGAGCCAAAGAAAACAATCACACAAAATAATATTTACGTGGTTTAGCAATTTGCCTAAATCTACGGAGTTGTAGTGATTTCACTATTCACGGGGAAAAAAATACAATATGCGGTAGTACAGTTCCCTCAACACAATACACCAAAACCCTAATCTCCAAACAACCATAGCACCTTTACCACATGCTCTCATGCACCAGCACCTTCCACTCTACCACATCTTCCCTAATGACATTAGTATTATGTCTTCCCGTGACATTAGCATATTGACATCAGCATATGCTAACTTCCGTGCTGACTTTAACTGTCGTTGTTGACCATTGATTGCCATCGTTGACTTTAACCAAAGTCAAAAATTTTCAATAGTGCCTATCTTGCTCAGTTTTTCACATAAATTTCGATTTTGGATTTTGTTTCTCCGTTTAATGTCTCTAAATCCCTCTTTGTGGTCATTTTCTTCATTATGGCTCAACAAAATGAGTGAGACATTATACTTCCTATTACCATCATTTTGGATGGTCCTACTAGCTATCATGCATGGTCTCAAAATATGACAGTCTTTCTCAAGGGTCGCAAACTATGGAAGTATGTAACTAGTACGATTCCTAAGCCTATGCCAACGCCTTAGTCCAAGACTCTAGATGTCGTCAATGCCTTAAAGTCTATAGCTGTAATATAGGATGATTATAAAACATGCCTAGAAGAATGAGAGAGTATTCAAAGTAAAATCTTGTCTTGGTTAATCAATACCTCTATGCATTCCATCCATAGTCTTCTTCCTCATCTTGGTACTACTCAGGTTACTTGGATATTTCTATCCAATCGCTACAATTGCACTAATGATTCAAACCTAGAGTTTCATATTGAATCAAATCTTTATTAGATGCACTAAGAGATAGGCCAATCTATTTTTGATTATTATTCTCATAATTCTTCTATGTGGGAACAACTCTCTACTACAGATCCTCCTCTAAAGTATCTTGAAGACATTGAGCTCTTTGCCAAATATTAGGACCACCGTCAATTTATGCATTTCATGATAGGTTTACATTAGGATTTTGAGCTTACTAGGGCTTTCTTGATTAGCTAGTCTCCTACTCCTTCTTATGATGCTACAGTCAAAAAGCTCATGTCTGAGAACAACCGTATCACATGTCATCATCTAACCATGTATTGGTTACATGCTCTCCTCCTTCATAGCCTCCCATTGTTGTATTCGCTGCTCCTCCACAGATAAACTCTAGGCATCCCATCTCTCAATCTTCCAAAGGTGCCCGTTGTGTGTTATGTCATGCCAAATGCCAAGATATCTCTATTTGCCACAAACTGTAAAAATTCATACAGGAGTAGAACAAAGGTCCTCTTCCTAAAGCAATTGTTGTGTGTCCCTCAGATTCATCAGTTTCTACAGGTTTGTCTTCGACTTCCTCATTTACCGAAACTAATATTGTGGATGTAGTTCAATAGGTTTTTTCTCGAACTTCCACTGCCCTTTCTGTCACCTCAGTTAACCATTCTTGGCTTTTTGACACTGCATATATGATGTAACAACATGACCTTAAATGCATCACAATTCTCTAAGGAAGTGCTTTTGGAAAATTATAACTCTTTTTGGACTAAATAAGCTTCTTTTATTTTTTTATTTTTTTTTATTTTTTAAATAAAGACCATGGAAACCTTAGGGCACGCGTATGTACACGCGTATGCGCACGCATGCTCAAGCTCTGTGTGCACATACTTCATGCATGCGTACGCATACATGGGCACGCGTACGCATGTTAGGGTTCCAGAAACTAGAAAGGAAAGGTATTCTACATTAAAAACTTGGTTTGGAATGAATCCCACATCGTCTAGGAGTCACCCCAAACCCCTATTTTCAACTATATAAAGCCTGAAATGGTAGACTTTCATAGGAGGACGAACTTTGAAGGAAAACACACAAGATTCACTAGAAAATAGTGAATCAAACAAGAAGTATTTCACAAAACACCATCAAGTCAATATTATTCTTATTGAGACCTTTTTTGGTCTTGATCTTCAAGTTTCAAAGGTTTACTAACTAATTTTGGTTTGGTTGTGACTAGATTGACTAAAGGGAATCAAAATCAAGCTAAGGACCCTTTGTTTGGAGGTAAAGGTTCTAAGCTTTGTCTTTGTTTTCCTCTTGTTTTAATTCTTGTTTTATATGTTTCGTTTGCTTTATATATGCTTTGACATGCCTGTTTAGTTTAGGTTTATTTTGCTTTTCTGTATTAAGCATGTTAGGCTATTAGATTTTAGCTTCTGCTTGTCTAGTGATCTTGTTTTATGGGCTAGGGTTTAAGGCGTGTATGTGTGCACATGCTTACTGCATGCATACACATACTTAAAGTATGCGTATGCATACAACTGGGTTGCACACGCAGGCCCTATGTATGTGCATGCATACTTATGCCCAGAAACCCTAATCCGAGCCTTTTTGCTTTTGTTTCCTTGTTTTATTTTATACAATATGCCTTTGTCTAAGTTTTTTTTCTTATCTTTAAGCCTCTGCTTCTCTGTTTTGGTTTGCTTTATTTGTTTACCTTTTTTTATGCTAGTTAGGGTTTTAATCTATTGATTACCATGAACATGCATTGATGCATAGGTGATGTGAGGTAAATGAGGTAAGTCATGCATTCACATGGACATGCATTGCTTTTGAATATGATCTTGCCTTGGTGATGAACATGAACATGTTGGTTTGAATACCATCTCTTTGATGTTTAGGTGAAGTAACATGCTTGTTTGATTCTACCATGCTATGTTTCTGGGATGATTATGTCATGTTTGTGTGTCTTAGATGCATGCTAGGGTGTGTGTGAGTTTGAATAACGATTTTGAGTTTACCTTTAATGGGATTAAGATATGGAACACAATGAGTGGAAGCCGACCCATGGGTCAGGTGGGGTTGGGTGTCTGGAGTTTAGGTATGGGGATGGGAAAGGGTTAGGCACCCAACCCCATACCTAAACTTCAGACACGTGCTCTGGTAGTAGATCAGTCCTTCCACAAAGGGCGCTAATATATGGTTTCTAGACTTAATCAAGGTGGCGACTCCATTTTTCTCCCCCATGGTCCACCCTAGGCCAAGCCGTACCCCTACCGTTGTGGGCGCTTGGTCCCACAACGGACCATAAGGTGGACGTATGTTTAAGTATGTTAATATGAAATACTAGATAAAAATAATGCATATCAATTGGTTAAATAGTTAAAAGGGGAAAAACCCCATATCCCATAAGATAAATAAAATGAATGAAATGGGGAAATATTTATGGAGGCCCAAAATATTATATGGGTGATATTTGAGTATTTTTTGGTAAATGAATATTGTGGGGCCTAAGAGTCTGATAAGCCCGACCCACTTCATACTGAGGCCCAAGGCCCGAGCCGAGGAGGGATGTTGCCAAGGACCTACAAATGAAATCCTAAGTGACCGGTAGGCACTGCCGAGGACGATTATGTCCTCGGCACTCCAGACTCCAGATGGGAAAGACTCGACGCCGGCAGAGGTAGCCCCCTTTTTGAATGCCCCCAGAAAAAAGGATGAGTACGATGGAAAACGCATGGAGATACAGTGCATGAGCAGATTCCAGGAGAAGTTGTCACCTCCATATTGAATGTGCCCAACTAACATTCTGGCCGCATTAATGAGGAAAGGACCCTTGAACAGTGCGGCGTTGGTCGCCGCGACTAATAGGAAGTTGGGGAAGGTGGCTGATGGGACGAGTACTCGAGTGATGATCTGCATGGTCAACAGATGGAGGGTCAAGATCAATTGGGAGGGGCTATATAATGCAAGAAATCCTCCATGAAGGGGGGAGGGAGAAAAAGAAGGAGGGCCAAGAACAGTACGCATTGTCTCCAGAACCATTGTAACCTAACCTGAAGGAGATAAGAAGAACATCAAGCTTTTGGGATGAACGGCCCAAGGAGGGAGTTTTCAGCTTTGGCTTGCATGCCCGTAACACAACCCACTCATGACCGTGTCTAGTCGTTGTCATCCTCACTAAAACCTAGTTCTTGAACCCACTCTCTACAAATTTATTGTATTGAGCTAGCTGGGCTCGAACCCGCTTCTCTCCCGAAAAAAGTGCACGGACCCAGTCCCTACAATTGGCGTCGTCTGTGGGAAGAGCTTGTGTGCTAGTGAAGATGATAACCAGGCATGGTAGGATCAGGCCCTCATCAAACAGGCTCCAGGCAGCCTGAACCAGCCAAATCCCAACAACAAGGTAACTTTCTTAACCCCGAACGCGATCGAAACGAGGAGAATGGAAAGTTTCGAGAGGGAAGTGTGAACACCACCCAAACCAGCAAGAGCCATTCTCGTGTGGGCAACCACTTGCTTCAGGGACAAAACGACAACCGGGCCACGCGACCGGAAGAAGTTAAGAGTCACGTATCCTAGAGACATAACGATAGACAAGCCATGCAGCGAGAGATCGACGACTTGAAGAAAAAGTTGCACCATGCACAACGAAGGCAATCCCATTCCCGGCATGACATGCCCTCCGATGACGAAGGTGATGACGATTATAGGCAGAGATCGAGGACTCCCCCGAGTGAGACCTTCTCTCACGAAGAAGAGTATTTCCGGAGACGCGAACGAAAAAGCCCATCTCCTAGGGGCTTGGGAAACGATGCCATGAGCAGGGCATTGGACCAACTCTCCAAGTCACCTTTCACACACCGCATAGAAAGGGCTACACTGCCTCGACGGTTCCAGTAGCCAACCTTCACCCTTTATAACGGCAAAACAGACCCAGTGGAGCACGTGATGGAGAAACTCTAAAGGCCTACTCGGACCGTTATTGGGAGATGTTTAATGAACTGGAAGGCAAGTTCGCCGAAGTCGCCATCAGCACCTTCAAAAGTAGCCTCCCAGCTGAGCACGGCTTGAGGAAGTCCTTGACAGGCAAACCTGCCACCAATGTGCACCAGTTGATGGACCGGATTGACAAATATAAACGAGTAGAGGAAGACCAGTTGCAGGGTAGAGGAAAGGAGAAGGTTATCCCCCAAGAGAGGAGGGATCCCAGGTCGGACCGATACAACAACAACCGCCCGAGAAGAGATTTCATGGGGCAGTCCGGCGCAACACACACACAAACTGTTAGCGCTGTATTCCGAGAACCAGTACATCGGGTGTTGGAGAAAATCAAGAACGAGCCATACTTTAGATGGCTGAATAAGATGGCTGGAGAGTCCACGAGGCGCAATCAGAACTTTTATTGCCAATACCACCAGGACCACGGGTATACCATAGAGGACTGTAGGAACCTTTGGAACCACCTGGAACAGCTCGTCCGAGAAGGAAGGCTTAAGCACCTGCTGCATCATTCCAGTGGTCATCGAGGTCAAACTCATCAGGAACTCCGGGGAGACACTGCCCTAATGCCACCCATAGGGATGATCAATGTGATCCTGGCCGCGCTAGGAAGAACAGGCGCGCGCCCTTCTCGAGTGTTATCCGTAGCCCAGCTGCTTGCCGGGGAGTCCCTGGCAGAGCCGAAGAGGGCCAGAAGGAATTCTCACCTGGCTTTGAGCTTTTTAGAAGAGGATATGGATGGTACCATCTAGCCCTATGACGACGCGCTGGTGATCACTCTCAGAATCAGGGGCTACGATGTGAAGAGAGTGATGGTAGATGGTGGCAGCGCCGCCGAGGTCATGTACCCCGATCCCTACAAGGGGCTGGGGCTGAAATCAAAGGATCTGATGCCCTATAGCTCCCCTTTGATGACCTTCGATGGGAAACTCGTTGTCCCAAAGGGAATGATTAGGCTACCCATCCAGACCGGCCCAGAGACGGTGGAAGTAAACTTCATCGTGGTGGACACCTACTCCCCCTATACGGCCATCGTCGGCAGACCCTGGCTCCATACATTGAGAGCTGTCGCCTCCTCCTTGCACCAGAAGTTGAAATTCCCGTCGGGGGACCAAGTCTGCGAAATCCGTGGGAGCCAGTTCATGGCGAGGCATTGTGTGGTGGCTGCTGTCTCCCATCGTCTCGATGCGGAATCCTCGACCCCTACTGAAAGGAGATTATAGCAATCAAAGGCCCCGACTTCGCCCCCTGACATGGCCGCCGACAATGTGAGATGCAAAGACTTGGAAGAGATGGTTATAGGCGGCGATTCGGAGAAATTATTTCGGGTAGGGGCTCAGTTGCCCCTTCAGGAGAAGGAGGAATTGATTGAGTTTCTCGAAAGAAACATCGACGTGTTTGCCTGGGATGCCTGCGATGCCCCCGGGATCGATCCAGCCTTCATCTGTCACCATCTCAATGTCAACCCGTCCACCATTCCCAAGAAGCAGCCACCCCGTCGCCCGTCGAGGGAGCACGCAGATGCAATTAGAGACGAGGTGACAAAGCTTAAGCGTGTAGGGGCTATCAAAGAAGTTTTTTACCCCGAGTGGTTGGCCAATACCGTGGTGGTCAAGAAGAAAAATGGGAAGTGGCGAGTTTGTGTGGACTTCACAGACCTAAATAAGGCATGCCCTAAGGACCCATTCCCAATGCCTCGGATAGACCAGCTGGTGGATGCGACGATAGGCCATCCTCGGATGAGCTTCTTAGATGCCTTTCAAGGCTATCACCAAATACCACTAGCACTGGAGGATTAAGAGAAGACGGCTTTCGTGACACCTACTAGGAACTACCATTACAAGGTAATGCCGTTCGATCTGAAGAACGCGGGATCCACTTACCAACGGATGATGACGAGAATGTTCGAGCCATAATTGGGCAAGAACATCGAAATCTATGTCGATGACATGGTGGTGAAGAGCAAAACGGTGTCCGGACATTTAAGAGACCTTGACGGCACCTTTGGCGTCTTAAGGAGGCATAAGTTGCGCCTAAATGCTTCCAAATGCTCATTTTGCGTGGGGTCAGGCAAATTTTTGGGCTACATGGTTACTCATAGGGGAATTGAGGTTAACCCTGACCAAATCAAAGCTATAAACGACCTGAAACCCCCACGAAACGCCAAAGAGGTCCAAAAGCTCACAGGGATGATCACGGCCCTCAACCGATTCATTTCCAAGTCGGCGGACAGATGTAGACCGTTCTATCTCTTGATTAACAAGTGGAAGGGGTTTGAGTGGTCCGAGGACTGTGTTGTGGCCTTCCAACAGCTCAAGGAGTACCTATCCCGGCCACCTGTCATGTCCAGCCCCGAGGCCAATGAGGTCCTGTACGCATATATTGTTGTGGCCCCCCATGCTGTGAGCTTGGTGCTAATACGGGATGACAATGGTATCCAAAAGTCGGTCTATTACGTGAGTAAGTCACTGCATGAGGCTGAGGTCAGATACCTACCCTTGGAGAAGGCAATACTGGCTGTAGTCCACGCCACGCGGAAGCTCCCCCATTACTTCCAAGCCCATACGGTGGTTGTCCTAACCCAACTACCCTTGAAATCCGTACTTCGGTCCGCGGATTACACTGGAAGAATCGCTATATGGAACACGATTCTGGGGGCTTTCGACATCAAACACATGCCCCGAACCTCTATAAAGGGCCAAGTCCTGGCTGACTTAATGGCCGAGTTTGCCGAACCAACAGTGGAAGTAGTAACAGAGGAGCAGAACATTGAGGGAAAATCGGTTGGAGTAATCTCTACACCAGGACCCCCACGTTGGAAGGTGTACGTTGATGGCGCAGCAAATCAAAGAGGATCCGGAGTGGGGCTAGTCCTAATATCTCCCAAACAAACCGTCATAGAGAAGTCCCTCAGACTTAGGTTCCCAGCCACAAATAACGAAGCCGAGTACGAGGCCCTGCTTCAAGGAATCGCCATGGTACAGAAAATGGGAGGAAAAGCCGTGGAGATGATCTCGGACTCAAGACTGGTAGTGGGACAGTTAAAGGGGGAATTAGAGGCTAGAGATGCAAGGATGCAAGAGTACCTAAGTCGGGTAAAACGCCTGCAGTCGGGCTTCGATTTCTTCAGCCTATCGCACGTCTCTAGAAGTGGAAACACTCACGCGGACTCACTGGCCACGCTTGCCACATCCTCGGCAGGGGATCTGCCTCGGATTATCCTTGTCGAGCATCTGGATAGGACGAATGAAGGAGCGAAAGGCATGATCCCTGCTCACGAAGTTAGGGCGAGCCCCAACTGGATGGACCCCATAGTGAGGTACCTCAAAGATAACGTCTTGCCCGAGGGAAGGTTGGAGGCGGAAAAAATACGAAGGAAGGCTCCTCGGTTCTGGCTGTCCGAGGCCCACAAACTATACAAACGCTCATACTCCGGACCATACTTACTATGTGTCCACCTTGAGGCATCAAAGCTACTGCTCGAGGAGCTGCACGAAGGGATCTGCGGGAGTCATACAGGGGGAAGATCCCTATCCCACCGGGCCATTACCTAGGGATATTGGTGGCCAGGGATGCAGGGGGAAGCCCTGGAGTACGTCAAGAAGTGTGACCAGTGCCAGAGGTTCGTCCCAAATATTCATCAGCCGGGAGGGATCCTCAACCCTCTATCCAACCCATGGTCGTTCGCCCAGTGGGGCCTAGACATCGTGGGGCCTTTCCCGAAGGCGGTGGGAAATAAGAGGAACCTATTAGTCGGCACGGATTACTTCACCAAGTGGGTCGAAGTCGAGCCCCTAGCCAACATCAGGGACGTGGATGCTAAGAAATTCATCTGGAGAAACATCATCACACGATTAGGGGTCCCTCGCACCCTCGTTTCAGATAATGGACTCCAGTTTGATAGTAAGGCCTTCCGAAAATATTGTTGCGAGTTGGGGATCATTAACAGATACTCCACTCCAGCTTATCCTCAAGGGAACGGTCAAGCCGAGGCCGTGAACAAGGTCATAGTTAATGGGCTTAAGAGGAGACTGGACAACGCTAAGGGAAGGTGGGTAGAAGAACTGCCGCATGTCTTATGGACTTATCGGACTACTCCACAACGGTCCACAGGGGAGACACCTTTTGCCCTGACCTATGGGGCCGAGGCCGTTATCCACCTAGAGGCAAACTTCCCAACACTGAGGACGGATTCCTTTACCCCGGATAGAAACGATGAACTACTGGGGAAGAACCTAGACCTGATCGACGAACGAAGAGAAAAGGCAATGATCCACTTAGCCTATTACCACCAAAAGCTCAAACAGGGTTATGATGCCAACGTGAAGCTTAAGCCGCTAGCACCAGGAGACTTAGTACTGAGGAAAGTTGTGGGTGCTGCGAAGAACCCATCCTGGGGAAAGCTGGGACCCAATTGGGAAGGGCCATATCAAATTACTTCAGTCGCGGGAATAGGAGCTTTCTACCTAGAAGACTTAGATGAAAGGGCTGTACCTCGTCCGTGGAATGTAAATAACCTGAGAAGGTACTATTATTAATAAAAATGTTTTCTCCAATTCAAATTTTAAGTCTATTCCAATTGTGTGTCTCGCATACTGGCAACAATCTAAAGTGCTAGACAGAACCAAAGTCTTGCATGATCCTCGGACTCAAACCTATGGGGAAACTAGACACTCCAAGAAAATCTAAAGTGCTAGACAGAACCAAGGTCTTGCATGGTCCTCAGACTCAAACCTATGGGGAAACTAGACACTCCAAGAAAATCTAAAGTGCTAGACAGAACCAAGGTCTTGCATGATCCTCGGACTCAAACCTATGAGGAAACTAGACACTCCAAGAAAATCTAAAGTGCTAGACAGAACCAAGGTCATGCATGGTCCTCGGACTCAAACCTATGGGGAAACTAGACACTCCCAGAAAATCTAAGCACTAGACATGGCCTAAGAACATGCTCGGCACCTCGGACTATGCACTTAGCCCCCTAGAAAGGTGTGTAAACACAAACTCAACGTCCCACGGGCGTGAGTAAGTTAGAATTCTGGACTTTACTTCCAAATACATCATATGCACAACCATTCATACGCATTAAGATAACTAATTCAAAAACTATGAGATTCGCAGCAATAGTAATATCAGCAAAGGCAACAAACGTATAATTTAAAGGAAAAAGGAAGAAAGGAATTTCATATATATGGTCAAAAAGTCTGATTACAAGCAAGTCCCAAGGTCCTCAAAACAAAAGGGAAACTAATTAACAACTAAGCTAAAAACAAATACAAAAGTTGGTCGGGGCCCCTACTTCTTCAACTTTGTCTTGGCCACTTCTTGGGGAGGCTGTGCAAGATTAGCCTCGAGGCCCTGGGAGACATCCCCTTCCTGGGGAGGCTGAGCAGGATCAGCTTCAAGGCCTTTGGGGACATCGGCAAGGGGAATGACCTGAAGGGGCTGAACTAAGAGGGCCGGCTCCTCGGCATCAGAAACTTGAGCGCTAATTATGGACTTGGTAGCTTCCTGGGGCACTTCAGGATTCAGACCTCCAGGTGTTTCTGTCGCCCCAGGAAGCTCTACCCCCTTAGTAGGCTCGTCAGGAATGGGGACGAATTAAGCAGCCTCTGACTGAGCAGCCTCGGCCTCCTGTGGAGCGCTCACAGCCTCGGAGCTGGTAGAGGCAGTCTCGCGGATGGCTGGAGGATAGTACACCTTCTCCGCCTTCCACAGATCAGACGAAGCCCCCACCCCAGCTTGTTTGAGGGCTTCATTCCAAACCTGGGAGCAGTAGAGCCGGCATACACCAGGGACTTGAGCTTTAAGGACGGCCTGGGTATCGGCCACCCCCTCATTGTAGGCCTCCTCCTCAGCTTTGTCCTTAGCGGTCTCGGCCTCCATCCTAGCAAACTCAGCCTCTGTCTTGGCCCTCACAGCTTCGTCCCTGGCCCATTCCATGACGCCCTTAGCGCTCTCTGCCTCAGACAGTTTCTTCTTTAAATCGTCGATCTGCTCCTTGACGATCTCCAATTGATCCTCGACAGCGCACAGGGGCCTCCTCTGGTCCTCAGCCTGTTTTTGGGCGCCGGCCAGGCCCGCTTCAGCACTGTCCCTAGCCTTGGTCATCTCCTTTAAATCCTCTCTTGCCTTCGCGAGGTCGGCCTCGGAGTTTTTAAGGGTCCGCGCAGCCTCTATACGCTTGTCGCGCTCAAGTTCCACGGACTTGCTCTTCCCCTTTGCCTCGTCCTCCAGCCTATAGGTGGCCTGGACGGCCTGCCAATTGGAACAAACACTATGAGTGGGAAATTCAGTAGCAGAAGTCGACGAGATCGCAAGGAGTAGAAACCTTACCATGCCCAGGTACCTCTTTATGCTAAGAAAGACCTCTTGCATCCTCATATTCTCCAACTCTTTCATATCAGCAGGAAGTAACAGAGTCCTCCCCAAAGCGTCGGCCACATAGGCGCCCTCGCCATCGCGGAAGCTCCTCAGGGATGCATCTTCCATCAATGGCTCCCCATGGAGCATTGGGGCAGGAAGCCAAGCGTGGGGCTCGAATTAGGTGCTGACCTCTTTCTCTTTGCTTTGAGGCCCGATCCTTAATTGCTTTAAGGCTCGCGGGGCTTCACCCTCCTCTCGAGAGGGGCGAGACTCCCCCCCCCCCCCCCCCGTCCATTGGCCCCTTACCCTTAGAATCCCTCTTCCTCTTTAAGTCAGCGGGATCAGGCCGAGGAGGCAGAGTTGATTTGGGAAGGGCGGGAAGTTTGGATTGGGGAGAGGATGGCTGTACTCGAGAAGGGGAAGACCTGGTCCGAGCACGCTGAGGCTGTGGAGGAGGAGGAGGGTCGGATGGCGACTTCCCTGACGTATCCTTCCCCGGCTGACCCTCAATCAGGTCGTATAAGTTTGCTTGGGGCATCTTCTTAAAACCCATCTCTGCCGTAGCCGATGTCTCCGTTGACAAAAGATCCGCCTCGGTCAAATCTGGGTCGCCCAAGTCACCGGAAGGATCCTCGGACGGACTAGCTTGCTCAAATACCTCGAATCCTTCCTCGGAAAAACCCAAGTCGCCCTTGGCCTCCGCTACTTGGTGGGACGAAGAAGCGCCCTCCAAAGGGATGCCCTCTAGGACAGGAGACCCTTCAGAGATCAAAAACCCCCCCTCGACTACGGTGATTTTCTGAAGCCGAGGATCGTTAGCTCTAATCACGTGCTTTGGGGCGGCAAATGACTTCTTGATAGGATCGTACCCTAAGATTTTGTGAGCGGCTCTAACTTGGTTGTCCTCTTCGTTTACAAAAACCGCCGCCTTGAGGATGGTGCCCAAATCCGCCTGGTTGGTCAAATGAAAGTGCCGTTGTATAGTACACCTTCTCCGCCTTCCACAGATCAGACGAAGCCCCCACCCCAGCTTGTTTGAGGGCTTCATTCCAAACCTGGGAGCAGTAGAGCCGGCATACACCAGGGACTTGAGCTTTAAGGACGGCCTGGGTATCGGCCACCCCCTCATTGTAGGCCTCCTCCTCAGCTTTGTCCTTAGCGGTCTCGGCCTCCATCCTGGCAAACTCAGCCTCTGTCTTGGCCCTCACAGCTTCGTCCTTGGCCCATTTCACGACGCCCTTAGCGCTCTCTGCCTCAGACAGTTTCTTCTTTAAATCGTCGATCTGCTCCTTGACGATCTCCAATTGATCCTCGACAGCGCGCAGGGGCCTCCTCTGGTCCTCAGCCTGTTTTTGGGCGCCGGCCAGGCCCGCTTCAGCACTGTCCCTAGCCTTGGTCATCTCCTTTAAATCCTCCCTTGCCTTCGCGAGGTCGGCCTCGGAGTTTTTAAGGGTCCGCGCAGCCTCTATACGCTTGTCGCGCTTAAGTTCCGCGGACTTGCTCTGCCCCTTTGCCTCGTCCTCCAGCCTATAGGTGGCCTGGACGGCCTGCCAATTGGAACAAACACTATGAGTGGGAAATTCAGTAGCAGAAGTCGACGGGATCGCAAGGAGTAGAAACCTTACCATGCCAGGTACCTCTTTATGCTAAGAAAGACCTCTTGCATCCTCATATTCTCCAACTCTTTCATATCAGCAGGAAGTAACAGAGTCCTCCCCAAAGCGTCGGCCACATAGGCGCCCTCGCCATCGCGGAAGCTCCTCAGGGATACATCTTCCATCAATGGCTCCCCGTGGAGCATTGGGGCAGGAAGCCAAGCGTGGGGCTCGAATTGGGTGCTGACCTCTTTCTCTTTGCTTTGAGGCCCGATCCTTAATTGCTTTAAGGCTTGCGGGGCTTCACCCTCCTCTCGAGAGGGGCGAGACTTCCCCCCCCCCCCCACCCCGTCCATTGGCCCCTTACCCTTAGAATCCCTCTTCCTCTTTAAGTCGGCGGGATCAGGCCGAGGAGGCAGAGTTGATTTGGGAAGGGCGGGAAGTTTGGATTGGGGAGAGGATGGCTGTGCTCGAGAAGGGGAAGACCTGGTCCGAGCACGCTGAGGCTGTGGAGGAGGAGGAGGGTCGGATGGCGACTTCCCTGACGTATCCTTCCCCAGCTGACCCTCAATCAGGTCGTATAAGTTTGCTTGGGGCATCTTCTTAAAACCCATCTCTGCCGTAGCCGATGTCTCCGTTGACAAAAGATCCGCCTCGGTCAAATCTGGGTCGCCCAAGTCACCGGAAGGATCCTCGGACGGACTAGCTTGCTCAAATACCTCGAATCCTTCCTCGGAAAAACCCAAGTCGCCCTTGGCCTCCGCTACTTGGTGGGACGAAGAAGCGCCCTCCAAAGGGATGCCCTCTGGGACAGGAGACCCTTCAGAGATCAAAAACCCCCCCTCGATTACGGTGATTTTCTGAAGCCGAGGATCGTTAGCTCTAATCACGTGCTTTGGGGCGGCAAATGACTTCTTGATAGGATCGTACCCTAAGATTTTGTGAGCGGCTCTAACTTGGTTGTCCTCTTCGTTTACAAAAACCGCCGCCTTGAGGATGGTGCCCAAATCCGCCTGGTTGGTCAAATGAAAGTGCCATTGAAAGACGTGTGGATCTGCAAAAGGAAAATAGGCTCATAGCTAGTAACCGAACCATACAAGTTAGAAATGGCACAAAAGATTAGCTCCCTCCTACTCTCTACACCCCACCTAGTTCTCCCTCCACAGTTGGACACGGAAGGCCGTCGTGTCATTCCCCGGACACGATAAGAAAGTCCTTGTTTAATCCTTTATTGGACTCGGGGAGGCACTGGATTAGCCAGACCCTATCGTCTCTCGTCTTCAAATAATAGGATTTGCCCCTCAAATGTTGCAGGTTGTAGCACCAGTTTACGTCATGATGGGTTAGTCTTAGCCCCATTTTCTCGTTTAAGGCATCCACACAACCCAGGATCCTAAACACATTAGCAGCGCACTGGGTGGGAGCCAATCGAAAATGTCTAAGGTAATCCCTCATTACCGGCCCCATGGGGATTCTAACACCCCCTTCTATAAAGGCGAGAATGGGAATCACCACCTCGCCCGTCCTTTCTCTTAAAATGCCACTCCCCCTCCTTGCAGTACCTCAAACCTACAGTGGGGGGTATCCTATAGTCGGCGATGAACTTTTCCATCGCCTCTTCGGTCTCAACCAACTTCTTTAATTTACCCATCCCTAGAAACGGCTAAAAAGACTTAGGGAAATGACGGAGGAAGGAGAGGAACAAGAGAAAGATAAACCCAGAAGAGAACAGAGAACTTACAGAAATGAGGAAACGTTCCTCGGATGGGCTTTTTGTGCTGGAAAAGAGGCTTGAGTTTATCTGGAAGTTTAACCGATCTCAAGATGTGTGTGCAAAGAAAACTCTTGAGTGTAAAAATGAGGAGACCAATCAGTTCAAATGGAAATTTATACCCCCCACGAAAATAACTGTACGGGTTTTCCCGCCCGTAAAGTTAAAGAAATCTCCACCGTTTGATCACCATCGCAGCGTTGAACATGGGGAGCACAGAGCCGCCCGCATTTAATGAAGACACGCTACGCATACCAAGGAACCAGGAATGTGCCTCGGACAGACGAAGAGAATTTGGTGTTGACAGATGACAAGACTTAACAAGCCGTGACAGTGGCCCGATGTCATCAAAACCCTCCTCTCCGCCTGAGGAGCCAGACAGCAGGATTTTGAGGGGCTATTGTGGGGCCTAAGAGTCTGATAAGCCCGACCCACTTCATACTGAGGCCCAAGGCCTCAGCCGAGGACGGATGTTGTCGAGGACCTACAAATGAAATCCTAAGTGACCGATAGGCACTACCGAGGACGATTATGTCCTCGGCACTCCAGACTCTAGATGGGAAAGACTTGACGCCGGCAGAGGCAGCCCCTCTTTTGAACGCCCCCAAAAAGAAGGATGAGTACGATGGAACACGCATAGAGATACAGTGCATAAGCGGATTCCAGGAGAAGTTGTCACCTCCATATTGAATGTGCCCAACTAACATTCTGGCCGCATTAATGAGGAAAGGACCCTTGAACAGTGCGGCGTTGGTCGCCGCAACTAATAGGAAGTTGGGGAAGGTGGCTGATGGGACGAGTACTCGAGTGATGATCTGCATGGTCAACAGATGGAGGGTCGAGATCAATTGGGAGGGGCTATATAATGCAAGAAATCCTCCATGAAGGGGGGAGGGAGAAAAAGAAGGAGGGCCAAGAACAGTACGCATTGTCTCCAGAACCATTGTAACCTAACCTGAAGGAGATAAGAAGAACATCAAGCTTTTGGGACGAACGGCCCGAGGAGGGAGTTTTCAGCTTTGGCTTGCATGCCCGTAACACAACCCACTCATGACCGTGTCTAGTCGTTGTCATCCTCACTAAAACCTAGTTCTTGAACCCACTCTCTACAAATTTATTGTATTGGGCTAGCTGGGCTCGAACCCGCTTTTCTCCCAAAAGAAGTGCGCGAACCCAGTCCCTACAAATATATATGAGTTATATTTATGGGGAAATATAACCAATTGATATACATTATTTTTATCCACCGTATGTTTCTTTTTATTTCTCTTTAGTTCTAAAATAAAATACAATTATGAGTTTCCCACACCAAACACCTAAAGACTGAAAGCCAATCACATCATTTACAAAACCCACAACATCTAACCTCAACATCAAAACAATAAGTTGTCGTCGTCACTCAATAAAAAATAAATAAGTAAATAAATTAGCCCTCTTCCTTGGTGATAGCTAACTCATACGGGTTAAGATTAGATAAAACGACAAAGTTGGAGTTAGGTAGGTGTCTTTGAAAGGTTAAACATATATGACATCACTCTTGGTTATGATGTATTTGAGATGAGATGCCATGAATGGTTGTAGGCATGTATATGTAAAGGAGTAGAAGTGCAAGTGGTTTTTAGCTTGAAACATTGAAAAAAAAAAAAAAAAAAAAAGTCTTACAAAAAATCCTTATTCTTTAATAAGAAAAGTCTTGAAACATTGAATCAAAGAAACTAAAAGTCTCTATTTTTTGTTCTTATCCTATATATGGCTTTAAAGATTATTTCAATTATCTTTTCAAAGAGAGCGCCACATGGCAAAATCTCATGCTCTCCCGCATGAGGTCTCTGCTTATATATATATATATATATATATATATATATATATATATATATATTGATGATTGATGACTAATCGATTGGAGAGAGAGAGAGAGAGATTCCATTTGATTTATTTAGGCTAGAAAATTTATATATGTTGTATATAACAATGTTAGCAACATGTTTTAAAATTTTTGTAGCCATCGTTTAGGTATCTTGAGAGAAAATGAAGCCCTAATTTTGCTTTTTGTTTTTTTTTTTTTTTTTTTTGATGGGGAAGCCCTAATTTTGTAACTTGAAAATTTATGCCTTGTTTTTGTAAAGTAAATTAGTTTTTTTTTTCCTATAAGAAAAAAGAAAAGGATGCAACATTATTAGAATCTACATCTCATAAACTTTCAAACAAAAGTAATTTTATTTTTATTTTTATACTGGATAAGAATTGAGAAAGATATGAGAAATCAAAGTTTTGAAAAATTAGGACTCTAAAGGTAGAAGATGACCCTTTAGAACTACACCCGTGATCTCTTAGACAAGAAAGACTAGGATCCACCCCACCCATGTCAAGATGACCAAATGGTTGACTTATTTAGGTTTGTAAATTCTTGATAGATTTTAATATGCTTTTTCCACAACAATTGTCACTTTTGGTTTCCTAAAACCCACTTAGAGTTGTCTAAGTTTGGTTGGAGGTGAAATAGGAAGAATAAAAAAGAACCTCATGCTCTGCCGCACACACACACACACACACACACACACATATATATATATATATATATATATATATACACACATCTCATAAACTTTCGAACAACAAGTTTTTTTTTTTTTTTTTTTTTTTTTTTTTTTATTGGATAAGAATTGAGAAAGATATGAGAAATCAAAGTTTTGAAAAATTAGGACTCTAAAGGTAGAAGATGACCCTTTAGAACTACACCCGTGATCTCTTAGACAAGAAAGACTAGGATCCACCCCACCCATGTCAAGATGACCAAATGGTTGACCTATTAGGTTTGTAAATTCTTGATAGATTTTAATATGCTTTTTCCATGACAATTGTCACTTTTGGTTTCCTAAAACCCACTTAAAGTTGTCTACGTTTAGTTGGAGGTGAAATAGGAAGAATAAAAAAGAACCGCATGCTCTGCCGCATGACGTCTCTACTTTTATATATATATATATATATATATATATGTTGATGATTGATGACTAATTGATTGGAGAGAGAGAGAGAGACTCCATTTGATTTATTTAGGCTAGAAAATTTATATATGCTGTATATAACAATGTTAGTAACATGTTTTAATATTTTTGTAGCCATTGCTTAGGTTTCTTGAGAGAAAATGAAGCCCTAATTTTGTAACTTGAAAATTTTTGCCTCGTTTTTGTAAAGTAAATTACTATTTTTTCCTATAAGGAAAAAGAAAAGGAAGTTACATAATTAGGATCTACATCTCATAAACTTTCAAACAACAAGTAATTTTTTTTTTTTTTTTTTATTGGATAAGAATTGAGAAAGATATGAGAAATCAAAGTTTTGAAAAATTAGGACTCTAAAGGTAGAAGATGACCCTTTAAAACTACACCCGTGATCTCTTAGACAAGAGAGACTAGGATCAACCCCACCTATGTCAAGATGACCAAATGGTTGACCTATTTAGGTTTGTAAATTCTTGATAGATTTTAATATGCTTTTTTCATAACAATTGTCACTTTTGGTTTCCTAAAACCCACTTGGAGTTGTCTAAGTTTGGTTGGAGGTGAAATAGGAAGAATAAAAAAGAAATGAGAGAAAATAAGGTTTGAGGTTGTTTGGTAAGGAGAGAAAAGTAAGAGGATTTTTTGGTGGGACTCTGACATTTTCTCCCCTAGCCCACAAAAAACATGTCTCTCTAAAATAGAGAGAAAACACAGTGAAAAACTTGGTTATTGCTTCAGTCAATTGCTTTTACAATATTAACCTCATTCTTTAATGTTAGTCACGATACAATCTTTCTCTTGCTTTCATGAATCTTTGTCTTTTTCTTCATTTGTTTGTCTTTATTTTTATCTCTAGGCAGTTAATCACATTACAATCTTCCTCTAGCTTTCATCAATCTTTGTCTTTTTCTTCATATGATTGTTTTTTATTTTTAGGGTAAATTGCAAATTACACCCCTAAAGTTTGGAGATGTTTATATTTTACACCTTGAAATTTCAGAATTTGAATTTTATCCTATGAAGTTTTGGGGTGTTTAAATTTTACACCCTGACGTTTCAGAATTTGGTTTTTATCCCCTAAATTTTAGAATTTTACACCCTAATGTATAGATTTTACTCCCCAAACTTTGGAGATATTCAGATTTTACACCCTAAAGTTTCAATATGGGGTATAAAATTCAAATTCTGAAACATTAGAGCATTCTCGTCAGCTGTTTCCTAAAAAATGTCATTTTAACACACCAAAAGCCTACTTTATTATTTTACCACATCATTTTACAATATCCAATTCATTAGATGTTTTATCCTTCAATTCTATATATTAAAATAATATTTACTACACATTAAAATAATATATTAACTCCTCCCTATTGTCATCATCATCATCAACAACAACAACAACAACAACAACAATGGCACAACCACCACTGCTACAACAACACCGACAACCACCACCGGCACAAACCCACATCCAACAACACCACCTTAAAAAAAAATTAAAAAAAAAAAAAAAAAACTAGAAAAAAAATCCACAACAACCCACCACATTCACAAACCTCAAAACCCATCCCAATCAAACAAACCCACAACCACCACTGCCGCAACAATGGCCACCAACAACCATTGCCACAACAACACCGACAGCCACCATCGGCACAAACCCACATCCACCAACAACACCTTATAAAAAAAAAATCCACAACAACCCAAAAAATAACTCCACCACCACCCACAATCACTTGAAACCCACAACTGGAAAAAATAAATAAATAAAAAATAAATAAAAACTTTCATGTGATCATGAGGCCAAACTCCACGGCAACGGCCGATCTCAACGGCAATGGTCTAGGCAGAGAAAAAAGAAGAGAGAGAGAGAGAGAGGCGCAAAGAAAGTGAGAAAAAAGAAAAAAGGAAAAAAAAAAAGAAAAAAAAAACAGAGAGGTGAAATTTCTGGAGAAAGAAGAAGAAAAAAGGAAGAAGAAAAGAGGAAAAGAGAGTGACAGAGATGGAGGAGTGGCGGAGAAAGAAAGAAGAAAAAGAAAGAGAAAGAGAGAGAAGAGAGAAAGTCATAAAGGATGACAGAGAAAATGAATAAAAAACTTTTTTTTTTAGCATTTCAATCCATACCGTTCCATCTTTGGAATGGTACTGTTCACATGTGGTAAAAATTATGGCATTTGGAACATCTCATGAGAGGGATTTTTTGGTGTTTGGTGTGTCAAATGCCAAATATTTGGCATTTGACACACCCGATGAGAATGCTCTTAGGGTGTGAAATTTAACCACTCCTAAATTTTAGGAGGTAAAATCTAAATTCTGAAATTTCAAAAATTTCAATATTTGGGGGTATAAAAATCAAATTTTGAAACATTAGAGTGTGAAATCTAAGCACACCTAAACTTTAGGAGGTAAAATCTAAATTATAAAATTTCAGAAGTTTCAATATTTGGGGGTATAAAATTCAAATTCTGAAACATTAGGGTGTGAAATCTAAACACTCCTAAACTTTAGGAGGTAAAATCTAAATTCTTAAATTTCAGAGTGTAAAATCCAAACACCCCCATACTTTAGGGGTATAATTTACAATTTACCATAATTTCTATCTCTAGGCAGTAACATGTTGCCTCATGCTGCCCATATTTTGGCTTTTTTTTTTTGTTCTTTTTTTTTTTTTTTTTAATTGGCCATGATTTTTGTTTTAATAAACTTGGCAGGATTTTTTTATTGATTGTTTGTTTATTTTTTTAATTGAACACAATTTTTTTAATAAGGGCATATGAATCAATTTACACCAATTTTTCCCTTTAAAAAATTTATTCCAACTTTATTTTTCATCCTCTTATTTTTCTTTTCAACTAAACAAATGAGTTTTTCATATCTTTCAGAGTGTAAAATCCAAACACCCCCATACTTTAGGGGTATAATTTACAATTTACCATAATTTCTATCTCTAGGCAGTAACATGTTGCCTCATGCTGCCCATATTTTGGCTTTTTTTTTTTTGTTCTTTTTTTTTTTTTTTTAATTGGCCATGATTTTTGTTTTAATCAACTTGGCAGGATTTTTTTATTGATTGTTTGTTTATTTTTTTAATTGAACACAATTTTTTTAATAAGGGCATATGAATCAATTTACACCAATTTTTCCCTTTAAAAAATTTATTCCAACTTTATTTTTCATCCTCTTATTTTTCTTTTCAACTAAACAAATGAGTTTTTCATATCTGCCACTCAAGATTTGTTTAAATCTATCAATAACAATCTATCACTTAGGATTGTCAATTAGAATTTATGGTTGATTCACACAAAATAATGCTTCATCCACAACAATTTCACAACTAATCATTTGTGGCAACAAGTTGTTACTGGTTCAAATTAGACGTAAAACTGATATTGATAACATAGCTATTGATATTTAATTTTCTATAAATTTTGCAAGTATAGAGGATATAAGAAGAATATATAATTCAATGGTGAATTTGTCAAAATTCACCTTTAATAAAGAGATATTGAGTAAAGTTATATAACATTATACTATAACCAATTCTGTAGCTAAATTTTATCTTTAAAATATTGTGCGCTAGTGCTTGGTGGTATGTTGCTATTTGTGCCGCGTGGCCATCGCCGTCATTGACACCTCCTCTACAACCACTGGAATTTCATCATCATTGTCAGCTATAGCAAGTTCTTAATGTGGAGCTCTCCAAATCATTCTCCCTCAGTTTTGGGTTGGACTCTCAACTCATTGCCACTCTTTCAGATATTCTTTTTGCTACTAGGTGTTTGATAAGTTGACTGAGAGAACTGAAGATTAATGTGTTTTGGGGAAAATAAGTTGGCTGAAGAAGTGGATTTTGTGAAAGCATTTTAGGAAGCAACCAAACACCAAAAAAAAACGCAAATCAAAGAGAACCATAAAACCATTGAAAAAAATACAAACCTTCAGGATATCAAACAAAACATCAGATCTGATGAAACCCACAAAAGAAATTACAAATCCATGAAAATACACAAAAGAAATCACCTTCTATAGCTCTTCAAAGTCCAGTAAGAGACTCTGATGCCTCATCCTGGTTCTGGGGTCCTCACCCACAACATATGGAGAAGACTTCGTGGCAACAAGCCCTTTGGTCTTCTTCATCAGATCAACCCAAAAGCCAAGAACCAAAGAACCAAAAATTAAAGAGAGAGAATAGACAGGGAGAAATAAATAGAGTACAGAAAGATGGGTAATGAAAGAGAGAGAAAGAGAATTAATGAAATAGAGAAAGAAAGCATTAATAATAAGTAAATAACCATGTTTGAAGTAATTAATATTTTCCATACTCCCACCCTCTGGATCACGATTTAAAACGAATGATTTTTTTGTTGACTAAAATGCAAAATTGACCTTCTAAGTTTTACCTTTTATCATTCCAGTTCTCTAAATTTCAGTTTTATCATTTCAATCCTTTAAGTTTCAAATTTTGTTAATTTAGTCCTTCGTTGCCCTTCTGTTAAGTGCTGCTGTTTACTAACCAAACTGACGCTGTTTTGGATGATTTTTTTTTCTTAATTTAATTTTTTACTAAAAAAAGTTAATTACAAAAAAAAAAAAAAAAATTAAGGGGAATTACGTGGTTCCCCTAGCCACTAAAATTCAAAAACTATTGCCACCCCCATCGATACTCTAACTAGACTAATTGAGAATTTTAGGGGAGAAAGAAAGAGGGGGAAAGAGAGAGAAAGAGTGAGAGATTGATAGGGGAAGATAGAGAGACTGAGAGATTGGGAGAGGGAGATATATGAAACCAAGAGAGAAAGAGAGTTTGAGACCAAGAGAGAGAGAGAGAAATCGGGAGAGGGGGAAGAAAGAACAAGAGAGAGAAGAGGGATTTCGAGGCAACTTCGGCAGGCTGGGTCTACTTAGCCGCTTCAAGAGGCAGCTCTAACTCTAACCAAGTATAACTTTAGGTAAGTTCTAATCGACATGAGAGTGAAATTATAGTTGTTTTTTCTTTTTACTCTTTCTTTTCTTTTGATTTATGGTGCTTGGCAGCTACTAAATTGGCCACTGTATTCAGACCAGTCATTTCTTTGTAAACTTTTTTCCTTATATTAGTATACTTCTATCTTTATGGTCAAGAAAGAAATGAAAAATGAATTTTTTTTTTTTTTAGAAGAATGACCTCGAAACTTTATTGAAAGAAAAGTTAGCCATTATTGAGGACAATTTTTTCACATCACACAGCTTCATTTCATTGGCGACCCGCACCACGTCAACACTATCATGAATTTTGGGAAAATCTCTTCTAAAGCCCAAAAGAGCCCATATTTACACAAAAAAAGGCGTCAAAGCCCATGGTTCAAGCTCATAGCACATTATCTCATTTTTGGCTCATGATCCAAGCTCATGAGTCTCATCAGGAGAATTTTGGGAGTCGTGGTTTGAAGGGCCAAGAAGTATGTTCAGTAAAGCTCCAGTGGTTCAAAATTGATAAAGGAAAACATGTTACTTGGCATGTCTTCCCCAATTCTCTAAACTCTGACGGGTCAATGTGCAATAGGTAACATTTGGTAAGCCTCTCATATCGCATAACACTTAAAATGATAAAACTCCACATGCTCTTTACATAAAAATTAATGTCCATCATAATATAAGTTTAAAAATATAATTATATCGTTTCATATTAATTATATTATTATTTTCATTTAAATCAATTCCAAGCACATGGCTAAATATATATTAATATCTCATATCTAGCATTAAATGCCCTCCTTACTCTCCAAAATTTGGTTAAAATACAAAAGACCATATTTACATCTGTAAAACTTCATCAAATATCAACCAACTAGTCTATTACTTACCAAAATTATACATGGACTAAACATATAATTTTCCAAAAGAGGAAACTTAGCCAAAAATACCAACAACAGTTCTAGCAAAAGTTGCAACAGCTCCAGCAGAAACTGCAATAGCTCTAGCAGGTTGACACATGTCCTAAAATGACATCACTTGCCCATTAATGCCCAATCCCAGCAACTTGCTATCATACCCAAAGAAGTAAGGATCCCATAAAATAAATCCTACCATTTTAAGCTAAGATCCTTAGCCTCCAGCTGTAGTAGCAGAAATAGAAGGATCCCATAAAGATTATCTTACCATTTTTAATCAAACCATGAATTTAATGCCAAATATTTTCCTCCAGCAAAAGATGTCATTCAAATGACATCATCTAGCTGTGACTGACAGCTGTAACAGTTGTAACAGCAGCATTAAAGTCTCAAACTTTCTTCTTTTGGCTAAAAAACAAAAACCTACTAATAAAACCACTTACTTTGTCAAAGACTTTTCCTTATTTGCTAAATTTCCCTTCAACTAATTCTAATCTAGTTACATACTTGGCTCTATATAAAAGAGGACCAAGCTACACATTAATTAACCACTATCCATCTCTCTCTCACCTCCTTATTCTGAAACTTCATTCATTTTGCTGCCACATACACATTTTCATACTTCTTTATCTCTCTTACAAAATCTCTCTTCATAGATAACAACACAACACACATATTACAACACACCATTATCCATTACCCATCTTTCCCACACTCCATTATTCTGAAATATCATCATTTTGCTGCTCATAAACATATTCTCCATATCTTTCTCTATTTCTCTTGCAATACCTCACTTCTTAGAAAGCAACATAACCAATGTCATAACACAAAAAAAAAACAACTCCAGCAGCAGCTTTTACTACATTTAACTTTCATATTATCTATCTCATACTTCCATATATTTTACAAGTACATTCCTCACAAACTACCCATACATGCTTCCCACATATATGTTTCTAATCTATCATACAAACACCATATCTCACAAAACATATATATTTCTTACTATCTTCATACATCTTAAAAGATACCCAACACTCTTCCAAGAACATATTACAGAAGCCTTTCTCATGAAAGACATATGAACATCAATATTAAGGCGCTTCTCCTAAAAGGCACAAAGACTTCATATGAAAGTCATTCTCATTGAAGACATACATTTTTAATACTGAAAGCTATTCTTATGAAAGGCACAAACTTATAAAATTAAAAGCCCTTCTTATGGAAGGCAATATCACTCATACTTGACTAAAAACTAAAAGAGTATTACATGGGAAAAATCATTTAAGTGCATGATAAAGGGATAAACTTGACCAACCTATGCATAGACATATTCTCTCTCCCTCCAGTTGCACCCATTTTTCCCCTTCAATTATGAAGTCACCATGAAAGGATTCATAATATCATATTGTACCGCTGGACTCATTTTCTCATGCTGCTGAAATGTTAAGTCCACTAATGTTATACGGCTGGAGCTACAAACTATGAAGATAAGTCATTATATTTAATTTTATTTTCAAATTTATATTATTAAGTATATTTTATTCATTATTATTATACCACTTGACTAATGTCATTATACCATTGGAATGTTATCAGCTCATTAACACTATACGGCTGGAGCCACAAACTATGAAGTAACGCTATACGGCTGGAGCCACAAATCATATAAAGAAAGAAGTGATGCTATACAGTTGGAGTCAGAAACATAAAAGATAAGTCAATGTTCTCTCCATCTTTGAAATTACATTATTAAGTATATGTTAACTCATTATCATTATACCGTTGGATGTGAGTCACTTTAATATTATCTCACTATTTAATAAACATGGATTCACTAATACTCCATTAATAAACACATATATTAATAAATTGAATCTATCTCACTACTGGACATGTATTATTCACACATACACCACCGATGGACATATATTATTTGGATATAAAACATTGTTGAACATACCTTATTTGGACATAAACCATTGCTAGACATACCTTATTATATTAGACATGAACTATACCACAGTTAGATATGGACTATTGGACTCATCCCATTACTGGACATATGACACCTAATTAATTACTTTTTAATATTGGACATCACTTAATAAACATAATAATGATGTTCAACTAATCATTTAATCAAAGCTATTATGCTAAACATATTATATTTCAACCATTATCATGATTCTAAGACTTTGGGTTTTATCTATTTTGTAGGCTTAAAATGCACCGGAAGCTATTGGTCTATGCGGCCCAATGTCGAGTTTCGGATTGGACTCCCCAAAACAAATCTGGGCCTAGCAAAGTTACACCTCTAGCAGAAGACACGTTGCTATGCACAAAAACCGCCCTCGACAGCCATAATCGGTTGCAAGAACATCATGAAGGTGGGAGAGAATATCCTCCACCCACACCGATAAACCTCTAACATGTTTAGCATATTTAGCTAAGTTGTGAGCTATAGTATTACCTACTTTACTAGTATGAAAAAAAGAAGTTCGATTGAAAGCCGATATGGTAGGTTGCACTGCTGCAATAAGATGTCTGAAGAATGCCAGAGACTCCTCTTCGCTGTTGAGAGCATTAATAAGCACCATGGGATCTCCCTCAAGAATTAAGGAAGAGAGACCAAGGTTGTGAACAAAAAAGATGGCTCAAACTTTCGCCAAAGCTTCAACATCATCGGACGTGCAAGGGAGAGGGAGTTTCTTCAAGAGGGATGCATGAATTAACCCTTGGTTGTCCCAAAGTACAACACCCAAACCTACCTCTTTTGAAGCTTTGAGCACTGCTCCATCAAAATTAACATTAAACAAGGGAGCTGAAGGAGGAACCCACCGAGTTTGATTAGGAGATTGGGTAGAAGCATGAATCGATGCCTTGTGGGAGTTACGTTAAAAACTTTCCAAAATTTGGGTAGCTAAATGAATAACTTGAGATATCGGTTAATCCTTTGAGCTTGTCCTAAGTTGGTTTCTATGGTACTAGATAGACCAAACTAGCATAACAAACCACTCCAAATCTTCTCCATCCTTCTTAATATAGCATATCAGATCCAAAAAGCTAGTGAAAGTTTTATTTTGCCGAAACAACCATGTTGGAGAAGAATTCCAAAATCTAAATAGGCGTGAGGTCTGGGCAAGACCAAATAGAATGTAAAACAACCTCGGAAGATTATTTACAGTTGTGACACATGTCTTCAAAAAGAACTCTACGCCGACCCAAATTCTTTTTTACTGGAATAGCTTCCTTACATGCTCTCCATAGAAACTTTTAATGAAAAAATGATTTGTAAATCAGCAATTCGAAGAAAGTTATTTTTTTTTTTTAATTTAAAAACCTATTGCATATATTTTTTTTCTTTTTCGCTTCTAGGTATAAAAACCTATAGCATTGATATATAACTTAGTAGGTAAAAAAAAGTAATGAACATATTTACCTTTTGTAGTGGTACTCTAGTTATGTAATGTTTTATAAACTGGTTTAAAACACTAGTATATATACTTTCATGTGTGTTTGAATAAGTATTACTATTTCTAGTGTGTTTAGGGATATATGTTTATCTCACATCAGTTATGTATGTCTAGTGTTCATTGTTTATAAACCCAGTCTACTACTACAAGAGTTAAGCCCCTTTTGTAGTGGTACTCAGGTTATGTAATGTCTTTTACAGTTTCTAAAAAAAAAAAAAAAAAAACTCTAAGTAACATAATATGAGTGGTTAAACACATGAATTCACTATTTTTTTTTTCTTTACTAATCACACTCTGTTATGTCACAGTTGTAATAACAAGTTGTGAAAATTTTTGTGATACTGGCTTTTTGCACCTGCTGTTCCTAACACTGAAACAAGATCAGTCTGCCTCACTTATACTACTATCAATCAAAATTAAAAAGTAGAGCTCTTCCATTCAAAAAAAAATTAAAAAGTAGAGCACTACTGCACTAGAGCTCCGTAAAAAGTCACTAGTCTCTAAGCACGCGCTCACACGCGTGCTCAGAGGCTCTTCTATTTTTTTAATAAAGGTTAATAATTTGAATCCATTATAATTTGGAATTACTACATTTTCTAATCACAAAATATCTAGGGTGTGATGAAAAAAATACCTGGAGGTGTGATGAGTATTATATGTTTGTAGATGAAATATTTTTTTCATCACACCCCTAGGTATTTTGTGATTAGAAAATGTAGTAATCCCAAATTATAATGGATTCAAATTATTAACTTTTACCAAAAAAATAGAAGAGCCTCTGAGCATACGCGTGAGCGCATGCTCAAAGGTTAGTTACAAAATTATGCGTTTCATCACACCCCCAGATTTTTTTACGATTGAAAAATGTAGTAATTTCAAATTATAATGGATGCAAATTATTAACATTTATCCAAAAAAATAGAAAAGCTTTTGAGCACGCGCATGAGCACGTGCTCAAAGGCCTATTTAGTTTTAGCCTCATATGTACATCCTAAATTGCTAATTTTTCACCATTGGAAATTATTTGATTGGTGAGCCTCTAAAATTTATAACATTAGAAGAGATGAATGAATAAAAATTTATTATACTATACCCAAAAAAAGAGCCTCATCGCATGGGCAAAGTGCGTGCAATGAGGATTTTATTTTTATTTTATGTCTTCTATATTTTTGTTTCTCCAAAAAAAATTGTGAATTGTTTATACATGTGACAACTCCATCTGAGGGGAAAAAAAAGGGGAAGAAGATGCATTTAGTTGGTAATCTAGTGGAGCCCCAACAATATTGCCATATTCATATTGAAAGAAAAAAATTTCGGGACTCCAACCTGCTGAAAAAAAAAAAAAAATTTACAATTTTTTTTCCTTACAAAATCCAACAAAGATTATAAGTCAACAACAGTAGATAGTAGATGAAGATATAAAAAATAAAAAATTAGATGTCTCATCCTCCTTTGCATTCATCTGGCCTTTTTAATAAGGGCTTATGTAACATCGTGTCTTCGATTCATCACCATCGTCAACTATTTCGCAATCAATCTAATCACTCAATGATAATCTCTTTCAAAATTTGTCTTCTCTTTGTCAAAATACATAAAAAATAACCTTTAGAAAAATTATATCAATATGACTCACAAAATTTTAAAAAAAAAAATTAAAAAAAAAAAACTGAAAATGAAATTAAAAGTAGGAGAGCATGAGAGGAAAGAGAGTTACCTAATCGTGATTTGTGAGAGGGTGGATTAACTGTAAAGTACCATTTAATCTCTTTCAAAATTTAATAATTTGCATCCATTATAATTTGAGATTACTACATTTCCAATCACAAAAAATCTAGGGGTATAATAATAAAATTATTTCACCCACAAATGCATTATAATGGAAAATGTAAAAAGCGTGTATAAATATATTCTTATATTGGTGGATAAGAATAAAAAATTAACCAATGTTTCATTTTTCTTCTATCATGCAGTCAAAACACAAAGCAGTATATGTCAAGGCTAAAAAAAAAAAAAAATTCAACCCAACTTAGCCATTATTAATCCACAAAAATATTGAGTTAAGTAAATTTTGTCAAGTTAATTTCATTTTCTTTTCTCATGCAGTCAAAACACATATCATATGCAGAAGTAGTATATGTAAAGGCTAAAAACAAAACAAACAAACAAAAAATTCAACACAACCTAACTCATCAATCCACAAAAAAATTTAGTTTAGTAACTTTTGTCAAGTTGATTTCATTGTTATTTTCTCAAGCAGTCAAAACACATATCATATGCAGAAGTAGTATATGTCAAGGATAAAAACAAAAACAAAAACAAAAAATCAACCCAACATAAAAAATAAAAATAAAAAATGATGTCAATTTGTCAAGTTGATGAATTAGATGCAGTGGAAAAACTAACAACAGCATGAATTCTGAATAAATTAGTTACGGTCGGTAACACGTAATAAAATGTACGAACACACACACTTTGTCTCAATTGTCACTGAAAGATGTAGATGCAGAAGAACAGTCAAGTATTTTTTTTCTTTTCTTTTTTTGATAGGAACGGTTTGTGTTTTTGGTAAGCAGTAGAATTAACGTGGTCTTTTTTTTTTTTTGAAAGCAACATGGTCTTATATGTAGTGTTTTTAGGAACTATCCCCACTTCCTAAAAAAGAGTAAAAAAACGATCTTCCACTAACCCTGCAGTTACACAGTTACCTACTTTTTTGAAAAAACTCTTCCTCTAACTATTGAAACACAACCCCACTACCTTAAGATTAAGAAACGTTTTAAAGTTTTAACCCCCCTCTTTGGCCAAAAAAAGAAAATTAATACTCTAAATTTAGACTTTTATAATTATTTTATGATAAGTTACTGCAAGTTTATCCATTTCCAATTGGCAAAATTTATCCATCAAATTCTAATCTCATTAAAAAAAAAAAATTATAAAAAAAAAAACCATATACACCATGCCCATCCAAATTTTCATATGTAAAAGTTTTAAATTTATTTTTTTCCCCATTTGTGGGTAACATTGAGTTTTTATTTTTTGAGAGAGGTGAAGGTGGTAAGATTGAATAACTGGTTGGCTGTATAATTACATGCGTTTTTTTTTTTTTTTTTTTTTTTTCTTCAAAAGATGGGTAGTGGGAACTGGGATTGTGGGAAGGTTTTTTTTTTTTTTTTTGGGAATTATTTTTTGATGGGAACGGTGGGTTATTGGAGCTTTTCAATCATATTTTATAGGAAATGTTTTTGCAAAGAGTTATAAGATGTAGTTTTTTCAAATTATCTTTTAATTTTGTCTCTATTTAAATTTAGAAAAATATGAATATTTTAAAATAAAAAAAATTGACCCCAATAAGAGAACCTCTTTAAATAGATAAATAATGAGTATTCGTACAACCTGCCAAAAAAATAATAATGATGGTAAGCGTGACCAAGATAAATTATCGGCAATTCTTGTTATAATTCGATATTATCCTTGATCAACGTCGCTAAGCGTAAGTAAAACCCAAGATTTTTTTTTTTTTTGGTAAACAAAACCCAAGATATTTTCAATGCAAGAGAGAGGAATTCAGGAATTGATAAGATGGCGGACCCACTAGATCACGATCACAGCTAATCCCGTCATTGAGTCCACTACGTGTACCTACTTTGAGCCACACAATTTGATGTCGGACCAATAGCTTCTGCCACAAGTTTCTCACTCTTCTGTCCCACCGTTTTGATTCCTCTTATAATTTTTCTTTACGATATAAAAATTCTTCAATCTAACTCTATTTTTGGTTTGAGGAGAGCAAAGGAAAAGAAAGAGAAATTAATTTTTTTTCGTTGTTTGGTAAGCATTAAAGAAAATAAAATGAGCTAAATTTAATGAAAAATCTATCATTTGAGCTTGCATTTTTCTCTTATTCTTTATTCGTTTTTTCTTCTCTTCTATTCTCTATCCTCAAATCAAACATAACGAAGTGTA
Organism: Quercus tomentella; assembly: GCA_028535165.1. Lineage (NCBI taxonomy): Eukaryota > Viridiplantae > Streptophyta > Magnoliopsida > Fagales > Fagaceae > Quercus > Quercus tomentella. Next base: position 82,078,004 of record JAPQVY010000155.1, read on the forward strand.
TATATGTGTGAAATTTCTTCTTTGAAAATTTGAACCCCACCTTACCCTTACCTCTACCCCACAAGAATTTTGTATTATTAATAAATTAAAATAAAAAATATAATAATGAAATTAATAAATGAAAAATATTAAAGAAATTACAAATTTGTCAAAAGACTTATAACTTAATTGGTTCACATATTATAATATTTTCAACTAAAACATTCACAATATAAAATCACTCAATCCCTAACTATCAAATTATCAACACACCGATTTTATTATATAAAATTTATAAATTAATGTGTCAATAATTATAATTGGTGAAATTACTATTATTATTACTATTTTGGTTGATATTTTGATTGGTAAACTCCAAGAAAATATTTGAATTACTTTTTGATGTTGATTGTTCGCTAGTTAAACCTAATAAGTAAATATTTGAATTATTTATTGAAGTTGATGGCCCGTAATTTTTGAACTCTATATAAGAAAATTTTTTGGTATAACCTATCACACATTTTACTCACTTTTTTCTAGAATAAAACTTTAGAGAGAAATCAATAAACTTTATTTTTGTAATTATTCCTACGTCCGTACGAAACCCAAAAAATTATATGTATGCAAGTAAATGGCCGATTAACCCAAACCAAAAAACGAAGGGGGGGTCAATAGTAAAAGGCAAAATGGCCAAGAACCCTTCTAACGTGCGCCGAAATAACCCATATAGACTCGCTAATGTGCGCCGGGAGGAAACAACTGTGAACACTAGTACCCCAGCAACAATAGCTACTTCAAGTTCCACAATCACCACCGCCACGTCACCGATATCTGAATCGGAAGTGTTTTCGGGTCAGCCCGGATCGTCGTCCAGTAGTTCTACTAAGCACAAGAAGTTTCGGGGCGCTCGGAGTCGGAGCGGCAAATGGGTATCCGAGATACGCCAGCCACGTAAAGCCACGCGCATTTGGCTCGGCACGTATCCGACGCGGGATATGGCGGCGACGGCGTATGACGTGGCGGCTTTGGCTTTGAGGGGACCTAATACGGTGTTAAACTTCCCGGACTTGATTCTTTGGTATCCGATTCCGCTTTCAAAGTCGCCTGTTGACATACGCGCCGCGGCGGCGTGTGCGGCTGAGGCGAGGATGGAAAGATCGTCGGAGAGCAGTAGTGATCATCAGGAAACGACACATCTGAAAAGAACTGGGGAAGAGCACTTCACTGACGAAGAAGAGTTACTGAATATGCCGAGTTTGCTGGTGAATATGGCAGAAGGGATGCTCTTAACTCCGCCTAGGATTCAGTCAAAGTCCTCTTCGGATGAATCTGGCGGTGATGGAAATGGAGATGGAGATGGAGATGGGTTATGGAGTTATGCATATTAACTAAACTCTATAGTCTTTGAAAAATCGCTGTATTGTGTATTGTATATATGTTGTTTGTTTTGCTTTTTGCTTTGATTTGTTTGTTTTTGTTCTTGTTCTTGTTTTTGTTACTAGCTACCGGACGAGCTTCCTCCATGAGCTGGGTTTGTAACTATGAACCAGTACAACATTGTCCGTGGTTTTAGCTAGCTAGAAGAATTAGATTGCTTGTGCTGTTAAATAGGATCTTTCTGGGTGGCTGGTTGTGTTGTGAATACTGTATACTTTGGAATATATGTGAAGGCACTACTTTGATTCTATGTTTTGGTAAAGTCCAAAGAGACTTTGGTTTCCAATGTATTTGGTCCTCTTTTTTCTTCACGAGGTACCAAATTTCCTTTATAGGAGGGTATGGCACTACAAAGAATTTTGGTTAGGAAAAATAATCTACATGATTGTCTTTTTTGAGGCCATGGATTCTCAAGGACTTGACTAGAGATCTGTACCTCGGCGTTTTCTTTGTCTTCTTCTAATCATATATTAGCAGAAGGCCTTGCACTCAAAGACCTAAATATTTTAGCAAAGAACATAAAGATAATCAAAAGGGCCTAGTTAACTGAAACACATAAGCGTCTGAATCTTTGAGTAATTATAATCAAAAGTGTTTTTGTTGTAGATTGTGGGAGAGTAGGAAAAAAAATGGGGGAGGGGAAGAAACATGCAAAACTTCGATTTTAATAAGAAAAATTTTAAATCAGAGAATAACGCGGGAAAAATTACTCTGTTTACTACACTTTTCTTCTTACGTAAGAAGGTTCCCCATATTAAGTGGGGGCCATCTTACGTCAGATAAAAAAGACAGGGCATTAAATGAAAATTTTCACGTAAGAAGAAGGAATTTATTTATTTTTTAGCACCAAGGTTGGATTCATAACATCTATCCAACATCCATTGTAGACACCTATATAGCCTCTTGCCAAATTAATTTTTTCATTAGGCTTTATAGATTTATCAGAACTGTGCTAAACAAGAAAAGTTGCTTCTTTAAGCTAAACCAACGCAGAGTAATTGTGTAAAACTGCAAATATATAGAACTCCATTGTCGAAGAAATAAAGTGTGATCGTTTTATGAAAAGTTCCAATTGCTTAGTATGAAAATATATGTAACTAGGATTACACTTTCTTATGGTTGTTCATGCGTATATTCTATCATAGACTTCAACACCAACCCGGGCCAAAAAAAAAAGCAGCAGAATTTCTTGTAGTTATTCAAGCATATGGGTCCAAAAAAAAAAAAAAAAGATCCAGTGTTCACATCTACCCCACATAAAAGAAGGAGGTTGGGGGAGTAGTCAAAAAAAAAAAACTCAAAAACAAAAACACATTATTTTTTCCCTTAAAAAGTTCTTAACTTCTTATAAAAAAAAAAACAAAAAAAATCTTAATCCGTGAATGGTTAAATACCTGAACTTTTCGGCCTTCAATGGTCAAAATTCCCAGACACAAGCAAAAATTGTGCCAAATATCAAGGACCAGCATCTTGAGCAAAATTTGTGCCAAATCTGAGTGACTTTTCTTCTTCTTCTTCTTCTTTTAGAACAAGACTGATTTTTCCAAGTTACTTTATGGCGGGGATTTATATATGACTATCTATCAAAGATATTTTGTAAAAGTTGGGATTTTTTTAAGTGTTTTTTGGATTAAAGTAAGATTATTTTATGTTACACAGCGGTAATCTCTATAGAAATTAATAGAAAGTAGTGTTTTTGTATTGTTATTATTATTTATTTTTTGTCACATGTTTGTATATAGTATTTTAATGGAGATAGGAATATTGAGGCGGAGGAGGTCGGTCCGCCGTGGATAATGACCCAGTCTTAGTTTTGCGGTGGTACCGAGAAGGGAGGCGGGTTCGTGTGGTGGCATAGTTCACTCCGGTGGCGGTAGAGTGTCAGGGTGGTTATTGGGGAGTACTTTGTGGGTGGGTTTGGGTTTTTTTTTTTTTTTTTTTTAAGAGAAAAGTTTTACTTGGTTGAGATTATTTGCAACTTTTTTCTTTTTCTTTATAATATTAAAAAGCTGCCTACCTGTCTAAGTTTAGAGCAGTCGTACTTGTACTGCTCTTTGCTCTATTCTCACCATCTTTCTCTTTTTTCTTCTTCTTTTTGGTTTTTTTTTTAATAAGAGAAAAACTCTCTATTAATTTTTCTTTCTTCTTTAAAGATTAAAGATTAAAATATGACATTGATCAAAATTTCGAAGATCAAACATATATATTTTTTAATTTAATAAACACATTTCTTATCTGAAACTTATAATAAAATATTATTAGAGGAAGATTAAAAAAAAAACTATCCATACATTATTAATCCTCACTTTCTAACACATAATTTAAAGGAAAGAAAAAAAAAAGTGAAGTTTAGATCAAAATTAAATTTACCCATGTACTTCGTGTATAATTCTCTTACCCATAGTTTTTTTTTTTTTTTTTTTTTGACAATATTTAACTTCAAAATTGATTGTAGATTAAGACTACAACTTTACTCAATAACTTTTTATTGGAGGTAAATTTTAATAAATCTACCATTATATTACATTTTCTTTTTATATCATTCATTCTTGCAAAATTTCTAAAACAATTAAAGATCAATAGCTTTATCATCAATAAATTGTTTAAATTGTAATTTTTTGTAATTTAAAATTATACATAACATATTATCTTATAAATTATATAATAAATAATATCTGATTGGCACAAAATTTGACATGTATATTAAAAACATAAAGAACATACAATACAATTATTAGATTTTAGAAATATATAGTAATGTTAATGATATTGCGTAAAGTTGTAGTTTTAGGCTACAACTAATTTTGTAACTAAATTTTGTCCTTTTTTCTATTATTTTCGTTTTATCAAAATGTTTAAAAGGAAAAAAGAAACTATTATTATAAACATGTAATGGTTTTCATGACTTTACTAAGATAATAAGCTATTATTATTGACTATTGATTATAAAAAAGATATTATTGATTTTCATATGAACTTACCATTAACACATTTCTATTGTTTTCCAATGATATTATTCCTTCTTTTTTTTTTTTTATCATTGGATTTGTGAGAAGTTGTGTATGCCATAATTATGTCAGTGTTTCTATTTCCCTTTACCCTAACTAGGTTTGAGTTACACATTTTCTACACTATTATATTTAAGTAAATCTAACGGTCAAAAAAATAAAGTAATTAATGTTGATTACCATCTCATTTATTGTCCATTATTTATGAATTTCCATATTTGTTTCTACTCCCAAAATGTGCTTACATTCTCTTTCTTCTCTCCTGGGTTTGTATCTTTGAATTGCTTGCCTAGCTCCCATGTACAATCTAAATTAGTAAAAAACTAAGGACAATGGCAAGATTTTTTTTTTTGTTTTTTTTTTAAAACCAAACAATTGCAGGATATTATTTAATAATATCAAGTATCAAGCATCTATGTGGAAATATTTTTTCAACCGTTTGGGACTTTGATATGACCCAATACTATCAAATATCAAGAATATTATCCAATAAAATCATAGTGCTGATTGGCGGCCAAATTTGGGAACTTTGGGTATGATCAACGTCAAAGATGCTCAATGCCAATCAACTGGGGAAATAATCACTTCCACCTTCACCAAATCACCAAAATCACCACTATGATTTTATTTATTTCAATAAACACAGAAATTCAAAACATAAAATGAAAAATTTTCCATATCTTCCTAAAAAGAAATTAAAATTGAGTCACTTGATTTACTTCTCCTCTCTCTTTTTTGAAGTAAGATTGAGTCATTTAAATAAAAATCTATCCAGATCTACTCATACACATAAATTTTTTTTTTTTTAAATGGTATATTTTAAATTTTGCTGAAACAGGAGGATTGGTTATGGTGGGCTGCTCTTTAGTAGAGATGAATATGATTTGCCAGGTATTGAAAAAATGGCGGTGTACCCTCTAAAAAAGTGGAAAGTGGAAACTAATTAAATAAGGAAATAGAAAAGAAAAAAATGCTAGTATTAATTAGGCAATAAGTGGAAAGTAATGGTAACATTTAATGATATTTTTTTAACCATCAAATTTTTTAGAAATCTACAGTGTAAAAAAAGTATAACTTTATAAGAATTACACCAGGTGTAACTTGAACTTGTTATATATATATATATATATATATATATATATATATATATATATATATTCTTTTCAAAAGGACCACATTTGTGACATTAGATGACATTAGTATTGCGTAGTACATGGTTATAAATGAATATAACTATTTGTGAACAACATGGGCTCCAACTTAGGAAAATTCTTGTTTATATTTGTTTATTTCACAAACAAGACAGATTTAAGCTTATGCTTAGGTTTGACTATTAAAAAGTTAAAGTAAAACATAATAATGTATTGGTGAACAAACTCGTGAGAATGAGACTCAATTTCAATATCTTATATATATATATATATATATATGTATATATGCATGTATGAATATATATACTTATATAAATTGGAAATTTAATTGTGTAGTTTTGTAAATAAGTTCATAAGGTAGTAACTATTCATCTAGAAAGAAGTTTCTCTGCGCTAGTGAAAGTTTGGGGCTCCAACTTCTCCTAGGCTGTAGAACTGGTGTCCCTTCCCTTCGAAGGTGGTTTTTTTGTTCACTTGAAGTAACAGGTTTATCTCAAGAGCTTGTGGGGTTTCTTTTTCAGGGGCTCTTGGTAAACACTACAAATCTCTTCTAGGTTTTTGTGTGTGTGTGTGTGTGTGTTCTTAGGTTATCTATCCTCCATGGATGACTTCACAGAAAATTGGAAAAACCTTTCTCTTTCGGAAAGGGAGGGACCAAGTCTATCCCTTAGGGAAGAATAGGCAATGACAAAATTTATTTTAGTAACGAAGTTCCTAACTAAGCAGGCTCTCAATTTCGAAGCCATTGCCAACACCTTTCAGCCGTCACGGAGGTCGAGGAATGGGTTCAAAATTGAGAACCTTGGAGACCATACAGCTCTGTTTATTTTTTATGACAAACTCGAAATTGACAAGATTTTAGCGAGTGAACCTTGGAGCCTTGACAAGCATCTGATGGTGCTGCAACGCTATGATAAGGACATGCCAATACATACTACGAATTTTAACATCGTGAATTTTTGGGTTCAGGTACACAACATCCCAATACGCTTCAGGACCAGGCCCGTGGCAGAACAGATTTGCAACTCTATTGGATCGATACTCCACCCAGTAGAGAAGCATGAAGGAGTGGGGGGAGGATTTATAAGAGTCAAAGTTGCCATTGACATCTCGCAAGCCCTCTGTCATGGTAGATTAATAACCTTAGAGGATGGATGGAAACATTGGGTCTCCTTCAAATATGAATGCCTTCCAAACCTATGCTATTGGTGTGGCTGCCTAATACATGATGATAAGGACTGTGAGCTCTGGATAGAAAGCGAGGGTATGCTCTCCATTGATGCACAACAGGTTGGTCCGTGGCTACAGGCAAAACCTTTCATAGCATCTTGAAAGAACGTCATCACAGTGCCTGGATTCTATGTCGGAAAAAAGAAGGAAGCTCAACAGTCACAATCCACAGAAAAAACTAGACAACCACTGCCTATGGTGTGTGCTATGGTGGTTCCTGTTGAAAGCTTCGTCCAGCAAAATATGGAAAACGATAAATGTGGAAATATTTTAAATGATAACGGCATCTCAAAAGAGGATTTTTTGGGAGGGAATCAAGTAACGGTAATTTTTTCAGAAAATATATCCATATCTGAGCATGGGGCTGTAGTTTCGGAAATTGAGAATCAATCACACCAAACAGATTTATTTGTTGAACTCTTAAGGGAGATAGACCGAGAGTTACACAAATTTGATGCTCCTACGGATCAATCCCATGAATAGATTTTCACAACTGGAGGAGAAAAAATCGTGGAGAATTCCAGGGAGAAGTCTACCATTCGCCCCCCCTATAAAAATAATGCCCACTCACATGACCAGCACTCTTCTAATTCGGCCCACCAAACACCAGCAATCCTCTCAGATATTTCCAATGTAGTGTCCAACACATATCAAGGTGCCAAATGGCATAGAATTCAACGTGAAGCTAGAGACAGGGACACACCAATGGAAGGCACAGTGGGTCAAAAAAGAAACATCACATATGGAAGTGATCATTTAGTGTTACCAAGGAAGAAGCAAATGGTTTCACTGGATGACAAAGAAAATACACAGATATTGGCGAAGGCTGGCTACAAGCCCTGCCAGAAGCAATGAGTCTCATATGTTGGAACTGTCATGGGCTTGGGAACCCATGTACAGAAGATCAGCTTGCAAAGATGGTGCGAGCAAAAGATCCCTCTGTCCTGTTTTTAGCCGAAACTTGGACAAATGAAGCTAGGCTAACCAATATTTAGAACAGAATTAAGTGGAAGAATAAATTTATTGTACCAAGGAGAAACAAGGCAGGTGGTTTGGTATTATTTTGGAAGGAAGATTTTGACCTTGAGACTGAAACTTTTTCGAAGAACCATATCGATACCACGATAAACAAAAATAAAGAGGATGAATGGAGATTCATGGGCTTATATGGGGAACTAGAAACACAAAAAAGACATGAGTCATAGGACAGACTACGGAGTTTGAAAAATAGAGGGGCGGCACCGTGGATTTGTGCAGGGGACTTCAATGAAATCACCAAACAATCTGAAAAAGGGGGTGGGAGAGTCAGACCACACCATCAAATGCAACCATTCCATGAGGTACTAGGTGAGTGTGGGTTCATGGATATAGGATTTGTGGGATCCTTGTTTACATGGCACAAACACTACCCAAATTATACTGTCTGGGAGAGGTTGGATAAAGCAGTAGCCACAAACGAGTGGTTTGCAAAATTCCCGGAAACAAAAATACATCATTTGGATGTGACTACTTCGGATCATAAGGCACTATGGATTGTCCCGAAAGTCATGGAATGCAAACAACAGAGATCGTTCCGCTTCGAGCAGATGTGGATGATGGAAGAAGGTTGTACTGCCACAATGGAGGCGGTGTGGAAAACTGGAAATAGTGAAGCCGAGGATGTCAAACTTATTAAGAAAATTGATAGATGTGGAAAGGAACTCACCAAGTGGAGCAAGAAATTTTTTGGGAATGTCCAACGTGACTTGGAGAAGAAACGAAAGCTTTTAAGTTTGGCAAAGCAGTTGGCCTTAAATGGGGGGAGTGTGTAGCGTATGAGACAATTGGAAAAAGAAATCAACTCCCTACTATACAAAAAGAAGCCACGATGTGGAGACAGAGATCAAGAATTCAATGGTTAAAGGATGGAGATAAAAACACCGAATTTTTCCACAGTAAAGCTTCATAAAGGAGACGACGTAATTATATTAGGGGGCTGTTTGACAGTAACGGGGTGTGGTGCTCATAACTAGAACATGTGGCTAATATTGCTGTGGAGTTTTACCAGCAATTGTTCTCCTCGAGTAACCCTCAGGATTTTGATGAAGTACTTGATCAGATTCCCCAGGTGGTGTCCATGGCCATGAATGATCAACTTAGCAATACCTTTACAACAGCTGAGGTGGAGTTGGCCTTGAAGCAAATGGCTCCGCTTAAATCCCCTGGACCAGACGGCATGCCACCCTTATTTTATCAAAGCTATTGGACATTGGTAGGCCCAGATGTCATTAAGGTTATCCTTGGCTTCCTTAATTCTGGTATGTTACCTAAACCACTATGTCACTCTCTCATTACACTCATCCCCAAGGTAAAGCAACTTGAACATATCTCCCAATATCGGCCCATATGTTTAAGCAATGTCATATATAGAGTTTTCTCAAAAGTCTTGGCTAACCGCCTCAAAACTCTATTACCACAGCCTGAATCTGACCACCAAAGCGGTTTTATGTCTGATTGCTTGATTACGGATAATGTAATGGTAGCTTTTGAAACATTACATTATATGAGAAATCATAGATCCAGGAAAACTGGGTACATGGCTGTAAAATTGGATATGAGCAAAGCATACGATAAAGTAGAATGGGGATATATGGAAAAATTGATGAAAAAAAGGGCTTTAATGATAAGTGGGTGAGACTTATGATGACATGTATTACATCGGCTTCTTATTCCATCTTAGTGAATGGGGAGCCAAAAGGTGACCTTATACCAAGTCGGGGGCTTAGACAAGGAGAACCCCTCTCTCCCTATCTTTTCTTACTATGTACTAAAGGTCTTCATGGCCTTATGAAATAGGCAACAGCCATGGGAGCACTCTGTGGGGTAGCTTTGTGTAAAATTGGCCCTAAACTAACCCACCTTTTATTTGCAGATGATAGTTTGATTTTCTGCAGGGCTAATGAGCATGATTGTCAAAACCTTTTGGCCATCCTAACTGCCTATGAGAGGGCATCAGGTCAAAAAGTCAATCAGGCAAAGACCTCTCAATTTTTCAGCAAGTCCACACCACACCATGTCCAAGAAGTGATCAAAGCAAGCATTGGAGTCCAAGCTGTCCAACAATACGAAAAGTACCTAGGCTTACCTGCCTTGGTTGGCTGAAACAAGAGAAAGAGCTTTGATAATATCAAGCAAAGGATATGGAAACAATTACAAGGTTTGGTGGGTAAACTTCTGTCACAAGCAGGAAGGGAGATCCTTATTAAAGCTATTGCATAAGCGTTACCAACATACACAAAGTCTTGCTTCAAGTTGCCAGTGGGATTATGTCATGATATCAAAGCTCTTATTCGTCATTTCTTTTGGGGACAACGTGGTGATACTAGGAAAATACATTGGGTAAAATGGCAAGAATTGTGTAAACCCAAATCTCAAGGAGGCATGGGGTTCAAGGACTTATCAATGTACAATGATGCCATGCTAGCTAAACAAACATGGCGTCTACTTCGTGATACAAGCTCAATGTTTTACCGGGTTTTTAAACCTAAATTCTTCACGGATTGCTCTATAATGGAAGTTAAGGTCCCAAGCTCAGCTTCCCACGCTTGGAAAAGCATTATTGGAGGAAGAGAGGTAATTCGGAGGGGTGGACTTTGGAGAATAGGGGATGGCAGGTCAATCAATTTTTGGAAGGATAATTGGCTACCTGTTAGATAGAGACCAAAGATTATTTCTCCAATACAAAACTTCAACACAAACTTGAAAGTGTGTGAATATATTGACCAGGAAACCTAAGCCTGGAAAAAGGGGATGCTTGACAATCACCTCCTAGAGTTCGAAGCAGCGGCCATAAAAAAGATACCCCTCTGCCACACCCAGTAAAAGGATACCTTAATTTGGCCTTTTACTGCAGATGGGGAGCATACAGTGAAATCAGGATATCAGTTCCATCTAACAAATCTCCATAATACAGAACCGGGTCCCTCAAGCTCTAATACGATGAAACCTCTATGGAGAGCTATATGGCAGTTGCAGGTCCTTAGTAAGGTCAAGAAACTGGTATGGAGAGCGTGCAAAAATTCCCTTCCCTTTAAGAAGAGCCTAGTCAAGAGTAGAGTCATCACAGATGACAAGTGTGATCAGTGCAAGACTATGACATAAGACATCCACCATGCTTTATACCTTTCCTCGATGCTCACAGAATTATGGCAATCTGTACCTCTTTGGAATCATCACAGTCTGAAGCAATGTAGTAATTTTATTGATTTGCTTGAATGCATTTTTGCAGATAATAGGGATCCAACATTTTTCTCTATGGTTGCTTGGACTTTATGGAATAGGAGAAACAACCTACGCCTAGCTAAAGGAACGGTGTCACTGGGACAGCTGCTTCAACAAGCCAAAGATCGGATCCACGAGTTCTCAAAGGGGCAACCAGCACCAATTCTGCATCGGGGTCGCCCACTTGAGTCGTGGCGACCTCCAGCCCCACAGTGGTACAAAGTTAATTTTGATGGTGCCTTCTTTGAAAAGGAACATTGTGCTGGAATTGGAGTCATGATACAAAATGACAAGGGCTTGGTAATGGCCTCCCTCTCTCAACACCCCCTACCTTTCACTGTCACTGAAGTAAAACACTTGTAGTGCGAAGAGCAGTGGAGTTTGCTATAGAACTTGGTATGGACCGAGTGATAATAGAGGGTGACTCTCAACTCATCATAAACACCTTGAACAGTGACCATCAATCTCTAGCCCCATTTGGCCATATAGCAAATGACGTGCAATACATTGCCTCTCAATCCTTCAATGATTTTAGATTTTGTCATGTATGTAGGCTTTGTAATGCAGTAGCTCACTCACTAGCACGGAGAGCTATTAGTTCCTCCAATATGGTAGTCTGGATGGAAGATGTTCCACCAGCTGTTACTTCTGTACTTCAAGCTGATTTAAACAGCCTCCCTTAATAATATGACGCACTATCTTTCCCCTCAAAAAAAAAAAAAAAGGTAGCAAATTATTTTCATAATTTTTATAATTCTTTTTTCATATAGAATTAATTTTTGATAACATAAATATTCCATTTCATAAAACAATATAAGTTTGTTGAATCTCGTTTTATAAATTTATAGACAAAATTAAATCAACCTAACTAACTCAAATACTTTAAAATCAACTATAATTTAATTATTAATTATTAGCATAGACTTGTGAATGGGTTTAATTTATAGTTGTGATGTTTACTATGTATGTGGAAATAATAATTTAATGAAGTAGCTCGTGATCATATTTGAGCTTGTTTTATAAGAAAGCAAGGCAAGCTTAAACATTTGATTATGGGTGTGCATCCAACCCACCAATTCAATCCAACTTGATGCCTCAAGTTGGTTTTCCTAGGTTGGGTTGTGTTGAAATTTTATTTTAAGTCTCAAGTTTGGGTTCTTTGTTTTTTCAACCCATTTGACCCAGCATAACCTACCATATATATAAGTTTATCGTATTACCCTTATTTTTAAGGTTTCAACTTGATTTATTTTATTATTTGAGAAATATTTTTGGCAATAAACAAAAATTATATACAATTTAGGCATTTTATGTGAATTGTAATTATTTATTGAAAATGAGTCTTTGAATAATTGATTAAAACCCAACTTTTTATTGGGATGAAACATGTAAGTACAATTGTTGCACGCTTAACATAAAAAAATAAATAAATAAAAAAGCCAATTGGTCTAGTAGTTATATTGACACTACTCAGACAAGATACATTATTTCTCACTTTCATTTTTTATTGTAAATTATGCTCTAGTATGTGTTAAAGTTTTGCATTATTCTTGAACTTAAAGATTTCATTGGTTCCATTGAAATTTTGTTATTTACTTTGGTAGAAAATTTAGTAATTTATATTAAAAATGATAATCTTCAAATTTTCATTATGGAGATGCTAAAAGATGATTTTTATTATATGAAAGATCATCATCAAGCATAATTTTGATAGGAGATATCCATAAATCAAATACCGGCCCAAGACCAAGGCCCACCTAAGTTAGGCCCATCCAAGTCGTACCAAATAAGTGATCGAGGGTCCAAGCATGGTATAATACAAACTGACCCAAGGCAGCACTGAGAATGTTAAATAATACTTTGGGGATATCCGCATGCCGAGCCTAGATTTGGAGGCTGGCACAAGTCCCAATGGAGTCAGTTCAGAAATATGTAGCAAGTCCCATCCGACTAGGAATATAGGTTAGAAAGTGCCCCACTTTTTTAGGAAAAGCCGCCCTTCATGATGACAAACCCATTGAGGGAAGGCTATATAAGGAGGAAGAGATGGTGTGAGAAGGTGTTGGCAAATCTAGGAAAGAGAGGGAGAGAAAAATACATGAGAGGTAAAGAGAGAGAAATAGCTAAAAAGAAGGAAGCTCAGCACCTAGCCCGAGACTCCATGGGAAACACACTTAGGGGGATAAAGTTCATGTTAGGTCGCAAGTTTCTTCATTAGGGCTGTTAGGCTAGCCTCTAAGAGATTTAACCATAGTAGGAAACTCTTGACCCACTCAAAACAAATAAATTGGGAGCCCAACCTAAAAGGCCTCGGAGTACCTTGGGCTGGGCCGCTGCAAGATACTTTTTTTTTATTATTATATATTTTTGGACATGACTAATATAAAAAGTACACAACTTTGATAGACTCATTAAAATTTAGAAGACGATAAATTTTTTATGTGCGCGTGTAAAGGTTTGTCTAAACTAATATGTTTAGAATCACAACCTATTCCCAAACTAAAATTTCTGACCCCCCCTCCCTACTAGCCTGAGTGGAACAAAAAAGTCCGACAAAGTCAGACTATTCAAATTGTTTAGACTTGTTAATTAATAATGAAAATATATTATTATTATTGGCTGAAAAAATTCAAATTTATATCGTGCAGTAGGATATTAATTTGACGATAATGAAACAAAAATAAATTAGAAAGAATTTTTGGTAATTAAGAGTTTATTGATGTTTTAAGTTTTATCCGTGTGAAGCAAGCCAGCTATGAATGTTCTGCTTTGCTGGCTCTTCATACAAAACACATGATGAGAATAGTATAGAGTGACGGAAGTAATGATGTATATTTGGCAGACAGTTGACTGCCTTCTCCCCAATCAGGACGACAGCTGAAGATATTTTAGGACAAAATTGAAATAAAAAGAAAATGGGGCCGGTTAATGTGTGCCCTAAGGACACACATTAATAAATCTATTTTTAAAAAAGTTTTATTGAAAATTGAAAAAGTTGTCAAAACTTTTTCAATTTCCAATAAAACTTTTCCAAAATTGGTTTACTATTGTGTGCCCTTAGGGCACACATTAGTAAAATCCAAAGAAAATTAATTGACTGTTCTCTATCGAAAGAGGACAAATGTTAAGGTTATATTTGGATACTACTTATTTATTGAAAATTGAAAACTTATTACTAAAACATTGAAGTAAAATAATTTTTAAAGATGTAAATAATGTTGTGGGACCCAAATTTACCTAGAAATTTGTATTTTGCTAATTTTGATGGTATGTGAACAATACTTATGGGACCTACTAAAAAAATGCAAAATGCACAAATTGAGCAAAATGCCTCTTCCAAACTCACGCTAAAAATAACGAAAATATAAGCAGTAATCCATTTTTAGCAAAACAAAAAAGAAAAAAAATTTAAAAAGAAAAAGAAAAAGCCATATGTAGACCATGATAACAAAAGTTAAAAATGGGTGACAATGGGTGGGAAGATTAGCAAAAGTTAAAAATGCTTTTAAAATAGTGCAACTGTCATGTCATGTCCATGATAACAAGTGACAATGGATAAGTGAAAGAGAAAGCATACCTACCTTTTCTTCTCAACGTGGATTTTACGTGGATTTCACACATTTTAGCAACTCAAAGACTAAAAACACACGCTACAACAATGTTGTTAAAACTAAAATATTTTGCCGTATTGTTACATTGGGCTACTATCTCTAGCAGTTCACTATAGTTGAGAGTTACTTGTTAAAAACAATTTTTTATTCACACACGCTCACCGGCTCTCGCACGCGCGTAACTTCTTTCTACCCTATTTCACTATCTCTCTCTTTCACCAACATCTTTTTTTTCCTAACCTCTCCTCTCTTCTCTCTCATCTCTCACTTCTCACTTCTCTCTCTCTCCCTCTCTCTCTCATGCCTTTGTTTGTTCTTGGTGGTTCAACGGTTGTGGTCCGGCAGTTTGTGGGTATAATTTGGTGGGTGAGGTCATGAGGCACGTGGGTCTGATTTGGTGGGTCTCGGTGCTAGTGAGTTTTGGTTGTTTTCTATTGGTGGTGCGGGTTTTGTCTCGATGGTGTCTTAGAGGTTTGAGTCTATTTTGGTGGGTCTTAGTAGGTCTTGAGCACAAAAATCAGCAGTGATTGTAATGGTGGGTTTCTTGGTGGATTGTTTAGGTTTTTTTTGGGAGGTGACTTGTGATTATAACGGTGGTTGTTGTGGCTGGCTGTGTTGCTCTATTTTAATGGGTTTTGTGGTGGATTCTTGATCACGGTGGTTGTGGCGATAGTTTTGTTTTGGGTTTTTTGTTTTGCAGTGGATTGTGGCTACCACAATGGTGGTGGTGAACGTGGTTGTGGTGGCTGGTTGCTATGAATTTTTGTGAGGAAGTTTTATTTTATTTTAATAAGTTGTTTATTTATATTATTTTAATGGAATGAATGTCAAAATAGAATCTTTGATATTGGGTGTGAATTGTTAAAATAGATAAAGTTGCTTTTTAAATTGCTAAAAGCTATATTTTTTTACCTTTGATGTGCTACATTAAGATTCTCACTGTCAGCTTTTAAGAATGTGTTACATTATATTTTTTTTTTTTTTTTTTTTTTGATATTGGTGGTAGTTTTATTCCGTGTCAATTTAATTGTAATTTCATGCTTAATTCTTTTTATTTGCGAGCTACTTTTATAATCAGGTTAGGTATGAGTGTACAATATATAGTTGCTAGAATTGAGAATTTACAGGACATTGGCTCCCGCGAAATAGACAAGTGACACTTTTAAAATTTTGTCATACTTTTAGATTTGTGAGATACACACCAATTCGCACACGCAAATTTTTTGACCATCATAAAATAAAATAAAATTAAAATTAAAAAAAAGGTTATTCAGATCATTTACTACCAGCCCCTTCATTCCTTTTATTTTTTTTTAATTTTTTTTTTTTTTTATATATAAGATAGAAATTCTACTATAACATAATCTAAGTGTATATGTGTGTGAAGCTTCCTCTTGGAGACTTGAACCCCGGCCCTTACCACCTACACCCCACAAGCACTTATACTTATGGAGTGATCATCGTACCAAGGGTGTGCCGTGGCACTACCAGCCCCTTCCTGTGAGAAAATGAGCTTGATCATTTATTTCAAGCTCACAAGTCTAATACATTACACAAAAGGCTCTATTTATAGAGCATAGCTTAGACTAAATCCAGAACCTTCTAGAATCCTAGAAGGTTTTGCTCTAACAGAAATCTAACAAACTAATAAAAAACTTATAACAAGATATTTTGGGTTTGTTACAGCTGTCACCTAAGCTAAAAATATCTGGAATGGAAATTATGGAAGCTAAGCTCGTGGAGGAGAAGAACAGAGCAATTTTGCAACAAACCCCAAACTCAGTGAAGAAATATGAAACGGTGTCATTAGGGCTTGTATAAAAGTATTGTTTAAATAGCAGTTGTCTTTGTTTAAACAACACAACACATATTTCTACAACACTTTTCACCCACGCGTATTTCCACAACACTTAAATAACGTTACTAGAACAACATTATCAAACGGGCCCAAGCTTTCAGTAAAAACGGCATCATATCTCTTGTGATTATAAACTCAGACCATTAATGCCCAAAATGATGTCGTTTGTCATTAAAACAAATGTCACCGTTTTGGCTTTTAATGTTACCGTTGGAATCAGAAACTAGCCGTTGTCTTTGTCTTCTTTAGCTTCTTCTTGAGGAGATACTGATCTTCCTCTATCACTTCCCACTATAAATACCTATCATTTCCCACGAACCCTAAGCACCCACCTAAGAGTTGAGATAATTGTATCCATGGTTAAGAGAGCCAAACACCATCAATTCTCTACACTCTTCCATCTCACCATAGCCAAACTGTGAGAGCAAATTATCTCAATCACAATCATCACCATCCATTGAGTTTTATGAACGAATTGGATTGCTGAGAGCCTAGGAGCTATTGGAGCTTGCCAATTTCAACCATGGTGGCTTGAAGGTTTTAATTAGATAAATTCTCATAAAGAAATTATATATATATACATATATTTTTGTGGAAAAAATATTTTTTTAAACCTATAATTTAGAAAAATGTAGTTTTAAAAGAACAATTTAAACCTTAAGATTTCAAAGATTAATATATTAAATTGCAATTCATTTAAGTATAAAGGAATTGTGTTTGGACTTATAAAAATAAAAATGAAAAAACTCTAGAGATTTATTTGTCATTTTTGAAACCATATGGACTTATAAAAATAAAAATGAAAAAACTCCATAGTTTTATTTGTCATTTTTGAAACCATATGGTTTAATATGTTACACTACTAAATTATATAGTTTATTTGAAATACTTTTTTTTTTTTTAATTGTATCATTACGAACATGAGAGAATGTCATTTGTTGTGAATTCTAGTTAACTTAATTGGTAAAATATCTTATTGTTGAATAAGAGATTTTGGGAATGATTCTCGTTTATACTAAAAATTGATTGATATTTTAGTCAGATAACAAAATCAATTATTATAGAATAAACATCATAAGAGGAAATCTTATAATGTGTATCAAAAAAGAGGATGTAATTTGTCAAGGACCGACAAGTAAAGCAAAGCTTGTCTCCTCATTCCACACAACCCCACCCATCGAAGTACCTTTTACTGCTTTTACTTAGTTCTATTATAGGTAAACAATAGTCCTCGTATGAGTCGTATCAATCATGCATCATCCGTGTAACAGTGAATTCATAAACTTAGATTTAATTAGTTTACATACTGATCTCCAGTTTTGTATAAGAGAGGAGAAAGATGATTTAATCTAGAGATTTTGTTGAAGATTTTGACATGAGAACTAGAGGTCCCAGATTTATTCTTTCATTTATTACTTGCAAATTCATTTCAAACAGTAGATATATATTCTCAAATCTCAACAATTGAGATTCAAATCATGTGTGTTGAGGATTCATTTCTATTCTTGTGGGTTTTTGTACCTTTTGGATATTTGAACTCAGATTTATATTTTCTTATTCCAAAGACTTTATTATCAAGGTCATGCTTTTCGGCCGGTGAGGCATATTTGTTCCCGACTCGATTCTTGTTGTAATTACTGTAATTATAATATTATTATGTTATATAATTGGGTGGCGGGTTCATCATTTTTTGTCTTCGTCTACTTTGGTTCGAGTCTAAGAGGAAGACTTAACTGTCCGTTTGAGAACAATTCATCTGGTTTTTTGTTGAAAATATACTAAAATATATTTACATTAAAGAATGAGGTCTCCTGGGTCTTCAAGCCCATTAGCTTGGACCAAGGAATGATGTATACCAACTCAGCCATCCGACCTAAATCAATAATCCTAAGAAGCAATAGCGAAGCTATAAATTATTATAATTTTTTTTAGGGATTAGGTTAAATGTATCAATAAATTTTAATAAACAAAATAAAACACACACTCATATATAAGAAAATTTCCTTTTATATAATTCAAGACAAATATTGTTTTTATTAAGCCATATATAATAATCCTTTAAATTATATTAATTAAAATTAATATTCTTTAATTATTTTAAATAAAGGGTTTGTTTTTTGTTAAATAAATTTTACACATTAGAGCATAATAATAGTTGTAAGGACCAGATTTGAGTTCCCAGCCCACTTTGTGGATGGACTTAGGCCCAAAAAGCCCAAAAACAATGAATTTGTAAAGAGTGGGTTGGAAAATTAGGCTTTAGTTAATCAAACGAACACTGGGAGGGATTCAGATGATAAGAGAATGAAAAGAAAAAGGGTTGTATTGAAGAAAAATCGCCATCGGCAAAGTCCGAGGAAGTCTGTTCTTATATATTACTCTCAAGTCCGATTACAAGTTTGGTTCTGGAATGCTATATTGTTTTTTCTCCTTTCCTCCCTCCCTTAATCTCGTTGCCTCCCTCTTCTTTTATACTCTCTTTCCTTTTTATCTCCACCTTCCACCTGTATGCTAGATGGTTAGTGCTGATACTTGTCCCATCAGCACCTCCCATAAGTCCTCATGTAGTAGCTATAAGGCTAAAATACACTGTTCAGGTATCACTTCTACATTAATGCGGCCAGGGAGTTAGCTGTAGTGCATTTAATGCCGAGGTAGCAGCTTTCTCCCTAGATATTTTGGGGCTCCTCCTTATCTGATATCTATGCAATTCTTGTTCGCCTCAACTGACGTTTTCATCCTCGACACGCTCTCCGGAGCTATTATGACCAAATCCCACCATTCTTTTGGCTGAAGATATAACTTTAAAATAGCTATCCTAAGTCTAAAACCCCACCTAGCTACCCCTCTCTCGTTAGGTAGGGGAGGCCATCGGTCCAATTCCCCGACACGATGAGGAAGTCTTTCTTCAGACCTTTGTTGGATTCAGGCAAGCACTGAATGAGCCTGACTTCAGGGTACCTGGACTTCAGGTAATACCCTTGCCCCTTTAGGTGGTGGAGGTTGTAGACCCAGTTAATGTCGTGGTGAGTAAGCCCTAACCCCATACTTTCATTAAGGGCATCTACAGAACCTAGGATCCTAAACATATTCGGGGCATACTAAGTAGGGGCTAGCCTATGGGCCCTAAGGTAATTCCTGGTAACGGTGCCCATGGGGATTCTCATCCCACCTTCTATGAAGGCAATCATGGAGATTACTACCTCTCCCTCTCTCCTATCTTCATGCCATTGCCCCTCTTCACAGTACCTAATACCTACTCTTGGGGGAATCCTATAACGAGCCCTAAAGTTCTCTTTCCTCTCCTCGGAGTCTACTAGACACTTAAACCTACCCATTTCTATAAGGGCTTGAAGGGAACTTGAAAGGTTGAAGGGAGAAAAGAGGGCCAAGAAGAGGAAATGTATGAAAAACAGAAAAATATATGGAAAAACTAAGTGTAGAGATTTATGAAGACTTACAGAAATAAGGAGGATCTCCTCGGACAGACATTTAGTATTTGTAAAAATCACAAATGAAAAGGGAAGTTTGGCAGATTCAGTGTATGTGTGTTAAAGCTAAGTGCATGCTAAAAGTAAAAAAGAGGGTTTGATTTGAGCGGTATTTATACCAAGGAGAGAGCAGAGAGCGGGAAAATTCCCGCTCAATTCCCAGCAAAGCCCTCAATCGTAGGATTTGCATCACGTCGTAGAACGTGGGGGACAGAGAGCCGCAAGAATTTAATGAGGACGTGTCTCGAACGCTGCAGCGCCAGGAGTGTGTCTTGGGCAGTCAAAAAGGTGTCTTTACAATCAGAGGAAGAGCGAAATGGGCACGGAGCTGATGTAGAGACATCGAAATCCTCCTTTCTTCTTGAGGAGCCAGAAAGAAGAATTTCGAGGGGCTATTGTAAGGCCCTTAGGCCCTAAGGTTCATTATCTACCCGTATATTAGTTCATGATACTTGAACAGTGTATTTTAGCCTTACAGCTACTACATGAGGACTTATGGGAGGTGCTGATGGGACAAGTATCAGCACTAACCATCTAGCATACAGGTGGAAGGTGGAGATGAAAAGGAAAGAGAGTATAAAAGAAGAGGGAGGCAATGAGATTAAGGGAGGGAGGAAAGGAGAAAAAACAATATAGCATTCCAGAACCAAACCTGTAATCGGACTTAAGAGTAATATATAAGAACAGACCTTCTCGGACTTTGCCAAGGACGATTTTTCTTCAATACAACTCTTTTTCTTTTCATTCTCTTATCATCTGAATCCCTCCCAGTGTTCGTTTGATTAACTAAAGCCCAATTTTCCAATCCACTCTCTACAAATTCATTGTTTTTGGGCTTTTTAGGCCTAAGTCCATCCACAAAATGGGCTGGGAACTCAAATCTGGTCCTTACAATAGTTTTAAAAATATAAAATGTATACAAATCAATCAATTTCATACATATATGCCTTAACATATATTTTGTAATATAGGAGAAATATAAGAATAACAATACTAAATAAAAACTTTTCTTTTTGTTATGGATGACAAAGTACAACATATCCCAAACTTTTATTAACCATAAAAAATGTTGTATCTTTTCTTCTAATGAATGAAAAAAAAAAACCATACCTTTTTTTTTTTTTAATTGCCATCCATGGATTCTTATATCCCTATTCCTAATTCTCTGTACTCAAAATGAAAAAAATAGTTTCTTTTTTAAAAAAATAAATAGATTTTATTAAAGTAATTTACTAATATATTTTTGGAAGCATGTATTTTCAATGATCCTAAAGTTACTCTACTCTACTCAGAGTCTAGGAAGCATGGGTCTGCCGATTGAGCCAGCGCACCCAAGTTGGATACACATGAACGCGTCATGCGGCCGTGGATGCGGCTGCACGTGCATCCATGGCTGAACTTTTTCTTTTTGGTTTCCGATTCAACTCGATACGGTCTAATTCAATTCGAAACAAGCCCCAAATTGGTCCGATTCAATTCAAAACAGGCCCCAAATCGGTCCAATTCTGTTTGAAACGGGCCGAAACAGGCCTTGAATCAATCAATTTTTTTTTTAAACCCTGAAATGCACCGAAGGAAGAAGAGAACAAAAGAAAAAGAAAAATAAGAACAAGACTAGAACAAAAGCTTGAAACACACTTAAAGTTTGAAGCCACTGCCTTTCCACGATACAGTGGCAGTAGGGAAACTAAGAAAAGAAAAAGAAAAATAAGAATAGAGATAATGACGGATTGGGTATGTGAGAAAGAGCGGATGTGGTTGAGTGGTTCACGTGGGTAGGTTTGGGAATTGGGAAAAGTGAATTTCAAGAAGTTTCCTAGTTTCTAATTACTCAAAATGTTGATTTTATTTACAAAAATGCCATTAATGAATTTTTTTTTTTTTTAATTTCAAAAAACCATAAAATCTCCTTTATTATGATTTTATTTTTAAACTATATTAAACTTATTAATTTACTTGACTTTATAATAGCCATTAGTCAAAATATTATTCTATTAATTATTAAATAATAATACTAATATAGTAGCATGTATTTACTTTATTATCTACTATTACTCTTAAATTGATATATATTTACCATTATATGAAAAAATGCTTAGTAATATATAGAAAATATAAATAAAAATATTTGTAATAATTAATTAATAAACGTATCCTACCGCACTCATGTCCTACTTTTTCAAAATTTGTCGTGTTGCTGCACCGCACTCGCACCTGCACTCGAACCCGAATCCGCACCCATGCTTCCTAGCTTAGAGTTTATCCTAACTTTGCCGTTGAAGTATGTTACGGGCTGACATGGTATTGCGTGGGACAATCCAAAATGGCAACGGTTGTATAAGATTAAAATTGTCTCTAAACAAACATGGAGTTTGATTCACAGTACACACTCTTTGTTCTATAGGGTCTACAAAACAAGGCATTTCCCCAATTGTTCTTTTATGGATGCAGAGCTCGGTAATAACCCATCATATGTTTGGAGGAGTTTGTTGGCAGCAAGAGATATCATCACTAAAGGGTCACTGTGGAGGGTGGGGGATGGTCGGTATATTGAAGTATTAACCCACAAGTGGCTGTCACATAAACCTGTTTTCTTGGGGGAGAATCATCCTAGCCTGCATGTGAGCGATCTGATTGATGCTATTACAATGCAGTGGGACAGAGAAAAGGTTTTTGACCTCTTTGCTAATCAGACTCAAATGGAAATATTGGCAATTCCACTGTCTTGGACTAATTTAGGAGACACTCTAGTATGGAAGGAAAATTTTGCAAACATTTTTACAATGAAGACTGCATACCAGGTTGCTCTACGCTTAAAGGAGAGATCACAAATCAAGCACTCAAGAGCAAGTTCTGATTGAGCCACCTGGAAAAAGATTTGGGCTCTAAATGTTCCACCCAAGGTTCGTATGTTTGTGTGGTGTGCTTGCTCCAATATTATGCCTACGAGAGAAAATTTGCATCGGAAGAAGGTTAAGGTCGACCCATGGTGTGAGATATGCTGTTAGAAACTAGAGTCTATTGGCCATCTTCTATGGTAATGTCCTTTAGCAAGAAACGTATAGGTGCTTTGTCAAGATAAAATTCAAAAATGTCCCAATGATGCTAAGGAGTTTTTTGCACTATTCCGAATGCTTGTAGATCGGCTTCCACAGCTGGAGTTGGATAGATGGGCGATGACATCCTGGGCATTATGGAATGCCAGAAATAAATATTACTTTGAAAAGGGCAATTACAAAGGTCCCAAAAAATATATGTAGAAAGAAAAGAAGAATATAAATGAAAAGCAAGTTTCATGAACAACTCAAAATCTTGTTTTGTGCCATTTGCTATTAGGTGTATTAATCAATCACATTGTAATTGATTTGAGAATAGTGAAATTGATTTGAAGTTTGTCCTGTAATTTTTCCCTTCAAGGAGAAAGGGTTTTCCATGTAAATACTTATGTTCTTGTGTGATTGTTGTTTGGGATTGATAATATTGGTGGTAATATTATTCAAGACCCAACAAAAAGGAAGGTGGAGATTAAACGAATACTATCTGGTAAAGTACCGTAAGAAATCTAGAGGATCTTGATCCTTAAAGGACCACAAGAGTACTAAAAAAAGAAGGATAAACAAGTGTGAACATTGTACATATTGTTTCCACCATCTAGAAATCAAATTTTTATTCCAATGTTGTTTCTGGTTGAAAATTCCACTACCTAGAACTAGAATATTTATAAGTTTTCATTACTCACCACCTGATCTCTTGTGAAACGCATGGTTTTGTTAAATATTTTTTATAGCTTACACTTTAAAATTTGGTTAATTAATTAAATTTTTTTTAAAAAGATTTTTTTGTTGATTGTTCATGCTCACCTCTTGTGATTGGTTAAATGAGGTGTGATTGGTTAAATGAGGGGTAATTTGTATTATTAAATTTAGATTCAGCCAATAGCAAAGTTTATGAGAATAATTAAACAGTCTCTCACCTTTCATCTTGTGTGTGTCATGATTTAGGGATTTGAGATCCAAATTCAGTATTTCAAATTTAGATGGACTGGGTTTGTTTTTATTTTTTTATTAAAATATGCTATAATATTTCAAATTTATTACTTCTGCTCCATATTGATTGCTCTTTATTATTAAGTTAAGAAACATTAATTGGTTTATGGCAGAGGCGAAAATTGAAATTCAAATCTCTTATACGATAATGAAAGACTTAATATATTTTTAAAAAAATAAAGGCCATGTGGCAATCCACATGACATCAATATTAATATTTAAATGTCACTATTAGTCACGTTAGTATTTTTCATCCAATTTATTGGTAGAGACAATTTTAATACAATATTAAAAGGTTAGGGACTAAATTAACACATTTTAAATATTAAAAATTGAATTGACATGATAGAGCATTAGCATCAAGTGGCAGGTTGACTACACAGCCCTAGATATATTCATATAATAGTGATTCCAGCAAGTTTATCATTTTTAAAGAAAAGGGTTTTACTAATTAGTAAACAATTTTGAGAAACTTTTTACAGGAAAATGAAAATGTAATAAAAAATTTTAGAAAACTTTTTAAAGAAAATATATGATTTTGGCCCCCTCATTCCCGGCTAAACTTTTGTATACATATGTATAATTAGTATTTATTTTATTTTAAAAGAAAGTCTAAAATAACATTTTACCTTAATTAAATAGGATTGCAATAATTTTTTTAAAGATAATTACAATATACTACTAATCTCACAGCTCGGCTATTTCTCCCTAAACTCCAAGCACTTTGTGCATGAAGATGTGCCAATGTAATTATATTAGAGACAATAGTATATATCATTAACTTTAATTAGCTGATCATTCATAAATTATGATGAACACATTGTTATTGTAACAACTTTTACAAAGAAAATAAAAGGAAATCAAATATCCAAAAAAAGTAATTTTTGCTCCTTCCTCATTAAAAAATTTTCTCTAGCTTACTTTGGAGTTTGGAATTAATGGTTGTTAGGACATATGCGATTTAATGTTAGGAACATATGTCAAATTAGAATTGGCTAATCCTTTGACAAAAGCACTTTACTTGTAATTGGGTAGATCTAGGATGTGTTTAATGCTTCAAGGAACAAGGTTTCAAGATCAAGTGGTAAAGCCATGCAAGTCTGTCCAAGAAACAAGTGAAGAAGTGCTGGATTTTAAAGCTCGACATCTAGTATCTATCGAGGTTTAAAAGCTGCTGAAGCCCGATGCTCGACAGCTAGCTTAACAAATAAACTATCTATCGAGGTTTATGAAAAACAGATTTTCAGCTCTGATTTTCATTCAATCCGTGTGTATATGTTTAGGCTCTCTTTTCTCACAACCCTAAATATATATAAAGATTATTTTAAGGGTCGTAAAAGGTTGTGTGAGTGTGAAGCAAAGTTGTGTTCATGCAAATTGTGACCGGAGACAGAATTTGCCCAGTTCATCTTTCTCTTGAAGAAGTTGTTGTGTTTGTACACCGTAGGGTTTTGTAACCAAGGAGTTTCGTGATCTTCATCGTGTGATGAACTAAAGAACTTTGTAGCCAACATCTTTCTCAAGTTGGTGAGTAAGCCGCATACTGGGATCTGCACATCGAATTGGTTAGTCACGTACTGGGAGCCGTGCATTGAAAATGAGAGATTGTCACTACAGAACAAGTCCAATTGGGTATTAGGGTAAGGGTTCAACTGTAGGTTGATATAAGATACTGGGATTTCTTTACTTGTAACTGCTTGTGATAATAGTGAATTCTCAAAAGTGGTGACCTTAAAATCACCCGGTGGAATTTTTGCCGTGTAGTTTTCCCTTATTCGTAAACAAATCACCGTGTCAATTTAATTTCCATTGCATTTAGTTAATTGGTGATTTGTTTGTGCTACCACGCGTATTGCATGCTAATTGAATTAATTAATTAACTTGGCTAATTAATTTGTTAATTCATCACAAGGGGTCAATGCATTCTTGGCCTATCAAGTGGTATCAGAGCAGGCACACTATAATTAGGTTTTACTCTTTACTGTGTGATTCATTGACTCCTGTTTGTCATGGATAGAGGACAGTCTTTTATTATACCTCCTTTATTTGATGGCACTAACTATGCGTACTAGAAAGTACGCATAAGAGCTTTCTTACAGTCATTAGATGAAAATGTGTGGCAAGCTGTGGAGATAGGCTAGACCAAGCCTACAGAAGCGCCGACTGACTGGGATGATGCTAAGATCAAGGCGGCAAATTTCAACAACAGGGCATTGAATGCATTATTCAGTGTAGTCGCAAATGAGGAATTCAAGAAAATTTCCTTTACTAAAACTGCTAAGGAAGCATGGACTATTCTCCAGACAACCTATGAAGGAACCAAGACTGTCAAGAATTCAAAACTTCAGAGGCTTACTACGAGCTTTGAAGAGATTAAGATAGAGGAGGATGAGTCATTTGATGAGTTCTATGCCAAGCTCAAGAACATAGTGAACTTAACTTTTAATCTTGGGGAAACCATTCCCGAACCCAAGATTGTTAGAAAGGTGCTTAGATCTTTACTCGAGAGATTTCATGCCAAGATCACTGCAATTAAGGAATCAAAGGATATTGACAAAATTCCTTTGACAAAGCTGGTTGGAAAATTGCAAACCTATGAGTTGGGTTTGACAAGGATAGGGAAATCAAGCAAGAGCAAGAGCATGGCATTGAAGGCCAAGAGCAGTGATACTGATGAGTCTTCAGACGATGAAGATTCTAAGATGAAATCCTATATCACCCGACAATTCAAAAAGTTTATGAAGAATGCCAATGCTAAAGGATTTGACAAAGACCGCAAGCAGTCCAGCTCATCTCAATTTAAAAACCAGGACAAAGGAAAGAAGGATGCTAGGAATGGCAGTCAGTACACTGTTCCCTCAAAACCAAAATGCTTTAGATGTCAAGACTTTGGACATATGAAACAAGAATGCCCTACATATCTTAAGACCATTGGGAAGAGTAAGGCACTTGTTACTACCTTAAGCGACACTGAGCCTGAAGATGACTCCGACAATGAGGATGATGGAATCCTAAATGCCTTCACTAATACTATAAATCCTACTAAAGGGATTGTTGAAGATGTGGATGAAGAAGAGGAATTGGTGGAGTCTAAGTTTGAAAAGATGGATAAGCAAGATGACATCCACTCAACCTATGCAAAGTTATACAAGGTCTCGGAAAAGCATGAGAAGTTGTATAGGCTGGCCACCAAGAAGCTTAGTGAAGTGGAGCTTGAACGAGAAGAAATTTCCACAAAGTTTGATAAAGCCAATCAAACCATTGGAGTATTGAGATTTGAGAATAATTTCTTGGCTGAGAAGACCAAGAAGCTTAAGGCAAAACTATTCCAAGTCAGAGCCCAGTTGGAAAGGACTTCAAGTGCAAAATTCGATGAGATGCTCAGTCTTCAGAAATCTGCTTCCAATCAAATTGGTTTAGGGTGTGATTTCTCTTCTCCTAGTATTGCTACTTCTAGTACTACTGTTTTTGTTCCTTTTGCTAATAATGTTGAAACTGAGAAAAATTATGTTAAAAATGAATTAGCTAGTGAGAACATAGACAAGGGTAAATCTATCTTAGGAGCACCCCCTAAGCTTGACAAGAAAGAGATTAAGAACTCTAGAACTAAGAAGGGAAATACTCAAAAGCCCAAACAGAAAAAGCAGCATTTCTGTCATCATTGTGGAGCAGCTAGACATATTCAACCTAATTGCTATAAGTGGTTAGCCACTCAACAGAGCAACAACATGATCTCTTAGGGAAACCATAATTAGTTTCCATCCTCTTTTGCTCCTCTTGGAGATCTTCTCAAAACCCTTATGTTCCTTTCAAACTTGAACGGTTTCAATTCTTCCCCTTCACCACCGGATCAAGGGTTTGCTAAACGGAAAAGTTCTTCCAAGGTGTGGAAAGAAAAAGGCTCCAAGTGATTCTGTCACTTTTTCTCTCTCTTCCCTTATTGTTTTTGTTTTTGTATTACTTGTGTATTTTGCTTCCGCGTTTTGAGTCAGTCCAGTTTTATGCATTGCTTTGTTTAACATGTTTTGTTTGCTTATTTTTCAGTTTTGCTTTATTTTTTTTTTCAAAAAAAAAAAATTTGAAAAATCAAAAAAATACAAAAATAATGTGTGTTTGTGTACATTGGTACTTGTGTACCTTGGATGGCCATTGAAACAAAATTTTCTAAACTTTGTATCATTTGTAGCTTAGATGAGCTTCTCTATGCATAACTAAGAAAGTGAGTTTTGTGGCTCGTGTTTGT
Organism: Quercus tomentella; assembly: GCA_028535165.1. NCBI lineage: Eukaryota > Viridiplantae > Streptophyta > Magnoliopsida > Fagales > Fagaceae > Quercus > Quercus tomentella. The sequence continues at coordinate 82,106,318 of JAPQVY010000155.1, forward strand.
GATAAGTAAGGTTAAGTAATCTCTTATATTTAACACTTGTATCACTCTTTTTGACGGGAAAGACTAGAAAATCCTAAGAGAAAGGCATAAATAATCATCTCACCACTGTTGCTCGCCAATCATGAAATGAAATTTGTATGCTTCGGCATAGCAAAAGTGGAATGTCAAATGCTTAACGTCATTGGGTATTTCTTTTCTATCTCTTATATGTCCATACATGGTTTGCTTAAAAGAAAAATATGCAAAGAAAAATAAAAAGCAAAAAGACTCAAAATGCTTTATATATGATTGCAAGTGTGTATTTTAGGAGATGTGGGAGTTATAGGATGTACCTCGAAAGTGATAATCCCCATCAAACAAAGTGATTTTCTCATATCTCAAATCGTCATAGCATGCAGACACTTATGCAATCTTGCGAAGTTTTTCACACACAACACGCAATATTCTTTGCTACTTTTGATGCATTTACAGGTACAATGTGATTTGGTCATCACAAGGAATACATGTGTTAATGTATGCTTACTAAACTGTCTTAACTTGCTTTTGAAATATAAAATTGGTTAGACTTGTTTAAGTGTGTGTGTGTGTGTGTGGGTGTTTTGGATCTATGAGCATGACATTTTTCTTGTTGAGAGATGATTTTGAGAGTTTAAAATGTTGTTTGGATCTTTGGTTGTATAGCATGCTTGATTGCATTCATATATGAGTTTTTTCTCTTCTTAAAAAACTGTTTTTAAGCAATCTCGATAGCTGCTAGACACCTTTTGACAGCTAGGCTATCTATCGAGCCCCTTCAGCTGCTTTTTATCGCATTCTCGATAGCTCCTCAATAGCTGCTTGATCCATCGAGAAACTTTCTAGATGCTCAATAGTTTCTCAATCCATCGAGATCCTCTAGTTGTGGACACCTCTCAACAAATCCTGGACAGCTCTTCGACAGCTTTTTCACGCGTTTTAAATCTTGACACCTCTCAATCTGTTGAGATTTATGACTTTTCTATATAAAGGTTCTGCATGATTTTTCTTCATTTCTCCTCGATCTCTCTCAATTGTTTTCAGTCTTTTCACCTCCCAAACACTCTCTTCTCTCTTAAAACCTTCAACACACGTGATTTTCGGCATTTTTTTTTTGTCTCAAATCACTTGGTATGATCTCTTTATCTCTCATTCTTCATGCATTTCATGCATTTAGATCTAGGTTTTGGGTTTTTGAAAATTTTTTGGGGTTTTTTAAAATTGATGAAGTTTTTGTGAAATTTTTGGGATGGGTTTTGTATAAATGATCCTAAATGTTCATGCATTGCATCACATTTGCATTATAGCAATGTTTCATGCATTTTAGATGTGTGTTTACTTTGTTGCAATGTTGTGTGCTAGTAGGTTTAGATTAGGTTGAGCCCATGATGTATTTAAGTTTGCATGTCACATGTTTATGCATTTTTATGCATACGTACCTTCAAGTTTTTATATTCTTATATTTTGTCTTGTTGGTGCTTTTCTGTTTGTCTCTTTCTCTCCCTCTCTCTCTTTCTTGTGTTAGTCTACTCTATGGCACCCAAATGCAAATCTACTCCGTCCCAGAACCCTCTTCGTTTTTGGGCATCCACTTCTTCTTCTGACCCTACACCTTCTCATGTACGGTTCCGTGATGATAAAGCCCGAAAGGACTTTTCGGAGAACTTTTCTCGACCAGGCATTCATTGGGAATGCCAAGTCATCTTATCAGATTTTTCCGATACTGACCTACCCACTGTCATTTACAGTAGGGGTTGGGGGTCACTATGTGACATCCCGGTCACTTGTCCCTCCGTGATCATACAGGATTTTTACTTCAATATGCATGGATTCGATACTTCTGTACCTCATTTCTTCTCTCGCGTTCGAGGTACGCGTATAGTAGTTACTCCGAATATTGTATCTGAGGTACTACACGTTCCTAGGGTAGCGCATCCTAACTACCCTGGCTGCAATCGTCTGAGGACTATGTCCAAAGATGAACTCTCGTCTCTCTTCTGTGAAACACCTTCTTCTTGGGATGACCATCAAAACACCCCTTGCTCGGGCTTTGCAAAAGGTTTGAGGTTCCTGAACATGGTGATAACATTCATTCTTCATCCTTTGTCACACTATAACTCCATTACAGAACCTCGTGCTCGATTTTTGTTATCCCTCTTAGAGGATATCTTTATCGACTTCCTTTCTCACTTCATTCTATCCCTTATAGATGTCTATAGGGATACGACGACTCGTGATAAGCTCATTTTTCCTTTGGCTATCACGCGGATCCTTCGCCATTTTTCCGTCTCCTTTCCCGAGTCTCCTCACTTCACGGTTATGAGTGCCATAGATGTAGCTATCGTTCGACGGAGCAAGGCACAGCTCAGAACGAGGCGGCCCCAGACAGAGACGCCGACTCCTCTAGCTTCTACCGCTCCATCCACATCTGCTCCTTCATCTTTTGCGAGTGGAGTGACACTTGAGGCCCTCATGGCACAGCTTGTGCGCATGGATGCTTGTCTTGACACACTCAATGATGAGTTATGTCAAGTGAACACTCGTGTTGGTCGTATCGCACGACGATAGGCTGTCGTGGGTGGTTTCACTGTTGCTTCTTCTCCATCTCCACTGGCTTTCGAGGATGAGAGTGATGATGGCTCCAACAGTGATGATGCTGATGAGGACGATGGTGATAGCTCGCCCAGTGATGATGAGATGTCTACTTGATGTACTTACCCTTTGTCACTCGTGACAAAAAGGGGGAGTAGTTTTGATATAAGAGTAGTCATACATAGAGGGAGGGTTAGCATAGGAGATTTTTGTGATAGGGGGAGTGTTTATGAGGGATGTAGTGAGGACTTTTTGTATCTTTTCTTTTCTTTCTATTTTAGATACATTATTTTTGTACATAGATCTTGTGACCACTTAGTGATAGCAAACCTTGTACTTATGTTGATATATATATTGAGGTTGTTATTACTTTCTTTCACCTATCTTTACATGTGTTGTTTCTTTTCTCTCTTTATACACATGATTCTTATATATTGTATGCAATTTTTTATTTCTGTTTCACACTAAAATGCCATGATGGGTTTTGTTTAAAGTGTTTTAGAAATACAGGTTGTCAAAGTCTACTTGCCATAAACTCTTTTCTTGCAAAGTTTTTTAAGAGTTTGTGTTAGGATAGATTTTATTGTATTCAACAAGTAAGTATGAGTTGAGTGATTTATGACTTCTCTCATATGTTCATTTGTTTGTTGTGGTTTTGTCATGGATTGCCAAATGGGGAGATTGTTAGGACATATGTGATTTAATGTTAGGAACATATGTCAAATTAGAATTGGCTAATCCTTTGACAAAATGCACTTTACTTGTAATTGGGTAGATCTAGAATGTGTTTAATGCTTTAAGGAACAATGTTTCAAGATCAAGTGTTAAAGCTATGAAAGTCTGTCCAAGAAACAAGTGAAGAAGTGCTGGATTTTAAAGCTCGACAGCTTATATCTATCGAGGTTTAAAAGCTACTGAAGCCCTATGCTCGACAGCTAGCTCAACAGATAAGCTATCTATCGAGGTTTATGAAAAACAAATTTTCAGCTCTGATTTTCATTCAATCCGTGTGTATATGTTTGGACTTTCTTTTCTCACAACCCTAAACATATATAAGAATTATTTTAAGGGCCGTAAAAGGTTACGCGAGTGTGAAGCAAAGTTGTGTTCATGCAAATTATGACCAGAGACAGAATTTGCCCTAATTCATCTTTCTTTCGAAGAAGCTGCTGTGTTTGTATACCGTTGGGTTTTGTAACCGAGGAGCTTCGTGATCTTCATCGTGTGATGAATTGAAGAACTTTGCAGCCAACATCTTTCTCAAGTTGATGAGTAAGCCACGTACTGAGATCTGCACATCAAATTGGTTAGTCACATATTGGGAGCCGTGCATTGAAAATGAGAGATTATCACTACAGAACAAGTCTAATTGGGTATTTGGGTAAGGATTCAACTGTAGGTTGGTATAAGGTACTGGGATTCCTTTACTTGTAACCGCTTTTTGTGATAATAGTGAATTCTCGAGAGTGGTGACCTTAAAATCACCCGGTAGGGTTTTTGCTGTAATTTTTCCCCATTCGTAAAGAAATCACCGTGTTAATTTAATTTCTGTTGCATTTAGTTAATTGGTGATTTGTTTGTGCTACCACGCATATTGCATGCTAATTGAATTAATTAATTAACTTGGCTAATTAATTTATTAATTCATCACAAGAGGTCTATACATTCTTGGCCTATCAATGGTGGAGGGTTTCTTCATCATCCTCACAAAATTTGAGCATTACATAGTCACAAACAGCACCACAAAGCTCCATTGATCTACATTTAGGATTTTGGGCAAAAAAATAGAGCACAATCACAGTCACAGAGGGTTTCTTTCATCCTCTCTCTCTCTCTCTCTCTCTCTCTCTAAATCTCCAACGATTAGACTCACTTGTTAGTTAGTTTGCTTTGCTTTTTATTTTTTCATGTGTCCACATCTTAGCGCATCCAATTGAAATGGACACTGGACAGAACCTGTGTCCTTCTTTACTTCTTCGTCCAGTCCACCAATTTATTAAGATAATTTTTTTTTTTTACTGATTTGAGATTACAATATGCTTTAAGTCGCGGTGGGTTGGCAGAGTTGCACTTCAAGTTGTCTTCCAAAGCAAAGATATAATGTAACTCCCCAACTTACACTTCAATTTAGATTATAGTTTGCTACAAGTCCTACATGTGGGACCCTAGGTATGATTTTTCTTACCTTCGTTATTAGTCATTAAATTAATTAATCTATTATATGATATATAAATATAATAAACTATTATTAGAACTGATACAAATATATTTTGTCTAATATTTTTAGCAATTTTTAAATCTCAGACATTATTATACTTAATAGATTGTTTATAGTAAAAGGAAAATTATTTAGAATTTCACTCCTAATTCGATACTTGATAATGCTCTCTCTTTTTTAGAAACATTGATAATGCTCTCTTAAAGAGTAATAATTACAGTTTTGAATAAAAATATTTGACTTTTAATATTATTACTTGTTTTTTATATATCTAGTGATAGTTTTTTATTTTCTTGATGGGATATTTAGTGATAGTTGATTACACGTAAGTTTGAAATATTACTCCAATCGGTTTCAAAGAAAAAAAAAATATTACTCCAATCTTTTTGTCAATCTTGTCTCAATCTTAGTGAAAGTTGATTACACATAAGCTTAAAATATTAAATCTTTTGTGGGTTTCAGTTAGCTCAATTGGTAAAATCTCTAATGGTTGAATAAGATGTTTAGGGTTCAATCTCCACCTACACCAAAAACCGATTAGCGTCTTGGTCTAATGATAAAGAGCTAACATTAGGAACGAACGTCATAAGTTGAAACTTTTTATAAAAAAATTAAATCTTTTTGTCAACTTGTCACATGATTGTTTATTTTTAATATATACACCTTTTGTTCCGTCAAAAAATAAATAAATAAATACACCTTTTGTAGCACATGTTTACAATACTATTTTAATTATTATACTAAGCATGGACGTAGTAGTATAGAACTATAAATAAATAAAAAATTTAATCCTCTCATTTTTTTTTATTCGGCCACCGAAAGACAAATTCTTGGTTTTGTCATTGCTTAGAGGCTTGAACCCCGATTTTTACCCCCCACCCTATAAAAGTTTTGTATTTGTAAAATGATCATCACGCCTAGAGTACGCAATAATATTTTCACTTGACTATAAGGGCACCCTGCCATTTTCAATAATATGCAAACCATACTCATCTACTAAAGAACACCCCCACTAGGCTACCATAGTCAAACCTCCCATTTTGACAAAAAACACCGTACATGAAATTTTAATCCACATGGCCATATAGCCATATAGCGATTAAGTATGAAATTTTAATTGAATATAAGGGCACACTGCCATTTTCAATAATGTGCAAACCATACTCATCTACTAAAGAACACCCCCACCAATTCACCATAGTCAAACCTCCCATTTTGACCAAAAAAAAAGCCGTACAAGAAAATTTAATTCACATGGCCATATAGCCATATAGCGATTAAGTATGAAATTTTAATTGAATAATTCTTACCGTAGTACTAAAACCAATATTGTTTGTTTCTCTATATTAAACCTATTATTTCTTAATTCTTACAATAGTAGTACCAAGATCAGTAATAACTAATAAGTTAACTTAGTGGCGAAATGGAACCTATTAATCAATTATAAGTGGCGAAATGTCCATTGGAAAATTATAGGCAGTTTGTAACATTGGTTTAGTGCTTAGTTCGAGTTGGGGTTTTTAAAAGGGGTAGGTCTCAGTATAGAGCTTGGCGGTGGCGATAACACCGCGACAGTGACCTTTCAATTGGGAAAGGAGTAGGATTCAACTATGTAAGTGAATGTATAGGGCTGTGTGCATTCTACTTTCAAGTGATAGATTGCGATGTACTGAAGTTAGCAGTTGATTGCTTAATGCTTATAAGAAAAAAAATAAAATAAAATTGAGCACCTATGAATAGTACTTCCCACAATCATTTACTATAAAAATTAGCACCAAAAAAAATTGTGATAATTTTAACGTCACAAACTCCTGACAAAGTGAATAAAGTACTCTACGAGAAGAAAATGATAGATTATGTTAAATAGAAAAGCAATGGGATCTAATAATTTTTGTGGCTAACTCAAATTTTATGATTATTTTATGGTGTGTTTCAGGACTTTTTAATTTTTTTGGTTGATATCTTTTTCTCTTTTTTATTTTTTTTGGTTGGGTTTGCTTCTTCTTTCTATTTTACAATGCTGATATAATAAAAATTTATCTTTATTTCTTGGGGAATTATTCAGTGTTTTTTAGCACATTTTTTGTAATTTACTTATTTGTGTTTTCAATTGATACATATGTGATATATGGGCTTGATTCTCATATATATATATATATATATATATAAACATTTATGGGCTTAAAAAAATACCAAATTAACGTGGTTTTTTTTTTTTTTTTTACAACGAAATTAAGAACAACTCAAATCCAAACTTTAAATGGGCTTTAATACTTACCAAAAAAGAAATAGACATTAATAAATTAATAAATATATGTATCTTCTCTTCTTCAAAAAAAAAAAAATCATCCACAAAATTCAGAAAAACTGAAATTTATAATCGGAATTGACACGTTTCTGCTTTGGGACCCAACCTCTTTTCCTTTGCCAATTGTCACCCATAATTCTATCCCCCATTTCCCAAACCCACTCTACCATTTCATTCCTTCACTTTCAGGCAATGTGAGAAACACTGGCAGTGTCGTAACAGCCCTCTAACTGACACTGACAACAGAAAGTTTCCCTTACCGAACTACAAAAATTTGCAAAAGATAGATGCCCATCCCATTCCAATTATCAAAGCACCAGTCATAATCTTCCAATTCCATAAAAAAAAGCTTAAAAAACAACAACCCCAACAATTCCTGAGAGAAAGTTAAGAGAAATGAGTAATAGGAAGAAAGCTTTGGTGGTGGTAGGCACTGGCTATTTGGGACAACACATATTGCAAGGCTTTTCAGAGATCCAAGGCACCCCATTTGAATATGATCTTGCATTCACCTACCACTCTAACCTTCCTCAACCTCTGCTTGATGTCCTTCCGCATTTGCTTGCTTTCCATGTTGATTTGAAAACTGGGCAAGGATTTGAACCCATTTCACACTCATTTGGCCAGGTCTGGTCTGTTCTGTTTTCACCCCAAAACAGCAACTATGTTCGCTATTGTTAGTCTAGTTTTGATTTCTGGATTGCAAATTAGAGAAATTTATGAATTTAGTTGGTGGGTGTTTTTGTTCTTAACTTCATAATGTGGTCTAGGAGATCTGTGTGTAAAGAAAAAATATGTCTTGAGCTTTTTTAGCTTATTTGAGCAATTACATCAGCTTGGGCATAATTGTGCAAAATGAAAAAAGTGGCTTATTTTACACAATTTGAACAAAAAAACGCCCACACCAGCTTGTGCATAATTGTGCATTTATGCACAATTGTTACAGTAACCATGCATATATGTACGGTTACTATAGCATGTGTATTTATTATTTTATTAATTTCCCTTCGCACCTTTTTTTTCTCTCTCTTCTCCATGCGCAACGAACTCAGTGAACTCCTCATCTTCTTTTTCCTCAGATGCACACAAACACACCCACACACAAACACATCCACACAGACAAATCAACACACTAACACACCTACACACAAACAAACCCACACAAACAAACCAATAGAGAGATAGATTGGTGCTTGACTGGAACGATCGGTGCTTGACTTCTTGTGGTTCACGTGCCGTTCAAGGCTTGTAGATCGGAGAGTGGTTTGAGAGTAGAGAGTATCGATGGCAGTCTATGGGTGGGTGTCACGGTGGAGCTTGGAAGCTCCGTTTCCTTTAAGGATCGGAGATGGTGGCAGTCTATGGGTGGGTGAAATGGTGGAGCTTGGAAGATCCGTTTCCTTTAAAAGGATCAGAGATGGTGGCAGCTTTGGGTGGGTGTCACGGTGGAGCTTAGAAGCTCCGTTTCCTTTAAGGATCGGAGATGGTGGCAGTCTGTGGATGGGTGTCACGATGTTGATGAGGATCGGAGATGGTGGAAGCTTGAGATTCGGCCATGGGAGATTCAGAGATTAGAGAGAGGGTGTGGATTAGAGATGGGCATAGAGAGAGCAACAAATCTGAAAAAATGGTAAAAAGAGAGAGAGAGAGAGAGAGAATATAAAGGTAGTTGAGGGAAATAATAAAAAAATTGAGAAGAAATAATATTTTATTGAGATATTTTATAAAATAGATAAACTGATGTGAATGTTTTGTAAAAGTGGTAGTGTAAAATAGAAAAAGTAGGTTTTAAGTGTAAAATAGACGGAATATCATGCACAAACTGATGTAATTGCTCTTAGTAATAGATTATGGGCATTTTCTGCATGCTGCATTATGTGTTTAAAAGTGCACGTGAAACAAACAACTCAAAAGTACCTGTACCTGGGAATCTTTTTTTGATTTTTCTTTTTTTGATGGGAAACCTGCCAAACTTCATTAAGATCTCAAACCAACAATAACACCAGGGAGAAGAGCTTGTTCCAGAAAACAAGGAGTTTTCTTCAATCCATACAAAAAAATCAACAATGCAAAGTGCATGTTTAGCTAATAAGTGAGCGGGCCTATTGCCCTGCCTCCATACATGTGGAAAAACAACCTTCCTAAACTCATGTGATGTAGACAGAGATCCATAAACCAGCGCAGCCACAGCCGTGGGGGGAGGAGACACTTCCTTCAGCGCATTAATTAAGATTTGGGAGACAGACTCAAGCACAAAGTCCTGAATGAGCATGTCTTTTGCAAACTGCAACCCGAGTTCTATGGCCTTTGCTTCGACTTCAAGCACCAAGGGGGAGTTGTAATTTCTTGCTACATGCCCCAATCAGTCTTCCGCCTTCATCCCGAATCAGAATGCCCACTCCAGCCGATTTATTTGCAGCAAAAACAGCACCATCCACATTGATTTTATAAGCATTTAGAGGTGGAGGGGTCCATGAAGCAGGGCACTTCGTTTTCTGCATAATCTCCCCTGCTTGACTGGACTGATACTCCCCTAAATAGTCTAATGCACCATGAATTACTGCCTGCCCAGTTTTCTTCACCTCGCCGTTCCTCACTTCATTCCTATTACTCCATAACTTCCATGAAATCATGATGACTTTCTCCACCTTTGCTTGTTCCCACTTGGCAATCATGACAGCAAACCACAACAAGTCCAGAAAAGAGTTAAAAGGGAAATTCTAGTTCAGTGGGATCAGATTTGTCATTGCCCAAATTTATTGAGCCCTTGGGCAAGTCCAAATCACGTGACCTGATGACTCCAACTCTGATTTGCACTCATCACAGCAACCATCAGTTAAGACCTTCCTTCTTATTAGATTATCCTTTGTGGGCAGGATATTCTTACATGCTCTCCGAGTAAAGTGGCGTATTTTAAGAGGGACATTTATCTTCCAAATGTAATTCCAAAACTTCATGAAATTGCTGTCATCAGATACCTCCCCAGAAGCAGACCACCTGGGAATCTTTAGTCGTTTTTATGGATTCTATTGATTCATACCTTTTTTTTTTTGGCCCCAGGAAATTTATTGGAAATCATGAAAGTAGTATAACTGAATTGCCATCTTCCTATTTCATTGTCAAGTTCAGAATTGAGAATTATCCAATTTTTAGTTACCATAAATGGAGGTCCATATGTCTTAGTCATTAGTGGTCTAGGCAGAATTCAGAAAATCTGAAATTCTAAAAAGCTTTGTCTGCTGACAATTACCATATATGTGATATAAATCTAATTTGCTGTTTCTGATTTTTTTTTTTTTTTTTTTTATATAAAAAAAACGAAGAATCGATTTTTAAATCTTAAAAACAGATGAACTTCTATCTATATTTTCAAGTACTGACCAGTATGTCATGCTTGGAATGCCAGCCAGATGTGGTCGTGAATTGTGCGGCACTCTCAGTGCCTCGTGTCTGTGAAATGGATCCTGCTGCTGCACTGTCTGTTAATGTGTCATCTTCTCTTGATGATTGGTTATCAAACTTTAAAGAGGGTAGTACCCTTTTGATTCACTTGTCAACTGATCAGCGTAAGTACTGCTGAAATTACAGGAGGAAATAAAAATAGAAAATGTAATTACTATGAATTGTTATGTATTCTTATTGTTTGTATATATGGACCTGAAGTCTTAAGATACCAAGAGTGCAGACCCATGGCTTATAAGAATTAATATATGAAGCTTGACCTATTTATCAAAAAAAATCTGAAGCTTGAGTTTAAGCCTTATTAAGCAATGCTGCAACACAAACCTGTCACTACTGGGGTTTTTTCTTTTTCTTTTTGTAAATAAAAAAATAGCTTAAGGGATACTTTAAATTTCATTTTAGTGGTGGCTGCAACTCTTTAGTCAACCCAAAAGCCTAAACACCAAAAATGGCAAGATTAAAGTACATTCATAGGCCTTTATTGCAATTGGGTGAATTGACCACAACACTTTTTGGCTTAATTCCTCTTTTCTCAAGTCTCATCTTGTACTCATTTGATTTAATTGGCCCTACATTTTGAAATACCACTATCAGATATTGGGGCCGTTACACATTGTTATGACATACCAGTGCAAATAAATACAGTAAATAACCTTTCTTGTGTTCTGGACCTCTGGTCCAGGCATTTTCTTTCCATTATTATTAGTCATCTAAGCTTAGTTTCTCACACCTGAAAAATTGTTAGTACCTTGACTAGCTGGATTGTGAAATTACACTTGCACCTAGTGGATCTCAAATCCTTGTCCTCATCCTCCACCTTGTTCTTATGGCAAGAGAAAGTGCTATTTGAGCTCTAAGTCATTGACCTTTTCTATTTTTCATTTAGCTTGACAAAACAAATCTCAGATACAGCTATTCCCTATCTCATCCATTTATCTTTCTATTTGGCCTTAAAATATTTGTGGCAAGATTGTCTTTGATGTAAGTTCCCAAACAGTTTATGAAGGGGTGAAGTCCTTCTACAAGGAAGAAGATGAAACTGTTCCTGTGAACGTTTATGGAAAATCAAAAGTGGCAGCAGAGCAGTTTGTTTCTGAATTTTGAGAAGCGGTATCATTTTTGGGCCACAGACTAGCTCACCTGTTCCAAAATCGCTTCCAATTTAGGTGTGTACGTAGAATGTAGACCTTATGTGGTACATTCACAAGTTCATTGACTATTATCTTAGCTGCATCTGATTAGAGACTGCTAAATGTAGTGGCTTTATGAGTGAATGGAAGAATAAATTGTCTTTCTCACACCAGGTCTGACTGCTTGTTACTGATGGCTATGTTCTAAGCAAACGCATTCATTTTAAAGTTCTCTTATTGTTGCTTTCAGTATATAGTTTGCCCATATTGTTCTGCAACCTGCCAAATCCTTGCTATGAGAATGATCCCTTTCTTTATGAAAGTGTCATCCATTCCTTATAGTCATCATTTCCCAGGTTTAAAGTTTAAACTCTTCTGTGTCGAAATTTTGCCTCTTTATGGTTTATAAAATTGGATATACCATTAATAGAATTATTCGAAACTGATCTTGTTTGCCAGTTCACTGTCTTAAAATAGAGAAAAACCAAAAATAAAATAAAATTACAATCATAGGTAATAAGATTGAGTTACCTACTTATTAGAAACTAAAGCTGGTTTGAAGCACAGAGTGCAACTGTTCAGTTACTGCTGCTTAAGCTACTTACCGTGTAAATAAATGATTTTGTATTAGGTGTACAGAACGGCATGTCGTTCTTTATGGGCTTAAACAAGCAAGTAGACAATGGTTTGCAAAGTTGTCTTCTACAATTGTTGATCAAGGTTTTGTTCAATCCAAGGCAGACTACTCTGTCTTTACTAGGATTAAGGGAGGTTCTATGATCATCATCCTTGTTTATGTTGATGATATTCTTATTGCTAGTAATGATGTGGATGCTGTGAATGTGTTTAAACAATTTCTAGACAGCAAGTTTAAGCTCAAAGATTTGGGGACTTTGAAGTATTTCCTAGGTCTTGAGGTAGCAAGAACTTCAAATGGAATTTCCTTATGTCAAAGAAAGTATACTCTTGATTTGCTATCTGATGTTGGTATGTTAGTTTGTAAGCCAACAAGCATTCCTATGGACCAATCAGCTAAGTTCAGCAGTTTAGTTGGTGATGCAGTCCCTGATGCTTCATTGTATAGAAGGTTAGTAGGAAGACTTCTCTATTTGACATTGACTAGGCCTGACATTTGCTATTCAGTCCACAAATTAAGTCAGTTCATGAGCTCACCTAAAGTACCTCATCTTCAAGCTGCATACAAAATTCTCAAATATTTGAAGCACACACCAGGTAAAGGGTTGTTCCTGTCTGCAAGATCAGAATTGCAATTGAAGTGCTACTGTGATGCTGACTGGGCAGCCTGCCTTGACACCAGAAGGTCAATCATAGGGTTTGTGTGTTTTTAGGAGATTCACTAATCTCTTGGAAGAGTAAAAAGCAGCAGGTAGTGTCAAGATCCTCCGCTGAGTCCAAGTATAGATCAATGGCAACAGTCACTAGTGAGGTGGTTTGGCTTATAGCTTTGTTCAAAACCTTTGGTTTAAACCACACTCAACCTGCTTTTCTCTATTGTGATAGTAAAGCAGCTCTTTATATTGCTGCCAATCCTATGTATCATGAACGAACGAAGCATATTGAGATAGACTGCCATTTCATTCGAGAAAAAATTGAAGATGGGGTCATTAAAACATTTCATGTTCCTACACAACACCAGATTGCAGATTTCTTTACCAAAGTTTTAGGCCAGAAACAGTTCTCTCACTTGCTTTCCAAGATGAACTTAATCAACATATATGGTTCATCTTGAGAGGGAGTATTAGAAACTAAAGCTGGTTTGAAGCACAGAGTGCAACTGTTCAGTTACTGCTGCTTAAGCTACTTACCGTGTAAATAAATGATTTTGTATTAGGTGTACAGAACGGCATGTCGTTTGTACATAAGAGTAGGTTTATTAGTTACATTAGTAATGACACTTGTCATGATTAGATTGGATAGGTTAGTTTTTCTGTTATGTAGCTTGTAGCTTACCACTCCTCTGCTCCTATATATAAGAAACAGAGCAGATATTTAATACATACGGAAATTATTTTTCTCAAGCTCATTCTCTCTGTAATGTTCATTCTCTCTTCACTTCCTCCATTGCTGAATGTTTGAGCTTGCATTTGATTTCAATACTACTTACCTTGATCTTATAGATGCTAGAACAAGTTGTGTTTACTGGCTTTTGACTGATTTATAAACGATTTTTGGGGAATTCTTCCTGCTTTGAACTGAATTGCAAAAACATGCAGAGTTTACTCCATTGATGTGTTGCACACCAAAACTAAATTATACTGTTCACTATTCTTGGCTAACATTTTTGTGGCCAACATGACAACTGACAACATAACAAAAGGTTGGAGTTACAGATAGTGGAATTGATTTATTGGAGATGGGTTTAATAATAATATAAGCACTAGCAATTTTTCATGTAAGCGGTCTAAGGAACTCACTACTGGGGCTAAATCTTGAGGACGTGAAGATGTTGTAATTTCTGTAGTTTCTAGTTTGTACAAGTGATATTGCCAGGGGTAGTATGAACGATGATTCTCAATACTAGGCCCCAATTGACCCCGAGTATCTTTCCGAGTCCACTGCTCTTTGTGGAGTTCATAGATGCTTCTCATGCCTTAAAACAAGGAGAGAAATAAAAGTGTTTTTCTTTTATCATCCTTCCCATAATTTTGTTTTCCTTTGAGGGGAAAAAATGTATGAGTGTTACTTATAGATATGTGTCTATTTGGTATAGTATCTTTTTCAGCCTTTTGCAAATAGGTTGTATGAACAAGTTGAAACCTTAAAAAAATAACTTACAAATTGCTTGACAAAATTATTTTCACATGTTGAAATCTTTTTTTTTTTTTTTTTTTTTTTTGAACTCTGTCAAAACTAATTGAAATTGATTTCATTTTTAAACCTCTCTAATATTATACTTTTTATTTTTGCTAAACAAACCTTTATTATAATTATAACTATTATAATCATTCTTGACCCTCTTGGGAGATAAGGCCAGTACTAAATATAAATACTAATGCAGGCTATGCATTGGTATAGGGGAGTGAACAAATTGGGGCCAGGGAATAAAGAGCAATAAGCAATGAACGATTTGCTTAGGCCCACTAAAGACTATGAGCTAGTTCCCTTTTAAGACAATACTTTCTTAAACTCTAGTCCCAATACTAAGAATCAACCACTTGGGTCAATATTTGTCCTAACTGTACAAGCTAACTATTTTACACGCTAAAAAAGTATTAAGAAATGGTTTTGTGAGAGGGTGGTCTCTGACTCTCCTATAGTATGCATGAGTTTCACATGCAGTAAAAGGTTGATTTCATGAGATACATTCGCCTCGCTTAATATAGGTGTTTGGATGCATAAGCAAGTTACACTCACCTACAAATTAATTTGTACATATACAATATTCTTTATTATTATTAATATTATTTGGGAAATTGCAATTTGTCCTCCCTGTGGTAGCAGCTTCCCTAGTTCTCATTCTATAATCCATAGACCCCAATAAGTCTTCCATAGTCTTAGTGATTAAAAAAAATAAAAATAAAAGTATTATACAAATTACGTGAGTTCAGGGGATGGTAAAAACTTTCCTAACTATCTTTGTCCTACTTGACTTTTCTGTACCATGAAAAAGTAATGAGACAATGATAGGTTTTGCTTGCTCCACTCTACTCATATTTGAAACAGTCAGATCAAGCGGTAGGTTTACTTTTCAATTGACTCTAATCAACTCATGATCAACCATACTTACTTTTTCTCTTTCTTTTGACACTCCAGAACTTCTCCTTGTTTACTTTCATTTTAAACTCATAATTGCTAAAACCATCTCATTAGAAATGACAAAATGTCTTCAATTTACCTCACTCTTGACCAACCTTGCTCTTGCCTCATGCAAATTTTGCCCATCCCAAAAATGGATTGAGACACCCCTAATCTGACCCCATCACGATCATTGCCATCCTCTCTCTCTCTCTCTCACACACACATATATATATATATAGAGAGAGAGAGAGAGAGACGCCTAGATGAAATGAGGCCGGTCCAATTGGCCCATTTAACTCGTATAGAAGCGCTGGTCCATGAAATGCGTAGTCTCACACGAGTACATGACCAAAACAAAAATAGAAAAGCTAGAGATCTCCACGTGCGGAAGCAGTAGTAAAAGACAATACACAAAAGGGTCCTCCATTTACACTCCAAGTTGCACACCCATTTAGTAACAAATACCACACTACTCTCAATTTCTTCACTACGTTTTATTAGCAAAATTTTGTAGTGGCTGTTCACTATTTTTCTAACCAGTAGTAATGAATCTGGCACAACACAAAATTATTACAGTGAAAAAATCAGTCACTAACTTACAATTTTGCTTCTTTGCTAATTTTTCTTGACATTTTCGGCACATATATATGAGAAAATTTTCATAGAGTGCCTTGAATGATGTCCCAAATCTGTCAAGTTTGTAGACAGGACTTAGGTTGAACCACTCCAGAATTAGTGCCATGGGCATTAGTACACTCAGAGATGACTTGCTGTCCAGATTTATCTGATTCAATCTTTATGTTGCTCAATTTTATTCCAGTGCAAGCAAAAGATTGACTGCAATTGAGGTTAATTGCTTCTTTTGAGCTTGATGTTCCAACTATGTCATCGTAGGTCACTTCGCTTATGTGAACTCCAGTTGACTGTAGTTAGAAAAGTTAAATTTAATTAATTTGCATCACATATATCTTACAAGAAATTAACTACTATCTTTCTAAATATAACAGGGTTTTGTATGATTTACCTTTGGTTCACAATTACCTCTTGTACCATTAATATCGCAATAATTTTGATCGATATATATTGGGTTTTTTACTGATTCCAAGGTGATGTGCTCGAATGAAATCTTTCGAGCGTAACCTAGTCCAATCTTTTTACAAATATTGTAAAAGTATTAGATATAAATAACAAAACATTATAATTATTTCTCTAGAAACAGAAGAAGAAGAATTGGTCTAGATTTACTACCTGCCATGTCTTGATCCGAACTCCATTTGTTGTTCCCTTGAAATTAACTTTCTTCACATGAATGTCTTCGACTTTGACAGAATTTCCAAACTTGCCTAAGCTTCCAATGCTGTTTTGAAACAAACGTGAATATAAGAAATTAATCACTTGTTACAAACGTACATGCCTAAGGTGATAAATTAATATGGTAACCAACACGAAGTTAAGAAATTGCATTCTAGCTAGCCTTTTGTTTTATAGTAGCCAAGAAGTTTCGCTTTCAACAACAAATCTTAGACCCCTTTTTTATTCTTAATTTGAATGATTATCTTATCTAATTAAATGTAAAAAAAATATATTAGTCCTTGATGTGGAAATGCTTTTTTATCACTTTATTTTTTAGATCCTAATTATTAGTATATTTTCTCCGACGGAGCGTGGGGTGAATGCGTAGACAAAGTAGTATATGATAAATATTTTTTTCCAAAATCAAAAGAGGATTGGGTTGAAGAAATAAAGGATTTCTAGCATGGAAAGAAATGTAGTAGATAGATGACCCACCTTACTCCATGACCTGGTCCACATGTAATATATGATACGGTAATATTAGATGACAATTCTCCAATGGAAACACAATCGTCACCTGTTGATAATGCAATGTTGAGTTAATTCATATATCTTTGTCATGTCAGTTTATAAATCTTTTATAAATGGTTGCATATTAATTAGTTTGATTGAACAAAAGTGACTAAAATTTCTTACCTGTAGCTATGACAGAGTTGTTGACAAGGACATTTTGAGAGAGTTCAACGTTAATGCCATCAGTGTTAGGGCTATTTTCTGGAGCTGTTATATGCATATTCTTAACCAAAATATCACTACTCTGATTTACCACTACATGGAATTTGGCACTGTCAATGGTGTGAATGTCACTAATAGTACTGTGCTTGCAACGTATGATACTCAATGCCTGCAATACACCGTATAGATAGATAGTATAGATAGATATTATATATAGTAAAAATGTTTTTAAGAAATTGCACTTATTTAATTAATCATAAAAACACCATGCATATAACAAAGAGTAATCTACATAGAGCAAACGTTATAGATTTGAATTCTATCATATCTATAAATAAATAAAATACCAATGCATATAGTACAAAAATAAAATTAACGATATATCGATACTTACCATTGGTACTACTGTAGCACATCCAGTCTGGGGAAGAAAAAAGAAGAAGAAAGAATTAGACATTGAAAAAAAAAAAAGACATGTGGGATAGTGAATTATAAAGAATTTTTTTTTTTTGGGGAGAAAATACAAAGATTAATTATGATTGAACTTTAATTTAAAGATGGTTAATACTAATTATTATATATATATATATATATATATATATATATGTAAAATAGGATTCTCTATTTGAGTTTTATCATTCTTAAACTCTCTAAAATACTCCTATTTTTTAGTTAAATAATTTTAAATTTCAAAACACATATTGGTTAAAAGAGTAATTTTCTTTTTTTTTTTTTTAATTCTGAAGTTTTAGACTTCAAATTTTTATCAATTCTCGCGTAAAAAAAGATCATATAAATTAAGATACTATTTCTATCTCATTTTTAATATTATTTAACTAAATCTAAGATTAAAAATAAAATAAAATAAAAAGAAAAAAAAAAAAAAAAAAAAAAAACTAATTACAAAGCGCAAACAACGATATATATATATAGGATTTGTATCCATATATATATTCCGTACCATATTAGGGTGATCAGTACAAGACATGTCCCACCATTCCGAGCCATGGCCATTAAAGGTGCCGTTGCCAGTGATTAGGAGTCCGGTCACACCATGAAATATTAGCCACCTTCTTGCGTTACGCCCCCTCCATACACTTGGTGAGGATGGCGCATTAATTGTTCCTATTACCTGTACAAATTTCAATCATTTACATTATTTTCTTTATTGTTTAATAGAATATATATATAAACATTTTTATAGAATATGTGTATATATATATATATATATAAAGAAATGAGAAAAATTAAGTACAATATTTTAGATTATTCAATTGATTTTAAAAACCCAATTGTACTATTAAATTTGATTTTTTTAAAAAATGCTAAAATGCATAATTGACCCTCTAACTTTATTCAGATTTCATTTCAGTCCTCTAACTTTGCTTTCATTCATTTCAGTCCTCTAAATTTCAGATTTATTCAATTAAAGTCTTTCTGTTAAATTTTGTTAAAATTTTTTGAAAAAAAAAAATTGGAAAATATTTTTTAATCACTAATTGAATTTTTTTAATTTAAAAAATTTGAAGAAAAATTTATGAAATTGAAAAATTAACCACAACATATAACAAAAGTTGATGGAAAAGTCTTAATTGACTAAACTTGAAAGTTAGAGGACTGAAATGAATAAAAGTAAAGTTAGATGACTGAAATGAAATCTAAAGAAACTTAAAGGGTCAATTTTGCATTTTACCCTTTAAAAAAAAGATAACATTACATATATTATAGGCCAATACAACATATTATTTAAATTTAATTAAAGAATATGCATCTACCAATTGTATCTAAATTTTATCCTAAAGTAATATATTCTGCACTATTCATCTTTCTCGTTACCTGAAATGAAATGTTGCTAGATTTGCATGGACCCTGAAAAGTAAGAGGATAAACCAAAAATTCCTTGCTACTTGGCACCACGACTGTAGGATTTTGAGTTGCTGCACTACATGCAGCCTTCCATGCTGCCGAAAATGCCTGTACGTAGTACATAATTTTTAGCAATTTATATATACCAGCTAGGCTTTATGTTTATTAGAAAGAGAGGGAGAAAAGAAACAAAAATTCACAAGGTAATTAATAAAATGTACATTGGAATCATCTGTTTTCCCATTTGCCTTAGCACCATAATCTAACACGTTGAAAATCGTTTGGGCACTTGAGAAAGGCAAATCAGCAGAAAATAGCCCAAAAATGAGCATCAAAGCAAACACAACCTGCAAAGAGAAAAGTAAATATTAATGTTTATAGTTTTAACCAAACCTAGTATTATTATCAAAAACCCAAAGGGTACAAGCTTCTCATTTCTCACCATGGCTTTCATTATTGATTCTGAGACGTACGTACAGCTCGACTAAAGTTGTAGAATTAGTGGGTCATCTACAAGAAAAAACAAGGAAAATTGAAGATTTGTCATAACTGGATAAATTAATAAAGAAGTAATAAGAGTTAAAATATTGTTGGTAAATAAAAACTGTAACTTTATCTAGGTATGAGAATGTGGATAGTGGATACCAACATTTTTTTAAAGGGAATCCATATTCTCACAAAAAGGGCATTACATGGAAATCTATATCTTTATTTTTTATCTAATTCCCTTGTGTAATTTGCAACCAAACCTGATAATCATTCGACATTCTCAAAAATCTTAAAACATTACTAAGGTTTGCATTTTATTTGTAAGAAACTCCACTGAGGGGTTTACATTTTATTTTAAAAAAACTCTCAACTAAAAAGAAAGAGAAGCAAAACCCCAGAGAGAGAGAGAGAAAGAGAAGCAAAACCCCCGAGAGAGAGAGAGAGAGAGAGATGATTACAGCAATAGTGCTCAAGTTTGGGATTGTATGTGTAGGAAGACAATCTTCTTTGAAACTATTTATACGTGATCTAAGATAAGCAAGTGCAATTTTTTGCAACAAGAAAAAAGTTGGTCAAGACAGGTATTATTACCGTTAGAATAATAGCAAATTAATAGCGCCTAAGGTCTAGAAACATTTAAGGGAGAAAAAAAATTTAGGAATATAACAAATTTAAGGGAGAACAACAGATTATTACTAGGAATATAGCAAATTTTATCCTGCAAAAACGGATTTGTCTATCTGTAATTTGTAAAGATAAGTCAAAAAAGGAAAATGATGAAAATAGAACAAATAAAAACTAACTTACTAATCCAAGAAAATAATTCATAGTGGTTGTAGGGGGCGAACTTGCAGCCTTGCCCAAGGTTGGAATTGGGTTGGGTTGGGAAAGAGGCCCAATACAATTAATTTGTAGAGGTAGATGGTCAAGGTTAGCCATTTAAACCCTAGTAGCCACAGTTTAGTAATTTAAAGGAAGAAGGTTAGCAAGGACAACAATTGTAGCAAAGAAATACCACAAAGAAATAGAGATTCTTAATCAAGTTCTTCCTTGGGCTGACCGAGGAGCAATGATTGCTTAAAGATACAGTCCTCGGTTTTACAGTGATTACTTTCTCTCTCTATTTTTCTCTCTCTCTGAACTTTTTTCGATCCTTTGGTTGGAGGACCTTCCTTCCTATATATAACTATTTGGATTGCATCTCAACCCTCCACTTGGCTGGCCTTTGATCTTTCATTGGATACTTGTCTCATTATTGCATTGCTAGTGGCAGTAGAGTAAGCTGCAAGCCATGGAGGTATTGTTCAAGAGTCATTCTGCTATTAATGCGGCAGACTGAACTGATATAGTGCATTAAATATGAAGGTGATAAGTACTATATCTGGAAGCTTTCTCATGCTCTTGCTTATATGTCACTACTGACTTCCTCAATATTCAACCTTATAATCTCAGTGGTTTATTTCTAGTCTCCCGAGAAGTATCTGCTCCTCGGGCGAGTTGTCCTCCTCGGTTTCTCAAACTGGACTTTCCAAGTCGGATTGGGCCTAATCTAATGAGTAGTTGGCCCCAGTTGCACCTCGGATGGATTCCACTTGATGATTCCCTCTCTTCAGACTTTCCCCTCCCACAGTGGTGATGCAAATGTTTAGCTTACATATTCGTTATCTAATTTTCTAGGATAAGTGGATAATTTGCAAAGTTGATTGAACATGATATCAATATTGAGAACAATTCCACATTATTATTTTTTTGTATAACAATTAAGTTTGTGTGTGTGTGTTTGTTTGTTTCTCAAAAAAAAAAAAAGTATAAATTTAATTGTTATACAAAATATAACCTACTTCCATATTGATATTAATTCGTTTAGGGTTTGACTGACATTTTCTATGTTCTCTATTTTGTTAGAATGCCTATGAATCATAAATTCAAGTAACTTGTTTAGGATTAGATCTTAGAGTCTTTGAAGCGTTTTAGACATTGCTCAGGTTGATACAAGTCAAGATTCAATAACGTACAAGTTACAGAAATAGGAATTCAAAATTTGTCAAGCTCGATTAGCCGAAGAGAAGGCTTGACTGATCGAACTGCGATTTGCAAAATTTTAAAGAAGGCCCAACAGCCCGTGAAATGTTTAGCGTTTGAGTCCAATTGTCACGCCCCAAACCCAATTAGGTCCAAAGCATGAGAAAAGAACAATTAAAATAAATTGTAAGGGTTTTTTTTAAAAAATAAAAATAAAGATAAAAAAGCATTGTGACCTCTCCACAATATAAGTTAGAGCTCTATGAGACATTTACAAACAATACAAATTACAAATCATGTCTCCAAATACATGAAATTCCAAAATTCCAAATGGATCAACATAAAATCACAATCCTTCCTAGGATAGGCAACCTCAACAACAGAATCTAGGCTTACCATGCCCAAGGCTAACAAACCTCAAGAGCCCAACCTCCAATAAAATTAGCTATGGTCTCGATAAATTTAGTAAGTTGAGTCACCACCCAACCATAGCATAAATCTCTCAATTAACATAATGCTCCAATCACCACTAATAAAACAAGCTCTATGTCCGAGGTATAGCATATCTGAAAAACTATTGGAGAGTGGGATGAGCTAAAACTCAATAAGTAGCATAATTAATGGAGGTGGGGGAAATGCGATACTTATGATAATGAGCGTTTTACAAAACTTTTCATAATTTAGGAATTTGCATTTGGATCATGCAAAACCATTTTCTTAAATAAATGACAACAATGATTAAAAGAAAGTAGCACCAAACTTTCTCAAAATATTTCAACATAAAACTACATACTATTTACTGTGAGCTATCAAAACACCCTTTTAAAACCTAAAAATTCAACACAAGGCCACATGACAAGCCGCCATAAATACGTTAGGTATGCCACGAAGACATCAATTCGCCACAAAGATGGGGTGCCAAGATACCAATATCACAAAGACTATGGCATCTGGTTGGGTAATCATCGGGTAATCACATGTCACGGCTCAAGGGTAAAAACATGAAGAGCTCACAGTTTACATGAAATCAAAACACGGTTTAATTTCAAGTAGTTTCACAAAAACCTTTGAAATACCCAATATATTCACAAGGTTCTCAAATTTTCCAAAATAATTTCTTGTCAATAACATTTTCTATCAATTTCCCAAATATCATAAGTCAAGAGAAAACATCTTTAGAATTTGCAAATAATGCAATAAATCCATAAAATCCATTCCCAAGAATTATATCAAAGATGCTTATCTCTTCCATACTAACAAATCATGCGTTTCCCCATATGCAATATTAAACATGATGCACTTTTCATATATAATCATATATAACAAGGTCATAACACAATACTTTTTAAGAAAATATAGTTCCACAAATAATTTTCCAAAATTTGTTTGACCGAAAAACAAAGTTTATGCAACGTGGTTATTTTTCAAAAATCTCATTTAAAAGCTACTTATCTCAGTAGTCCCACCCAAATGTACCTCAATTGGGCACCGCATTCAACCAATCAAGTTACTAGTTCCATCACCAAGTACCTTGGAACCTAGAACACAAGTATCAAGCCTATTAATAACAAGGCCTACTACAAATTATACTATCAAATTTGTCTCCATAAATCTGAAAGGATTCCATCAAAAATCAAACCTAAGGCCCTAAAGCCTAGCTTGACCATCCCAAGACAAGTACCCTTGCCCAACTGAGAACCAAACAAGCATACAAGAAACTTGTAGAACTATAACACAACCAAAGCCTTTAATTTCCCTACCGTAAACAATGTGCATTTACCAACATGATACAAAGTATGTCGCTACCAATCCATGATAAAATTAGCCAAAGTAAAGCACTTGTCAAAGAAAGCACATATGAACTTACAAGCTAAATCACACAACAAAAGCTTGGAGTAATTTCCTTAAACTCTCAGCATCCTAATCACACTTTCAGATAACTAGCAACATGTCAACCCTTTTTATAAAATTTGTTTGGTCCACTTAGTGTTATCCAAAAAGCTTGAAATTAAATAGGGGGAAGCCTTTATACGTCTAGTATGTACCACCAAAAATTTGGCTCAAAATTATTTTTCTATAATTTATTAAAAATCACGTAATGCAGCTTACTCAAATTTGTTAGGGATAGATTTTATATCCCAAAATAAAATTACTATAATCTTAATACTATGTCAAAAACTTTCAGACTTGATTAACCTTAAAACTACATGTTTTAGCACATAATAACAACTAGGAATGCAACCCATAGCCTCATATAACAGTCATCATAACACAAGTCAAGAAATTCAATCCTCTAACTCATATAGGCAATTTACCAAACACTTGGCATGCAACAAGCACATGCCCACATTCACATATGTCAAAGTCATTCAAATGCAAAGGAAACACTTTGAAATCAACTCATGTAACAACAAAACCCATATAGCTGCTCTAGGAAGCCAAACCTCAAATACCCATTAGTAAAATAGACAACCAAAACACCTCTTCAAAGCAAAAATCCCCCAAATGGGTTGAAAATTTCAAATTTAAATAAAAACCTTGCTACCCAAATTGTCACCCATAATTCTATCCCCCATTTCCCAAACCCACTGTACCATTTCATTCCTTCACTTTCAGGCAATGTGAGAAACACAAATAAGTCTTGTGCCACATAAACTGGCACAACAACTGCCACAACTCGCCCATGTGGCGAGTTGTGGTTGGTGGAGGGCTGTCCTCACATGGACCTACCACCAGCCCTCCAGCAAGAGTTATTCGAGAAACACTGGTAGTGTCGTGACAGCCCTCTGACTCAGTCAAGGATGAAGTGCTGAAAGCCTTTTCTAAAAGGAAAATCCTTGATTATCTCAATAAAACCCATATTGTTCTTATCCCTAAAATGCAAGGTCCTGAAACTATTGCCAACTATAGACCTATCAGCTTGTGCAACTCGGTCTATAAGATCATCACTAAAATTATTGTGGCTCGGATCAGGCCTCATCTAGAGAGATTAATTTCACCTCTTCAAGCTGCGTTTGTTCCGAGGAGGAGCGGAGTGGATAATTTTATCATTGTCCAAGAGCTAGTCCATTCTATTGGTAGAACCAAAGGGAAAAATGGCCTTATGGCCATCAAGATTGACCTTGAAAAAGCTTATGACAAGATTTAATGGAGCTTCATCCGTGAAATGCTTCTTAACTTAAACTTCCCTTGTAGTTTGATTGATTTAATTATGAGTTGCCTCTCTTCAGTCTCTTCCTTCCTTCTCTATAATGGGGGCTGCCTGGAGCCTTTTCGGCCTTCGAGAGGCATTAGGCAAGGGGATCCCTTCTCCCCTTATCTCTTTATCATTTGCATGGAGTTTTTGAGCCATTTGATAGAGCTGAAATGTGCGGATAAGAGCTGGAACCCAGTCAAAACCTCTAGGAATGGGTTGCCTTTTTCCCATCTATTCTTCGCGGACGACTTTGTTCTGTTTGCTCATGCTAACCCGAAGAACTGCTTAGCTATCAGGGAAGTTCTTAATGATTTTTGTGCTAAATCGGGTCAGACTATAAGTGCAGCGAAGTCCCGGGTTTATTTCTCTCCAAATGTAGACTCGGAGCAAAGAGAAGCTTTGTCCAATAGTCTCGGCTTTACCCCAACTTCTAATTTGGGAAAGTATTTGGGCTTTCCGCTTAAGCATCCAGGCAATTGTAGGCAAGACTTCTCCTTTGTCCTAGATAGAGTTAAGAAAAAACTCGCGGGTTGGAAAGCAAACCTTTTATCCATGGCGGGTAGAATGGTTCTTATTCAATCCTCCTCATCCACTATTCCTAATTATGTAATGCAATGCAACTTATTGCCAAGCAAGATCCTAGATGGATTAGACCGGGTGAACAGGAATTTCCTTTGGGGGACCACTGATCAAGCCAAGAAAATGCACTGGGTTAATTGGAGCAAAGTCACCAAACCTAAAAATCAAGAAGGATTGGGTCTTCAAACAGCCAAAGGCAGAAATACAGCCCTTTTGGCCAAACTCAACTGGAGGCTGAATACGGAAGGCAATGCTCCTTGGTCTAAAGTCCTAAAGCTGAAGTATTGCACTAGACAACGCATTAATTCCAGAAACGCAGCTAGACTTGCTTGCTCCCCCACATGGAGAGGGCTGAGAAAAGGGGAAGAGGTGTTTAAAAAGGGAGTTAAATGGGTGCCCGGCCACAACAGCGAGCTGAATTTCTGGTTTGATTGCTGGTCAGATCTTGGCCCTTTAAGGAATCTCTTACAAGGCCCCCTCCCCCATGAGACTGAAAACCTAAAAGTCAGAGATGTGTGCACTACTAGTGGTTGGGATTGGAGCACTATTCCATTCGATTTTCCCCCGGAAATTAAGGCCTCTGTCCAGGCTGTTCCTACTCCCATCTTTGCGAGAAATGGGGATAAACTAGCGTGGAAATTCTCCCCTAAAGGGGGTTTTGATGCTAGGAGTGCTTACCTCTTAGCTTCAGACTACCAGGACACTTTCACCTTTGATGGCACGTGGATTTGGAAGCTGTCTACCCTTCCAAAAATCCAAATGTTCATGTGGAAGTGCCTACATCAGGCCATAGGTGTGATAGACTGTTTGGCAGCAAGAGGCATGCAGTTAAATGGTTCCTGCCCGATGTGTCATGAAGCAAATGAATCCATTCTCCATGCACTCCGAGACTGCAATGTGGTTAAACCAACATGGCACCATCTTGGGGCTCAAAGCAACAATCCTAACTTCTTCTTGCAGGGAATCAATGGATGGCTAAATTCCAACACAAAGCCAAAGAGGCTGTCCTCTTCGAATCATCCCCCTTGGAATGTTTTGTTTCCGTTTGCCATTTGGCTTATTTGGAATCAACGCAACCAAGCGGTCTTTAAAGGCAAAGGAGCAAATCCGCATTTGGTCAAGAGCATCATCATGCAAGCCACAGAATATGCCTTGTGCATCAGTCGGCCTAAAGGGAACCAAGCTAGATTGATTAGACAAATCAGATGGGAGAAACCAGATACAGGTTAGGTGAAATTAAATACAGATGGGTCAGCTTCGGATCTTTTGAACGCTGCTGGTTGTGGAGGATTGATAAGGGATGAGCAAGGAAACTGGATTGGAGGTTTTTCAAGACATATTGGGAACACCAACAGCTTTATAGCTGAGGTTTGGGCACTGTGGGATGGCCTTCAGCTCTGCCACCAGTTGAATCTTCAATCTGTCATGGTTGAATTGGATGCTAGTGCAGTAGTTGATGCTCTCAATAACCCGGCCTTTGCTAACACTATACTTTCCCCTCTTTTTGACGATTGTAAACATCTGATTGCTCTCTTTCCTCAGTGCCATATCAGACATATCTTTCGAGAAGCCAACTCGTGCGCGGACAAGCTATCTAGATTAGGCCTCTTTCAATCTGTAAATTTTGTTCTGCTGTCTAGTCTGCCTGTGGACTTGATCCCTCTCATTGAGGCAGATAGATGTGGGCTGTATTCGGACAGAATAGGCACTGATGTTGCCTCTGCCCTTTAGTTTTTCTGTTTAATTGAATTCCAGTTTACCAAAAAAAAAAAAAAAAAGACAGCCCTCTGACTGACACTGACAACAGAAAGTTTCCCTTACCAAACTACAAAAATTTACAAAAAGAAAGGAGCCCATCCCATTCCAATTATCAAAGCACCAGTCATAATCTTCCAATTCCATAAAAAAGCTTAAAAAACAACCCCAACAATTCCTGAAAGAGAGATTAGATATATGAGTAGTAGGAAGAAAGTTTTGGTGGTGGGAGGCACTGGCTATTTGGGACAACACATATTGCAAGGCTTTTCAGAGATCCAAGGCACCCCATTTGAATATGATCTTGCATTCACCTACCACTCTAACCTTCCTCAACCTCTGCTTAATGTCCTTCCTCATTTGCTTGCTTTCCACGTTGATTTGAAAACTGGGCAAGGATTTGAACCCATTTCACACTCATTTGGCCAGGTCTGGTCTGTTCTGTTTTCACTCCAAAACAGCAACTATGTTCGCTATTGTTAGTCTAGTTTTGATTACTGGATTGCAAATTAGAGAAATTTATGAATTTAGTTGGTGGGTGTTTTTGTTCTTAACTTCATAATGTGGTCTAGGAGATCTGTGTGTTAAGAAAAATTATGTCTTGAGCTTTTTTAGCTTATTAGTAATAGATTATGGGCATTTTCTGCATGCTGCATTATGTGTTTAAAAGTGCACGTGAAACAAACAACTCAAAGTACCTGTACCTGGGAATCTTTAGTCGTTTTTATCGATTCTATTGATTAATACTTTTTTTTTTGGCCCCAAGAAATTTATTGGAAATCAGGAAAGTAGTATAACTGAATTGCCATCTTCCTTTTTCATTGTCAAGTTCAGAATTGAGAATAATCCAACTTTTAGTTATCACAAATGGAGGTCCATATGTCTTAGTCATTAGTGGTCTAGGCAGAATTCAGAAAATCTGAAATGCTAAAAAGCTGTCTGCTGACAATTACCATATATGTGATATAAATCTAATTTGCTGTTTCTGATTTTTTTTAATATATATAAAAAAAGAAGAATAGATTTTTAAATATTAAAAACAGATGAACTTCTATCTATATTTTCAAGTACTGACAAGTATGTCATGCTTGGAATGCCAGCCTGATGTGGTCGTGAATTGTGCGGCACTCTCGGTACCTCGGTGTCTGTGAAATGGATCCTGCTGCTTCGCTCTCTGTTAATGTGCCATCTTCTCTTGTTGATTGGTTATCAAACTTTAACGAGGGTAGTACCCTTTTGATTCACTTGTCAACTGATCAAGGCAAGTACTGCTGAAATTACTGGAGGAAATAAAAGTAGAAAATGTAATTACCATGAATTGTTATGTATTCTTATTTTTTGTATATATGGTCCTGGAGTCTTAAGATACCAAGAGTGCAGACCTACGTCTTATAAGAATTAATATCTGAAGCTTGACCTATTTATCAAAAAAATATCTGAAGCTTGAGTTTAAGCCTAATTAAGCTGCAACACAAACCTGTCACTACTGGGTTTTTTTTTTTTTTTTTTTTAAATAATAAAAATAGCTTAAGGGATACTTTAAATTTCATTTTAGAGGTGGCTGCAATTCTTTAGTCAACTCAAAAGCCTAAACACCAAACATGGCAAGATTAAAGTACATTCATAGGCCTATATTGCAATTGAGTGAATTGACCGCAACACTTTTTGGCTTAATTCCTCTTTTCTCAAGTCTCATCTTGTACTCATTTGATTTAATTGGCCCTACCTTTTGAAACACCACCATTAGATATTGGGGCAGTTACACATTATGATTTTTTTTCCATGTCAATGGCAGCATGCATATAAGTTATAACATACCAGTGCAAGTAAATACAGTAAATAACCTTTCTTGTGTTCTGGTCCAGGCATTTTCTTTCCATTATTATTAGTCATCTTATGCTTAGTTTCTCACACCTGAAAAATTGTTAGTACCTTGACTAGCTGGATTGTGAAATTACACTTGCACCTAGCGGATCTTGAATCCTAGTCCTCACCCTCCACCTTGTTCTTATGGCAAGAGAAAGTGCTATTTGAGCTCTAAGTCATTGGCCTTTTCTATTTTTCATTTAGCTTGACAAAACAAATCTCAGATACAGCTATTCCCTATCTCATCCATTTATCTTTCTATTTGGCCTTAAAATATTTGTGGCTAGATTGTCTTTGATGTAAGTTCCCAAACAGTTTATGAAGGGGTGAAGTCCTTCTACGAGGAAGAAGATGAAACTGTTCCTGTGAACGTTTATGGAAAATCAAAAGTGGCAGCAGAGCAGTTTCTTTCTGAATTTTGAGAAGCAGTATCATTTTTGGGCCACAGACTAGCTCACCTGTTCCAAAATCGCTTCCAATTTAGGTGTGTACGTAGAATGTAGACCTTATGTTGTACATTCACATTGTTTATTGGCTATTATCTTAGCTGCATCTGATTAGAGACTGCTAAATGTAGTGGCTTTATAAGTGATTGGAAGAATAAATTGTCTTTCTCGCACCAGGTCTGACTGCTTGTTACTGATGGCTATGTTCTAAGCAAATGCATTTGTTTTGAAGTTCTCTTATTGTTGCTTTCAGTATATAGTTTGCCCATATTGTTCTGCAACCTGCCAAATCCTTGCTATGAGAATGATCCCTTTCTTTATGAAAGTGTCATCCATTCCTTATAGTCATCATTTCCCAGGTTTAAAGTATAAACTCTTCTGTGTCGAAATTTTGCCTCTTTATGGTTTATAAAATTGGATATACCATTAATAGAATGATTCGAAACTGATCTTGTTTGCCAGTTCACTGTCTTAAAATAGAGAAAAACCGAAATAAAATAAAATTACAATCATAGGTAATCCGATTGAGTTACCTTGATCTTATAGATGCTAGAACAAGTTATGTTTACTGGCTTTTGACTGATTTATAAACGATTTGTGGGGAATTCTTCCCGCTTTGAACTGAATTGCACAGACATGCAGAGTTTACTCCATTGATGTGTTGCACACCAAAACTAAATTATACTGTTCACTATTCTTGGCTAACATTTTTGTGGCCAACATGACAACTGACAACATAACAAAAGGTTGGAGTTACAGATAGTGGAATTGATTTGTTGGAGATGGGACTAATAATAATATAAGCACTAGCAATTTTTCATGTAATTGGCAATTACCATCCAGTGGAAACATCAACAGCCAGTACTAGGAAAATGTTTTCTTTTTTTACCAAAATGATTTTTAGCGGTCTAAGGAAATTGAAGCTATAGTTTCCGGTTTACGTAATGTGTGTGACGAGTCAATAATTTTTCAAAGTCATTTATTGTTGTTATTGACTTTTCAAGTGACTGGTTTAAATGTGTGGCCATGAGACAGGTCTGGCTTGGAGAGAGAGATGGGGGAGGGGGGGGTACCTTTTTATAGGATGGGTACATTACAGATATAGAAAGTTTTATTGGGATGATTATATTTTTACAGCTTTAGAGAGCAGTTGATAAATGGGATATTATGATTACTTTGTACATGACCAAACGAGTGGCTCTTAATTGATGCAGTGGATTGATGGTGTCCTCTCTAAAGGAGAAAAGATGGACTTCTTCCATGACGAGTTTGGCTGCCCAGTGTATGTCAAGGATGTTGTAGCTATCATACGAGCTTTGACAAGCAGATGGATATCAGGTATAATTTTACAATATCGAAGTTTAAATACTGGTAAAATAGATGATAAACTGCGACATGTTATTTTTTCACCTCATCATTCATTTGGTTCTTACATTCAGGATATCCATCTTCTGGTAAATGACAGTCTTGATTAAGGTGTGGGCCATGTGGCAATATCAAAATTGCCTTCTGTTCTATAATACCACGCTAATGATACTTTTGAATGCTTTGTTTGTGGAAGAGTATCCCTATGAAAGGAAAGAGTGTCCAAATCTGGAGCCTTTATGTTTTATTTGTGGTTATATTTTATGGATGTCGCGAAACTTTGCCTTTTCTATATGCTTTGACTTCTCTCTCTCTCTGCTGAATTGTATGTCTGTATTAATGATTTTGACAATCAAAATTGTTGAACCAGAGGGTAAGCAAATGCAATTGCTACTAGATGTTGGTGGACCAGATAGGGTATCTCGGGTACAAATGGCTGAGGCTGTGGCAGATTTTAGAGGATGCAACACGCCGTTAATCAAAGCAGTGTCTGCATCTTCGGTATGTATAGCATTTATGATTTAATCCTTAATTTTTTAAATGCCTGAGAATCAGGTTTTTACCTGCCGTTTCTTCACTTGCTGTCTTGATCATTGTGCACCATCACTTCATTTCATCCCTTAACCATCTATCAGCTCACCTGTTGGATGCACATTTCTTATTATATTTACTAGCTTATGATAATTCACTTCATTGGATCATGCAATCACATTGATTATTATATATACTTTTTGGTGATTTTTGTTCTTTAAATAATTCTCCAGGTTGATCGAGGCATCAAGTCCCCAGCTGACATATCCATGAATATAAACAAACTAGTTCAGACCCTTAATTTTTCTCCCACTTAATTCACAGATGGAGTCAAATTGACTCTCACTACTGGGGCTAAATCTTGAGGATGTGAAGATGTTGTAATTTCTGTAGTTTCTAGTTTGTACAAGTGCTATTGCCAGGGGTAGTATGAACGATGATTCACAATACTAGGCCCCAATTGACCCCGAGTATCTTTCCAAGTCCACTGCTCTTTGTTGAGTTCATAGATATGCTTCTCATGCCTTGAAACAAGGAAAGAAATAGAGAATAAAAGTGTTTTTCTTTTATCATCCTTCCCATAATTTTGTTTTCCTTTAAGGGGACAAAAATGTATGAGTGTTAGTTATAGATATGTCTATTTGGTATAGTCTCTTTTTCAGCCTTTTGCAAATAGGCTGTATGAACAAGTTCAAACCTTAAAAAAATAACTTTCAAATTGCTTGAAAAAATTATTTTCACATATTGAAAGGTTTTTTTTTTTTTTTTTTTTTTTTTTTTGGAACTTTGTCAAAACTGCTTGAAATTGATTTCATTTTTAAAGCTCTTTAATATTATACTTTTTATTTTTGCTAAACAAACTTTTATTATAACTAGTAAGTTATCCTTGCAATGCACGGATAATGTTATAATGTTTTATGTAAGATGGTTTTGGAGAATGTTGTATATGTATTATAGCATAATTATTATAAAACTCTATTAGTAATGAGATCATCATAAAAAGTAATAATTATAAATTACACATATATATCCACTATAATTATTCAATTGAAATGAGAAATAATATAAAAAATAACTTCGAAGGAATATTATAAAATAAAAGTTGATATAAAATGTGTCTTTTTTTTTCGCTTTCTCCTTAATTCTAAAATAAAATACACGTCCCAAACACCCACAGTTAATCACATCATTTACAAAACCCATAAATCACCTTAACATCAAAATCGTAACTGCCGTTGTCATTCAATATAAAATGTAAGCCCTCATTCCTTGGTTGTAACCAACTCATACGGGTTAGGATTAGATGAAACAACAATGTTAGAACTAGGTAGGTGTTGTCAAAAGATTGTAAGTAAATGACATTGTTTTTGGTCTATGTGTATTTGATATGGGATGACATGAATGGCTATGGGTAGGTATACATAAAGGGGTAGAAGTGTAAGAGGTGAAATTGTGAATTCAAATACAAAGAGTTTTGTATGTATGTGTGAATGTTGAAAAGTCTAGAAATATTAAATTAAAGGATACAAAGAATATTTATTTTTTAATTAGGAAAGTCTTGAAACATTGAATCAAATGAAACAAAAAGTCAATATTTATTATTATTATTTTTTTTTTTTATCTCTAATGTGGCACTTGAGAATATTTCAATTCTCTTTACATAGAATGCGCCACTTGACAAAACTTTATGCTTTTTCACATAAGGTTTCTGCTTTTATATATACTAGTCGCAAACCCGTGCTATGCACGGGAATCTACCTATTTGTGAGGTAGATTAAAATAATTTTATAAAAAATTTAAGAAACTACACCATTGCATGATTTGCTCTTGTATGACTTCAATTTGTGTTACAATTGATGAAGAAGCTATTGCTTGAACATGCAATGAATTATAAAAATTTTGTCAGAGAATTTCAGATACTGCAAAAAATAATTCAAAAATCCAGATATTAAAACTTCTAAAAGACCAAAAACTATTAAAAAATTAAATGATTCACTGCTTAGAAATTATTGAAACAAAACAAAATATATATGACTAAACAATAGAGAAATATAAGAGAAAAACGGATTACATTCGAAATAATAATTTCAATTATTGCAAGATTTTTTATCTTGTAAAAAATGCATAAAGAGAGTTTGTGGTTCATGTACGAAAATTACTTTTAAAAAAATACATGAAAAACCATAAAATTAAAAAAAAAAATTAACAAAATAGAGGAGAAGAAAATAACATAAGAAGAGCTCATACCTCTACTTGGCTTAAAAAATATATATTGGGGTTTGCTTTGCTTTTATAGTGTTTATGATTAATCTCGCAAATTTGGAGTAAATTATCAACGTTTGAGTTTGAGTGAATAATTTTATTTAAATAAAATGATAATTTTATTTAAATATCGTGCTGACTTGGAAAATTGTGAGAGTTTTAGAGGGTTCGGTTTTATATATATATATATATATAGATTACATGCAATGCTCAAAATTTTCCATTTCCACCAAGTTCATATATGCTATCCTTATCTGTATTAGTGTATACACTAACAACCAGCTAATATACAATGCCCCAACAGTTTAGAAGAAAATACTTAAACTTGTCCATTTTCTATCCTTTTCCTGCAATTTCTTATCTACCAAACAAAAATTAAAACAAAAGGGTCTCAAAGTGTAGAATTACCTTCCAATGCTCCCACCGATTCCAACTCACAAATTCAGGCACTAACTCAGTCCTAAACCGTTCCAACTCACCCCGACCTTTGCTGACCCCTTCCTTAGCTCGTCCCATAAACTCAACCACCTTCACATTGGCCTCTTCCAAGCAAACCTAGTTACCTTCTTCCCTGACTCGCCGAGTTTCGACCATAACCGCTCCAAGCCATGCCGAATTGACCGAGTCAGACTCAGCCATGAAAACCCATCAGACCCATTTGGATTTGCAAAAGCTAGAGCACGAAAATTGGGTTTGTGGTGGGAATTTTTGGACCTGGAGTTCTTAGGAAGCTTGAGAAGAATGAGAGTTTGAGAATTGTGTGTGAGTGGAGCTGAAGAAAATAAAAGTGGGTTTGGTTTGCATGGGACTGTAAGCTCCATTGGTGGGTTTTGATTGGGGAATTCGTGGCCATGGGCTGGATGAGACCTATGGCAAATGGGCTGCCGTTTTGGGTTGTAGAAGTTGGATGTGGGTGGTTTGTGGCAAATGGTGGTCTAAGGAAGGAGATCGACCTCTATTTTGAGGAAGAAGATGGCTATTGGTTTGTGGGTATGGGGGGTATGGGGGGTTTTGATTGAGGAATCTATGGGTCTTTATGCGATGCAATGCTTTGCTGTTGGTTTACCGTGGGTCTAATCGAGGAGGAGCTGGTAGAGGAAGGCAAGGAAGAGAAGGCAGAGCATCAGGAGGCAGTGCATCGGGTTTAGAAAAGTTTTATTATGTTTTTTTTTTTTTTTTAATATTGTGCTGACGTGGAAAATTGTGAGAGCTTC
Source organism: Quercus tomentella (assembly GCA_028535165.1). Taxonomy (NCBI): domain Eukaryota; kingdom Viridiplantae; phylum Streptophyta; class Magnoliopsida; order Fagales; family Fagaceae; genus Quercus; species Quercus tomentella. Next base: position 82,141,421 of record JAPQVY010000155.1, read on the forward strand.
AAAAGCTTCGGTTCCCGCGCAATGCGCGAGATCATTTTACATATTAATGATCCTTTGCATCCAACATAACCTTAGTTCTCATACTTGCACTACATACATTCAAACCTAAATAATTTTGTATATTTAAACATATAGTATCTAATATCCCCTAAAATTTTTAAACATTAGTCTCTTCAAATCACTTCATGTATGTACTTCCATTCTCCAAGAGACTAACATATGATATGAGCAACCACCATTGTTATTACTTTCATTGCAATCAAATGAGTTCGAATGAGAGGAATTCTCTAGAATACCTGAATTTTGCATAAATATGCAATATCTTCAAAACCATCCAATATCACATACTAATAATAACAATTTATTATAGTGGAAATCATATTGAAAATAGGGCAAACATATCCAACTGAATTGGTATGCCATCATTGTCTAAACATTTGGGACTAAATCTTCAAAGTCGAGTCAATACATTGAGGAGGATATTAAGCTAATCCAAAATATCACTGTAAGAAGCAGTTATAGCACCGAATTTGTCAGGAGTTTGATGAAACCTAATACAAAAAATGAACACAATAATTACATAATGGCAAGATGATAGGCTTGTAATTTAGATTATATATAGACCATCAAGAAAATATATTCAATTGCAGGTCTATTTTGTCATGGTTCTGTAATAGGAGAAATGAATATATGTTGATAGTTAATAATTAATATATATATATATTTAAAAGGCCTTTGCAAAACTTTTTTGTTTTTTTAACAAAACAATAGTGGTATTTATTGAGAACTTATTAAACTTGTACATCATTAACTGTTAATTGAATCTAAAATACATTCAAGAGTATCATACGAAGATTTGAGTATGCTGTATTGCCTTAAAAGAATGCAATGCACTTGAAAGCATGACAAAGAGTTAAAGCATATTAGGTTCTCTCATCAAAAAGCATATTAAGTTCTTGAATGATGAAGCTATCTTCATACTCTACCTCCAAGTCTCATATTGACAAATGCTTGGCAAATTCCAAGGCTTTACATATCCCAACAGCTAGCATTTCTAATCAATCATTACTAGTATCCAACAAATCTAGTGATCCGCAAATAATGCTCATATACCAAACAAAAAAGCCTTTCCAATTTTTTTTTGTGAGATTCTATATATCACACAAAGCTGAGATATACAAAAATGGTCCTCCAAAAGGCCAACATCACTCGGCTAATCTAATACTCTTTTCTTTCTTCTTTTAAGCAATTTGATGGTTTTTGAACCTTGATTTCTTGAGTTATTTGGCTTTGACAATCATAAAACTGCAAAGATTAAAGGGAGAGATTGGCTCACATATTAACTGTCTAAAGAGAATCAGAAAGAGGACAATTGGAAATAGCAAAAAAAAAAAAACACACACACACACACACATTTATTAAATTTATACCTGGATTATGGCTTGCATAGTACACTCTACAATAGAATGCTCTACGGTTTTGGTTTTCAAGAATTTTTACTTTACTAATCTCACTAACAATTTGCAAAGGTCATTTTATTTTTAAAACATTTACTAAAACTTACATAAAAGCTTGAAATGCACCAATCTAAAACTTACATGACAATTTCAAACACTAAATTTGCTATTCCTAGGAACCACAATGAATCACTCCGAACTAAACTTATATGACAATATTAGTTATAGTCTTTGAGGTATGTATCATAATTTGTGTGAGGGTATGAAGGAGCATATAAAAAGTTGAAATAAAAGAAATATCTCTTAATGTTTTTGTAGATTAAACCCAATTTATCAGCACTTTTAACCCCATTCCTCCCATTCTCTTTCAGGTAATGCAGAAAGTATTAGAAAACTTTAGCCCACAATATTCTCATAAACTAAACATAATTTCACAAATGATGATTTAAAAATGAAATATACAGGAAATCCTTATATTGCCCAATTGTGCTAATGGCTTACAAATCCTGGATTGTACAATGACTTAAAACAATAAATGAAAGCTATGACAATATAATGCTAATGCAATGAACATGATAAATCAATTCTAACATTTGTGAAATCACCCAACAGGAAAAACTCAGATTTGTGTAAAATCAAGTCTTGATAGTCACAAATTTACAATCAATATTGTGGCGTCCAAATAAAACCCATGATGATAAAACTTCAATTGTTCATTACATACTAAAAACATATTTAAAAAAAAATCAAAACAACATTGTAGCGTTAGAAGTCCTAACTGCTAACTTGAAGTAAAAGAAGAGGACTGTTTCCATCAATTCTGTTTTCTCTAATTTACATTGGTAAAATAGAGAATTTGAGTACTTGAATCAGTAGACACCTTCCACAGTAAAATAAAATCATTTAAATATAAATCTTGAGCTATTTAATATAATATATAAAGCCATAGTCGATTCATTTAGCAAGTACAACTTTCTACCATGAGTAATAAAAAGTTTAGCATAGTGCATTCTCATCATTCCTTCTAATAATTAATTATGCTTTTCCGAAAATGAAGGAAAGCCAATGAAAGAAAAGATTCCCCACATTTTCTTTCATTCCAAGAACTTACAGGTGGTTCTTAAGGAGGGAAATTCTTCTAATTCTCATCCTGAAAGATTTGCTTCAGATGTTTCTAGTGCCTGCGTTTGGATTTGCTTGAAACAAAGATGGGTTGGCAACACTAACTCTACTTTCACCACTTCTATCTCCTTTGAAGAGGGAGAAATTAGATGGTAGATCCATCCAAGTGAGGCTGACGGTGTTAGATCAGCGAACTAGCAGTAGACAGATCTCAAAGGTGGACGGATTCGATATTCACGGGCGCAAGGTGGACGGATCTCAAAGGTCACGTGGCTTCTACGTGAATTAAGTGATTTCCAAGGAGTCCTAAATGGAAATAACTTGCATCCCACGACTATCCCTAGTCGATAGAATTCCAGTATGAGAAGGATTCTATAATACACACCCATTGATGAGGATCTTCCCTGTAAGGAAACGCCTCCCTACACAAGAAATGGAGGTCAGTTCTACACTACTATAAAAACCCCAAAGCCCTCAGGAAACAAGGTACGTATAATTCACCCCAACTCTAGCACTCTAGAGTTGTAGAAAGGTTTTCTTACTTGACCTTCAGAAGGTCTTTGACTGGTACCACACTGGTACTCTCCTAGGGTTTCTCTTTGTTGTTATTTTGCAGGTCTTGTTTCGAGTACGTGAGTGTTGTGCAGCTTACTGACGATTTTCGGCATCATCAATTGGCGTCGTCTGTGGGAAACGGTGATAAAAAAATAAGCCATATTCATCGCTTCCCAGGCAAAAAGTTGCATGGTACTTACTCGTTCGATGGCAACCACCACCAACAATCAAGGCGACGAACCGCGACCCACTACCCTAGAGAGGCAAGTCCAAACCCTCACAGCAGTAGTAGAATGTCTCACCAAACAAAATCATGACCTAGAGGAATAGCTACACCAAAAGAATGCAGCGATGGATACCCAAGAGGAAGACCAAGAAGGCACCAGTGCTGAGAGAAGGAACCAAGAAGGGCCGAAAGGTAGCAACGCCCCGAACAGGTCGGAGCGACAAGACACGAGTCGCCCATCTGTCACAGATACAGTTCCACCTCATATAGTCGCCAAGATGCAGATGATGAAGGAACGGATGGACGTTATGATGAATGCACTTAGAGGATGGGTGTCTAGTGACCTCAATGACTTGGTCCATCGAACTGATTCATCATTTACAGCGTCCGTCACTACATTCCCCCTTCCACCGAAGTTTCGTATGCCGCAAGTGGAAAATTATGACAGATCCAAGGACTCCTTAGATCACTTGGAGTCCTTCAAGACCCTGATGCACCTTCAAGGGGTGCCAGACGAGATCATGTGCAGAGCCTTCCCCACCACGCTGAAGGGATCCGCCAGAATCTAGTTTAGCAGGCTGATGCCCAACTCCATCAGTACCTTCAAGGAGTTGAGTGCCCAGTTTGCCTCGCACTTCATTGGGGAGCACAGGTATAAAAAGTCCACTGCATGCCTAATGAACATTAAGCAGCGGGAGGACGAGAGGCTAAGGTCCTACATCACCCGCTTTAACAAAGAGGCTCTCTCAATCGACGAAGCAGACAACAAGATACTTGTGGCTGCCTTCACGAACGAACTACAGAAAGGTAAGTTCCTGTTTTCCCTATACAAGAACGACCCAAAAACTATGTCAAATGTGCTGTACAGAGCAACCAAGTACTTGAATGCAAAAGATGCGTTGCTAGCCCGAGAAGAAAAGTCGAGGAAGAGGGAAAGATAGGAGGACGTACGGCAGGATAGGGGGCGGAAGATGGCTAGGACCGGAGAACGACAAGAAGACAGGCTTTCCAAGCCCCCAAGGAAAAATTCGCGAGTTTCACTCCGCTGGCTGCCCCAATCGACCAAGTCCTAATGCAAATTAAGGACGAAGGAGCCCTGACCTTCCCTGGCAAGCTGAAGGGAGATCCAAATAAAAGGTCTAGAGACAAGTATTGCCGCTTCCACCGTGATCACGGCCATGACATAGCTGACTGTTATGACCTAAAACAACAAATTGAAGCCCTTATCAGACAAGGAAAGCTGCAGAGGTTCGTCAGCAAGGAGAGGACGGACCCACCTCCGGAACAGGCTCCCCGATGGGAGAATGAGCGCGCTAGGCCGCCCATAGGAGATATAAGAATGATTGTATGGAGCACGACAGTTACCTAGTCATCCAAAAAGGCCCGTAAGACTTACCTCAAGATGGTTCAAAACGTCCAGCTAACGGGTTCTGTACCCAAGATGGTGCGGATGGATAACCCCGTCATCAGATTCTCCGAAGAAGATGCCCGACGTCTTCACCACCCACATGACGATGTATTTGTCGTCAGTATACGAGTAGGGGATTACAACACTCACTGAGTTCTGGTCGACAATGGCAGTTCGGCTGACATCCTTTACTATCCGGCATTCCAGCAGATGAGGATTGATAAAGAGCGACTAGTTCTGATGAACGCTCCGCTCGTTGGTTTTGGAGGAACAAGGGTGTTTCCCTCTTGGTGCAGTCACATTATCCGTAACAGTCGGCGACTACCCCCAGCAGATCACTAAGGGCGTAACATTCCTTATGGTCGACTGCTCGTCCGCTTACAATGCCATCCTAGGACGACCTACCCTCAATTCATGGAAGGCTATAACCTCAACCTACCACTTAATGATCAAGTTCCCTACAAATTACAGGGTAGGGGAGCTGCACGGAAATTAGGTAGCTGCGCGCGAATGCTATATAGTTATGATGGAGATGGATGACCACCTCCAAGCCATGAACATAGAAGAACATCGGACGATGACAAAGCCCGTTGAAAGGCTTGAAGAGATACTTCTCGACGACTCTAGAAATGATCGAACGACAAGGATTGGTACCCTCGCCAGCCCGACGGTCCGCCAAGCACTAGCAACTTTTCTCAAAGGTAACCGAGATGTGTTCGCTTGGAGCCATGAAGACATGCTGGGAATAGACCCTTCGGTCATGGTGCATAGACTGAATGTGTCACCCTCCTTTACACCCATTCATCAAAAGAAGCGAGTATTCACCCCAGAACGAGATCAAGCTATAGCAGAAGAAGTTCACAAGCTACAAGTGGCAAATTTCTTTAGGGAGGTTTACTACCCCAACTGGCTAGCAAACGTGGTGATGGTCAAGAAAGCTAACAAAAAATGGAGGATGTGCGTAGACTTCACCAACCTGAACAAGGCGTGCCCCAAAGATAGTTACCCCCTCCCACGGGTTGACATTCTGGTTGACTCTACGACTCTACACCAGTTATTAAGCTTCATGGACGCTTTTTCAGGCTATAACCAGATCAGAATGGACGAAGCAGATCAAGAGAAAACTTCGTTTGTTACTAGCCAGTGCCTCTTATGCTATAAAGTAATGTCATTTGGCCTCAAAAATGTGGGCGCAAAGTATCAAAGGCTCATGAACAAGATGTTTGCGCAGCAAATTAGGAGAAATTTCCAGGTCTATGTTGACGACATGCTAGTGAAGAGCCGAAGAGAGGAAGATCACCTGGATGATCTAAGGGAAATGTTCGACACCCTTCGTTCCTACAACATGAAACTCAACCCAGCCAAGTGTGCCTTCGGAGTAACGGCAAGAAATTTCCTAGGGTTCATGGTGTCTCAGAGGGGTATCGAAGCCAACCCAGACAAGATCCTGGCCATAATAGAGATGGCACCCCCGAGGAACGTGAAAGGAGTGCAAAGCCTCAACGATAAGATAGCAACGCTAAACAGGTTCGTGTCTAAGGCGACAGATAAGTATCTACCTTTCTTCTGCTCGCTAAAGAAATCTTTTGAATGGACAGCCGAGTGCCAGAAGGCATTCGAGGATCTGAAGACCTACCTCTCATCCCCTTCGTTGCTAAGTCCTTCCCAGCCTGGGGAAGAGCTATTCCTCTACTTAGCAGTATCCTCGGCGGCTGTTAATGCAGCCTTAGTTAGAGAAGAAGACAAGATACAGAAGCTCGTATATTACACGAGTCGAGCACTCTGAGGCGCGGAGGAAAGATACCCACCAATGGAGAAGCTTGCCTTCGCTTTAATTACAGCAACTCGAAAGCTCAAGCCATACTTCCAAGCTCACACAGTGATCGTCCTGACTGACAAACCCTTACGGCAAGCAATGAGTAATCCTGAAACTGCCAAACGAATGGCATTATGGGCAATAGAGTTGAGTGAGTTCGACATACAGTACCGCCCGTGCACTGCCATTAAGGGACAGGTGGTCGCCGACTTCATTGCGGAATTCACTAACGTAGGAGGCCAGAGGGCAGAAGAGGCCCCACAATGGAGCATCCACACAGACGAATCCTCCAATAAGCAAGCAGGCGGAGCTGGTGTGATACTTCATAGCCCGAAAGGAGATAAGATCGAATGCATGGTCCGTTTGGATTTCCCTACTACCAATAATGAAGCAGAGTACGAAGCCTTGATAGCAGGGCTGGATCTTGCCAGGGCCGCGGGAGCTGAAAATCTGATCATATACTACAATTCCCAAGTAGTAACCAGTCAGGTTAACGGGATTACGAATGCAAGAATGAATGGATGAAGAAGTACATTGAGCACGTGAAGGACCGGGTTAACAACCTCCGAGTAAAGTTTGTTCAAATTCCAAGGGAGGAGAACGAGCACGCCGATCGGCTTGCTAAGGCTGCTTCAGTAGAGCACATGGTCATCCCCAGTCAGGTATTATCCTTCGTCCAAATGTCATCATTAATAAACAATACAAGTGTGCAGGAGATAGGCTCCGAAAATAATTGGACGACACCAATAGCATCCTATCTAAAGGACAACGTACTACCAGGCGACAAGGAGGCTGCAAGGAAGTTGAAGGTTCAAGCGGCACGCTTCATTCTAATTAAAGGCGTTCTCTATAAGAGGGGCTTCTCCCGACCATACCTAAGGTGCCTCGTCCCCGAAGAGGCAGATTATGTCATGAGAGAAGTCCATGAAAGGGTTTGCAGAAACCACTCTGGATCGCGGTCGTTGGTACATAAACTGATCCGAACAGGCTATTACTGGCCAACCATGCAAAGGGATGCCCAATCATATGTCAAAGCGTGCGACAAGTGTCAGAGATTCGGCAACCTCATAAGGCAACCAACCAAGGAGCTCACTCCAATGACGGCCCCATGGCCGTTCGCTCAGTGGGGATTGGATATCATAGGCCTGTTCCCAACGACGGTCAGGTAGTTGAAGTTCCTAGTAGTCGGTATAGACTACTTCACCAAATGGGTAGAAGCAGAAGCCTTAGCCACAATCACAGAGAAAAATGTGTGGAGCTTTGTATGGAAAAACATCATTTGCAGATACGGTATACCAAGGGTATTGGTCTCGAACAATGGGAAGCAGTTCAACAACGACGCATTCAGAGACTTTTACTCACAACTAGGGATCAAAAACCACTACTCCTCACCCGCCCACCGTAGGCCAATGGACAAGTTGAGGTCACGAACCGATCCTTGCTCAAAATCATCAAGACTCGGCTCGAAGGGGCGAAAGGTATATGGCCGGACGAATTACCAAGTGTTTTGTGGGCGTATAGGACAACGGCAAGGACAACTACTGGAGAAACCCCTTTTCAACTAGCATACGGAAGCGAAGCAGTCATCCTAACTGAAGTAGGACTTACAAGCTACAGGGTAGACAACCATAATGAAGGCAAGAAGGATGAAGCTATGCGCCTACAACTTGATTTGGTGGATGAAGTAAGAGCAACAGCTGAACAGAGATTAGCATGGTATCAGAATCTCATGGCCAAGCACTACAACTCCAAGGTCAAACATAGGGACTTCCAAGTCGGAGATCTCGTCCTGAGGAAAGTGATGGGCTCTACAAAAGACACCTCCCAGGGAAAGCTAGGACCTAACTGGGAAGGACCATACAAAGTTGCATCATGGCATAGGAAGGGAACCTATCACTGGAGACGTTAGACGGGCAGAAGTTGCATCACCCATGGAACACAGAGCACCTAAATAAGTACTATCAGTAGACTATTAGCAGTAAACGAGCAACGACACTCCTCATTTTAAGTCTATGTCTTTCTAGTTTGTTTTTGCTACAAAACTTTTTAAGCAAAAAGGGTATTGGTCTTTTTCTTTAAGGAACAATTTTTCTACATGAATTTATTATAATAAGAGGAGTTTATTCAGATATGACTAGCGTATTTATCTGTTTCTACATGTTTACTCTACGTACTTATAAAGTCTGCAGGTGGACAGATCCACAAACAAGTGGACAAATTCATTGTAAAGTCCATAAAGTGGACGGGTTTAAAATCCACAAGTGAACGGATTCAAGATTAAGTCCATAAGTGGACGAGTTCATCCAATAAGGATGAGTTAATATTACTGCCACAATTGGACAGATTCATTGTAAAGTCCATAAAGTGGACGAGTTTAGAATCCACAAGTGAACGGATTCAAGATTAAGTCCATAAGTGGACAAGTTCATCCCATAAGGATGAGTTACTGTTACCACAGGTGGACGGATTCATTGTATGGTCCATAAGAGGACGGGTTCATCCGAAAGGATGATAATTAATAGTCCACAAAGTGGACGGATTCAACAATACATTAAATTAAAAAAGTACAAGTCCATAAGAGGACGAGTTCATCCAAAGGATGATAATTAATAGTCCACAAAGTGGACGGATTCAACAGTACATTAAATTAAAATAGTACAAGTCCATGAGAGGACGGGTTCATCCGAGAGGATGGCAATAAAGTCTACAAATCCATTAATGGACGGAATCATCCTAAGGACAGTTATATTCACACAGCAATAAACAACAGAGTCATTCATAAAAGCAGACGGATAGTACAAAATAAGTACTCAAATATTACTTAAGCCCATAAAGGGAAGAAGTTTAGATACAAAGGGCAACGGTTAAATTAAACATTAAACTGCTCTTCAATTTTCTTTACATTCAAAATAAAATAAAATAAAATCTACTGCTAAACGGCTTGGGCATCGTCCTCTTCTACGATATGTACATTCACAGGTTGACGGGAACCCTCCTCAACGGTTTTCTGACCTTCAGGAGCAGCATCCCTGTCACCCTTAAGTTCGACGGTTGCATCGTCTACAAGGGCATCGTCAGCAAATAAATCCTCCATACTCTCCAAAAGGACGAGCTGAGCTGTTGATTGGTCCAGGACTTCAATGGTAACGTGGGACACATCCAGATCCGGATAAGAAGTCTTGACCAGATGGAGGGCATCATCAAAACCTTCAGTAAACGAGGTCCCGAGCTTAGCAAGAAGGGCGTCGGAGTCACGATACTCATGTATCGCTTCCTCCTTTGCCTGACGAAGCTGGTCCTTAGCATCTCTGATCTCCTTCTCCTTGTCTTCCAAGACCTGCCTCAGAAGATCCGTCTGCTTCTCCAGCTCACCCCTTGCTTCCTCCGATAAAGCAAGCTTCTTTTCCTGGATCTTCTTCCAGGCCTTCAACTCGTTCAGCTCATCCTCCGTCGAGTTTGCCTTCGCCCTGATACGATCCAGAGCCGTCTCATGGTTCAGGCAACGGCCAATCAGCCCCTTCATCATCAACATTGCCTGAAAGTAAAATAGAGTTAGAACAAGGCAGGCTAAAGGAAAGAAAAAGAGAAGAGGACGGACATGATACCTAAGCAATGCAAAAAATCCCCATCTCCCCCATGGCTTCCGTAGCATGGTTGCTCAAGTCCTCGTAGTCGTCAGACGTAATGATGGACGAGAGCTTTTCCAATGCGTATTTAAAATCCTCACAGAGGAGGATAGGTGGTTTTTCAACAATAGGGGTAGGGCCCTTCATGAAACCCTTGCCCTTCCCATGACCAAGAGTTGTGACCGTCTTCTTGGTTTCAGCTTCCAGCCCCACGACGGGCTTAGTAACGACCTTAGGCTTCTTAGGAAGACGGTCGGATTTCTCCTGTTGCTTCCTCTTAGTAGACGGTTTAGACGAACCCATACCCTTAGAGGTCTAACCCTCAACTTGTTTTTTCAAAGCAGCTTGTTGCTTAATGTAAGCCCTTCTCTTCGAAGTGTCCATTTCTGCACAAAGGTAGATGGATGTTTAAAATGAAATAAAGTAAAAAACCAACCAAAATACAGGGTGACGGGCTTACGTTGGCGAACTTAAGCGTCGTATCGACGGGTGGTTATAGTTGGCGCAGGTCCGTCACAATACCAAAAAAGAGTGTCTAAGGTTACCAACTTAGCCCATGTCCTCTCTGATAGCTTGGTTTTGCTAAAAATTTTCTCCAAGAAACTCCACTACTCAAGTGAGACTTGTGGTTGCTCCCAAACTGCAAAAGAGGACGGTTAAAGTAACATGTAAAAATTAAAACAATTAGACCTAAATATGGACGGATACATACCGGACAAGGGCATTATGCCCCATGTTGTGTCGACGGGCATATATTCATTTTCGCCAAGACGACACATCCACTCGTCAACCTTCATGAAAAAATACCGACTCTTCCAGTTCCTGTTGGAGTCGGGGGTATCACATACGAGCCTCAACAACGGGCTCTTGGGCACAAAGCTGTACATGCCCTTTGACTGAGCAATTTCAGCCGGACGGTAACAATGGAAGAATTCTTCCACTATCAACCTCCTCGCTTCGTCTGACATAGCCCCGAACAAAACCTCAACACCTAGGAAGACCCTTCAGGTTTTTTGGGAGATCTAGGTGACAGCCAAATCTAAGTACTGGAAGAGGCGACGGTGGAGTGCACTTAGGGGGAATCTGAGCCCAGCTTTTAGCATCTACTCATAAACCCCGACACCTTCAACACCCTTATGGTAACATTTCTCGGACTTGTAGGGTAGACAGAGGGGTATGTTGACGGGTATCTGGTACTTCTCCATAAGTGTTTTGAAGTGTGTTTCCTTGATTGTAGAAGTGAAATCATTGACCGTCCATATGGGAAACATTATAAATTCTCTAAATCCATCAAGACCAATTAAGCCGTCAGAAGAATCACCCACAAACTTATTAGCATCCAAATCCTCATCCCATGAGGTGGCCGACAGATTCCTTTCTTCACTCGAAGTGCCAAGGTCGTTCTGCCCTGACGGGAACACTTCATCGTAGCCCTCCCCCTCGAATACACACGATTGGTTACTTGACGCACTAGACATCTTTACCTACACGTGACGGGTAAACCCTAAGACACAGACGAATCTACATAGACGACGGGTGTGCAAATGACTTTCAAAAATAGCAAGGAAACTTAACAGTAAGGTAAGAAATAATTACCAACTAAAGACGAGCAAATAAGAGGTGTAGATTATGGGCACGCGAAGTGAACAGTGTGCTAGTTTGTCAAGGGAGATGGTTGCACTCTGATCACAAATTCGTTGAAGAAAGTAAAGAATGAAAAGGAAGGAAGCTGGTTTATATAGAGAGAACGGCACGGAAGACGAAGGGACGCTTCGTTCCAATTGGTCAACCACTAAAAAAGCGACACATGCCCCTACAAACATTAAATGACCCTAGGCCAGCCTATCAATCTATGCACGTTTCTCGGAAAACAAATCTGATACCGTCACTCCACGGATCCATCCGAAGGAGATGACGGATCCATGGAGTGAGGGGGCAACTAAAGAGGGAGAAATTAGATGACGGATCCATCCAAGTGAGGCTGACAGTGTTAGATCAACGAACTAGCGGTAGACGGATCTCAAAGGTGGATGGATCCGATATTCACGGGCGCAAGGTGGACGGATCTCAAAGGTCACGTGGCTTTTACGTGAATTAAGTGATTTCCAAGGAGTCCTAAATGGAAATAACTTGTGTCCCACGGCTATCCCTAGTCAATAGAATCCTAACATGGATAGAATTCCAGTATGAGAAGGATTTCGTAATACACGCCCATTGATGAAGATCTTCCCTATAAGGAAACGCCTTCCTGCGCAAGAAATGGAGGTCGATTCTACACTACTATAAAAACCCCAAAGCCTTCAGGAAACAAGGTACGCATAATTCACCCCAAATTTGGCACTCTAGAGTTGTAGAAAGGTTTTCTGACTTGACCTTCGGAGGGTCTTTGGCCGATACCACACCGGTACTCTCCTAGGGTTTCTCTTTGTTGTTATTTTGCAGGTCTTGTTTCGAGTACGTGAGTGTTGTGCAGCTTACTGACGATTTTCGGCATCATCATCCTTCTTCTTCATGGAAACTGGATATCACTGAAAACAATGGCTTTTGTGAGAAATATTCAATTTTAAGAAAACCGCAACACAATCCAAATTAATTAAGAAAATCGCAACACAGTCCAAATTAATTAAGAGAATACAACACTTTGTATAGAAGCCTCAACACAGAGTTCATTACAGAAACAAAAAACCAATAATTAAAGATGTATAACATAACCCAAAAATAAATAAAAAAATAAAAAAATAAACTAAAATAAAATTTTAAAAGAAAGCTTATTTGATCCAAGAGATATCTTTAAGATTTCTATTTTGAACACTTTAGGGTGAATCTTTTTTAGTAATTTTTGTAATCTATAAAAATATAAGACGGTGTTTTAAATAATTTTTAATGCATTTAAGGCCAATTAACAACCATAATCAAACACATTCAAGGCAATTCATCAAATGACAAAACACCCAACTCTTACTTTTTAATTAGCACACATTGTTGCTTATAATAGTATAAAGATAAATTTTAATCGAGAGCCAAGCTAGTTAGCGCAATTAAATCTTCAAATTGCTTCAAAAACAAATCATGAACTTATGATAATTATTCTATAAAAAAAATGCAAATTAGAAATTTTCAAAACTGTGGTGCTTCCTGGCTTCTCTTCAAACTTGTTTTTGCCAAAAATCTTTAGTTGGGCTTCAGCATTTTCTGTTAAAAATCCAATTCGTTCTTCAAAAATTTCTTCTAATGCAATGTGCTCCCATCACACCAAAGTATTTCAAAGATTTTAAAAATTAAAAACAAAACTTTATAGGTAACTATTTCGGCAATCTAACTGTGTGAAGACTGATTTTTCTTTCTCTACTTTAAAATCTCAAATCTCTAAGTCATTATTCTAAAAGCCCCAAATTTTTCCTGTTTAATACTGAAATAGTTTTTAACAACAACTGCGGTTCTACCTTTCAACAAAAATTGCCATAGAATGGTTGCAGACAAAAACCAAATAGAATTCAGAGAATAAGAGGAAAGAAAGAAGAGAACAATAGCATTAACAAAAAAAAGGAATATACAAATCTGAAAAATAAGAATTAGAACTGATTTTTTTTCCTTAGAACTTTGAGTCTCTCTCATTCCGATGTGCCCCTTATGAACTGTTTCTCTTTGCGATTGTGGTTCCGGTGGTCTATGTCTGGTGAGGGAATGGATGGTAGAGGAAAAACTGATGGTTATGGCCAGCCTTACATATTTATCTCTTAGCGCCCTATGAACTCTGTCTCTCATATCTCTGTATCTCAAGCCTTTCGAGTTTCGATTGCATTTTAAGTTTTTAACTCAAATAACTAAATCTAAAGCAATCCAACTCCCCAGATTTGAAAAAGAAAAAGGAAAAAAACAAAAACAAAAACTTTATTGATTATGGGTAATGGCCAAAAAACCTAAAATAAATATCAATGCAACATTCAATCCTATACTTATTTAATCCCAACGATTTGGTTAAGATTAGAAACAGAAGTACCCAAACTAAAACCAATATTTTTTTAGTGATTTCTATAATCTTAAAAAATAAAAAAAATAAATAAAAATAAAAAATCCCATTTCTTTACATTGAAAACCCAAAAAAAACAAAAACAAAATAAAACAAAACAAAACCTAGTGTAATCCAAATACCTAAATAAATTCAATCCAACCAATCTCATACCCAGATCTAAGAAAGAAAGAAAAAAAAAACTTTACCAATGGTAGTTCCGACGATTTGATGGTAATGTGTTAATGGCACTTAGTTTTCTCTTCCTCAATCTCTACTCCTGTGTGCCTTATGGATTGTCTCTCTCTATCTCCGTATCTCTCAATCTGATGGTAACGGTGTTGATGGCTTTCTATAGGTGTGTGTTTGAGTGAATGAAGCCACCGCCTGATATTTTAAACCATGTCTCTCAGTTTCTCATATTCGCTCTGTTTCTCAAGCTCTCTCTGTCATTCAATTTAACCGTGTTCTGTTTTAGACCGTGTGGAAAACATAGTAAACATACGGATTAAATTTGAGGCCTTCAAACGGTGTAACGATCACGCTTTTGGCCTTTAAAAGTGTATACGTGGCTGAATTTTAGATGGTCATTTTTCCTACATGGCAACACCTCCTTAATTGCAGGAAAAGACTTATGCTATTATATATAGTATATGATATGATATATATATATATATATATATATATATATATATATATATATATATATATATATATATTGATTATAACTATTATAATCATTATTGACTCTCTTGGGAGATAGTGGGTTCCAGTTAGCTCAACTGGTAAAATCTCTGATAGTTGTATAAGAGATCTAGGGTTCAATCCCCGCCTACACCAAAAACTGATTGGTGTCTTGGTCTGATAATAAAGAGCTATCATCAGGAGCGGATGTCATAGGTTGAAACTCTCTCTCTCTCTCTTTCTCTTTCAAAAAAAAAAAAAAAAGACTCTCTTGGGAGATAAGGCCAGTATTGAATATGGAGTAAATACTAATGCAGGCTATGCATCAATATAGAGGTGTGAACAAATTGGGGCTAGGGAATAAAGAGCAATAAGCAGTGAACGATTTGCTCAGGCCCACCAAAGACTATGGGGTAGTTCCCTTTTGAGACGCTACTTTCTTAAACTCTAGGCCCAATACAAAGAATCGACCACTTGGGTCAATATTTGTCCTAGCTGTACAAGCTAACTATTTTACACACTGAAAATGTATTAAGAAATGGTTTTGTAAGAGGGTGGTCTCCTATAGTATGCATGGGTTTCTCATGCTGTAAAAGGGTGATCTCATGAGTAGACGTGGCAAAACAGGCGGGTCGGGTTCGAGTTCAGGTCGAGTCAATCGGGTTTGCGGGTCAACTGGGTCGTGGGTCAAAACGGGTCATTTTTAAACGGGTCAATTGGATCGCGAGTCGTGTCGGGTCGAGTTGACCCGTATTTTTCAAACTTTTTTTTTTTTTTTTTTGAAATAGATGCAATCTACCAATTGTTTATGATTCCTTAACTGTGATTAGATTCTCACTGGTGATACTGTTACCACTTACCAATTACCACTAAACACTTGATACCCAAATTTGATGCAACTCTTGTTCCAGCTTTCTAGAAGCTAATCTTGGTATAATCTTCGATCTATTTAAAGTAGGAAGAGAAAATGAAGATGGCAAGTAAAGAATGACAAACTATAATAGAGTACATAACATATTAAGTAAAGAAGAATAAGTAAATATTTTATAAGAATTACAACTTAATCTCAATCTACTCAACGTTGGTAGACGTGGCAAAACAGGCGGGTTGGGTCGGGTCGAGTTCGGGTTCGAGTTGGGTCGGATCAGGTCAATCGGGTTTGCAGGTCAATTGGGTCGCAGGTCAAAACAGGTCAATCGGGTCGGGTCAGAAAATTCTGACCCGTTTTGCCATGTCTACTCATGAGATACATTCTCCTCGCTTAATATAGGTGTTTGGATGCATAAACAAGTTATACTCACCTACAAATTAATTTGTCCATATACAATATTGTTTATTATTATTATTAATTGGGAAATTGCAATTTGTCCTCCTTGTGGTAGCAACTTCCCTGGTTCTCATTCTATAATCCATAGACCCCAATAAGTCTTCCATAGTCTTAGTGATTAAAAAAAATAAAAAAAAAGTATTATACAAATTATGTGGGTTTAGGGGATAGTAAAAACTTTCCCCCCTATCTTACTTTGTCCTACTCGACTTTTCTCTACTTTTTTTTTTTTTTTTTTTTTTTTTTGACTGAATGGGTAGATCTCTACCTTGAAAAGGTAATAAGACAATGATAGGTTTTGCTCGCCCCACTCTACCCCTATTTGAAACAGTCAGATCAAGCAGTAGGTTTACTTTTCAATCGACTCTAATCGACTCATGGACAACCATACTTTTTCTCTTTCTTTTGACACTCTTATAACTTCTCCTCCTTTACTTTCATTTTAATCCCACTAATGCTAAAACCATCTCATTAGAAATGACAAAATGCCTTCAATTTACCTTGCTCTTGACCAACCTTGCTCTTGCCTCATGCAAATTTTGCCCATCCCAAAAAGGGATTGAGACACCCCTGATCTAACCGCGTTACACTCGTTGCCATCCTCTCTCTCTCTCTCTCTCTCTCTCTCTCTCTCACACACACACACAGGCCTAGATGAAACGAGGCCGATCCAATTGGCCCATTTAACTCGTATAGAAGTGCTGGTCCATGAAATGCGTAGTCTCACACGAGTACACGACCAAAACAAAAATAGAAAAGCTAGAGATCTCCACGTGCGGAAGCAGTAGTTAAAGACAAAACACAAAAGAGTCCTCCATTTACACTACAAGTTGCACACCCATTCAGTAACAAATACCACACTACTCTCAATTTCTTCACTAGGTTTTATTAGCAAAATTTTGTAGTGGCAGCTCACTGTTTTTCTAACCAGTGGTACTGAATCTGGCACAACACAAAATTATTACAGTGAAAAAGTGATAGTCACTAACTTACAATTTTGCTTCTTTGCTACTTTTTCTTGACATTTTCGGCACATATATATGAGAAAAATTTCATAGAGTGCCTTGAATGATGTCCCAAATCTGTCAAGATTGTATACAGGACTTAGGTTGAACCACCCCAGAATTGGTGCCTTGGGCATTAGTACACTCAGAGATGACTTGCTGTCCAGATTTATCTGATTCAATCTTTATGTTGCTCAATTTTATTCCAGTGCAAGCAAAAGATTGACTGCAATTGAGGTTAATTGCTTCTTTTGAGCTTGATGTTCCAACTATGTCATCGTAGGTCACTTCGCTTATGTGAACTCCTGTTGACTGTAGTTAGAAAAGTTAAATTTAATTAATTTGCATCACATATATCTTACAAGAAATTAACTACTATTCTTTCTAAATATAACAGGGTTTTGTATGATTTACCTTTAGTTCACAATTACCTCTTGTACCATCAAAATTATTGCAGTAATTTTGATCGATATATATTGGGTTTTTTACTGATTCCAAGGTGATGTGCTCGAATGAAATCTTTCGAGCGTAACCTAGTCCAATCTTTTTACAAATATTGTAAAAGTATTAGATATAAATAACAAAACATTATAATTATTTCTCTAAAAACAGAAGAAGAAGAATTGGTCTAGATTTACTACCTGCCATGTCTTGATCCGAACTCCATTTGTTGTTCCCTTGAAATTAACTTTCTTCACATGAATGTTTTCGACTTTGACAGAATTTCCATACCTGCCTAAGCTTCCAATGCTGTTTTGAAACAAACGTGAATATAAGAAATTAATCACTTGTTGCAATCATACATGCCTAAGAACATCTCCAGCAGATTCTCCAAATTTTTGTACTATTTGGAGAATGAACAATTACTTTTACCTTTTAGCTACTTGCTTTTTCAAATACACTTTCCAACAGATTCTCTATCCCATTCTTTATCTCATTTAAATATTATTTCTTCATTCATTCTTTATTCTTTTTTTATCATCATTTATTCTTCCTATATTCATTCCCAACGATTATATTTTTCAATGAAAAGTGTTATATTCACAACATTTTTTGCAATACTTTCACAAGAATCACATCAAAATCTTATGTGGAAAGTTATTACTAGTTATAATTTGAACCCACTGCTGAAATTATTTTTTTACTCACCATTATTAACTAATAACAATCTATTACTAAAAATTTAATGTGAAAATATTGTGGTAGCATTTCTCAATTAAGATTTTTTATTTTTTATATTATTTTTCCTTTCTTTCAATTCATTCTCATCCATACATTTTCATTTCTTTTTTTCTTTTTCTTTTTTCTTGTTTTTCTCCTCCACACACGTGTCCAGCCTATCTCTATCCCCCCACCCCTTCTTTTATTTTCTTTTTCTCCCTCACATTCAGGAACATTCCGGACTCTCTCTTTCATTCTCTAGCTCTCTCTTTTTTTACTTTTTCTATTTCTACTTGATTCTAGAACACTCTCTAGCATGATCTTTTGACTTCTATTTCTACTTCTATTTTCTTTCCTCTTCAGCTAACTTCACACACACACAGCCGACACAGCCTTCGTCTATCCTTTTTTTTTTTTTTTTTTTTTTTCTTCCTTCTTTTCTTGTTCTGATTCACTTTGTTGTTACAATGGAGCTTAGATAGGCTTTCAGGATCTTGATCTGTTGTTTTTGTTTTGATTTTAGATTTGTTCTAATTAAATTTGTATTTTTTTCCTGTTCTTGATCTGTTGTTTCTATTCTGATTTTAGATTGTGTTTGTGTTTTGATTGTGTTACCATTTGAGAGGGAGACAGATGAACAAAGAAGAGAGGAGGAAAGAGAAAGAATATTTTTTTATTCAGCCGGCATTTTTTTAAGATAAAATAATGATTTGGAGTTGCTACAGTGTTCTCTAAATTAAGAGAACAACTGTAGCAACTTCAAAAAAAATTTGGAAAAGTTTTGGGTTTAGACATGCTGTTGGAGTGTGAATAGTGAGCTTTTTTCTCTAAAAAAAAGAGATAGAACATCTATTGAAGATGCTCTAAGGTGATAAATTAATATGGTAACCAACACGAAGTTAAGAAATTGCATTCTAGCTAGCCTTTTGTTTTATAGTAGCCAAGAAGAGTCACTTTCAACAACAAATCTTGGACCCTTTTTTATTCTTAATTTGAATGATTATCTTATCTAATTAAATGTAAAAAATATATTAGTCCTTGATGTGGAACTACTTTTTTATCACTTTATTTTTTAAATCCTAATTATTAGCATATTTTCTCCGACAGAGCGTGGGGTGAATGTTTAGACAAAGCAGTATATGATAAATATTTTTTTCCAAAATCTAAAGAGGATTGCGTTGAAGAAATAAAGGATTTCTAGCATGGAAAGAAATGTAGTAGATAGATGACCCACCTTACTCCATGACCCGGTCCACATGTAACATATGATACATTAATATTAGATGACAATTCTCCAATGGAAACACAGTCGTCACCTGTTGATAATGCAATGTTGAGTCAGTTCATATATCCATTGTCATGTCATTTTATAAATCTTTTATAGTTGATTGCATATTAATTAGTTTGATTGAACAAAAGTGACTAAAATTTCTTACCTGTAGCTATGACAGAGTTGTTGACAAGGACATTTTGAGAGAGTTCAATGTGAATGCCGTCAGTGTTAGGGCTACTTTCTGGAGCTGTTATATGCATATTCTTAACCAAAATATCACTACTCTGATTTACCACTACATGGTATCTGGCACTGTTAATGGTGTAAATGTCGCTAATAGTACTGTGCTTGCAATGTATGATATTCAATGCCTGCAATATACCGTATAGATAGATAGTATAGATAGATATTATATATAGCAAAAATGTTTTTAAGAAATTGCACTTATTTAATTAATCATAAAAACTCCATGCATATAACAAAGAGTAATCAATATAAAGCAGATGTTATAGATTTGAATTCTATCATATCTATAAATAAAAAAAATACCAATGCATATAGTACAAAAATATAATTAACGATATATTGATACTTACCACTGGTATTATTGTAGCGCATCCCGTCTAGGGAAGAAAAAAGAAGAAGAAAGAATTAGACATTGAAAAAAAAGACGTGGGATAGTGAATTATAAAGATTATTTTTTTTATTTTTTTTTTGGAGAAAATACAAAGATTAATTATGATTGAACTTTAATTTAAAGATGGTTAATACTAATCATTATATATATATATATATATATATATATCTATACTATTAATAACAGGATTCTCTGTTTGGGCTTTATCATACTTAAACTCTCTAAAATACTCCTATTTTTTAATTAAATAATTTTAAACTTAAAAACACAATTTGGTTAAAAGAATAATTTTCTATTTAAAAAAAAAATTCTTAAGTTTTAGACTTCAAACTTTTATCAATTCTCGCGTAGAAAAAGATCCTACAAATTAGGATGCTATTTCTATCTTATTTTTAAATATTATTTAACTAAATCCAAGATTTAAAAAAATAACCTAATTGCAAAGCACGTGTATATATATATATATATAGGATTTGTATCGATATAGTCCGTACCTTACTAGGGTGATCACTACAAGACAGGTCCCACCATTCCGAGCCATGGCCATTAAAGGTGCCGTTGCCAGTGATAAGGAGTCCGGTCACACCATGAAATATTAGCCACCTTCTTGCGTTACGCCCCCTCCATACACTTGGTGAGGATGGCGCATTAATTGTTCCAATTACCTGTACAAATTTCAATCATTTACATTATTTTCTTTATTGTTTAATAGAATATATATAAACATTTTTATAGAATATGTGTGTATATATATATATATATATATATAAAGAAATGAGAAAAATTAAGTACAATATTTTAGATTATTCAATTGATTTTAAAAACCCAATTGTACTATTAAATTTGATTTTTTTTTTTTAAATGCTAAAATGCATAATTGACCCTCTAACTTTCTTCAGATTTTATTTTAGTCCTCTAACTTTGCTTTCATTCATTTCAGTCCTCTAAATTTCAGATTTATTCAGTTAAAGGCTTTCTGTTAAATTTTGTTAAAATTTTTTGAAAAAAAAATTGGAAAATATTTTTTAATCACTAATTGAATTTTTTTAATTTAAAAAATTTGAAGAAAAATTTATGAAATTGAAAAATTAACCACAACATATAACAAAAGTTGATGAAAAAGTCTTAATTGAATAAACTTGAAAATTAGAGGACTGAAATGAATAAAAGTAAAGTTAAATGACTGAAATGAAATCTGAAGAAACTTAGGGAGTCAATTTTGCATTTTACCCTTTAAAAAAAGATAACATTACATATATTATAGGTCAATACAACATATTATTTAAAGTAATATATTCTGCACTATTCATCTTTCTCGTTACCTGAAATGAAATGTTGCTAGATTTGCATGGACCCTGAAAAGTAAGAGGATAAACCAAAAAATCCTTGCTACTTGGCACCACGACTGTAGGATTTTGAGTTGCTGCGCTACATGCAGCCTTCCATGCTGCCGAAAATGCCTGTACGTAGTACATAATTTTTAGCAATTTATATATACCAGCTAGGCTTTATATTTATTAGAAAGAGAGGGAGAAAAGAAACAAAAATTCACAAGGAAATTAAGAAAATGTACATTGGAATCATCTGTTTTCCCATCTGCCTTAGCACCATAATCTAACACGTTGAAAATCGTTTGGGCACCAGAGAAAGGCAAATCAGCAGAAAATAGCCCAAAAATGAGCATCAAAGCAAACACGCCCTGCAAAGAGAAAAGTAAATATTAATGTTTATAGTTTTAACCAAACCTAGTATTATTATCAAAAACCCAAAGAGTACAAGCTTCTCAGTTCTCACCACGGCTTTCATTATTGATTCTGAGACGTACGTACAGCTCGATTAAAGTTGTAGAATTAGTGGGTGATCTACAAGGAAAAACAAGGAAAATTGAAGATTAGTCATTACTGGATAAATTAAAAAAGAAGTAATAAGAGTTAAAATATTGTCAGTCAATAAAAACCGTAACTTTATCTAGGTATGAGAATGTGGATACCAACATTTTTTTAAAGGGAATCCATATTCTCACATAGAGGGCATTACATGGAAATCTATATCTTTATTTTTTATCTGATTCCCTTATGTGATTTGCAACCAAACGTGATAATCATTCAACATTCTCAAAACTCCTAAAACATTACTAAAGTTTGCATTTTATTTTTAAGAAACTCCACTGAGGGGTTTACATTTTATTTTTTAGAAACTCTCAACTAAAAAGAAAGAGAAGCAAAACCCCAAAGAGAGAGACAGAGGGAGAGAGAAGTGATTACAACTAAGGTGCTCAAGTTTGGGACTGTATGTGTAGGAAGACAATCTTCATTGAAACTATTTATACGTGAAGGGTATCTAACGCTCCATTTGTTTCAATATAAAATAGTTTCGAATGTAAAAAATTTTACGTGTAAAAAATTTTACTGTAAAATATTTTATAAAAAACATTTTCAAATGTTTGGAATAACAAAACACATGAAAATACAAACCATCACCTGCCACCCCCAAATGAGCAAAAACCACCACCAACCACCCCCACCACTAAATGAGCATAAACCATTAAACCATCCCAAAAAACCAAATCTAGAAGAGAGAAAAAAGACAGCCACCACCATCACAACATCCCAGCCACCACCTAAAAATCTAACCATTAAACCATAAATCTGACCATAAACCACCAGCAATCCACAATATATGAGCATTAAACCATTTTTTTTCTTTTTAATTTTCCTCCTCCACACGTTTTTCTCTCCAAAGGTGTAGTCATTGATGGGCCACACAATAAGAGTACATCTCAAAAAGAGAGCATTATACACTACATGTCTAACATGCAATTACTTAAGCAGAAGGTCCTCTAATGGTGCTCATGCTCCACTCGTTTTTAGTCCTAAATACAGTCAAAAAGTCTTCTTAAAATGTCTCTTATTAAATATCTCTCTCTCTCTCTCTCTCTCTCTCTGTTCTTTAGATCTAAACAAACACACACAAAAATCCAGTCTCTTGTAGATCTCTATCACTATGACAAAGTTTTCGCATCAACCATTCAACAACCATAGTTACCATATGAAGTTTAACATCAAGTCATAACATCAGTAGATGAAGTTCAGCATCAATGGCCGAATTTTTCTCTCAAGCGTGATGAAGGAACTGCGTTTTGCATGAAGTTTAGTACCGGTACGAATTTGTCTTCCTTGGTAGTTGAGTGTGAGTGATGAGGAGCTAGTTATGGGCGGTGCCGGTGGAGCCTAGAGCTGGCTGGTGGTGCTGATTAGAACTTGTTGGTGGTGGGATAGAGGGATCGTAGGTGGCTAGGTAACCTAGGTTATGGGTATAAATCTGAGAGGGAGAGAGAGCGTGAGTAGGAGAAAGCGTGAATGTTATCGAGCAAGAGGGAGAGAACAAATGTAAAATATTTTACCGAAATTTCAAGTGTAAAATATTTTAAACAAATTTGCCTAGGTTGATTTAATTAACTGAAAATATTTTACTTTTGACCAAATATTTTACTGCAAAACAAATATTGTAAAATGTGAATATATTTTCCTAAAAATATTTTACATCGAAACAAACGGAACGTAAGATAAGCAAGTGCAATTTTTTGCAACAAGAAAGAAATTGGTCAAGATGGGTATTATTGTTAGAATAACAGCAAATTAATAACATCTAAGGTCTAGAAAAATTTAAGGGCGAAACAAATTTTTTCTAGGAATATAACAAATAGAATAACAGATTATTACTAGGAATATAGCAAATTTTATCCTGCAAAAACGGATTTGCCTATCTGTAATTTGGAAAGCCAGGACAAAAAAGAAAAATGATGAAAATAGAACAAATAAAAACTAACTTACTAATCAAACAAAATAATTCATAGTGGTTATAGGGGGCGAACTTGCAGCCTTGCCCAAGGTTGGGAAAGAGGCCCAATACAACTAATTTGTAGAGATGGATGGTCAAGGTCAACCTTTTAAGCCCTAGTAGCCACGGTTTAGAAATTTAAAGGAAGAAGGTTAGCAAGGACAACAGTTGTAGCAAAGAAATACCGCAAAGAAATAGAGATTCTTAATCAAGTTCTTCCTCAGGCTGACCGAGGAGCAATGATTGCTTAAAGATACGATCCTCAGTTTTACAATGATTACTTTCTCTCTCTATTTTTTTTCTCTCTCTCTCTCTAAACTTTTTTTGATCCTTTGGACGAAGGACCTTCCTTCCTATATATAATTGTTTGGATTGCATCTCAGCCCTCCACTTGGCTGGTCTTTGATCTTTCATTGGATACTTGTCTCATCATTGCTTTCCTGGTGACGATAAAGTAGGTTGCAAGCTATGGAGGTATTGTTCAAGAGTCATTCTGCTATTAATGCGGTAGGCTAAGCTGGTATAGTGCATTAAATGTGGAGGTGACAAGTGCTTTATCTAGAAGCTTCCTCCTGCTCTTGCTTGTATGTCACTACTGACTTCCTCGGTATTCAACCTTATGATCTTGGTGGTTTATTTATGGTCTCCCAAGAAGTATCCTCTCCTCGGGCGGGTTGTCCTCGGTTTCCCCAACTAGACTTTCCAGGCTGGATTGGGCCTGATTAGATGAGTAGTTGGCCCCAGTTGCCCCTCGGGTGGATTCCACTTGATGATTCCCGCTCTTCGGACTTTCCCCTCCCGCAATGGTGATGCAAATGTTTAGCTTACAGATTCGTTATCTAATTTTCTAGTATAAGTGGATAAGTTGCAAAGTTGATTGAACATGATATCAATATTGAGAACTGTTCCACATTATTATTGTTTTGTATAACAATTAAGTTTGTGTGTGTGCATTTGTTTCTAAAAACAAAAGGTATAAATTTAATTGTTATACAAAATATAATCTACTTCCATATTGATATTAATTCGTTTAGGGTTTGACTAACATTTTCTATGTTCTCTATTTTGTTAGATTGCCTATAAATCATTAATTCAAGTAACTTGTTCAGGATTAGATCTTAGAGTCTTTGAAGTGTTTTAGACATTGCTCAAGTTAATACAAGTCAAGATTCAAGAACGTACAAGCTGCAGAAACAAGAATTCAAAATTTGTCACGCTCGATCAATCGAAGAGAAAGCTTGACCAATCGAACTGCAATTTGCAAAATTTTAAAGAAGACCCAATAGCCCGAGAAACGTTTAGAGTTTGAATCCCACTGTCACACCCCAAACCCAATTAGGTCCAAAGCATGAGAAAAGAACCATTAAAATAAATAGTAGGGGTTTTTTCTTTTCTTTTTTGAAGATAAATAAACATTGTGAACTCTCCACAATATAAGTCAAAACTCTACGAGACATTTACAAACAATACAAATTACAAATCATGTCTTCAAATATACATGAATTGGAAGCTTTCAGGGATGGAGAATTGGAAGCTTTCAGGAGCTTCATCAATACCATTTATAGAACTCCTGTAAGGAGGATCAGGGAGGATAAGAGATGTTGGCTGCCTTGTAAGAGTAAGGGGTTCACGATTAGTGCATACTACCATCTTCTAGTTGGCCATAGTGAGCAGTTTTTCCCTTAGAAAAGCATTTTGAAGCAGAAGATTCCCTCTAGAGTGGCTTTCTTTGTATGGACCACTGCCTTGGGGAAATGTCTAACAATTGACAATTTAAGGAAAAGAAAGGTTTGTATTTTGAATTGGTGTTACATGTGCAAGTGCAATTGTGAAACTGTTGACCATCTATTCCTTCATTGCCCAGTTGCTTTGGAGTTGTGGGATATGGTGTTTGGTTTATTTGGAGTTTATTGGGTTATGCCAATGTTTGTTGTTGGGCTATTTGCTTGCTGGCAAGGTCGATTTGGTCGCCATCGTAATGGAGATATATGGATGATTGTTCCTCATTGTTTGATGTGGTGTATTTGGAAGGAGAGAAATAGTAGGTGTTTTGAAGACAATAAGCATTCCATGCCTGACCTCAAGCTTCTATTTTTTAGAACTTTATTGGACCGGTTCTCTGTGTGGAGAAACCATCCTTTTCGTCTATTTTGGATTTACTTAATTTTTGTAATGTTCGTTTTTGATATGTTCACCCCTGTATACTCCCTGTGTACTTGGGTGTCTCTCTCTTTTTAATATCAATGAATCTTTATTACTTATGAAAAAATATACATGAAATTCCAAAACTCCAAATAGATCAACATAAAATCACAATCCTTCCTAGGATGGGCAACCTCAACAACAGAATCTAGGCCTACCATGCCCAAGGCTAACAAACCTCAAGAGCCCAACCTCTGATAGAATTAGCTATGGTCTCAATAAATTTAGTAAGTTGGGTCACCACCCAACCATAGCATAAATCTCTCAATTAGCATAATGCTCCAATCACCACCAATAAAACAAGCTCCATTCCTGAGGTATAGCAAATTTATCTAAAAAACTGTTGGAGAGTAGGATGAGCTAAAGCCCAATAAGTAGCATAATTAATGGAGGTGGGGGAAATGCGAGACTTATGATAATGAGCATTTGACAAAACATTTCATAATTTGGGAATTTCCATTTGGATCATGCAAACTATTTTTCTTAATAAAATGACAAGATTGATTAAAAGAATGTAACACCAAGCTTTCTCAAAATATTTCAATATGAAACTACATACTACTTACTGTGAGCTATCAAAACACCCTTTTAAAACCTGAAAATTCAACCCAAGGCCACATGACAAGCCGCCATAAAGAAATTAGGTATGCTACGAAGACATCAAGTTATACCACGAAAACATCAATCCGCCACAAAGACAGGGTGCCCAGATACCAATGTCACAAAAACTACAGCATCTGGCTAGGTAATTGTCGGGTAATCACATGTCACAACCCAAGGGTAAAAACATGAAGAGCTCACAGTTTACATGATATCAAAACACAGTTCAATTTCAAGTAGTTTCACAAAAACTTTTGAAATACCCAATATATTCACAAAGGTTCTCAAATTTTCCAAAATCATTTCTTGTCAATAACATTTTCTATCAATTTCTCAAATATCACAAGTCAAGATAAAACATCTTTAGAATTTTCAAATAATACAATAAATCCATAAAATTCATTCCCAAGAATTATATCATATATACTTATCTCTTCCATACTAAAAAATCATGCATTTCCCCATATGCTATATTAAACATGATGTGCTTTTCATATATAATCATATATAATAGGGTCACAACACAATACTTTTTAAGAAAACATAGTTCCACAAATAATTTTCCAAAATATGTTTGACCCAAAAACAAAGTTTATGCAACATGGTTATTTTCCAAAAATCCCATTAAAAAGCTACTTACCTCAGCAGTTCAATCCAAATTTACCTCAACAGGGCACCGCATTCAACCAATCAAGTTACTAGTTCCATCACCAAGTACCTTGGAACCTAGAACACAAGTATCAAGCCTATTAATAACAAGGCTCACTACAAATTACACTATCAAATTTGTCTCCATAAATCGGAACCTCAAAAATCAAACCTAAGGCCCTAAAGCCTAGCTTAACCATCCCAAGACAAGTACCCCTACCCAACTAGGAACCAGACAAGCATACAAGAAACTTGTAGGACTATAACGCAACCAAAGCCTTTAATTTCCCTACCGCAAACAATGTACATTTACCAACATGATACAAAGTATGTTGCTACCAATCCATGATAAAATTAGCCAAAGTAAAACACTTGTCAAAAAAAGCACATATAAACTTACAAGCTAAACCACACAACAAAAGCTTGGAGTAATTTCCTTAAAGTCACAACATCCTAATCACACTTTCAAATAACTTGCAACATATCAGCCCTTTCTATAAAATTCGTTTGGTCTACTTAGTATTATCCAAAAAGCTTGAAATTAAATAGGGAGAAGCCTTTATATGTCTAGTATGTACCACCCAAAATTTGGCTCAAAATGGTTTTTCTATAATTTATTAAAAATCACGTAATGCAGCTTACTCAAATCTGTCAAGGACAGATTTACAATCCAAAAATAAAATTACTATAATCTTAATACTATGTCAAAAACTTTCAGACTTGATTAACCTTAAAGCTACATGTTTTAGCACATAATAACAACTAGGAATGCAACTCATAACCTCATATAATAGTCATCACAACAAAAGTCAAGAAATTTGATCCTTTAACTCATATAGACAATTTACCAAACACTTGGCATGCAACAAGCACATGCCCACACTCACATATGTCAAAGCCATTCAAATGCATAGGAAACACTTAGAAATTAACTCATGCAACAACAAAACCCATATGGACAAGGATTTCTTTGTAAGAGTTACTGCAAACAGTGTTATGTGGCAACTTGTGAAGCTAACATCTGTCCTGGACCATGTGCATGTCACGTGACCAACCAAAGTTACCAAATTCACTTAACCACAGTTGGCACTTAACCACAACTCCAACCCAAGTAAAACAAAACAAAATCCCAACCATTTCTCTTTGCCAGTCCACCACTCTCTCTCTCTCTTTCTCACTTCACCACCATTTGTCGCCGCCATCATTTCTTGGCAATGATACCTCAATCAAGTTGGTTCAACTCAGCAAAAACACTCCTTTCTCTCTCCATTTAGTCTTAAATCTCTTACAAAAATGGGAAAATAAAAAATATTCTTTTTGGTTGTGATTGACCCATGGTTTAATTGGAAAGTATATGTGGAATTCGTGGGTGGATTTAGCTGTAAATATTTGATTTGGATCAAATTTCGTGTTTAGAACTATCAAGGTAAAAAGAAAAGATTTATTTTTGAGAAGTTTGGCTTGAAATGGGGACTGAGAGTACACATAGGCCAGTTTGTTTCTTGTTTGAAAGACAAATTTGATTTGTAAACTATTGCAGAGGAAGTCGAGTTTTGCTGGTCCTAAAAAGGTACCTTGTGAGTTGGAGAGAATATTTTGGATGCCCAGAATTTTTTTTTTTTTTTTTTTTGGGAAGCATGAAGATGAAAAATTCGATATTTCTTTTGTTTTATTTGTTGTAAACCTTTAGCTTCAGTCTTCTATGTGAAATTCTTTTCCTTGGTTGCTTCATTCTAAAGCTCTAAATCCCTTGTGGCTTTGCAAATATAAAAAGATGGTCTTTGTTGCTTTTGGCTATAATTTCTGATGTGGTCCACTTAGTAATCAGATCTGAGTATGGTGCATGCACATTGAGTCACTAATTTTTTCAGATCTGAAAATATTTCCTCATTTCTTTTCTTTTTTTCCATTTTTGTAAGAGTGTAAGAGTAATTGGAGAGGGAATGACTTAGTTGAGTCAAGCTTATTGATGGTGTTGCTGCCAAGAATTGGCGGCCGGGACGAACGGTGGTGGAGAGAGAGAGTGAGGGGCTGGCTGGCAAAGAAAGAAATGGTTGGGGTTATTTTACTTGGGTTGGTTTAAGAGAGAGAGAGGGAGGGGCAGAGGGTTGGTGGCCTGGTGCTGACTGTGGTTAAGTGAATTTGGTGACTTTGACTGATCACGTGACATGCACATAATCCAGGACAGATGTTAGCTTCACATAACACTGTCTGCAGTAACTCCTACAAACATGTTTGCAGGAAATCATTGTCCCAACCAAAATACCTCTTCAATGCAAAAATCCCCAAATTGGTTGAAAATTTCAGATTTAAATAAAACCCTTGCTACCCAAATTCTCACAACCCTCTAATATTCCATCATTAGCCAAACCCACCAAGTATATACCATAAACATCATCAAATAACAAAACCAAAATATTTTAATGGAAGGAATTGAGAGAACTTATATTTTTTTTTCCTACCTCATCTATTGAACTAGCCACGCCTAAAGGGTAGGAAGAAGCCTCTAGAACTCTTAGTGGTGGCCAATGTGTAAATAAGAGCCTTCCATGGGCCGGCCATGAGAGAAATTTAAGAGAAATAGGATGAGATTCACGTGGGGGTGAGGGAGGAGAGATTCGGGAGAGAGAGGCAGAGGGATGTGTGTTTTGTGTTTGTGTTTGTGTTTGAGTGCGAAAGAATGAGGACAGCCGATCAAGAGAGAGGGAGATATTTGTAGGATATTTGTTTATTCTTTCTTTAATCTTTATTTATTATTTTTTTAATGTTTCTTTATTCTTCCCCTTCAAACTCAACATAAACCAAAACTCAGAACCTAGAAACCCAGATAGCAACAAATGTCAGGAACATTAGCAAATCTTAAAACCAGCAAATCATCAACTCATACAAAAAATCAACAAATGTAAATATCGGTGGCCATGGGCCCATGATGAAATCTAATACGTTATGATGGAAAAAACCCATATGATGAAATCTAAAAATGAAAAATCCATGCAATCAAATTTGAGTACTTGAGCTGATGTTCTTACTGGTGGTTGAGGCGAACTCCGATTGCAAGCCACCGTCGTCTGGGACGTTCACTTGAGAGGAGGAGTTTTGCTGCCTCCTTTCCTTTGTTTCGTGAGAAGAAACAGAGAGAGAGAGTGAAAAAAAAAAATCCAGAAGAAAGAGAGAAAAGTAATATCATATTCGGTGGGTTGAAATTGATAAATTATATTGCTAATGAATGGTACTGCTCATAAGCAGTGTTATGTCACATCAGTGCAGACGCAGCGGACCCACTGAGCTCCCAACGGCACTTTTATGCTTCCCAACTACCCGGCACTTCACTACTTCATTCATCATTTTCCATTTTCCATTTTCCTTCTCCCAAACCCACAGCACAGCAACAACTAAAGCGCATCTCTCTGCCGATGAGCACCTTCAGCACAGCTCCGTGAACTGATTTTGTTTCCGGTGAGACCCATATTCAGCCCCTCCATCTGTTGGGTTTTATCTTGATATTTTTTGTTTTTTCCATGTTCCTCCATTTTTTGTGTTGTGTTTACTGAGACCTTGAGGAATGGCTGTGAATGCTTGTTTATTTCTCTTCAGCGGGCTCACAAATTTCTCTTCAGCAGACCCACAGTGCCGCGATGGGTTTACTGTTGAACACAGGTCTGTGACTGTGGAGAAAAAAACCATAAAGAAGAAAGCCAAGCAAAACGCAACGTTTCAATTAATCTAGGTAGCATCTAAACGCAACGTTTTACTTACTGAATCTTGTTCTGTGGTTAAGTGAAACGGTGCGTTTGGACTGATTTAAGAATTGCTGAGCTGCTGGTTTAGGTGCAAGATTTGGTTGGTGATTAGCTTAACCACTTTTTAACCAACTTCCCCAATCCTCCAGCAACTGTAATCCGCATAATGTGGGTGGGGCGGTTAAGCTAAGTGTTAGGTGTATATAAACCACTGTAGTTGGGTAATTATTCTTTATGTAATTCAGAATTATCAATACAAGTTTCTAGATTCAACTTTTCTCTCTTTCTTCTCTCTCTCTGACTTTCTCTCCCTTTCTCTCAGTTTCTCAGATATTTTCGTTTCTATGTTCAGCCGTGATTGTTGACTTGTAATCACTATTACTCAGCCGTGATTGTTGACTTGTGTTCACTATTACTCTGTTTGTGATATTGAGTTTTTTCATCATTTACAACAGAGGTAAGAAATAAGATCGTACCTGGGTTGTGTTCAGAGTTGGGAGTCTGGGATTCCGTCGTGTGGGTGGTTTCTGGAGTTCGAGATGAGGGAGGGATCTAACGCAGTGGAGGCGGGGAAGTGAAAATGAGAGGCGGAGTGAGGGTTTGGAGAGCTGAAGATCGGAGGTGAGATCGTGAGACGCTGCTGTGGTATTTTCCAACGAGAACCTTAAGCTAGGTCCAAATGCTGAGAGGAACTGGGGTATTTTCCAACCAGAGAGTTTCATTTTGGGTTTCTGAAGTTGGGGACAATGTTTTGTTGTGGAAAGGGCGTGAAGAGGAGAGAGAGAGATACAACGCGGGTAGGCTTGTGACCGTTCTATACACCTGATCTACAAATTGATTTTTGTGGGACCAGTGAATGACATAAAGGTGAGGTTTGAGTTGAAAAATTGAAGAAAATTGAGGGATAAAAATTGGGTGAGGAGTGATAAAAAAAAGTTAGTCAAATAGGGTCATTAGTATTTTATCACTAAAACTCGAGTTTTTGAAATTCAAGTTTAGCATAGAACTCGAGTTTAAGAAAATTGAGCATCATAAAAATGCCACACGGAACTCGATTATATGGAAGTCGAGTTCAATGCAATGTGTTACTCCAGTTTAAGACACTTAAGTACCATGCAAGAAACACTCCCCAATTCCCACAGCACTCACACAGTCAACAATAGTACTCACACAACCACAATTGTTGACTCCTGCAGCACTCACATAGTCAACAATAGCACTCACGCAGTCACAATTGTTGACTCCCATAGCACGCCTTTCTATCTCTTTTAATTTTTTTTTATTTTTTCAACTTCTATCCAATTTTTTTTTCCTCATTGGCTTCCAGTTTTGTTTCTTATACTTCCAGTTTTCTCATTGGCTTCCAGGTGTGGGTTTCTCTTTTTTCTTTCTTTTGTCAGGGTCACATGGGATGGAAGATAAGTCAACAATTGTGAAAAGGTAGTGAAAGTATTTGAAATAGAGACAATAAGTATTATATCACAAGGAATTTGAGTTTCATAAACTCAAGTTACAAGTGGACTTTTTTAAGATACTTGATTTTTGTAAACTCGAGTTTCATGTCAAAATCGAGTTTCACAAACTCGAATTTCAAAAAAGTGGTAGATTGTTAAATATTTCTCAAACAGTGGTAAAACACTAATAATTTCAAAAAAATAGTGGTATTTGACTATTTTTGCCTCGTTGGAGATGCTCTAAGAGTTATTCTTGTGAGATTTATGAAGTTTTGTACTTTCTAACTCTATCAAGCGCTTACCGGAAATCATACTCATATTGCTAGTACTGGTGGAGTAAAAGTTGCAGTCAAGTTTTAGCTATCAAACGTACTGAAAATCAAGACATGAACTGGAGATTCATGTGAGAGCAGATCTAGATCAAAGAAGTCTGAGGGGTTCAGAGGCTAGTTTGGTAATTGTGTCAGATTTATTACGAATTGGTATTAATCTTGACTGTAAATCTCAATTTTATATAGTGGATTGTTCTCTTGTGATAGTTCCTCCTAGGTTTTTTATCTTGAAACGAGTTGTTTTATTGGTTTTCTTAGGTCGTCATATCATTGTATTATTTACTTTTTCGTTGTGCATGATATGTGTGATGGATGTTTAACCTAGATCTACATAATTAACCTAGGTAAGAACTTAGCTAATAGATTAGGTTAAACATATTATATTTTCCAGGAGTCTAAAACTTAACAAGTTTAATTCCTCTCAAAAGAAAAGGTGAACTTGAGTCCCACATCGTCAAGCTAGGAACTAACATATAGGTTTAAAGCTTTCGCTAGACTAACAAGACTTAGGCCGTTTTGTTAGTTTACCGTCTGTGATCTTAAACCTATTAGTACACTAGAATTTCAATGCTAACTTAACTAACTAATTCCTCTCAAAAAAAAAAAAACTTAACAAGTTTTTTAATTAATTGCTACATCGATGTTGGATGTTCCAAACATGTTGTTGAAGGCCACTTCACTTATTTGAACTCCAATTTGTTTTAGCCAGTGAATTTAGTTTGCATTTATAACATTTTTCCAACAAGTAAGTAACAGGTCAATTTGGTTTATCAATTAATCTAAATATAAGAATTTTAAACAAGCAATTTGGTTTATCAAATTTGAAAAATAGATTAGAATATTGTTTTCTTCTTTAAAATTTACTAAAAGTTCAATTTTTGTCCTTAAACTTTAAAAGATTTGTTTTTCGTCACTTAACTTTTGTAAATGTTTTACTTTATCATTATATGTTTTTTGCCTTTAGTTTTTTTTTTTTTTTTTTTTTTAGAGAGTTTCAACCTATGGCGTCCACTCCTGATAATAGCTATTTATTATCAGACCAAGACACCAATCAGTTTTTTGTGTAGGCGAGGATTGAACCCTAGATCTCTTATACAATCATCAAAGACTTTACCAATTGAGCTAACTGGAACCCACGCCTTTAGTTTATATCATTATTTTTTCTAACTTGGATCAAACCAATTTCATTTTAAAAAGGTTGGACACATGGCTTGTAATTATATATCACAAGTAGAAAGAAAATTAAACAAAGACCAGATTATCCTTTGTCTCTTGATCAATTTAGTTCTATTAGGTTGAGTTAGTGCCTCATGAGACAAAACCCAGATGCCTCGTATGTCAAATCAATTTTCATCTTTCTTTTATGAAATTAATTCATTCATTTTTCCTCCCTAACCTAGGCAATTCACGTACCTTCCCTAGCAAATGAGTCTGATGACAAATTATTAACTAGACATAAGGATATTTTGTATGTCGAAAAGATAAGGGCTATTTGGATTTTGGTGTTTCCATCACCCATCACTTTATTTTCATCACTCATCACTCAAAAATTGTGGGACCCACGCAGAGAAAGGCGGTTTGGATTTGTTTTCAAGTTTTGTTTCCATCACTCAATTCTTTGATTTTTGAGTAATGAGTTAGCAAAACTGAAAACAAGTTTGGGGTGTTTTTGAGTTATGGAAACTGAGTTATGATGGCATTTTTGTAAATACACACACATTGAGGGACCCACGGTCAGAGCACTTCTCAAGTCCAGCCGCAACTTTTGACAAACCGAACTGATTTTTTTTTTGTTTTGGAATGGGTCCAGCCGCAACTTTTGACTTTTCAGTTTTTTAAGTTTTAAAAATGGGTCCCACATTTATAAGTTTTTAAAGTTGAAAAACATATCTGAGTTAGGTGCCAAACCGAGTTTTGGAGATATTTGGGGATTACTGAGTGATAGGAAATGAGTTATAGAGTGATAATATTTTAGTGATGAGTGACCCTTTTTTTTCACCCAAACAGTCCCAAAGCTTTCATGGGCGGGAATAAAAAAACACCAATCTTCTTATCAACCAAAAACAGACATTCCCACACAAGCATGTCGATAGTTATGGAGCAATAGTTTTGCACCCAATACCATTATAATAGTTTGCATCAATTATAATTTAGGATTACTACATTTTTTAATCACAAAAAAATCTAGTGGTGCGATGAGTATTATGCATTTGCAGGTGAAATAATTTTTCATCACACTCCTAGTTTTTTTTTTTTTTTTTTTTTTGTGTGATTAGAAAATGTAGTAATCTCAAATTATAATGAATGCAAATTATTAATTTTTTTTCAAAAAAATAGAAGAACCTCTGAGCACACGCGTGAAATTTAGGGTCCATTTGGATACAGCTTATTTTGCTGAAAACTGAAAACACTGTAGCAAAATAATTTTTAAATGTGTAAATAGTGTCGTGAGATCCATTTTTAATGAAAAAGTTGCTGAAAAGTGAGGTTTGTGGGTTCCGTGAATAGTACACGGGACCCACTGGTGTTGCTGAAAAGTCAAATATTATGACTAAAAAAAAAAAAGGGAAACGCAGATGCTGGACGCGCAAACGCGCAATCCAAACGTTGCCATAGTGTTTTAATTCTAAAATATAGTCATGTACTACACATCCATAATAAAAAGCTAAAAAAAAAAACATAAAATTTAAAATTTAACAACTATCTTCTTTTTTTACGTTAAAAGGCTGAGTTTTTTTTTTTTTTTTTTTGGGTGTTGTTGTTGTTCTTTTTGTTTTTTTTTTTAATTTTATTTATGACAATTATCAAGTTGTATTTGATCCTAAAATGTAGTGATTTAATCCTAAAATTTAGCCATGTACTACACATCTATAACAAAAAGTTAAATATAGCTTATATTTAAAATTTCGCAACTAACATTTTTTCTTTTACGGTAAAAGACTCTTTTTTTTTTTTTTTTTTTTTTTTTTTTTTTTTTTTTTAAGGAAAGGCTCTAGATGTGCATCCACCTTCTTTTTTCTCTTTTTTCTTTTTTTCTTTTTTTTAGTGGTGGTGTTGTTGTTCTTTAATTTATGGCAGTTCAAGTTGTGTTTAATTCTAAAACTTAGCCATGTGCTGCGCATCCATAACAAAAAGTTAAAAAGAACTTATATTTACTATTTAGCAACTACCATTTTTTTTTCTTTTATGGTAAAAGACTCATATTTTTGTTGTTTTAGTTTTTCTTTTTCTTTTTTTGTTAAGGAAAGGCTCTAGATTTGCATCCACATTTTTTTTCTTTTTAGTGGTGTTTTTGTTGTTCTTTTACTTATTATAGTTATCAAGTCGTATGTTTTATCCAAAAAAAACTACCCTTATTTTGAAAAAAATAAAATAAAACTATCCCACGTTCTATTAAAAAAAAAAAAAACCTACCCGGCCACCTTTTTTTTTTTTTTTTTTTCAAATTCAAAGTTTAAAAACAATAGAAATTTGTGGATAACTACACGTTTAAAAGTTTATCAAAAAAAAAAAAAACTACACATTTAAAATTTTTGAATTAAACTATTTTTTTTTTTAAATCTCACGTTCTATCCAAAAAACACGACCACCCTTTTTTTTTTTTTCAAATTCAAATTTTTAAAACAATACACGTTTGTGGATAACTACACATTAAAAATTTTCGAATAAAACTACTAGTCTCCCACATTTGCTTAATTTATGATTTATACATGTGGGTTGAAAATACACTCCCCACGTTAAAAACTTTTCATTTAATCCTAAAATGTTGTGTTTTAATCTTAAAATTTAGCCATGTACTACACATCCATAACAAAAAGTTAAAACAGCTTATATTTAAAATTTAGCAACTACCATTTTTTTTTCTTTTACGTAAAAGGTTCAATTTTAATCCTAAAATGTAGTATTTTAATCTTAAAAGTTAGCAACTTACTACACATCCATAACAAAAGTTAAAAAGAGTTTAAATTTCAAATATATTTCTTTTACATTAAAAGGATCAATTTTAATCCTAAAACAGAGTGTTTTAATCCTAAAAATTAGCCACTTACTACACATCCATAACAAAAGTTAAAAAGAGTTTAAATTTCAAATATATCAACTACCTTTAAAACTGAGAAAATGTAAATTACATTTTTTATGGAGTAGTAAATTAATAATTATTAAAAAAAAAATATAAAATGAATTTCACATAGAATTATACAAATGATAAATATAGTTTATGTTACAAAAGAAATTTTTTTACAACAATTTCTTAGATAACAACAATTTTATGTGAGATTTGAATCATACAATAATTCTTGCAAAGTCTCTCACCCGAACTTATCTAATATTTCATTCCAATGCCTCTTCAATACAATCCAATAAATTTGTGCATACGTCAACCTGGGAGAGATAAAAGAATTAGGGAAA
Source organism: Quercus tomentella (assembly GCA_028535165.1). NCBI lineage: Eukaryota > Viridiplantae > Streptophyta > Magnoliopsida > Fagales > Fagaceae > Quercus > Quercus tomentella. The sequence continues at coordinate 82,178,952 of JAPQVY010000155.1, forward strand.
AAAAAAACTTTAATAAAATTAAAAAAAAAAAACCAAAAAAGAAAAAGAGTTTGTGTTTGTTTTAAATTGGGAAACCAATTAAGTAGCTTAATCCCCTCAAAAAATTCCTATAAAAAAAAAATAAAAATAAAAACACCAAACCAAGTAGCAGGCGTGTTATATCACGTTATTTTACAAAGAGAGTAATTTATTGATTGGATCAATTATGATGAATGGATAGCACTATTAGCAAGAAAATTTTGCTCTTATTTTTTTTTTTTGGCTCTTATGGATCACAATGTGACACGCTATTGATTAAGTAGGATTATAATTCATGTGCGCTCCAAGGCGAGGCTTTTCTATTAAAAAACAAAACCCAGTAAATTACGCCGCAATTGAAGACTTTTTTTTTTTTTTTTTTCATATATCAACTTCATCACTTACAGTACCTCAAGCCTTCAATTGCGGCGAGGCTTTTCTATTAAAAGACAAAACCCAGTAAATTACGCCGCAATTGAAGACTTTTTTTTTTTTTTTTTTTTTCATATATCAACTTCATCACTTACAGTACCTCAAGCCTTCAATTGTGGCGAGACTTTTCTATTAAAAGACAAAACCCAGTAAATTACGCCGCAATTGAAGACTTGAGATACTATAAGGGTGTGTTTGGTTGGAGAAGTGAAAAAGTAGGAGGATAGAAAAGATTTTAATTTCTCTTCTTTTTGTTTGGTTAGGAGTGAAAAAGTAGAGGGATGGAAAAAGTGAGTTTGTATAAATTTACTCATATATCCTTGTTAAAAAATGATGCACAATTAAAATAAAAAAATGACAAGCAATTAAAAAAAAAAAACAATCACCCAAATTTATTAAACAATAAAAATTATGTCCAGGAAAAAAAATCATGTCTAATTAAAAAAAAAAAAAAAACACTACGTACAGCCCAGAAAATCAAAAGAAAAAAGGATTTAAATAAATAAAAAAAAAGAGTAAGCATCGTTCAGAAAGTGAAAATAATAATAATAATAATAAATAATGCCTAAAGGATTTAGTGCAGTGGGACGAAATTAGCCAGAAGAAAAAAAAAAATTTGGACGAAAGTAGGCAGAAGAAAAGCAGTGGGCAATTTTGTCATTTACCCATAAAACTCCTCCCACCCTATTTTTTCTCCATTTTGGAGAGACAAGGTTTAGGTGGGCCCGGGTGGAAAATGCCTGGGCCCCACCAAAAATTTTCCTCTCCCTCCTTCCTTACCAAACAACACCCTTTCTCATTTTCTCTCCTATTTTCTCTCCAAATTTTTCCATCCTCCCTAAAATCCACCCATCCAAACATAGTGTAAGTGATGAAGTTGATATATGCAGTTAGCTAACACACTAGCTTGAGCCTGGAGGTGAGTTTTAGTTTGTCACTTTATTTTACAAAGAGAAGCGTAAACTCCTACTATATATATATATATATATATATATATATATATAAAGCGTAAATTTCTATTTAAAAAAAAAAAAAAAACTAAACCACGTAATCCCCTAAAAAAAAGCATAAATTCAAAAAAAAAAAAAAAAAAAACATAAAGAGTTTGTATTTAATTCTAGGCCAAAACAAAAAGAAAGAACTTTTACCAATATTCTTTTCAAGGAGTCATTTCAAGCACAAACCTTCTTTTTGAAATTTCATAGCCAGCCACGAGTAATAAGCTACCATCAAACACCCTTAAATCCCTAGTCACATTTATTTTTTTTTTGGGTCAACAAATCCATAGTCACATTCACCGACGGGTAAGTACTCCTCAAATTATGAATACTTGGCAACCATGGCAAGTAAAAACTCAAAGAAAGTCAATGATAATATAAAAAAAAGAAAAGAAAACAAAGAGAAACTTGCAAAAGATAGAACCGGAAAAGTTGTTGGAGCCTTTGACAATGTCAATTTAAGTTGTTTAAAAAGCAAATCTGAAAGTAGAAAAAAAAAAAAAAAGAAAAAAAAGATGTAGAGCTAAAATGAATGTCTTCAATTTGAAGAAGAATGAGACATAAAAAGTGAGATAGAAACTGGCAAAGCATACATGAGTTTGTGGGTTTTAAAGCGTAAGAGTTTTAATTTACATATTTATCCTCGTTAGTTGAAAACTTGTAAGTGGGTACGATGAGAGTATTTTAGGCATCAAAATTGAGAAATCCAAACAGGAAAAACCCCTTAAATAGTAGTATAGAATACTTGACAACCATGGCAAGTAAGAACTCAAAGAAAGTCAATGATAACGAGTGTAGTGTTTGTCCACCAATAGCACATGCAGCAACACCAGTAGTAGACATGGCAAAACGGGTCAGAATTTTCTGACCCGACCCGACCCGTTTGATCCGCAACCCGTTTGACCCGTAACCCGATTGACCCGTTTAAAAATGACCCGTAACCCGATTGACCCGTTTTGACTCGCGACCCGATTGACTCGACTCGCCCGTTTTGCCACGTCTACCAACGTTGAGTAGATTGAGATTGAGGTGTAATTCTTATAAAATATTTACTTATTCTTCTTTACTTAATATGTTATGTACTCTATTATAGTTTGTCATTTTTTATTTGCCACCTTCATTTTCTCTTCCTACTTTAAACAGATTGAAGATTATACCAAGATTAACTTCTAGAAAGCTGGAACAAGAGTTGCACCAAATTTGGGTATCAAGTCAAGTGTTTAGTGGTAATTAGTAACAATATCACCAGTGAGAATCTAATGACAGTTAAAGAACTTATAAACAATTAACAGATTGCATCTATTTCCCAAAAAAAAAAAAAAAAAACTTGTTTAAAAAATATGGGTCAACTTGACCCGACTCGTGACCTGACTCGACCCGCAACCCGATTGACCCGCAACCCGATTGACCCGTTTAAAAATGACCCATTTTGACCCGCGACCTGTTTGACCCCGCAAACTCGATTGACCCGACCCGAACTCGACCCGACCCGCCCATTTTGCCATGTATAGCCAGTAGGCACTGTGACAAAGACCTCAGATCGGGGATAACATTTTTTCAATAGTTTGATAATATGATTAACCAATAATGTTTTACCAGTTCCTGCCAAGCCCGTGATGAACACTGAATTTCCCTCAGAATTGGCAGATATGATTTGTTTTTGTTGGTCAGTCCACTTGATTCTGGTCCTATAGGTTTTCTGGGTTCACTGTTTTTGGTCTTGGTTTTACTCCTAAACCTATTTTGTGCAAATTTTGTGCTTTTCCCAATACTATTGGTGCTAAAGTATTTGTATGTAGCTATTGCAGTGGTGATAAACCCCATTCCTAAATTTGTTTTCTTTGTTTCTTGCAATTCCCTTTCTGGGTCTTCAAGGTTTTACCAAATTAAGGTTCTTTTTCACTTGAGGATAACAGCTATGAAATGCAGCATATAGCATGAAGATGAAATTGCATAACTTGGAACTAAAATGGGATTTTTATTTCATATAAGCACAAAGTGAAATCCCAAATTATAATATGAAATCCCCATAATATGTAAACACCTTCATCTGTACAGAATAAAAAAAATTAAAAATTAAAAAAAAAAAACCTGAAAAAGAAATATAATAGAAAACCTAATTTTTAGGATATCTCTGATAAAAATACATATCTAACTCCCTACAAAATATGACCACTTTTCTATTAGTTTTCAAAGCAAACTCACCTCACGTTTTCTCTCTCTCTTTTTTCTTTTTCTTTTTTCTTTTCTTTTTTCCTTTTTTATTTTATCAAGATTTATCTGTTTTTTTTTTTTTTTTTTTTTTTTTGAACTTCACTTTCCTTACTCACGTTTTCTTTTTCTTTTTTTTCTTTTGAATCTCTTCCATATTTTGGAAAAAAAAGACTCGTACTATAAAACCACTACTATAACTTCTCCACCCATATCCTTATAATAAGGCACTAACATATCTGATTTTGAAAGAAAATAAAAGGCTAAATTTTAGGAAATTTAAAAGATTAATGTGGGGAATTGGTGTGACCCTATCCTTATTTAAAAGTTTATCAAAAAAATAAAAACTACACATTTAAAAAAGTTTTCAATCCCAAATTACCACGTGAAAAATGCAATCCCCATAATATGGGGACACCTTCATCTGTATAGAATAAAAAAAATTAAAAATAAAAATTAAAAATTAAAAATTAAAAAAAAACTGAAAAAGAATATAATAGAAAACCTAATTTTTAGGATATCTTTGGTAAAAATACATATCTAACTCCCTACAAAATAGAACCACTTTTCTGTTAGTTTTCAAAGCAAACTCACCTCACGTTTTCTCTCTCTCTCGCTCTCTCTCTCTGTTCTTTTATCAAGATTTATCTGTTTTTATTTTTTATTTTTTAAAAGTTCACTTTCCTTACTCACGTTTTCTTTTGTAAAAAAAAACATCTCACGTTTTCCTTTCTTTTCTTTTCTTTTTTTCTTTTAAATCTCTTCCATATTTTGGAAAAAAAAGACTCCTACCATAAAACCACTACTATAACTTCTCCATCCATATCCTTATATTTAGGCACTAACATATTTGATTTTGAAAGAAAATAAAAGGCTAAATTTTAGGGAAATTTAAAAGATTAATGTGGGGAATTGGTGTGACTCTATCCTTATTTAAAAGTTTATCAAAAAAAAGAAAAACTACGCGTTTAAAAAAATCCCACGTTCTATCCATGTACTGTTTAAAAAAATCCCACATTCTATCCCACGTTTAAAAACTACCCGACCACCCTTTTTGTTTTTTCAAATTTAAAGTTTAAAAACTACATGTAATGTTTTAATCCTAAAAGTTAGCCACTTACTACACATCCATAACAAAAGTGAAAAAAAGTTTAAATTTCAAATATATTTATTTTACAGTAAAATGATCAATAATAGTTAGACACTTGCTACACATCCATAAGAAAAATTAAAAAGAGATTAAATTTCAAAGATATCAATTAACCTTAAAACTGAGAAAATGTACGTAACATTTTTTATGGAATAGTAAATTAATAATTGTAAAAAAAAATGTAAATTGAATTTCACATAGAATTATACAAATGATAAATATAATTTATGATACAAAAGAAATTTTTTTACAACAATTTCTTAGATAACAACCACTTCATGTGAGGTTTAAATTGGGTAACTATTAACATGATACATCAAATATATAATAATACTCTCTAAAAAAAAGTAGTGTAAATTACATTTAAAAAAATAGCGTAAATTACATGGAAAAACTTGTTTACATAATACCCTCTAAAAAAAAAAGTAGCGTAAATTACATTTAAAAAAAAAAAAAGTAGCGTAAATTACCACTTCAAGCAGCTTAATTCCCTTAAAACCCAACACCAAATTGACCAATTATGCTCACATTCGCTCCAGCCTGCAATGCCTCCATAAATTCCTTGGTCCCAGACCTCGCAATTGTACCCAAATTGTTCACTAAATCTATAACCCAAAAATCAGAAAAAGTGTTAGCAATCTAAAATCGCATTAAATATTAAGTTCTTGGACCAAAATAGAGAAGAATAATATATAAATACCTGCACACATAAATAGAGAGAGTCTTGTTGAATAGAATCTTATCCAATACCTACACACATCAATGCAAAACCATTCAGTCTTAATTCTCATCCAAATAGCTTAATTCCCTTAATAAAAATACTGTAAATTCCAAAAAATAAAAAACTCAAAAAAGGAGTTTACCAATATTCTTTTTCAGGCAGCCAGTTCAAGTATAAACCCTCCTATTTAAAATCTCGAAGTCAACCACGATAATAAGCCACTACGAAAAGATAGAACCTAAAAAGTTATTTGAGCCTTTAACAGTAAATGTCTTCAATTTGAAGAAAAATAAAGGAGGATGTAGAGCTAAATTAAATGTCTTCAATTTGAAGAATAATGAGAGATAGAAACTGGCAATGTACGTGAGTTTATGGGTCTTAAAGTGTAGGATTTTTAATTTACATATTTATCCCTGTTAGTTGAAAACTTGTAGGTGGGTATGATGAGGGTATTTTAGGCAATGTATTAGTGAGAGTCAGAGTTGCATTTTTACCGAATTGTCCTTTAGTTTTATTTCTACTTAAACATAGGAGTGTAGGGGCATTTTTGAACTAAAAAAATGAGGAATCCAAAAAAGAAAAGCCCCTTAAATATTAGTATAGATAAAAAAAAATTAAAAAAAATAAAGAGGAACTTACAAAAGATAGAACCTGAAAAGTTGTTAGAGCTTTTGACAATTTTGATTTAAATTGTTTAAAAACCAAATCCGAAAGTAGGAAAAAAAAAAAAAAAAGAGGATGTAGAGCTAAAATGAATGTCTTCAATCTAATGAAGAATGAGAGATAAAAAGTGAGATAGAAACTGGCAAAGCATACGTGAGTTTGTAGATTTTAAAGCGTAGGAATTTTAATTTACATATTTATCACCATTAGTTAAAAACTTGTAAGTGGGTATGATGAAGGTATTTTAGGCATCAAAATTGAGGAATCTAAACAGGGGAAACCCCTTAAATAGTAGTATAGATAAAAGAAGGAAGAAAATTAATTCGACTCATGAGGCACGTGTGTTTAGTCTCAAGAGGCACTCTAACTCAACCCTAATTCAGTCACATGTGATCAACAATTGCATGCAACATTTCCTTCATTTAAAAAAATAAAATGGCTTGCATTAGATTCTATACTTGTATAGTTTTATTGGCAAACACATGAACACAAACTTGTTTAGATATAGCTCATAGAGTCTATATAATGTTGGATATTTTTATAAAAAATATTATATTTATTTTAATACTCATTTATGGGTATTAATTATCCCTTAATGTCAGATACGTTGATTGCTAAATTTTGAAATTCAAATATAATTCAAAATTTGAATAGCTTTTGTTAATGGTTTTAATTAGGAAATCTCTAAAAATTAATGTAAATTTTAATACCATATATTGCCAGCTTTTAGTATACTTTCCTTTATAAAGTTTTGCTTTAAAACGTTTCTTTTAATATATTTAATAGTAACGTTATAGATAGAAAGTATCAGATATTGTACAACTATATATTTATATAATTTACCGTTGATGGGTTACAGCATTATATATTGCTTTCCATTCTTGGTTGTAATTATTGTGTATAGTTAAAGTTTCAAAGGAAAGTATTATTTGATAGCTAAAAGACAGTCACTTTAGGGGTTGTAATTTTTGTTTTTAATGGCATTATGACACTAAAAGACAAACTTGATTTGTCTATTAACTTACCTCACCTCAACGTATATACTTTGGCAAAGGTTTTGACCGGTTTATATAATATAATATATATATATATATATATATATATATATATATATAATGAAAGCTATTCATCACACATTGATTTCAACAATTTTATGACCATTTAAAGTTTTAAAGTAAGCAAAAGTTTTAATTTTTTGGCTAAGGACAAGCAACGGGCCGGTCAGGCTTTATATATATATATATATGGAAAGAAATAAAAGTTTTAAGACACACATTTTTTATTTTTGAATTAGAAAGCTGCAGACTTTTTAAAAACAATTTTCTATTGTCTTAAACACTTACCATCTATTGCTTCTTACTACTCACAAAAATATTCTATTTTTTACAAAATTTTCTAGGAAAAGAAAGTACTATAGAGAGCTTATATCCTACGAGCAGTGTAGGCTCGTAAGGATAATCAGCAAAGGTGGCTGGGCTGTTGTATCCTGGGGGCAACGTGGAGAAAATATTTGTCTAACTACATCGGATATACCGTAGACGGCATGATTTGTCTCAAGACAGTGACTTGGTCCACGTCTCATCTCTGTCACCTCTTTTTAGTAAAATCAAATCGTGTAATTTCCAAGGAAAATTCAGGTATTATCTCTCCTTTATTTCCAACATATAATAAATTAGACAATGCTTAAGAAGCTAGTATTCAATGTCTAAGAACAAGAAAGAGGTTGATTCAAGGATCCAGATTTTTACAGTTTCGATCTATTAGGAACAAAGTTCGATTGATCAAAGATCGTAGATCAGCAAAAATCAACAAACATAAAAAGCCCATAACTTCTTCGTTTCAAGCCCAAATTATGATCTGTTTGTTGCAATATTTAAATGATATTATGAGTAACCCTAGAGAGCTTTTTTGTGAGAGAGGAGTATTTCTTATGCATCCTATGTGGTTTCCCTAAAAACAAGAAACCTCTTGAAATTTGAAGTGTAGCACGTAACTTTGTTTTATTGGGGAAAATTGCATTAAGCTTCATTGAGGTTTTATATTATTTACACTCACCGCTTTATTTTAGAAAATGACCTTTTATTTCGCCTAAAATGCAAGCTACTATTTATACTAAACACTATTGAATGTTATAAACATACTAAAACGTATCAACCATTAAGCCACAAGGCTTTTTTTTTTTTTTTTTTTTGGAACATATAACACAATAATTGCAATATGAGAAGTTCTGGATTCACAATATTTTCTCAACAAATTATAAATAATATCTTGTTACATGTGGAAAAAAAAATGTTTGCAAAATTTCACAATATTTTTCCAACAAATTATAGGTGATAAATTATTATTAATTTTAACTTAAATCCATAACACCAATAACAATCATAATATATTTTCCCATAACCGCCCATAACAATCGTACCTTTAGAAAATGTTTTGCTCTGTTTGTTTCGCTGGAAAACCTTCTGTAAAGATAGTTTTCCATATTTTCCAGTGTTTGGTAGCACAAAAAAAACCCTGGTCAATGGAAAACTATCTTTGGTTAACGGAAAACCCTAATAAAAACAAGGCTTATTTTCTATAGGTTGTTTTCCAAAAAAAAATTTTGGAAAACAATCTCTCTCTCACGTGTTGCATCTCCTATAAATATTATCTTCGTCTATAGCTGTGGGAAACATAATTTTTTGGCGCCTTCTCTCTCTCATGGTAAGTTTTCTCACTTTTTCTCTCTTCCCTTTACTTTTTCTCTCCTCACATACTCACTGTCACTAACTTTAGTCTCTCCTCTTCCCATAGATCTCTATCTCTCTAACTGTCTCTCTTCTCTCTTTTCTCCATGTTTCTCTTCCCCTCTGTAATACAATTCTTTGATTAGATTTTTTTTTCCTTCACTGATCGGTCAATAGCTCCGACTTGTAAAGGAGAACAAATTTGCAGTGGTAATTATTTCATTCCTCTCTACCAAAATCTCAATTCTTTGCTTTGAATTTCAAGCTCGATTTTATTTTTTCTCTAAGAAATTTTCGGTATGATGGATTCCAGGTAGAAGTTACTTCTTTTTCGTACATAAAGTGCAAAAAAATAAAATAAAAGAAGTTACTTCTTTTTCGTACATAAAGTGCAAAAAAATAAAATAAAAAAAGAAGAAGAAGAAAGAATGAATGAAGTAAAAGATGAAAATTTTAAACATAGTGCCTACATTGCTCTAAATTGCTTTTACATGGGACAATCTTTACTGTGGACTAATAATATTGTTATATAATAAATGATAATTGTTTAGGAGAATTGCATTTGTTGGCAAATACTTTTTTTGTTGGCAGATACTATACAGTGATGGTATATTATACAGTACATTATGTAAATACATAATTTAGAGTAATATTGAAGACCTGTGGTTGACCATAATAGACAATTAGTATACCAACATAAAGAGTAGACAATTAAAAGTTATTGTTATTTATATATATGGGGGCCAGTTAGCCAGAAGGTACTGTTAAAACTGTACGTATTGGGCCTATGGCCCAGTCCGAGGATATTTACTAGTCCGAGGATGGTCAAATAAGGTTAGTATGGGAATGGTAGAAGAAGAAGAAATAAAGATTGTATATGATAGTCCAAAATATGTCTGAGGAGAAAAGTCATATCGGAAATGTAGGTCCGAGGTCAATAGGAATGTCCTATCATCCTGAACACCCTTCAAGGTTACCTCACGGTTAGAAGTCAGACATTGGATAGGAGAGGAAAAGAGGGAGGCAACAAATATCTACAAAAGCTGCTACCTCCACATTAAATGCATCCCAGCTAACTCTCTGACCGCATTAATGCGGAGGTGATACCTGAACAATGGTGAAGCAGCCTTACAGCTGCTAGTTGAAGGTTCTGGGAGGTGTTGGATGGGACAAGAAGGAGTTCCTGGAATCTAACCTACACGTGTATGGTGGGGATGATACTGAAATTATAGTATATAGCTTGGAAAGGGGGCCTAAAAAAGGGGGAGATCGAAAAAAAGAAATTCTTGTAATAACCCTTTTAACTCTTGTAACATTGATCATTAATTTGACATTATAACAGAGTTCCTCGGACTATGCCGATGACAAATTTTCTTACCTTACTTGTGTTTGATTCTCTTAAGTAAACAACTGCTATTGTCTTTCTTATTCAAGAGATCTAGTTCTTTCACCCACGCTCTATAAATTTATTATCTAGGCTCATTGGGCCAAAACCCAATCCTATATTAAGTCGAATCCAAATTCAATCCTTACAATTGGCACCGTCTGTGGGAAGAACTTGGTTTATTCTGAAGGTATTTCGAGTGTAACGTATAGAATAGAAGAAGCAGGTCCACACCAGGCAGCGATGGGTCCACACCAGGTGGATGCAAACCTACACCAAGCAGAATCAAGGGGGGGTCTCAACATAGCAATCCGTTTGTGAACCTCGAACGGAGAGGAGGTCGTGAGGGAAGCGTGCACACAGCACATACTAGTAAAAGCCAGTGTCGAGGGAAAAACTGTATTTCCTATACAAAGAACAATAGGGACATGCAACGTGAGATCGATGAGTTAAACATGGAATTGCACCACGCACGACGAAGACGTTTATCACCCACTCCGAGCTGTCCTCTGAGGAGACAAATGATGCAAGCTATAGACAGAGGTCTAGAATTCCGCCCAGCGAGTCTTTTTCCTACGATGAGGAGTACCACCATAGACGTAGATATAAGAGCCCGCCTCGTAAAGGCCTGGGGAACGATGCCATGAACAAGACGTTGAGTCAAATCTCTAAATCACCCTTCACACGAAACATAGAAAGCGCGAGTCTTCCTCGGTGATTTCATCAGCCCACGTTCACCATTTATAATGGTCGAACAGATCCGGTGGAACACGTCAGTCACTTCAATCAAAGGATGGCGGTTCATTCCAGGATGAGGCTTTGATGTGTAAGGTCTTTCCATCTAGTTTGGGCCTCGTGGCGATGAGGTGGTTCAATAGTTTAAGGACGAATTCCATTGACTCCTTTAAGAAGCTCACCCGGGCCTTTGGCGCTCGCTTTATCACTTGTAGTAGGGTTCCTCGGCCTTTGGGTTCCTTATTATCTTTGTCTATGCGGGAGGGGGAGACTCTGAAGACCTACTCATATAGATACTGGGAAATGTTTAACGAAATAGACGGAAACTATGATGATGTGGCCATTAATATTTTTAAGGCTGGCCTCCCAACCGAGCGTGATTTGAGGAAATCTCTGACTGGTAAGCCTGTTACCAGTGTGCGCCAACTTATGGATTGAATTGACAAGTACAAAAGGGTAGAAGAAGACCAACTGCAAGGGAAAGGAAAGGCTAAGGTGATCCCTCAGGAGAGGAGGGATTTCAGGTCGGACCGGTACAACAATAACCGACTTCGGAAAGATTTTGTTGGGCAGCCAGGATCTGCAAACACCCAGGTGGTTAATGCTGTATTCCGAGAACCAGTACCACAGGTTCTAGAGAAGATTAAAAACGAGCCGTTCTTCAAATGGCCGAATAAGATGGCAGGAGATCTTATGAGGCGTAATCAAAGCCTTTATTGCCAATATCATCAGAACCATGGACACACTACCGAGGATTGCAGAAACTTATGGGACCATTTAGACCAACTGGTCCGAGAAGGGAAATTAAAGCAACTCTTACATCATTCCAGTGGCCGGGGAAGCCAAACAAGTTCGGAGTTTCGGGGAGATGCTTCTTTGAGACCCCCTCTAGGCACGATAAATGTCATATTCGTTGCCCCAGGGAGGACCGGATGTTGCCCCTCTAGAGTAATGTCAATATCTCGTTACCCAGCTGAGGAATCCAGTTCAATGTCGAAGAGAGTCAAGATGAGCATCCCACTGGTGTTAGGTTTTTCAGATGAGGACACTTGGAACCATACAGCCTCACGATGATGCTTTGGTGGTTACACTTAGAATTGGTGGGTACGATGTGAAAAGGGTAATGATCGACCAGGGCAACGGAGCTGAGATTATGTATCATGACCTATATAAGGGGCTAAATTTGAAACTTAAGAATTTAACAGCCTATAGTTCTCCTCTGGTGAGTTTTGAAGGTAAAATGGTCATTCCGAAGGGTCATATTAGACTACTGTACAGACTGGCTCAGATGTGGTGGAGGTGGACTTCATTGTGGTAGATGCTTTCTCTCCATATACGGCAATTATGGGCAGACCCTAGCTTCATACCCTGAGAGCTGTCTCCTCCATTTTTCACCAGAAGGTGAAATATCCCTCTGAAGGCCAGGTTTTAGAAATATTAGGAAGTCAGTCTACGACAAGGCAATGCCTGGTAGCGGCCATCCAACATCAGCCCGAGGTTGAAATCTCGGCCACTGCTGATAATGGTTCATAGCAATCAAAAACTCCTTCATCGCTCTTCAATAGACCAGCCAATGAAGCGAAATGTGAAGATCTAGAAAAGGTAATTGTTGGTGATGATCCAAAGAAGTTCTTTCAGGTTGGGGCTCAACTACCTCTGTAGGAGAGGGAGCAATTGGTTGAATTTCTTAGAAAAAATGTTGACGTGTTCGCGTGGAGCGCGTACGAAGCCCCGGGTGTAGATCCAAGCTTTATTTGTCATCATTTGAATGTTAACCCTTCCATCACTTCGAAGAGACAGCCACCTCGGCGTCCATCCAAAGAGCATGCCGAGGCTGTCAGAAATGAGGTAACAAAGCTCAAACAGGCAGGGGCTATCAAGGAAGTTTTCTATCCTCAATGGTTAGCTAACACGGTGGTGGTGAAAAAGAAAAACGGGAAATGGTGTGTGTGTGTGGACTTCACAGATCTCAATAAGGCTTGTCCAAAAGACCCATTCCCTATGCCTCGGATAGATCAGTTGGTGGATACGACGGTAGGTCATCCTCGGATGAGTTTCCTAGATGCTTTTCAAGGATATCACTAGATACCACTAGCACTGGACGATCAGGAAAAGACAGCTTTTGTCACTCCTACTGAAAACTATTATTACAAAGTGATGCCCTTTGGTTTGAAAAATGCAGGGTCTACTTATCAGCGGATGATGACTAAAATGTTCGAACCACAGTTGGGCAGGAGCATTGAAGTCTATATTGATGATATGGTGGTAAAGAGCAAGGTGGTGTCTGAGCATGTGGGAGACCTCACGAACATTTTTAAAACTCTGAGGAAGCATAAGTTGCGTTTGAATGCTTCCAAATGTTCGTTTGGTGTAGGCTCGGGTAAGTTTTTGGGCTACATGGTGACTCACAGGGGAATTGAGGTGAACCCTGATCAGATTAAGGCCATTAACAGCTTGCAACCACCTCGGAATCCCAAGGAGGTCCAGAAACTGACTGGGATAACTGCTGCTTTGAATCGATTTATATCCAGGTCAGCAAATAAGTGCAGACCCTTCTTCCTTTTGCTGCATAAATGGAAAGGATTTGAATGGACTGAGGAGTGTGCTGTAGCATTTCAACGGCTTAAAGAGTACCTATCTCGGCCACCCATCATATCCAGTCCTGAGGTGGATGAGGTTCTGTTTGCCTACTTGGCAGTAACCTCTCATGCGCTAAGTTTTGTTTTGATACGAGCAGACAGTGGCATACAACGGTCAGTCTATTACGTGAGTAAGTCACTTCATGAAGCCGAGGTGCGTTATTTACCACTGGAAAAGGCCATCTTGTCGATAGTGCATGCTACACGAAAACTTCCCCATTACTTCCAGACACACACCGTGGTTGTTCTAACTTAGTTTCAGCTCAAGTCAATACTTCGGAGCGCGGATTATACCGGGAGGATTGCCAAATGGGGCACGATTCTAGAGGCTTTTGATATCAAGTATATGCCTTGGACCTTTGTAAAGGGCCAATTCCTCATCGACCTGGTAGCCGAGATTGCTGAACTTCTTGAAGAAATAGAGGTAAAGCAGCATAGCATGGATGAAAAATAGGTTGGCCTGATCTCCACACAAGACCCATCACCCTGGAAAGTATATGTGGATGGAGCAGCAAACCAACGGGGATCAGGAGTGGGGTTGGTTCTGGTATCTCCTGAGAAGATCACCATTGAAAAATCATTGAGGTTGAGGTTCTCGGCTACAAACAATGAAGCAAAATATGAAACTCTGTTGATGGGAATGACGATGGTCCAGAAAATGGGTGGAAAGGCAGTAGAAATGTTTTCAGATTCAAGACTGGTCGTAGGCCAGGTAAAGGGGGAATTGGAAGCCCGGGATGCCAGAATGTAGGAATATTTAGGTCAAGTTAGGCGCATACAAACAGAATTTGAATCTTTCAACTTATCGCATATTCTTAGAAGTGGAAATACCCATGCAGATTCCCTGGCTACCCTTGCCACTTCCTCGGCACAGGATTTGCCCCGAGTAATACTTGTCGAAGACCTTTGCACCCCTACCTCAATAAAGAGAGACTTGCTCCAAGTCCATCAAATCAGGCTAAGGCTGAGTTGGATGGATCCTATGCTGCTATTCCTTGAAAAGGACATATTGCCTGAGGAGAGGTCAGAAGTTGAGAAAGTGCGAAGGAAAGCTCTTCGATTTTGGCTGTCCAAGGACAAAAAGTTGTACAAACGCTCTTTTTCTGGACCATATCTGCTTTGTGTACATCCCGAGGCGTCAGAATTACTCCTGGAAGAACTACATGAAGGAATTTGTAGAAGTCACACAGGAGGAAGATCTTTATCTCACCGAGCCATTACTTAAGGATACTGGTGGCCGAGCATGCAAAAGGAAGCACAAGAGTATGTTAAAAAATGTGATCAGTGTCAGAGATTCGCGCCAAACATTCATCAGTCCGGAGGAGTTCTTAATCCTCTTTCTAGCCCTTGGCCTTTTACTCAGTGGGGCTTGGATATCGTAGGTCCTTTCCCTAAGGCAATAGGAAATAAAAAGTATCTGCTGGTCGGTACAGACTATTTCACCAAATGGGTCAAAGCTGAACCTTTGGCTAACATTAGAGATGTGGATGTCAAGAGGTTTATCTGGAAGAATATCATTACTCGATTCGGGGTTCCCCATACTCTCATCTCGGACAATGGCTTTCAGTTTGATAGCAAAGCTTTCAGGAAGTACTGTTGTGATCTGGGGATAAAGAATAGATATTCCACTCCAGCCTATCCACAAGGAAATGGGCAAGCTGAAGTTGTCAATAAGGTTATAGTGAATGGACTTAAAAAGAGTTTTGATCCACTCTGATTCTCAATTAAAAATATGTAAAAACCTCATTTTCCCCTATGTAAGCAACTTTGCACTTTTATGGCATATGGTTATGTTCAAACAAGGAACAGTCAAAATGAAAATTGCATAAATGAAGAAAATAATCCATACACATTTGGGAAAGTAAAGTGCGTATTTCATTAAAACATGTCTTAGAAAAAGGAAATTTCATTATAGAAATTGTAACTACATTACAAAAATGATGATTTATGATTTCAACTTTATCTGAAGCTTATCCTTGGAGGTCTTGCTGGCTTGTTTAGCTGCTTCTGTAGGAATCACTTTTTCTTTCTCCTTAGGGGCTTCCTCGGCAGGCATGGTAACTGAAGCTAAAGCCTGTTCAAAACCTTGGGAAGCTGCCCCATCTTGTGGAACCTCTGTAATCTCATCCAAGGGCCTATCCACTTCAGAGGAGATTTCCTTGGGAGCTTCAGGTTCTTTTGCTTGTTCCTGCTGACTGGGAGGAATAGGATCCTGAGGCTGTGCTTCTTCAATAGGGTCAGCAACAGTAGAGGTTGCTTCACCTTGGATGGAAGAAAGGTCCGAGGGTCGTATGGCTGGTGGGTAGTAGATGTTTTCTGGCTTTCTTAGCTCAGAAGAAGCCTCAACCCCAGCTCGGTTGAGGGCTTCATCCCAAGTCTGAGCGCAATAGGTTCGACACACGATAGGGACCTCTGCCTTAAGGGTTTCCTCGGTCTCGGCTACACCGACGTCGTAACCATGTTACTCAGCCTCATCCCGAGCCTTCTCGGCCTCCATTTTCGCCTTCTCAGCCTCATCTTTCAACCTCTCAACTTGATCTTTAAGCTTTTAGGCTTCTTCTAATTTCTTCCGGAGGGTCGCTATTTGCTCTTTAGAAGAAGCCAACTGTTCCTTGGCATCACGTAGGAGCTGCCTCTGATCCTCGGCTTGCTTTTGGGCGTCATCCAGAGCCTATTCAGCACTTCTTTTGGCCCTTTCCTCCTCGATCAACTTGTTCCTTAAATCCTTATTGGACTGATCGACGATGTTGAACGACTCCACAGCTGCTACGCGCCTAGTCCTCTCGTTGTCCAACTGCCGATAGCAGGAAATGGTTATCTCCTCAACCTTGAAAGTAGCTTGGATAGCCTGAAAGAAAAGGATTAGTAACCTTACAAATAACAATAAAGATGTAAAAAAATAGAAAAAGGGATAGCATCATACCATGCCCAGATACCTTTTGAGGTTAAGGAAAACCTCATTCTTCCTGATAGACCGCAGCTCGGCCATATCAGTGGGGAGTAATAAAGCCTCCTCCAAAGCCGAGGCTACATGGCATCTAGCACCTTCATTGAAATCCCTGATGGATGCATTATCCCTCAAGGGTTCACCATTAAGCATTGGAGCTGGAAGCCAGGCCTGAGGCTTAAGTGGCTGATTATCTCTCCTCTCCAGACCTCTCTGCCATGTTTGGCTAGTCTTTTGCTGCTTTGCAGCTCTTTGGGTCTCGTCTTCAGGCATAGGACGAAACCTCCCTGCCTCCACTACCTCCTTGCCTTTCTGCTCTCTCTTTCTCTTCGGATCAGCAGGTTCAGGTCTGGATAGCAAAGACGGCTGAGGAGGAGGAAGAGGAGATTTGGGAGGAGGAGGGGGAAGTTTGGGCTGAGTGGATTTCCCCGGTGCATATTTTCCGTGTTGGGACTCTATTAAGTCTAGCAAACTTCTTTTGGATTTCCTTTGGATACCCATCTCGTCCAAAGTGTTGACGTCTACTTGTTGCTGGTAGTCAGGGTCAGCTGATGTACTCTCGGGGGATAGAGGTCGGTTGAACACCTCAAATTCGACCGAGGAGTCTGACAAATCTACAATCCCCTCCGGGTTTACTTCTTCTTCTTCTTTTTCTTCCTCCTCTTCCTTAAGAACGGGTTGGGAGGAGGATGCTCCTATTGAAGGAATGCCCGCAAAGAGTGGTTGAGTGAAGGGTGTACCCTCAGGAATTGGAATGCCCTCAGGAACGACGAATCCTT
Source organism: Quercus tomentella (assembly GCA_028535165.1). Classification (NCBI taxonomy): domain Eukaryota; kingdom Viridiplantae; phylum Streptophyta; class Magnoliopsida; order Fagales; family Fagaceae; genus Quercus; species Quercus tomentella. Next base: position 82,196,355 of record JAPQVY010000155.1, read on the forward strand.
CATAGGCCACACTAATACGGGCGAGACGAGGATCGTTGGCTTTTATCACACACTTGGGAGCTTGAAATGCCGAGGAGATAGGTCTGTACCCAAGGATTACGTGCGCTGCTCGTAATTGACCTTCAGCTTCGTTTACGTACACCTCAGACTATAGAATTCTGTCTAGGTTCTCTCTGTTAACTAAGTTGAGCTGAGGTATGGTAGAACGTCTGTCTGCAAAATCATTAAAAACGGAAGGAAATTTTGTCAGAAGCAGAAATAGTGTGAAACAAAAGGGAAATATAAGCCAAGGTGCATAACTTTACGACTATAACCCCACCTGGTGTTCCCTCCTTAGTCGGACAGAGTAGGCCATCATGCCATTCCCCAGAAAAGATTAAAAAATCCTCCTTTAGCCCTTTGTTTGATGTAGGGAGGCATTGGATTAACCTTACTTCGGGATACCTTGACTTAAGGTAATATCCCTGCCCCGTCAAATGATGTAGGTTGTATACCCAGTTCACATCATGGTGTGTCAAATTCAAGTTCATTCTCTCATTTAGGGCTTCTATACTCCCTAATACCCTAAACATATTTGGGGCACATTGTGTGGGGGATAGTCTAAAGAATCTAAGGTAGTTCCTCGTGATATTACCCATGGGGATGGTCATCCCTCCCTCTATGAAGGCGATCATTGGGATGACCACCTCTCCTTCTTTCCTATCGTCTACCCATTCCCCTTGAGCAGCGTGTCTCATGCCCACTGTTGGTGGGATCCTGTACTTAGCCCTAAACCTTTCTTTATCCTCCTCGGATTCAACTAAACGCTTGAACTTACCCATTTTCTAAGAAGTTTTGAAGAGAAATTAACAAGTTTGAAATGAAAACTAAGAGGGTTCGAGGAAACTTACAGGTTTGAAAAGAAGGTCATCGGACAAATTTTTAGTATTTGTAAACGCACAGGGAAGTGAGAGAGAGTGACAGGTTTAGTGTATGAGCTCTAGGACTATGTGATTGTTCAAAGTAGGAAAGGGAATTGATTTGAAAAATTATTTATAGTGGCACAGAAGTTACAAGCGGGAAAATTCCCGCTCGTAAACCCAGGAAATCCTCCACCATTGGATTTGCATCGTGCCGTTAAACATGGGGGACAAGAGTGCCGCCAAAATTTAATGATGGCACGCTCTGGACGCCGAAGCGTCAGGAGCGTGCCTTGAGCAAGTAAAAAGGCATTTGGGAGTTCGGGTAGACGGGGTATAACCATAATTGGGATGGGCTGAGGATATCAAAATCCTTCTTTCCTCCCGAGGAGTCGAAAAGCAAGATTTTGAGGGGCTATTGTGGGGGCCAGTTAGCTAGAAGGTACTGTTAAAACTGTACGTATTGGGCCTATGGCTCAGTCCGAGGATATTTACTAGTCCGAGGATGGTTAAATAAGGTTAGTATGGGAATGGTAGTAGAAGAAGAAATAAAGATTGTATATGATAGTCCAAAATATGTCCGAGGAGAAAAGTCACATCGGAAATGTAGGTCTGAGGTCAATAGGAATGTCCTATCATCCTGAACACCCTTCAAGGTTGCCTCACGGTTAGAAGTTAGACATTGGATAGGAGAGGAATAGAGGGAGGCAACAAATATCTACAAAAGCTGCTACCTCCACATTAAATGCATCCCAACTAACTCTCTGACCGTATTAATGTGGAGGTGATACCTGAACAGTGGTGAAGTAGCCTTACAGCTGCTAGTTGAGGGTTCTGGGAGGTGTTGGATGGGACAAGAAGGAGTTCTTGGAATCTAACCTACACGTGTATGGTGGGGATGATACTGAAATTATAGTATATAGCATGGAAAGGGGGCCTAAAAAAGGGGGAGATCGAAAAAAAGAAATTCTTGTAATAACCCTTTTAACTCTTGTAACCTTGATCATTAATTTGACATTATAACAGAGCTCCTCAGATTGTGCCAAGGACAAATTTTCTTACCTTACTTGTTTTTGATTCTCTTAAGTAAACAACTGCTAGTCTGCTATTGTCTTTCTTATTCAAGAGATCTAGTTCTTTCACCCACGTTCTATAAATTTATTATCTAGGCTCATTGGGCCAAAACCCAATCCTATATTGAGTCGAATCCAAATTCAGTCCTTACAATACCTATTGAAAATGTATTCCCCAGTCAAATATATATATATATATATATATATATATATATATAGACAAATGGTTGATATGTGTGTGTATGTACGTTACTGTCTATATATATGAGTAAGATGAGTGGTATAGATCATGAAAATTTGATAACTAATTAATTTTGATTGTATTTATTGTCAAAATTTTAGTATGAAAACCAAATTCATTCTTGATTTATTTATTTATTTATAATGATTACATTAGTTAGTTTACATAATATACATGTTTTAAATTATACAAGAAATATTTAAAAAAAAATTGCATACCAAGTATCAGAAAACGTTCTCAAACTCATTTTCAAAGTCGTCAAACACTAAAAAATGAGACAGTTTTCTAAAAAATGCTCTTTAAAAAATGAATCATTTTTCATAAAACGTTAATACTGAAACAAACACAGCGGTAGTGAAAAAGATTTTATTAAAAAATAACTATAAAACCCAAACTATATTATTAGTTAGGCAAGGTTTGAAACAAATTTCATTTCTAACAAATCGAGTCCAGAGGACTCGACTTTGCTCTGAGAAAATCGAGTGCGAGACACTCGATTTCCAAGTGAGTATGAAAATCGAGTGTCAGACACTCGATTTTCAAGTGCAAATTCGCTGGGCAAAATCGAGTGCAGAGAACTCGAATTATTAGAAATCAAATATGTTTAAAACGTTGCGTAACTAATAATATAGATCGGGTTTTATAATTATTTTTTAATAAAATCCAATCAGAGCGGAAGTGAAAATGTAGTCAGGAAATGTCTTGCCTATAGCATTTCTGTTGCAACATAGTTTTATGCTAAAATACAGATCTAAAATACTGACAGTACCACCGAAGCAGAAATCTTCCAACACTCGTTCTCTTTTAGCTGACTCCCAACTCTGCACTTCACTCCACCTTCCCCTTCCACCCACTTCACACATCCAAATCTCACTTTTTTTTTCTCTTCCGGAAAAAATAAATCCCACATTTTCCCGGAAAATTTATCCTATTCCTTTCACATTTCATTGTCACTCAAATCCCCACTTTCAGCTGAACTCACACCTCTCCAAAAAAAGGGAGAAACTTTCCCTTTCTACAGAGATCCATACCTTCAATTTTCCCGGAAAGCTTAAAAATTTTCCCAAAAAAAAAAAAAAAAAAAAACTTAAAAACCATTTTGATGGCAAATGCATGGAAAAGAGACAAACCCACACAGTTTTACCAATCGAAAACCATGTGCTTACTAATCACAAGCACCCTCCTTTTTCTCACTTTCTTCGTCTACCTCACAAACCAACCCTCAAACCCTAACCCTAACCTTTTCTTCAAAACCCAATTCCCATTCTACCCAATCCCACCATTCGATTGCCTGAAATGCCCTCAATCCCACCCAGTGATCGCCAACCTCGTCGAGGGCCTCAAATACCCTTTTCTCTACTCTCTCTCCGACCTCGGAACCCTACCCGATAAGCCTCACAAGAACATTGTCAGAATGCTCAAAGGGAAACTCTTTCGCAAACCCGATATCTCCGTCACCATCCAGGAGGTTCTCGGCAAATTGAAAACAAGCGGAGAGAGAGGCAATGGGCTTGTTGTCGATGTCGGTGCCAATGTCGGCATGGCGAGCTTCGCTGCCGCCGCAATGGGGTTTAGGGTTTTGGCTTTTGAGCCGGTTTTCGAGAACTTGCAGAGGGTTTGTGATGGGATTTATTTCAATCGGGTTAGGGATTTGGTCACTGTTTTCAATGCCGCCGCCTCGGACGAGAATGGGAACATTACATTCCATAAGGTATGTTGTTATGCACAAGTACTGTGTTTTCGGGCATGAATTTTGAATTGTTTCTTTGGTTATTGTTATTGGGGCTATGGTGAATTTTGTTGTTGATGAGTCATAATGTGCACAATTGGGATTAGATTGATTAATACTATTATTTGTAGGTTAATTATGTGATTTAATTACATGGTAGTGAAGTTTAATTATGTGCCATTTATTTTGTATTGTTGAGTTAAAAGTAAAGAGTTGTAATTGTGGTGATATTTTTGCTTCAGTGGTTAATTGGGATTTAATTATATTTCCATGATTTAGATGGTAGGTTAAATTGTTAGTCATTGCATATCTGTTTGGATTCTTTACTACTCGTAGAACTCATTAGATTGAAGTAACGGTGGAGTCAGACAGCGTTCCTTAAAGTCTAGTGGAGGGGTTTATTAGGCTTACCCAATTGAGGTTATGTGGCAGTGTGAGAATATTGAAGGTGGCTTTTAAGGTCATTGAACACCCGTTAATGAGGTTCACAATCCTGCGTTGGCCTTGGGCTAAGGTCTAGGATACTCTAAGGACTGGATTCTATGTTGAACTAAGAGGTGCCTGTGATTGGTTTCAGTTATGTAAATATGGATGGAGGCTACAATGGCCGAAGGACTTGTTACTTTGCTATTTTGTTTGAAGTAGAATTGAAAGAATCAATTTGGGTTTTAGGGGAAATGAACAGGATTGGATGGAATTTGACTTAATTTAAGGTAGTCACTCTCCAAGAAGAAGAAGAAAGGAAGAATTGAGCAAGAGAGAAATGTTGTGACTAATTGCCTAATGATGAATGCTAAGGATTACAAATACATGTTTCCCAGGCTTATTGGCCAAAATAACTAACTCACTCTAACAGCTTGTAACTAGTACTCATCACCACTCTAACACGATTCTTGCAATCTTGCAACTACCTCACGAATAGATTCTTGGCTCTTCATGACACTCTTAAAAGAGTTGCACCTTTTTTTTTTGGTGCTAAATTACAAGAATTACACTTGCAATGCTCTATTGGAACCATTACATTGCCCTCCCCTTCAAATTACCTTGCAAGATGGCTTTTGGCTAGGGGAAAACTTCTCCTTACTGGTCAACTAATGGCTGTGTGGGCAGTGGAATAATATGTTTTCCTTTCCCAACTTAGGCTTTAGATAAGAGACATTGAACACATGGTGGGCACGAGTGCTAGGAAGCAACTTGACCGATTTGTTTGATGACTTGGAATGCTCCAAAGAAATGTGAGAACAATTTAATATTTTTCCTAGCAATCAAGGACCTTTGCCTATAGGGAAGCAACCTGAGGAGGACCCAGTTCAGAACTGCCAATTCTCTTTTAGTCCTATGCTTGTCAGCTTCGATCCTCATCTTTCCTCAAGTAGCTATCAAGTTGTGCTTGAGGAGAGTGACAATTTGTTCTCTGTTCTTCAAGTGCATATCTGCTGCCTCAAGCTTGGCGGTGCCTGGGATGTACTTTAATACTCTTGGTGGTCGAAAACTATAAAGGGTTTCAAATAGAGCCATCTTAGTAGAGGTGTGCTAATTAGTGTTCTACCAATACTCTGCCATGGGCAACCAAGTGGACCATTGCTTAGGCTTCTCATCTCCATAGCATCTAAGAAAGTGTTCCACATTCTTGTTCACTACCTCAGTTTGGCCGTCAGATAGAGGGTGATAAGCTGAGGACATATCCAAAGTAGTTTCCTGTAGTTTGAAGTTTGAACAGCTCACCCTAAAAATTACCAGTGAAGATTGTATCTCTGTCACTGACCATGGTGGATGGCAACTCATGTAACTTGAATACCTGCTGCATGTAAAGCATAACAACCTTGGCAGCCATAAGGCTGGATACAACCGTTGGCAAGGTGGTAGCAATGTGGCCCTACCCTTTAATAAACTTTTTGTAGTACCCTATTGGGTCTAAGAAAACCCTCAAAGACTTCAAGGAGGTGGGGGAAGACCATTGCAACATGGTTTTAGTCTTTCTTGCATCTGATTTTATGATTTCTCTAGAGATACATGCCTAAGATACCCCACCTCTCTGCAGCAAAACAGGCACTTAAATCTTCTTGGCATAAAGTTGATGTTGCTGGAGAGCCTCCAAAATGCACCTTAGATGATCCAAGTGCTCCTCAAAGTTCTACTGTAGACCAAGATATCATCAAAGAACAGCTACACAAACTTCTCAAATAGAGCCCAAAGACATCATTCATCAAGCATTGAAATGGGGAAGGGGCATTGATGAGACCAAAGGGCATTACCAAGAACTTATAGTGGTTTGGAACATCTTATCTGATCTGATGGTTCCCAGATTTCAAGCTTGGAGAAAATGGCTGCCTCATAACAACTCTAACAGCTTGTTACTACTCACTAACCACTCTTGTATAATTCTTTCAAATTTGCAACTAACTCACTGACAAATTCTTGGCTCTCTTGATTTAAACTTGCAATGGCCTATTGGAGCCATCACATGGAGTTGCAGGCTTTATGAATAATGTCACACAAAAGCATGGAAAGCTAGCCTTTGTTAAGAAGGTATCGAGGTCTACTGTTGGTAAAAGTAATAACCATTTGCAACATTTAGACATCTGTAGCTAATAACCTTGTAGTTAAGTGGGATTGCTTGATTTCCTTTATGAGGAGAACCAGGGTTCAAATCCCCCCTCTACACTTGTCGTCACAATTGGCCTATTAAAAAAAAAAAAAATAATTATCTGTAGTCCACACTATTTTAGTTTTCAATGTCACTCTGTTAATACCTGTAAATTTATTTCATCTGGTTGCTCTCTCAATTCATTGAGTAAACCCTAGTCTTGGTATACTATACTGCTTTATGAATTTACCATGTCTGAAATCTTCAAACCTCAATTAATGGGTTTGAATTGTTGATATAGGAAAAGCTCTTTGAATCCTACTTGATATTTATCATGCTACCTAATTCTTCTTTTTGCTGCATTGCTAAACTCAATACTCTTTCTTATGTTGCAGTTGGTTGGTCGGCTTGACAATAGTGCTGTTTCAGCAACTGGGGCAAAGATGGCATTCAAATCCAATGAAGAGGTAGCACTTCAAGTAAGGTCCATCCCCCTGGATGAAGTAATACCAGAATCAGAGCCTGTGGTTCTGATCAAAATAGATGTTCAGGGCTGGGAATATCATGTGCTGAAAGGAGCCTCAAAGTTACTATCAAGAAAGGGAAGGGAAGCCCCATATCTCATCTACGAGGAAGATGAGCGATTGTTGCAAGCCAGTAATAGCAGTGCCAAGGAGATACGTGACTTCCTTCACAGTGTTGGTTATAGTCATTGCACCCCGCATGGTACAGATGCACACTGCACCAAGAGTGGTTGACATAGTTTCCTACCTTAAAGTTTTCCATGAAAAATGGAGCCCAGCTACAGTATTATCATACATCGTAGAAGCAGTGAAAGGCATACAACACCTAATCTTTTAAGAGAGAAAAAACCAGATAAGTTGGTCAAAGGTCCTAATGACACCTGTGTAACCCGGTTAGCAATTGCTAGTTGAAAGTCACCTTCTTTACTGCTCAGCAGAACCATATACGAAGGAAGTAACAATACATGTAAAAAGAGTTTGCGTTTCAAAGGATCTGCTGTTGGCTTGCTTGCTGGTTGCTCTTGCTGTGCATTTGCAAGCTTCAAATTGTAAAATTCTTACTTTTTGTTATTTGATCTTTATATGCATTTATGTGTTGAATTAATAGGGAATGCATTGAGAATATTGTATTTCATTGACACTTAGTTGATTTTGCCAGGAATTTATTTTCAACAGCCGTTTTCTTTCCCTTTTAATACGTATATTAAGAAAGAAACAAAATCTGTCCATTTTAAGCAATAGCTTCTCGATAATGCTCAGTTGCCAAGAGCACACTACAAAAATACTGAACTTCATCTCTGGGATTAAAGTGGCTGGCATAAAATTCGAGTATTCATATGTTCTGTAATCTCTCAATCTTATGGTACACAAAAAGATCGAGGGAATTGATAAGAGTTTTCACTAACTTGAAAGTATTATGAAATAAATGAAGCGGAGAAATTAGCAAAATAAGGCACAAGCTTCCTGTGCCATCAAAGTCAGTTAGGTGTGGATAAACCATACAGGTGATGGCTGATGAAACGCTTGGTTTATAATGAAATTTCAAATCTTTTAAAAGATCATTTATCCATGACAAGCTGAGTTGGCATTCAAACCACATAAAAAAGATAAATAAATTGCAGTAAGCAAGTAATTGAAGAGGGTTTGAAAACTTCTCAAAATGAATTAATCATTTAAAGCCTGTTTGTAGGACAAGTAAAATATGTCTCTTCTCTATTTATATACTAATTATGTAAATTGTATTAACAGTCTCCATAGATGGCTGCAACTGTGCCAGAATGTAATAGTGTAATTCAAGTAAACTAATTATATATCTGATGAAACATAGTCCACAGTGAATATATGTGCTAAAGTAGCCTCCACAATCAGGCACAACGTGTAACCTGCAAGAATAAATAAAAATGAGAGAGAGAGAGAGAGAGAGGTGGTTATTACAATAAACTGCCAGAACATCTCCGTGTGGGGATTCAAGAAGATATCTATTAGGATATGAGATGCTGAGCATATTTCCTACTACCTCAAACAAAACTTATTTTTCCAAAGTTATAGAGCTCCCAGGACAAAACAATTATGTCTGGTCATACACAACTAAGCTCTCCTAGAGCAGCTACTGTACAAAACAGGAATGACAAAACTACAGATAACCACAGAATCTGAATTGGATCAAGCATTGAGAAAGAGAAAGAAACAAGTGAACCCCCACATTTATTTAGGACATTGATGGTAATAATATACTAATGTTTGGTTTAAATACTAATTAGGATAACCAAATCCTGATATTACAAAATTTAAAATGATAGAATTTAAAATTTTATATATATATATATATATATATATATTATATATAAATAAACTCTAAAGGAAATAAAGCCATTACTATGACTGTCCCAGGAGATAAAAAATGTTCAGCAACAAGCAGCATACTAGTTAACGAATCTGTCATACCTCACTGAACTAAAATGTTTGGGGCAGTCGGCAAAGCAGGATAGTTGTCAGCATAAATCTCATGCCTTTAGTATTATTTAGGCCCGCTATTTTTTGAAGGGCCAGCTCTCTCCACCATAACATCATAAAGTTGCTTCCCATTCTGCTTGTCAAAAGAAAACCGCAAAAATTAATTTATTTTTTCTTTTAAGGAATCAAAGTTTTAGCTTCTAAACTTCAGTAAGAATCCCTTTCAATTACTGACCCAACTTCCCAAAACATGTAGGATGCTAACAAGACTCTATGGTCTCGATCCTTTGAACACTCCAAGAGAAGTAGCAAGACACAACTGGACTACAATGCCAATAAAATTCAGATTATGTTTCTGTTTGCACTCACAAAAATCACTGGAAAGAAGTGTACTTGTCCTTCAGGTTTTGTTTGAGTCTCTTTAAAATACACCAGAATAGGGAAATTTGGCCACCAGAGCTCCCAATTCACAAATGTCGAATATCTGTAGTAAATCAAATAGGTGAGTGACCGTTTAAATTGTTAAAACTAATGGGATGCAGAAATAGTACTCACTTCCATCGATTTTCCCCACCCACGAAGACATTTTCACCTGAATCCTGAAGCTGCTCTCCTACTTTTACCTCCTAAAAACCACAGAGTAACACAGATTTAGTAAATGTAAAACAGGCTAACAGTGAACAAAACAAAAAGAAGAGTATATACCACATATGATGGATCTTCTATCAAATTTTGGAAGTTAAGAGACTCAACTCTAATTAACAAACATCCACGTAAAACAAGTTCATCTGAAACTACATGTACCAGTAAAAGTAGGAGCTCATATTGATGGGTGGAGATACTAGACCAGTTTGCAAACAAATGTGCCACTTAGAGAGAGAGAGAGCAGATAGAAAGAGATACCCCACAACTGGTGCATCGGAGTTGACTTCAGGTACAAGTTACACATACATGCACAGCGTGTGTGTCATGCCACAATGACTATGCACAACAATGACTATACACGTGCCAACTTTATGTGAAATTCAAGCTATCTCATTGTCAAATAATTAAAAGAAATGGGACATGTTTTGGAAATGTTAGTGAACAAACCAGAGCCTCTGCATCAAAGACAAACCTCACTCTTGTTGTCTGAAAGAAGGAAATAAATAGGTTAGATGGTTCCATGGAAAAATAATTGCATGAAGTTGCAACACAAGAAGGAAAAATGGAGAAGTAAATATTTGACTAAAAGATTGCTTTTTATCCATGTTTTTCATTCACTCATGAGACAGACCAATTCAAGGCATCTTGAAAATCATTTTAAGTTCAATCAGGATAAAGAACGTAACAAGTATAGGCAGGCCTGTCCCCTAAATGCCTGTAGTTTTGAAAAACCTCTAATACTGTCTAGTTCAAGTTGTTGTTACCTGGAACAAAAGGAGTAATCCAAGGAGACCGATAGGCGCAGCTGGTAACAGATTATTTGTATAGGCTAACCCACCAGATAGACCTGTTTCAATTATACATTGAAGTTGCACATGAAAATCTACAACATAGATGCAATCTTGCTGGGAGAAAGAAAGTGTAGTTGATGAGCAATTATCACATACAATGTTCCCAATGAAATCTAATGACTAAGTCAAATATTTCTGAGATGGTCAATCAGGATTTATTTTATTTATTTTCTAAAATTATAGATGTTGGTAGTTTGAAACATGGCAGATCTCACATCTCTTGGATCACACTCACCAACAAACAAGTGATAATCTAAATTTTAGAGCCCAGCTCACAGGCTTGAATGTAGTTCTGACAATGAGTTTCAACAAATGGACTAAACCAACTCAAAAAACCATGCCATCTATAAATAAATAAAAATGCATGATACTGCAGATGATAACATAACCAACTAATCCTTGTTTTGAAAAAAATTATTTACTACACCCAGCATAGTGTTCCTTCCTATCACATGAGTGATGTGGCCCTACCAGTGGGACCTATTTTTGTGTTAAAGAAAGAAGTTCTACACTGGTGTACAAAAACAATTTCCCCTTATTTCGACAATATTCATCCTTAAAGGAAAATTGGTTCATTATTTGATGTGGAGTCAAAGTCATTAGAACCTTCATACATAAAAGTTCAGAATAACTTGCAAAAGCCAATTATAATCCTGAAATGCATATAAGAGTAGTAGTTAATACCCACCAAGTAAAACAACTGGTATGCGATAATCTGGCTCAGGAATCACAGTCTCTTTCTTCTTGACCCTCCTTCCAAGCTGTTAAACACATAAATAAACTTCCCAGTAAACAAGCTGCACCAATTAAAGCCAAACCCATTTTGCAAAAATGTTCCATATTCACTATATATAAAGTATCCCATGAAACTCTATCCCATCAAGCTTCTTTTCAATATGCCCACAAACCACAACTCCATAAATTGCAAGAGAACGTGTACATCTTGAATTGCAAACAGCAATGTACAATAACAACATGCAGAAAGGTGAAGTGGCACTAACCACTGAGGCGACCACGGCACGGCCTCCATGGCTGCTATTAGTTTTCATTGTCACAAAATTTTGATTGTAAATCACTTTGCCATAGAATGAGCTCCTCAAATTGCTCACAAGTCCACCCACTTCTCTGTCTGTTTGAACAGCATAAACTCAGTTCAATAAAATCGAAGTTAAACGGTTGCTAGTGACCCAATCTGGAGATTACAACATTAAACATCATAGCTTTACCAGAACTTGAAATTAAAAAAAAAAAAAAAATTGCCTCCTATTATCTTACATGAAACAATAAGTATGTTTAAAAAAAAAAAAAAACTATATAAATAAGAAAATTAAAAAGAAAAATAATACATTAAACTATGAAACTTGTGCATAAAGAAGAGAAACTTGGAAATGCTTACTTTGCAAAGGGTGAAAGCGAGAAGTGGATAAGAGAGCACTTGCCATTTTCTCAGTTTCTTTGTTTTAACGAAACTGATTTCTGTGTTTTTTGAAGAACAGTTTTGGAGGTGGAAATCGAGTTTACTTTATTTGCCACCACAAGGACGACAAAACGACACGTAGGAATAGAAGTACAATTATATCATCAAGGGTATTTGAGTAAATCAGATTACAAAGAGCATCTTTATTTGAAGAAGAGAGTATCTTATCTTGTTCCACCTTAAAACCGCACACAGAGAGACAGACACTTCAGTTGGGTCCTAAAACTCTAAAAGCTCAACTCTTTCAAGTTCTATCTGCTAAAACTCAGAGTTATAGGAATTGGAAAACCTCTGTGAATGGCTAACTCTTTATGTTTCACACCTGTTTGTTCCTTCAAGTCCCCTAACAAACCAGGTATCTCTCTTTCATATGTATGTATTTGATTCTGGGTGTTTTTGTTTTGGTTAAAAATGGGTTTTTTTTTTTTGTTTGCTTTGTTTTGTTTCTAGGGATAGTAATTGGCAAGTCAGTGACTCGGAAGGTTCTTCGGGTAAATGAACTGTTTCAGAAGTCTGGGACTGCTAAGTTTCAATCTTTGGAGGTTAAGGTAAATGTGTAATTGTGTATTCACCAATGTAAGCATGTGCTTAATATTGTACTAATTTTTGGTTAAACTTGTTCTTCTCACCACTTGTTGTTGTTGGAAATGAATTACTCCATTCATTTTTATTTGATTTGAATCGCGATTCGGTGCTAAGTACATAGAACTCACGATTTTGTGAATAACTGGACGTCTGGATATAAAACGGCCATTTTTGTTTGGAAAATACTTGTTTCACACACCTTGTTGCACACGTGTTTACACACACACACGAAAATTGTGAAGTCACGATTTCTAGCTTGGAAGTGCAATTTTCGCGTGTGTAAAAAAGCGTGTGCAACAAGGTGTGTGCAATAAACACTACTGTTTTTGTTAGGATAGATTTAATATATAGGCAGTGAGGCATGAAAGTTAGAACTATTATGAAGGCATTACTCTACTAAGAGCAATGCGATTCTAATAATAGGCATTTAACTGTTTAAGGCAAGAGGAAGGCTAAATTATTGTGGATTTTAGGCTTTGAAAAATTAGAGAACATTTGATATAAGCTTCCATCTAAAGCAAATACAGACAAGAATTGTATTGTAAGTTGCAAACAAGTGGGATGGGTTATAGTGGACTTGAGCCGAGAATGCATCATACTTTGAAGACTTTTCCTTTTTCTTTTGAACTTCTTTCCATTGAAATTCACTTTTGTCATGGATAAACAGGCTACAGAAAGCAATAAGGGAACCAAACCAAATAGCATAGTCTGTGCTGATTGTGATGGAAATGGTAAGTTTGTTATACTTTTTTTTTTCCTTCTCTTTTTTGGGTCTATATTTTAGTTTGAAATTAGATGTCTTTCTTTTTGTGCTGAATTTTGCTTGGAACACACTTTAGAATACCAACTTTAAAAGCAGTTAGTGATATGGCTGGGATGAGATACAAATTCTTAACGGTATGTCTAAAGAAGAGTGATAGGGCTTCCTCTTCTCTTCCTTCATAAAATGAATAGCCAATGATGTTGATGATTATTTGTGATACTACCATGGTATTGAAGGGTGAGCCATGCTCATGCTGATTGCAGCAAAGCACAACTAATTTTTCCCTTCTACCACTGTAATAAATCTATCTTTTTGCAGTCTGCTGTAAACTTCTCAGTCATTCTGTCTAGGAACTACTTTTATAACATATATAAGGCTGAATTTGAAAGTGTGTTCTTGAAATTATAAATCAAGTTGCTTGTACAAAAAAGAAAAAAGAAAAAAAAAAGAATCAGATTGTGTGCCGAACTGTTTTTTGTACTTCTTTTCATCTGTTATGTTTGCTGAGCTTCTTACAACTTCTTAGATAGAATATAGTTTGGGGGACATACTAGTTCTGTTGAGAATTTTTGGTTTGTGAATGTATTTGGTTGCTAGTTCGAATCAACCCTGCTCCTCCCCTTGGGGCCAAAACTTGTTAAAAAAAATTGTTTGTGGATATATTCGGTAGTGCCTATGACTTCTTCCAGGTGGAGTTTGCTTTGGTTACTTTCCACCGAGTGCAGTAAAGCATTAGTAATGGATTACTTGGACTACAGCTTTAAGATTATTCCAATGAGTCCATGTTCATTACTGAGATTTGTTTTTTGCATCATCCACCTACTGTCTAAATCTTTTGGTTGTCAGATTTGCCTAAACCTTCCATTTGACACTCCTAATGAAGTACTTTCCTTATCAAATTACATTTTCTCTGAATTTGATAAATAATGCACATAAATGCATAGAATCACTATGTTTATCTTTCTATACCAGGTGCCAAATTGTGTACACAATGCGAGGGTTCTGGAGTTAATACAGTAGACCACTTCAATGGACAGTTTAAAGCTGGTGGATTATGTTGGCTATGCAGGTATTTAAGTTAAATGCCCTCTCTCTCTGCATGTGTGTTCATTTGTTTGTGTTTGTGTCCTTGATGTTGAGTGCAGCTGACAAAGAGTATCAGAATCAGTATTATTTCCATTATGATCACCATAAAGGGACCAGAGCTACATTTTGCTTTCCTTATCATCTACTGAGAAGCCTGAGATATCAGACAGGCTAAAGTATTCAAGTGACACAATCAAAACTAACACCACCTTAGGATTTTTAAGGAGAACTAGGTCCTAGAAATGTTTTGGAAAATTGAGAGTGCTTTTGTTTGCAGCATGTGATAATGGACGAGTCAAAGTATTGAGAACCATTTGAAATGCAGATCTTAACACTTTAACTTCTTTTCCTTCCTGGCTTCTTTTAGGTTAGGAATTACAAAACAAATGGCAAATCCTCATTTTTGACACTTTCCCTATTTTGATTAAATGTATTTAATTCTCTCAAATAAATTAAATACCAATGTAAGAATGTTATTTTAAAATCTTGAGAATGCTCACATAGGCAGGATGCAGGTACCCCAAGCCTTATTTTTTCTTTATTTTATTTATCTTGCATGCATGAAGGATTCAGAAATGCACTATTTGGTAGTTTCAGATAAAGATATATCTCATATATCCTTGTAAATGAAATTCCTTCCCAAAAAAAAGATTTATGTCAATCTTTTTTGTATTGAGTCCTGGATCAGACATAGATTTCTGTTGTGGCTTTGAGTCATAATTTTATTAATGTATTGATGCTAGTTTTTATACATCTGGAATCCCATTCATAAATATGATATGTTTCTTTGCAGAGGTAAAAGGGAAATTTTGTGCGGGAGTTGTAATGGAGCTGGCTTTCTTGGTGGATTCATGAGCACATTTGATGAATAGAAAGTTTGCAAAATCGGATCTTCAGTGATTTGTACCAAAATTTTGAATCATGATACACTGCCAAAAGTTTGCAGTAAATGAACTGTGAATGTTAGTCTGTGTTGTCCAGCTTTTGATTCTAAACTTTGAATCTTAAACAGATTTTTCAAAATTCATATCAGGCTTCCATGGATTTATGCTTTCCTGGTATTTTTTCAATTAATGATAATAGAAAGGGAAATGAGACATGCTTAACTTATTTATGTGAATATTACATCTGGAAAATTAACAAATATTACAGCTTTTTTTTTTTAAAGAGACTAGCTGGATAAGATGACATAACTATAGGTTGCTTCTTGACTAAAATTTAGCTTATAAGTCAAAACTCTTTTTTTCATTTTTAATGTATCTTATAAATTAGAACATAAAAATAAAGAGTAAAATGATTGATATGAAAATGAAAAAAGATTTCTTGTATACAAAACAAAATAGTTAGGATTTTTTCATAACGCGCCAGGTAGGGGTCGAACCTACGACTTTCTGCTTAGGAAACAGACGCTCTATCCACTGAGCTACAGCGTGGCAACTTTTGTCCTTTTAAGTATTAAGAATGCAATTCGTTATGTTTCAACGTAAATAGTGATTTCTATTTTGAGGGTTGAGACCCTCAAATAACTTATCAGAATTATCACATCAAATGTTGCTTGTACACCAACTCTGATAGTTATTGGAGCATCCCATTCAAATTATAACATTGTAATATCCACTAATTCTGAAAATGTATTCTAGTGAATTAATTAAATTACGTGTTGATTTTTTAAGAAAATAGTTTTCGAAAAATTGAGGCTTACGAAAATTTCATACAACACAATAAAAAGATTCCTTTGTTCTACTCTCTTGCATTTGACAAAGAATGTTTTATAAGATTTATTTGTTGCATATATAGTATTACTCGAAAGAATCCTGTTAGTACTTATTATTAAGAAGTTTTTCTTAGTTTCCCCTCTTTTTAAATTTTAACACGACATTCTTTTTATTTTTATTTTTTCCCCTTGTTTCATGACAAAAATAGTGATTGTGATATAAGGATATTCCTAAAAGAACCAAGGAATAAATTAGTATATAGGCATCCATAATGTAGTGAATCTTATGATGGACAACAGAAATAAAAGAAAGATTGATACATGTGTTAGTACTTTGGTGACAAAGTAATTTTTATTTTTTGTCATGTGGTAGTAGGAGTTGTTCTTTTATTGTTTGCAAAGGAATAAAGTAGTACATAGGTGTCATTCTATACATAGTGTCATGATGAACAAAAAGAAAAAAAAAGATAGATACATGGGTTAGTACATTAGGTATCCCAACAAAGTAATTTTTATTTTTGGCAAAGTAGCGTTAACTATCAGTTTACTGTTTGCAAATGTACTAAACATTTAAACTACTTAGCAAAAGAAAGATGCAATAATACAAAAACGACGGAATAGAGTAGCACATAGGCGTTCAACTGTTCATAGTATCCTAATGGATGGTAGAAATAAAAGAAGATATTGGGATAATACATTAGGTATTTTTTGTCATTTGAGATGACTTATCTTTTTATTATTTTCCAATGAATGAAGTAATACATAGGGTTCAACTTATACATGGTGTCATAGTTGATAATAAAAATAAGAGTTCAGTTAATAGGTGCCTTTATGAGAACATATTAATAAATTATTTTTAAAAAGTTGTAATACTACTTTTATGGAAAATATAAAAAGCTGTTAAAAAAATTAGTTGCTTTTTTATTTTCCTATAAAAAGTTTTTAATCTTAAACTAATGCCCTTAGGACATCCAATAATTTTTCCCTAAAAATAAAAGGAGATAAATACATAAATTAGTATATTAGGTGTCTTGAAAAAATAATTTTTATTTTTTCTAATGTAACACTAATTAAACTACCATTTACTATTTGTAAAGATATGACTTATGAGCTTCCCTTTACTTAGCAAAATAGAGATGTAATAAAAATACAAGAAGTCAAAGAACTACAAAATAAAGGAATACATGTCCATAGCGTCATGATAAACTAGAAATAAAAGAAGAAAGATACATTCAGTTGTACACCTAAAATGTCCTAATAAGTATTATTGTTTACTAAAAAAAAAAAAAAAAAGTGTCCTAACAAAGTAATTTTTCTTTTTCGTAACGTTTCATGAATAACTCTATCAAGCTAAAGCCAATGAATATCTAACAGGCCATTCAATAAAAAATCCGATGGAAGTCTTGTAAATTGAAGGGTTTATTAGGGCACGTTTGGTACACTAAATGAGAATTACAAGAGAAATTGTAATCTTCGTAAGTAAACATATTCATAACTAAATATATTCATAAGTTTGGTTGTAAGTTGTAACATTAGAATAAAACTTAAGATTTATTTTAGGAAATATCTTACTCATACAATTATATTTCCTTAAAAATAATATTTCTTAAATTTGAGAGAGAGATGAGTTATTTTTTATGGTTTTTTATTTTTATAATTGTTACACATATATATGGAAAATTTGTTTATTTGGAAATACATTAACTTTAGAAATTATTGCACCTACTAAGGAATAGCTATTACAATCTATTAGAGAGGAATAGTTATTCCTCACTTTGAAGAATAGCTATTCATAATAAATGACTATTCTTTGTAATAAAAACATTATCAAATTTGTTTCAAAAAAAAAAAAAAAAAACATTACCAAACTTTTTTTTTTTTTTGAGAAACACATTACCAAACTAAAGAATGACTAAACCATATAAATAATTATTATATTACAATACTTATTACAATCTACCAAACATGCCCTTACATTTCAATAACACATTTGCATATCTTTAAAAAGTTTCTGGAGTATCAAGCAAAAAGAGAGTTTCCATAGTTTTAGTTTTCATTGATACGAAACAGGTACACATTATCTTAAGAACCAATCAAACCAATTCCAAGGGATTGGTAAATCTTGAATTCAATAAGAAATCTAAATACTCAAGTCCAAAAAAAGAAAATGCCAAACCCATCTAAACCCGGTCTCATTGGTACAAAACATAGTCACATAGATATGCTGACTGCATCAATCTATTTCAGTGCAGATATTCGAAACTGTGCAATGATAAAGACAATAATCTGGAAAGGTTGACAAGTTTCAGATTGATCTCTTTCCTTTTCACTTACTATTTCGGTGCAGATATTCGAAACTATGCAATGATAAAGACAATAATCTGAAAAGGTTGACAAGTTTCAGATGGATCTCTTTCCTTTTCACTTACTATTTCGGTGCAGATATTCGAAACTATGCAATGATAAAGACAATAATCTGGTAAGGTTGACAAGTTTCAGATTGATCTCTCTCCTTTTCACTTACGGGGTGGTATTACATGTATCATATTCATACATTCACTGGATGTATGTATCAGAACATGATAGATTTTCTCCTCACTCATAGTAATAGAAGCGTCGAAAAACTTACAACATGAATGAAACTCAGATAAACACAAACACAAAAAACATGCAAAACACATAAACCAAGACCAGATCTCTCTCTCTCTCTCTCCCTCTCTCTCTCTCTCTCACACACACATACACACACACAACTTGTCTAACCCATAAAAACCACCTGAACACCACAAGGCTTCTTAAAGCACCTGAAAACCAGGCTGGAGAGACATTGATAGCCTAACCCCTTGAGGCTGTTCTCATCCTGGCTAACAATGCTAAGGAGCCCTCAACAAGAACATTGATACTAGAGATGATTCTCGTTCCCTTGGAAGGCAAGATCTTGTTTACATGCCTTCCATCCAAGATGAGTGATCATGTGAGTTTGGTTCACAAGAACAGTAATAAGTTCATTCTGGAGTTACTCTAGCTCCTTTTTTTTTCACCTTTTCATAAAGTGGCTTAGCCCAGACCAAGTTTCCTAAATTTATTTATATTTGAACAAATTTCAGATTATCTGCAACAATAAAGCATTCATATTTTGATAGATGATTAACATTCAAGGAAAGATTAAACATTTTGAATATATACAGAAATCTTTGAAGCTTGTGCCATTAATTGTGCAGTGCAAATCATGATAATATTAGACGGAGAATCTCTCCCGAGTGCTTGAATGATTTCTCAGTTTCTTCCAAACAATGATTCTTCTCCTCTCTAGTCCAGCCCTGAAAAAACCCATACACAAATAAGTTTTTTCTATATTATAACTGGATGATTCACAAAATTGTTTTGAAAAAAAAAAAAAAAAAACAAACAAACAAACTAGTTGTATCGGTATTTCAGGTTTACTGCTCAGATTCCACAGAAGCTTAAGCAAAAGAATTTTGAAGTAAAAAAGGAAAATGTAATACTAAGGGTAGCAAGAAATTACTTCAGCAACTTTATTCAACTTCTCTCTCACATTCTGCAACAATTGGGAAAGGTCACCATCCCATTTGTAGAATTCCAACTCCTTGTTATTTAGTATCTGTTCAGCTACCTGAATTAGAGTAATAAGAAAAGAATTAGAGTTATGCACCCCACAAACTAAAATAAAATGCCAATACCACATCAGCCTCATATAAAAAATTTCCAAAGTAAAATTAGTAGTGTTCACTATCTAGAGAGGGCAGGCAAGGAGAGCAGAAAGAGAAAAGGGTGATGGAAGGGCCACCCGCAGGGATTTTTTTTTTTTTTTTTGGGTGAGGGGGAAGGTCTTCACTTATAGAAACTAAGAACTGCCACTTGCTGAAAGGTCCCCACAAAAAGAAATTCGATTAACTGCTTCCCTCCTTATTATCAAATATTTGTTTCAAAGAAGGCCGCAATTTTAGAATCATAAAGATATCGGCCACATGTTAGTGAGGTTGAATCATAGTAAATAGGCACCATCCACAGTTACTGCACAGTGAACCTACAGTTTGGAAATCTTTTAACAGAAAGATGAAATCATACTTCATGACAGCTAAAAAATAGCCTATATACAAACAAACCACAATCATAATAATACATACAGGAACAGATAAAACAGAGCTCTAAAAATGTGGAAGTTCCTGCATCCAACATATCATAGCTGCTGTTAGTCATATGTTAAATGGATGAATCTATATGACAGACAGAGAAAAACAGATTCCTCATTCATTCAAAAGTTCACTATTTATTTTCATTTAATGAATATACCTCTTGTAAGAGAAATTATTATGTAAACCCAGTATACCATACCTCCCTCTCACATAAATGTGGGTCTCATGTGTGGAACCAACACATTGGGCCTATACCTATGTAAGAGGAAGTTATGTAATAAACCGGGTACATGAAATAATTTCCCCTACTGTAGATATCTAAGAATCAGTAGTAACAATGGTGAACATGCCATTTTATGTGGAGAAAACAGTATAACTTGGAGCAATTAAAGGAAATGAACACTTTGAAAATTCATTGATATCCCTATTTTAAGAATTGCAATCAAAGGACGCACGCATGATTTCATGCCCACAAGTCCACAACCAGCAGATAGTCCTGTGTCCCCAGGCGATAGACCATCACATGGTAATATTATGACACACTGTCCAAGCTAATGTTTATTTACCTTTCTCCCAATCATGCGACCACCAGCAGAGTGGGCAAAATATACATTGTAGAAGTGGCAAATAAATGCTTGAGGATCCTTCTCTGATAACTCTTTAAGATATTGTGAGTATGTCACACCAGGAGAAGAAGGTTCTGGAATGGCATAGCCTTGCTCCTTGAACCACTCCAAATCCTTAGCCAATTTTTCAGACCTTTCTAGTCCTGTATTTCTGAACTCTGCATCTACAACCAAAAATGAAATTTTCAATCTTTCGGCTGTCATCAGTAGAGATTAAACACACAAAAAAGAACTGAAGCACATGCATATGATTTGAGCTGGAGGAAAATGTGGTGAGTGATACGCAACAGGGAAAGATCGAATTTTCAGTTCTCAAAATTTAGGCATGTTAAACTACACTCATCACTCACTATCTCCACCCAACCACAGCATTATGCCTTGAAATCTGTCTGGTTAAGCTTTTGAAGGGGTGCTAAACTGCTATTTAAGCGCCTTAAAGCTCCTATAGCAGAACTTGCCAAATATTTGGTAATTTGGAGTATTTAAGAAAAAAAAAAAAAAAACTCAACAATTCATTGTTCATGCTTTATAAATCCACAACTTTTAAAGCACTATTCACTATTCATATCACAAAATCTCTACAGTTAAAGCTCTAATTCATACAACAATGCCAAACGAACACTTAACCTCTCACAATATGGTCATATAAAACCCCTAGATGCCATTAAATCAATATATCACTGAAAAAAGAATAAAAATAAGACTACAAATCAATGTTTAATAACATATACAATTAATATTTTGATTATCATTCCCCCATCAGAATTCAAAATAATAATAATCATCAATTGAACTCAAACTAGGGTGCGCCCACACACACACACATTCGAGTATCATTCCCAATCAGAACTCTAAAGAGCTCATACATCTAAAACACCAAAAACCAACAAAAGCAGAATGCTAAATAACATAGATACCAAATAGACATGCCTAAGTGGGTACCCCCAGAATCACAACAACAACGACAAAGCCTTACTCCCAACTTTTTTGGAATCGGCAATCATCCTCCACAGATTAGTCAGAGTCGGCTACATGTATTCTTTTCCTTCATTCTTTTCAATCAAAAGTCATAGTCTTTGTTGCTTCATTAATTAACACGTTCTTTTTAACAACTACTACTAAAATAAGATTAACAACAACAACAATAACAACAAATTAAATATGTATATAAAAGAGACCCAAAAACTCACAGGAAGGAAAAGCAGCCTTATCGACGATCCCTTCGAGAGTGTCATAGACCAACTTGCTATCCACAAGGAACCTCAAGTAGCCATCGACGGTGGGGTCCCACTTAGTGACGGTCCTTTCCTCAGGCTCCTTCACTTCCTTCTCGCCCTCCTTAGCTTGCTCTTTGGTGTGCAGCTTCATCGCCACAAACCTCATCTCCTCCACAAACCCCTTCGACTCGCCGGGGTACCTCTTCTTCGGCTTCTCCGCCGTGGTCGCCGAAACAGACACCGCACCGGCCTTCAGGGGCATTCTCGTAATTTCGCGACGGAAGCGGAGAGAGCTAGTACTTCTGCTGAGAAGAGAGGGATTGGGCTTGAGATTGAGATTGAAAGCGAAAGTGTTAGGGGGTGTTTGGAGTTGGAGTTGGAGTTGGAGTTGGAGTTTGGTGAAATTGTGAGAGATTGGGGTTAGAGAGGCCATAGCGAGAGATTAAAAGAAGAATAGAGAGTTGTATCGTGCACGAAATCTATAGAGTGACTGAAACACAAACGCTAATAATAAAAGAGAGTGAGTGAGTATTAAAGACTTTTTATTACGACAAGAATAGAGCAATCGGGTGGGTTTAGCTTGAAATGGCGGTTCACGTAATCTTCAAGACTAAGCGATAAAAATAATTCACACAAATTATAAAAAATTGGTGTGGGTTATGGGGTATTGGGGATGTGTCAGTAGTGTATGGCAGAGTGTGTTGTTTTTGGGGGCAATCGTACACAGGTTTTGGTTTTTCTTTTATTATTGTTGTTGTTGTGGTCTGGATTGGATAGAAAGAAAGAGTATGGGAATGAATGAATGGGAGGAAGGAAAAGTGGTTTCGTTTCGTCGAACTCAAGGCAAGGCAATGCGTGCCGGTGGTGGAAGATGTTGTACGGCGTCGTTTGTTTTGGATAATACGACTTTCGTATACTTGTGGCGGACAAAAGTACGGAGTTTTGTTTGTCTTTTCAGTTTCTTTGACTACTGCTGTGCTGCTACTTCTGTCTGAAGTTATAGTACCGTTTCCGTTTTAGATTATAAAACGGCTGTCGTTTCCATTTTTCTTTTTTCTGTTATTTCTTTTTCTAGAGAACAGACTAAAACTATTTTATTGATTCAACAGACAGTTCACACAATATATTAAAAGCCGTGATAAAGCACGTAATATCATAATTAAATCATTGTATATACTTACTATATAATAATAAAAGTTTGACTTGAAAATTGTGATTGCATCAAATAACTACTATTACTAATTAGTAAATTAATTTTATAGTATAAAAAAAACTTACATTTTGACTAAATGATAAGATTTAACAATAATTTAAAATAAATTTCAATTCTATTCAAACTAAAAAGTCTATTATAAAAAAAAATTAAACTTAAATCCCACGCAACCTACACTTTTGTTTTGTTTTTTTTTTTTCGCAAATTGTATCTTATTAAATTAATATTTTATTAGGATATTAAGTTATAAAACTCTTGTCGAAGTTATAAGATTTAACAATAATTTAACTTAGCTAAAACTTTATGATCTAGATTTTAGATTTAAATTCTACTCCAACTAAAATTTTATTATCAAAATTTTCAAAATTTATATTTATTCAACCATGGTTTTTCGATACAATCTCTTTTAATTGATAAGTCATCCTTATAAATAAATCCCACACAATAAACCCCATGTTATTGTATTTTTTTCCTTTCAAAATGCAACTTAATCTCATGTTTTAATCTAATAAATTCATGGCCAAAATGCAAAACTCACCTTCTAAGTTTTACCTTTTGTACGTCATTTTAGTCCTCTACTTTTGACTTTTGTCATTTCAGTTCTCTAAGTTTCAATTATACTCAATTCAGTCCTCCTTCACCATCCGTCAAATTGCATTGTTAACTTACACAAAACAATATCGTTTTAGAGTTTAATTAATATTTATTTTTTTTAATTTATGAATTTAAAAAAAAGTTAATTAAAAAAACATATTAAAAAAAAAAAAAAACACACAAACACAAACTAAACCCAAAGTCTGAAACCCATAAAGAACAAGAGGAGGAAAGAGAGAGAAAGAGAGATTAAGAGGGAGAAAGGAGATCTATGTCATAAAACTAAAAAGCCAACCACATCTCTAGATGCATACCGATATTCCTCGTGAAAGCTAGAACCTCATCGGTGATCCCCAAGCCACCAAAACCATGCTCCTCCAAATTTGAATCTAATTCCATTTCCGATCTGAAAGAGGTAGTGTTCATCATCTTCAAAATCTCAATTGAAACAGAATTGGCTGGCGCTATTTCAACTTTGTTCTTCACGGGTTTTAGACTTTTGGGTTTAGTTTTTTTTTTTTTTTTTTTTTTTTTTTTTTTTTTTTTAACATTTTTTCTAAAATTCAGAAATTAAAAAAATAAATATTAATTAAACTTAATGGATAGTAAACGAAGGACTAAATTGAGTATAATTAAAACTTAAGGACTGAAATGACAAAAGGTGAAACTTAGAGAGTGCGTTTTGCATTTTGGCCTAACTTCATCTTACTTATTGTTCTCTACTTTTGAATTTGCGTGTAGGATATTATGCTAAAGGAAGTTTACTATAAAGAAGAAAAATAATGGACACCCCCATTTAAGTTTTTGGTTCTCCTATGTAAGTTTCTTTTATTTATTTATATTCTCAAATTTTTATCTCTTTTTTTTTATGTTTCGATTTTTAGTTTTGGTTATTGTATTTAATTTGTGAGTGTATTGATTTTTTCAATTAGACTATCACTAGGAAAAAATCACTATTGAAGAACTATTTTGTTTATTATTTTTTGTGCTAACTAGGACATAAATTAAGCATAACCCAAATATGAATCAAACTCATTCCGTATCTCATATTAAGAAATTAATACGAAACACAAAGAGAATTTTAAAATATAAAAATAGATAAACACTTATAAAGTCTAAACTCTAAATAATCAGAACTTAAAGTAATTTTTTAATTAAAATTATTTACTTATTTTATAATTTATTATTAATATTTATTTAATAATTTAGTTTTAATTATTTTAAAAAATTTAAGCTTACATATGAATCTTTATCAAGTCATGCTTTGCGTGGGAATAATACTAGTATTTAATATGTTACGACTCAAGAAAACTAGTCTAATCAATTTAGGTTTCTTGTAGTTGTTAATAAAGTTCAGATCAGATGTGAGCCTTGACACATACTCAACCAATATTTACTAGGGGTGTCAAATGAATGTGTTTGAGTATAAGAAATTCATTTACCCATTTACCTAAATTTAGGATATCGCATAATAGGGTGTTTTTTGTTGTTGTTGTTGTTGTTGTTGTTGTTGAAAACCATCTATTGAATCCTTCTAATAGGGAGCATGGGTACAAGGTCAACTCAATGCATTATTTACGAGGCCTAGCAGGACAAAAATTTTAATAATTTTTTTAATACTAAATATTAATTAAATACTATGAATGAATTTCTATTTTATATATATTTTTTTTGTATTAAAACTATTCTTGTTTTTTTAGATGTAAAATTGCTAATTAATTTTTTATATTTTTGTTTTATTTATATATATTTCACAAATTATTAGGAAAATTCTGTCAATAACTATTCAACACACTCATAATAATTTTTTTTGGTGAAATAATTTATAGTTTCAATTGAATTGGATTTCTATTGGCTCAATATTTTAAGGGCCTGCTTGGAGGTGGGGGAAAAAATGCAAAACCCACCTATGATTTTTTTTTTCTTGATTGTTTTATAATATTAATAGATTTTTAAACAATTTTGGAGGACTTTTGTTTACGCAAGTTAACATTATCCTTAAAAAAAAAAAATCTGTACAAGGGGCGCCTTAGGTAGGGGTCTCGATCAGGGGGTGTCATGTGTCTTTGAATATCAGAGAAATATCTTTTGTGCAAGATCTAGCTTTGGTGATTGTAATAGAGTTTAGAATTTTTTATTTTATGCCTATCTGGTTAGATCTAGGAGAGCATAAATGGATTTGGCTATATTATACTATTGTTGATTTGTTTTTAGTTTATTCTACTTGTTTCCAGATTATACTATTGTTTTTATTGGGTGTTTTTTATTTATTTACTTTTATAGTTTTCTCTAGGAGATTGTGTTCACTCCTACCGTATATTCCTTTAAAAAAAAAAAAAAAAAAATAGAAGATAAAAATTTTAATTTAGTTTAATCTAAGTGTATTTGTGTGTGAAGTTCCCTCCTGGAGACTTGAATTTTGATCATTGCTTCTCTCTCAGACTCCACAAGCACTTATACTTGTGAAATTACTATCACACCAAAAATGTGCAGTAGTAATCCTACCATATATTCCTTGTAACATAGTTTTATTTCTTAGCATTAAAATTTTCCAATCCCCCCCCCCCCCCCTAGCTACCCCCTAATAAAGAAGGGTTTGGTCCTTCACTGCTCCTGTGGCTTTTCTGATTGTGCTTGGAGCCATGGATTTATGTAAGTCAGAAATATGGTTATTTTGTTTTCACTTGGTGAGGTTAAACTGACAAAACAAAAGCGTCATTATAATGGTTTTTGAGTGATATGCAAGTCATCAATCACGAGAAACTAATTGTGAGTTTCAGTTAACTTAACTGGTAAAATTTCTGATGGTTGTATAAGAAATCTCGGGTTCAATCCCGGCTTATACCAAAAACTGATTGGTGTCTTGATTTGATGATAAAGTGCTATCATCAGGAGCGGACACCATAGGTTAAAACTCTCTCTCGAAAAAAAAATCATGAGAAACTAATTCAAATATTCATTTATTATATTGTTAAGATGACACTAATCACATTAATTGTCAAACCAGTTTATAAACATTTTATAAAATTGGATTCATTCATACATTCATATACAACAAGATGACATTTATACTAGCTTTTATTAAGTACAATCTGTAGCATGCATAAAAGAGAAAATACTACAATATTTGTGATATACCATGTGTTAATGATGACGCCATTATGTATTAACGTAATTATAAGTACAAGAAACCTTAACCATTAATCTGGTAAGGCAGAAAAGCATTATCACATCCCCTTGTTTATCTCTTTACACCAAGTCAATAAAATGAATGGCCTATCCCACCAACACATAATCCTGAAAACACACATAGACACCAAAAGAAGAAGAAGAAGAAGAAGATATCCTACCTGCTTCTGAAAGCACCTTAGACGATCTTCCTCAATCTTTAGAATGGTTGAGAAATTTTTTTTTTGGAATTTATATTGTAGTGCAAGCTTTGGTTGTACAACAGTCACGTCAAAGTTTGTTTTCCAGCTAAAAGAAAAAATTCCACAGGCAGCAGCTAGCTGCTGTTAAAAGGATTGTTGTTCTCTCATCTCTATACGTAGCTCTGTTCTCTTCTCCCTTTTCCTTTTGTTTTTTTTCTAATGCTCTCTTCTTATTTTCCAATTGTTCCTCCGATAGCCAAGGATTAATTACACCCTCCTTATTTCAATGGACCATGCATAAGCCTTAATTTTAGCATGAAAACATGGAAATTTGATGGGAGATAATGATCCATATGGCACATTGATATTTGATACAGTTAAAAGTGTTTGACTCAATGATTAAAAATCATAGGCCTCTTTTTTCTTTTCTTTTCTTTTCTTTTTTTTTCAATGAAGGGTAAAATTTAGATACGGTTAATTCTTTAAGTGTTATACATTAGAATCGCCAATTAACTTCAATAATTTAAACCACATTATTAAGTTTGTTCATTAGTTAATACAATAATGTAGTTGAATTCAATTGAAAAAAATTTAAGATATAGCATTTAAGAAATTGTAATTAAAGTTTGTCTTAAAATGAATTTATATGTTTTTCTGTTGTCCAAACCCTTTGACCCTTTCAACCTCGTTATGACCACAAAAAATTTGTAAATGAATATGGTTACAACTAAAATATAAATCCTCCATTTCATTTTATGTGTTCCACTTTATACACTACCAGTTAAAACTTGTTGTTGAAGATTTGTATTCATTAATACTATAATGTACATGTACAACTTTCCATGAAAAACAAATTTACATTATATGTAGGGTTGGCCATTTGAACTTTCATGAGACAAACTCTGAAGAATCATGCAAAGGGATATTTAGTAAAAAATTAAAGAGGAAGAAAAGAAACAATTTATCTGAAAAGAATGAGGAAGAGAGAAGAATAAAGAATTGAGGTAGAACGTATGGAGTTTGTTTTATTTATTTATTTATGAACACATAATGAGGCTTTACACAAGCACCCCTATGCCCCTCAATTAAGTGAAATATGAAAAAGGAAAACAAAAAGTCTCATGGATCTTGCAAATCAAGTGATAGTTTAGGATAAATATTTAAAATTTACCCAAACTTTATAACAATAAAAAATATAAAAACCAAGTTATTTATAAATAGTTTGGGCTCAATTTGGGAAAAATAACATGTTTATTTTTGTTCATTTAGCAAAACAGCCAACTCAAGCTTAAATTTATGCTTGATATTTAAACAAACTGAGCTCAAATATAAAACTGTACTTAATTATAAACAAGCTTGAGAGTATGAGGCTTGGTTAAAATATATATAATAATATAATTTTTTATGTAGATTGTATAAATGTTAAAATATATTTATATATACTTGAGATTAGATTATATAAATTTGTAAACAAGTTTATAAGATATCAAATTATTATTTGCAATTAATTAACAATATTAAACAGTCCATTTTATAGTAAAATTATATATAATGTTTAACAACACAAGGTTCATGAATTTAATTTTTATAATCATAAAAAGAAATCATTCTATCTAATTGATTATAATAATATTGTAGGGTCACAATTTGGAGCTCAAGCCCAAAATGTATGGAGTCTTGGTCCAACGAGCCCAATACAATAAATTTATAGAGAGTGGGTTGGAAACTTGGACTTTAGCGAATTAGATGACCGACCAATAGGTTTTGATGATAAAGAAAGAAGGATAACATAAGTTTACTAGGGAAAACGTCCTCAGATTTTACTCAAGGAGGTTGATTCTTCAATACTGTTCTTGAGACTTTGTTACAAGTCCTCCCCCCATTTTTCCCCCCCTTCCTCTATTTTATACTCTCTTTCCTCTCATTTCCACCATCCACGTGCAGATTTAGATTGTTAGGGATGATACTTGTCCCATCAACCCCTCCCTAAAGTCTTTGGGAGTGGTTGTAAAGGTTGAAAAGTTTGGTTCAGTTAGTTGCAGAGCATTTAATGCAATAGTAGTAGCTTTTCTTAGATATTTTCATGCCTTCCTTTGTCCTGTTCTTTGTTAATACTTATCATCTTTCACGAAATGGTCTGGAGTGTCACTCTCAATGGCAGACCATTCCCTTTGCCCTTGGCCTTGCCTGACCGAGGAAGAGTTCTTCCTCGGACTGGGCCCTTGGCCCAACATATACAT
Source organism: Quercus tomentella (assembly GCA_028535165.1). Taxonomy (NCBI): domain Eukaryota; kingdom Viridiplantae; phylum Streptophyta; class Magnoliopsida; order Fagales; family Fagaceae; genus Quercus; species Quercus tomentella. The sequence goes on from JAPQVY010000155.1 coordinate 82,225,900, forward strand.
AGATATGGGCTTCCTAGCCTTTCGCCCCCACAAATATAATTTCAACTATAATTTGATATTTTAATTATTTATTAATAATTAGCATATATTTTTTAGGGATAAAAAATGTTACTCTTACTGTTTACAATATGTGGGAAATGTTAATCAAATAATTTGTAAATAGGCTTGAGCTTATTTTACAATAAAATGAACCAAACTTGAACAAGTAATTTCATTTGGTAATGAGTACGAGCTCAACTTATATTTGAAAATAAATATTAAATGAATAATCTTGTTTAATACTTGACTGCTTGACTTATTTACAACCCTACTTTTAAAAGGAAAGGGGGGGGGGGGGGGGGAGAGGAATAGGAAAATGGGTTTTTACCATTTTAATTGTAACCTGCTATGTCAATAGTTATGAAAAAAAAATGAAAAAAATGGGGGGGAGAAGAATAGGAAAATAGGTTTTTACCATTTCAATTGTAACCTGCTATGTCAATAGTTATGAAAAAAAAAAAAGAAAAAAAAAGAAAAAAAGAAAAAAAAAAAAGAGGCATGCCTAGCTAGCTGTGTTTTAAAGTAATGGTAGCACTTGATAAAGATATCGGATAAAGTCAGACACAATTAAGAAAAGATCATCTTCCATAGAAGCCGAGCAATCTTGGCAACCATGCACTAAGACAAGAACAAGCCATGATGTCCCTGAGAGCACGACTAGGCCAGCCACAAACTTATATCCCTTTCCAGGTGAAGCTCTCTTCCAAGGTTGATTAAGCATTTGGCAATTATGAGTAGGTGAAGTATGCTTGCTTGAGCCATTAATTTGTAATAGTTTATCTAAGGGTTGCACCTCCAAGGACCATCCACTATTATTAACTGGATTTTCTACAGCTGAGGCATGGCTTGCAGGCTTGAATAAATGGCACTTTGAGTTCCTGTAAACGCATGTTACAATTATGAATTAAAAAGACAAATAAAAATCAAAGCCATAAAGGAGAATACTAATACTAGCATTATCACTTTCACACGGGTCCATCACACAACATGTCTGCTCAAGACTAGAAAATGCTAGTTCCACCTACCAGATTCTGTAACAGAAAAGCTTTCATATTCTTTGTGTAGTTCCCAGGGAGCAGTAGCTGGGTTATAAGACAATACTTCATCTTCATTAATTTTTGTTACTTCAAAATTGTTCTTTAGCTGGTAAAAAGTTGCAGCAATCAGATAATCAACAGTAAAATTATAACCAAAGCCTATATTGTAACATGGTTAGTAGGTTTAACACGGGTGAAGCCAGATTTTATTTCCAAGGGGGGCCAATTCATAAAATTATAAAGATAAACAAACAAACAAACATAAACCTAGTTAGTCACCTTTGAAGACATATCAAGAGGCTCATGTGACCAATGTGGTTCCTGTAGGATCATTGGTTCCCCATCAATTGATTGAGGCATAGGAATATCAAGTATTGAATCATATAATAGTGCACACCAAATCCCCTATTAGGGTTACTTTCAGACTCTTTCGCTGCTCTCAAGAACTCATTCTGTTCAAGCAACATTTGATCTGTAACACAATCTGCTGCCTGACTATCGCAGATATAGTGGCCATTAATCTTGTTAAGTTCTGCCAGGAAGCCAAGGTCCTCCAAATTTTTGAATATATCACAACCATCCCAACTTGGTGGAGCTTCATATTCACTTTGATTGAAATTGAACAAGTCCTGATACTGGTGGCAAACGTGGAAAAATATTTGCTTAAGTAAAACTTGCTATATCATTGATGTTACCGTGTCACAACAGATAATAAGAACAAAAATGAAAGTCAGTCATCAAGCAATGCAATATCTAGTGCCCATTGTTCTTGTTATCGCAAATTGAACACCTTGATTTGCATATTTCAGTCCATATTATTAGGAAATTATGTGTGTGCACTTATTTCACCCCACCCAACAAAAAAAATTTACCCATAAGAAAACTGCAATATCAATATTTCTTAATTTTAAGATTTTCATTCCCTAACTTAAGTGATATCCTAATTGAAGACTTAAAGTTTTAGAAAATGGTGAATTTAATTCTTTAACCTTTATTTTAACACACACTCTCTCTCAAGTCTAGATCCAACCCCCCCCCCCCCCCTAAATAAGTGACACTTAACTCGTGATATTTTTTAATCTATATATATATATATATATCCAGCACAATATATCCAGCACAATATTAAAAAAAAAAAACATAAAACAAAAAAAAAACGTAATAAAAGTTTTCTAAAACCCGATGCTCTACCTTTCTCTTTCACGATGCTCTGCCATCTCTTTCCTGCCTTCCTCTACCAGCTCCTCCTCGATCAGACCCATGGCAAACCAACAGCAAAGCATCACATCGCATCTAAAGACCCACAGACACAAAAGCTTTGAAAAACCCGACTTTTTTCTGTCCAACGTCTCTTATGCTCTTTGATAACTTCTTAACTCTTCGACAACTTTAAAAGCCAGAAATACTTCCTTAGAATGATCCCAAATTTACCAATCTAATGCTTCTCTTTTTGTATCTTGGTCTCTTCTCTTCTTCTCCAATGTTTCTTGTGAGCTTTGCAATACAATTTTTTCATCGTGGTCTCTGCGTGTTTCTCTACTCTCGGTCTTCTTCGTTTTTTTCTATCAGATCTTTCTCTGTTGGTTACCGCTTCTCTCTATTGGTTTTTGAGTTTTACTTTGGGTTATCAAGTTATGAATGACGAAATGTAAAAAGAGCCAACTGCCAAGACTTTGATTTTGTAAATTTTGAAATGTAAGTACATATTGGAAGAGAGCATGTGGAGGAGATAATATGAAGATTAAGAAAATAAATAAAACCTAAAAGCAACAGAAAATGAGTGGAGGTGAAAAAACGTTAGTTATAAAAAATGAAAAAAAAAAAATTTGTTGTCAAATGTTAGGTACTTCGATACTTGAGATGAGATATGTGTAACAAAAATATTGTTAGAGATATTACAAATTGGGTTTTACTAAAGTATGCTTTTAGGATATATATTAGTAAATCATTTAAAAAAAAAATTGGCGAAAAATTAAGTAGCTTGAAGAAGTTGAGAAAAGAGAAGAGCCTAAAAAAGGGAGGAAATACATTCTTGAAAAGCTTGAAGATGTAAGCTCAATTGTATATTTATTCTATTTACTGGGTCTTTTGTAATACTTATTAAACCAAATGTAAGAGCACATTATAATTATAGTAATATATTACTTCATAATATTTGTATTTATCTCATTTTTAAAATTACTTCATAATATTACGTGTTTCATCTTATATTAGAGCCAATTTAACTTTCAATGATTGAAATTTGAGAAATGTTTAAACCTGAACATGTTAACATTTGATTTAATTTAAAACAAGTTTAAACTTGAACATGTTAACATTTGATTTAATTTAAAACAATCTCGTGCATCGCACGGGTTAGTAACTAGTTTATATAAAATGGGAGGTTGATTAATGGAGACAGCAACATGCAATTGTCTGGATTTAATATTGCATAAACACTAAGCAATCTTTACCATAAAGAATTTAGAGATATAAACTTTGAATTGTTCATATTATATGCTGAAATAAAACCTTTAAACACACCAAAAGAAACTGACTTTATAACAAACATAGACAACAACAATAGCCAAGCCTTCATCCTAAAATTTTGGAGTTAGCCATAGATTCTTATAGATCAGTTAGGGTCGATTAAAATTATGAGATATTATACCAACCTCATTTTTATTATTGTTGTCGACAGGCCAAGTAGTTTCTTCAACCTTTGTTAAGTTATTGTCACCCTTAAGGAAAAAGTAAATTCTCCACTTGACTCTGTTAAAATGGGAAAAGCCTTTATCGAAGATGAGAAGACGTTAGTGTCAACTGGCATGCTTTTCATCACAACAGACATATTCTGATCATCATCAGCCATCACATGCTGTGAAGAGGGCTGGTTAGAAAGTTGAGGTGATTCAAAAGCAGCATTGTTTAGCATATCATCATGACATGAGTCCCAATTTTCCTGGTTCAATGGTGTTCCACTCTGTACACCACTCTTATAGATAACTCTACAGAGTACATACAAATCCTGCATCATATGATTTACGCCAAAAAATATCTCAGAAAACAGTGGCTAAATAGCTAGAACAATTGGCAAACAATGCGATTGTCTATGAAGCTGAACTAATGTACAAAAGTTATTTAAGTAGAACCATAAAATAAGGAAAAATTATTAAATACTTCTGTAGAGTATAATGACGTGGTCTTTGCACCAATAAATATATATAATTTATAAAAATGATTTTTCCAAAGGATGCTCTAAAGCTATGAAAATTTGTTTAGAAAATATTTTTAGAAACTTTTTATAGAAAAAGAAAAAAGCAACTGATTTTCCTAACAGTTTTTTTTTTTTTTTTTTTAATATTTCTTATAAAAGTGGTATCAATTTTTTTTTTTAAATGATTCGTTAACAAATAGTCCTAAGAGCACCTATTAATCGAAACGGGTTTAGCTTATCTCTAGTACTTTTTTAATTGGATATGTTCTTTAGTTTTAAATATACAATGGCAAGTGGTAGTGTGTTTTAATCTCCACATTTTATTTAGTTTGTAAGTGATGTGACAGTCTCTCATTAAAATAAAAGGAGATTCATTTTTAAAAAATACTGGAGGTAAACCAAACCCATGGTCTAAATTTAAAAGAGAATAAAAGTAAATACAATAAGATTGTTATTATTTCCGTTGTAGACAATGAAAGGATGTACATATAGGGTCCGTTTGGATATCGCTTATTTGTTGAAAACTGAAAATTAAAAACACTATAGCAAAATAATTTTTAAATGTGTAAATAGTGCCGTGAGACCCATTTTTGATAAAAAAGTTGCTGAAAAGAAGTTTGTGGGTCTCGTGAACAGTGCACGGAACCCGCTAACAGAATGCTTGTTGGTCAAAAAGGTGGTGGGTCCCATGTACAGTGCATAGGACCCACCGACAAACACTCCACTTGAAATGCACACATCAAAAAAAAAGGGGGGGGGGGGGGGGGAAGCATTGAAAACGCAGACACGTAGGAAATAAGCCCAATCCAAACATATACATACTATTCTTTTTTTATTTTATTTTTACGAAAGATAGGCACAGAGAATAGAAATAAGAACTAGAAAGGGAAGCAGAAGAGAGAAAAGGAAGGAAAAGTAAGAAGCGTGTAGTTTTTTGCTGTAATTGGAGAAAAAGTAAGAAGAGTGCAGCTTTTGTTGTAATTGGTGGTGATGGGGTCAGAAATTGCGCAACAATGGGCCTGACGGATTCGGACTCATGGGCCGGCATTAAGGATGGGCCTGGTGCTTAGCATTACTTAAAATACTTGGTATACACGTCTGAAATCCAATAGAGATCAGAATGTCCGCATAAGGAGGATTCTAGAAGATCCGCCTGGATGGAAAGCCCACCCTACGAAGAAGTGCTTGTCCATCACGTTTGGGATTGCTCATAGTAGAATCCTAAAAGGAAAGGACTTCTAGTCCAAGGAAGAGAATCCGACTTTCTATTACTATAAAAGCCCCAATACTCTCACAATCCGAGGTACGCATAATTTACCCTCTCTAGCACTCTAGAGTTGAGAACAATTCTAACTTGACCGTCGGAGGGTATTTGGTCGACACCACACCGGTGCCCACGGCGAGATTACTTTCTTCTTCTTGCAGGTTGCATTGGTGAGCGAGGATTGTGCAAACTCACTGGTGATAATCACGGCATCATCAGTTGGCGCCGTCTGTGGGAAACATTATATGCAGGTACGGGATACCCAGAGTGCTGGTCTCTGACAACGGTAGGCAATTCGACAACAGCGCATTCAGAGATTTCTGCTCGGAGCTAGGGATCAAGAATCACTACTCGTCACCCGCACATCCACAGGCAAATGGGCAAGTCGAGGTCACAAACCGGTCCCTGCTCAAAATAATCAAGACCCGTCTGGAAGGGGCAAAGGGAATCTGGCCGGATGAACTACCAAGCGTCCTATGGGCATACAGAACCACAGCAAGAACTCCCACTGGAGAAACACCGTTCCAACTTGCATATGGAGCCGAAGCGGTCATTCCCGCTGAAGTAGGTCTCACAAGCTACAGGGTAGAGAGCTACGACAAAGATAAGAACGAAGAGGCTATGCGCCTCCAGCTTGATCTAGTGGACGAAGTCAGGGCGACAGCGGAGCAGAGGTTGGCGCGTTATCAAAACCTCATGGCGAAACACTACAACAACAAAGTGAGGCACAGAGACTTCCAGGTCGGGGATCTTGTATTACGAAAAGTAATGGGTGCCGCCAGAGATCCTTCACAAGGAAAGCTCGGCCCCAACTGGGAAGGACCCTACAGAATCACGTCATGGCAAAGAAAGGGCACCTACAACCTTGAGACGATTGACGGGCAAAAGCTGCAGCACCCTTGGAACACGGAGCATCTTCGGAAATATTACCAGTAGGAAAAACATGAGGAACCGACGATCTCCAAGTTTATTTTATTTTTAACTACAATTTACAAGCTTTCTTTCACCTTTGCTACAATCTTTTTGTGCCTTTTTAAGCCCAAGGGGGCAGGTACTTTTGCTAGAATAAATTTTCATTAAAGGAGAATATTCAGACACAACTTCGATCTTCCACATGAATGTTTATTACGAATTAATACAGACAACGGAGTCCAAAAATGGACGGATCACTCAATGAGTGAAAAAGTCCACAATGTGGACGGATAATTATCCACCGAGTGGACGGACTACCAAAAGGGTGAACTACCCTATGAAGTCCAAAAATGGACGGATCACTCAATGAGTGAAAAAGTCCACAATGTGGACGGATAATTATCCACCGAGTGGACGGACTACCAAAAGGGTGAACTACCCTATGAAGTCCAAAAATGGACGGATCACTCAATGAGTGAAAAAGTCCACAATGTGGACGGATAATTATCCACCGAGTGGACGGACTACCATAAAGGTGAACTACCATATGAAGTCCAAAAATGGACGGATCACTCAATGAGTGAAAACAGTCCACAAAGTGGACGGATCATTATCCACAAAGTGGACGGATCACCAAAAGGGCAAACTGCCCTATAAAGTCCAAAAATGGACGGATAACTCAATGAGTGAAAATAGCCCACAAAAGGGTGAACTACCCTATAGAGTCCAAAAATGGACGGATCACTCAATGAGTGAAAACAGTCCACAAAGTGGACGGATCATTATCCACAAAGTGGACGGGTCACCAAAAGGGCGAATTGCCCTATAGAGTCCAAAAATGGACGGATCACTAAAAGGGCGAACTGCCCTATAGAGTCCAAAAATGGACGGATCACTCAATAAGTGAAAACAGTCCACAAAGTGGACGGATCATTATCCACAAAGTGGACGGGTCACCAAAAGGGCGAATGGCCCTATAGAGTCCAAAAACGGACGGATCACTCAATAAGTGAAAACAGTCCACAAAGTGGACGGATCATTATCCACAAAGTGGACGGATCACCGAATATGTTAAAAACTCCACAATGTGGACGAATTAAACTATTGGCTAGAAATACTCTCATGAGGACGGGTATGAAAGAAAATGCCAAACAGAAAAAGTGAGCGTAAAAATAAAATAAAAACATTAATACAACGGATAAAAAAGCCCAGATGGGCAACTGTTTAATACAAAATGAAGGGACAGATTGTGTTCAAAAAATAGATTACAAGATAAATATCAGTCTACTTTGTCCAGACCGGCATCTTGAACATCCTTTGACGGGGCCGACTCCCCGTCACCCTGATGCACATCATCACCAAAAAGGTCGTCCGTATTTTCTGAAGCGGCAGGCATAACGGACGTCTGATCCTGATCATTAACGTTCACCATTGAGACGTCTAGATCAGGATAGGTTTTTTTGAGCTGACGGAGTGCGTCATCGAAGCCTTGAAGGAACGAACCCCCCAGCTCTCTTAACAAATCGTCGGAGTCTCGGTACTCACGAACAGCATCCTCCTTGGCCTGACGGAGCTTTTCCTTCAAGACCTCTATCTCCTGGTTTTTAGCTTCCAAGACCTTCCCAGCTTCCTCCGTCCTCTGTTCAAGCTCTTTTCTCTCCTGCTCACATAAGTCAAACTTCTTTTCCATTGTGTACTTCCACTTATGAAGTTGACTGAGTTCATCCTCCGTCTGCTCTGCCTTTGCCCGTACACGTTCCAGAGTCGCTTCTCGGTTTAAACACCGGTCCATTAGGCCCTTCGTCATAACCAACGACTGAAACAAACAAAAAAGGGTGTCAAACTGATGCAGAGATAAGTTGACGGACTCAAACCAAAGGGTAAAAGTTACCTGTGCGACGGCAAAAAGGCCCGTCTCCCCCATAGCTTCCGTCGAGTGATTGCCCAGGTCCTCGTAGTCCTCCGAGGAAATAATCGACGTAATCCTCTCCAAAGCAAATTTTGAGTCGTCACGGAGAAGGGGAGGAGGCTTCTCCTGGCTGGTGGACGGAGCCTTCATTAGGCCCTTGCCAACCCCATGCTTAGCTGGGGTGACGGTCTTAGCACCCTCAGCCATCAATCCAACGACGGGCTCCAAAGGTATTTTTTGTTGCTTAGATGGACGGTCAGACCTGGACGGCTGTTTTCTTTTTGCCGCCGACACCGTCCCCTTGGGCACGACAACCTCACCCGTCACTTTTTGCCTGACGGCCTGTGACTTAATCAGTGCCCTCCTCTTGGCGTCTTCCATTTCTGCGAAATATGACGGATGGGATTATTTGCAAGCAATAATTAAAATAAAAAAAAGTTGACGGGCTTACGTCTGTGAATCCTCTCGTCGTATTTAATGGCCTCTTGTGTAGGCTCAGGACCGTCACAGTACCAATGAATTGTTTTTGGATTCACCAATTTGGCCCAAGTCCTTTCTTCCGGCTTAGTCTTTTGGAAAATCTTCTCAAGAAAACTGTACTCGTCAAGACTAACTTGTGGGCGCCGTCTACCTACATAGATTGAAGACGGTTAAAAAATCAATGTTAATAGACGGGTATTAGAAGGATTACAAAATGTGACGGGTGCATACGAGATGATTGTATCACTCCCCAAGTTGTGTCGACGGGCATGTACTCCGTCTCCCCTGGATTGTTCATCCACTTGTCACCCTCAAGGAAGAAATAACGGCTCTTCCAGTCTCTATTTGAGTCGGGGGTCTCAAAGATAACCTTCAACAAAGGGCTTCTACAAGCAAAACTATACATCCCCTTTGATCTATCTATCTCATCCGGACGGTAGCAATGAAGGAATTCACGAACCGTCAACCTCCTTTCACCGTCCGACATCGCACCATAGAGAATCTCCATCGCTATGAAGACCCTCCAGGCGTTCGGAGATATTTGGGTGACGGACAGTCCCAAATAATGTAAAAGTTCTCTATGGAGTGTACTTAGCGGAAACCGAAGTCCGGCCTTCAGCATCTGCTCGTACACTCCGACACCCTCTACACCTTCATAGTAACACTTCTCCGACACGTAAGGTAGACGGATGGGGATGTAATCTGGAATTTGGAAGTTTGCTCTAAAAGTGCTGAAGTGTCTATCCTTGATGATCGATCTGAAATTATGCACCGTCCACTCTGGTAGCATGATGAACTCCCTAAGTCCATCAGCACCAACGACGGACCCCAGTGCTGGATCCCCGTCATCATCAGGAGAACCTTCTTCAGCCATCTCCATATCCTCATTTGCTGAGGATGAAGAAGAGGAAGACGGACTCCTATCTTCACCGGGACTCTCCTGGTCTCTTTGACCGGACGGGTATACCTCCTCGTATTCCGTCCCGTCACGAACCACTGACTGGTTACTTGACGCACTAGACATTGCCTACAATTAACGACGAAACCTAAGACTGACGGGTCTAAATGTAATGACGGGTGTATAGGTCTAAACAAAAATATAAGCAGGAAATACAACTTCAAGAAAATGATGAAATAAGAATAAGTACTCACCACACTTGGTGAATTTTAGTTGACGGTCGAGTAATTGACGGATATGGATTCTCGACGGAATGCTCTGACAAAGTTGACGACTCTGCTCTGACACGGTATTTGGCCAAGAAGTGATGGAAATGAAGGGAGAGAGGTGTGTTATATATATAAGTGGTGCACGGAAGACGAAGCGACACTTTGATCCGATACACCGTCCAATCAAAATACGACACGTGGCATACCTCATAAATGTTGACAACCTGTCAACACGCATCCGCAGAGTACCCCTTAGGGAACCGTCAACCTTGTCAAGTTTTCAACCGTCATCATAAACAGTACCTGATCGCCATCTCAATTATATATTAACCGTCACCCTAATGATCCGACCACTTAAAATCATGACGGATAATAGGGTGAAGGGGGCAACTGATGGGGTCAGAAATTGCGCAACAATGGGCCTGACGGATTCGGACTCATGGGCCGGCATTAAGGATGGGCCTGGTGCTTAGCATTACTTAAAATACTTGGTATACACGTCTGAAATCCAATAGAGATCAGAATGTCCGCATAAGGAGGATTCTAGAAGATCCGCCTGGATGGAAAGCCCACCCTACGAAGAAGTGCTTGTCCATCACGTTTGGGATTGCTCATAGTAGAATCCTAAAAGGAAAGGACTTCTAGTCCAAGGAAGAGAATCCGACTTTCTATTACTATAAAAGCCCCAATACTCTCACAATCCGAGGTACGCATAATTTACCCTCTCTAGCACTCTAGAGTTGAGAACAATTCTAACTTGACCGTCGGAGGGTATTTGGTCGACACCACACCGGTGCCCACGGCGAGATTACTTTCTTCTTCTTGCAGGTTGCATTGGTGAGCGAGGATTGTGCAAACTCACTGGTGATAATCACGGCATCATCAGGTGGCATGAGGGAAAAAAAAATTGTACAGAGAAGGGAATAATAAAAAAGAAGGGTAAGTCACAGGAGTCTAAATTTCCCATATGTTGTTCTGGAAGGAAAAGAAATGGGTAAATTTTAAAGGATCAAACCTTCTTAGTAACCAAACCTTTTTGAGTTGTTTTCTCTTTACATCTGTTTGTACTGTATAATTTTTTTTCATTTTAATAAATGTCTTTTTTATGTTTGAAATAAAAATCATTATGCATGTAGTTTAATTAGATAGAAGAGAAATGTCTCAAATTGAGATGAATGGAAAATTATAACACTAAACAAAAAAAAAAAGTTTCATTATACACGCGAAAACGTGTGTAATGAAACTAATATAAATAAAGATTATGAAGGATTCAATCTGACAACCTTACTGAGAGATGGATGTGATTGTTATGTCTAAAGGCAACTGAGAAATAAATAAATAAATAAATAAATAATTAATTAATTAATTATTTTTGGCATAATGATAAGCATATTTCATGTGAGTATGATTTAAGCACCGTATTTGTGAATACTAGAAGTAAACGATAATTATCTGATATGACAAGCAACTGACATCCAGAGTCGCTTTGGCCGAGTGGTTAAGGCGTGTGCCTGCTAAGTACATGGGGTTTCCCCGCGAGAGTTCGAATCTCTCAGGCGACGTTTTGGACAAATTTTTGCAATTAAATTTTGATAGTCTCCTCTCCTTTCTACGATTTTACGATTATTTTTTGCCAAGTGTTCGGTGTTTCCCCCAAACAAGAACATATTGACATCTTCAAAAAAAAAAAAAAACTTTATTAATATTTAATATTTACATATCTTGTTACATGCTGAAAGCTAGCTAGCTAGAAACGTACTAAATATATATGTACTTTTTTTTTTCTTTTTAATAAGTGAGTTTGATTCCAAGAAAACTATAAAATGTGATCTAGGGAATTGTTTAATTAAGTTTAACACATTGGGGTTTATCAATTAAACTTTGAACAAACTTTTCTAATCTCTCCTTGTGTACCGGTCTTCACCTCAACGCTGCTCATTTTGATCATAGCTTTTGGAAACTCAATGTCAAATCTTAAACCAAGTAATCCCCTAATGCTCCCAGCATAGTTTTGCACGATGGTTCGCGTTGTAGCGTCTCCCCATAGCCTCTGGTCCGACTCTAGAACTGCATTACCATCACGTACATTCTTGAAGAAACTCACGTCAAACTTAGTCTGGCTATCTTTATCTAACGCAACTCGTTTCGAGCCATCGCCGTCTTTTGGACAAAGAGCTTGGAGCTGCGACAAAAATGATGGGTTTATGGTGGGATCAGAGTTGCCTGTGGCTGTGAAGTTGTATAAACGGTATCTGAAGAACAAACAGTCTGTTTGGCCTATGGTATGTCCCCCTGCACACATATATGCTCCATAATTAAAATATGCATGTCACACAATTTATATGTAACAATTAATGTAGCATATAAGTCAGTATCTTCTTTTTACAGAGGAGATGGCACTTGTCTATTCAGCATATGTATAATTTCTTTTACAATACGTTCTATGACAATTGTGTAGAACCTATATATGTTCTATAAGAGAAATAATATTTATACAAGATGTCTGATATAATTATCGTCTAGAGAGTATACCAACTAATGTGACAAGATCATTATCGTCAAGGCCTTTAGCAGCAAATTTTTTCCTGTGGGTAGCGACGGATTCAAGAGGAGAAGGTAAATTATTTGAGACTTCGGAAGCCGAAGACACCCTGCCATCTCTTCTTCCAGTAGGCACTGGCCAACTTGGACCATCACTCTGATATATAGCAATATATTATAAGTACACAAGTTAGATTTATACGTACCATATATGTGTCATGTGTGTGTGTGCGCATGTGTTATTAGTGAAAGAGAGAGATTTTAATTTATGTACCAAGTCCACAGCATCACGAGCAGCCAGCGCTAGTATATCGGCACATGAAACCACCCCAGGGCACAAGGGCTCTAGTTGTGATTTTGCATCATCGATTACATCAAACCCTCTTAAGCCAAGGTTTGGGGGTGCACTCATCTCAGTAGAAGACCCCGTAATCAACACCGAACCATCACAGCCCTGTGCAATATTAATTTCAATTAATTATTAGTACTTTCGAAACATGTCAAATAGCAAATCAACTACTACAAACAGCCATGCATAGAAGAAAAGAATGAAAGAAACCTGAACAAAGCAGTCATGGAAGTGAAGCCTTAGCAAGCCAGCCAAAATCGTGGGGTCTTTGTTGGAGTGTGCTGCAACAGTGGACCTCACTATGGCCTCAGCTCTTGGGCATAAAGAAGAATAAAACCCAGTTTTCAATTGGCCTTGTACACATGAACTCATCGCTAAAATCACAACGAAAACAAACCGCATGCTGGCTTCCATTTGCACCAGTAAGATACCAACAAATTGATTCTAATTATATTATCTGAATTCTCAGTTCTCACTACCAACTGCGAACCACTACTTAAAATCTAAGACTATATATAGATACATGGCTTGGTAAAGTTACTTTGTTGCTTGCCTAGTTGCCTGTCCGTTTCATGAAAGTTTGGGCTTACTTCAAGCTTTTGCTAGTGGAGACGCGTGGGACCAATACAAGAAGGTGGTCTCCATTTCATACTGTACTGTCTAGTTTGTGTTCTTTTGGGGACCCAGAGATAGATTGAAGATCATATTGTAATGAAGAAGAGGTAATATTGCTATCCTTGATTCTTTAGCTTTATTCCTTGACGCGTTCTCTTCTCTCTGTGTCTAACAAACCCGCGTTTTCTCCTTTTAAATGTTTTCATTGTCATTGTGTTCACATTAGCAATTTTACATACTGTGTTTGCTGCACATTTGCATGGATTTTCTTAATCACTTACATGCAATCATTATGCTTAGCCTCTAAGAGAACTCTTGGAGTACATAACTTGATGAACATCTCACAGTGTGAGTAATTCGACATTTTTAATCTACATTTTATTTAAAATATGGTAAAGTAGCTAGCCACGTAGGCGTTGCATTATTCATGCATACAGAGAATTATATGCCTTAATTTGCTCCTTTGATTGTTTTCATCGTGTTCACATCAGCCTTTATAAACTGTATTTGCATGGAACTACTTGATCAGTACTTAAAGCAATTATTATGTTGCAATTGATAGAATTATTAATTTGAGTTTGTTGAGCAACACAATGTGACTAGCTAATTGGACATTCAATCTATATTTCATTTAAAATATGGTCAAGGGCCTGTTTCGATATCGCTTATTTGTTGAAAACTGAAAATTTATTGCTGAAAATACTATAACAAAATAATTTTTAAATATAAATAGTGCCGTGTGGGACCCAGCAAAATATATAATCTGTGTTTATTGCCGTGAGACCCACCTTTCAAATGCCAAACGCAGAACACCATCTGAAACGTGCAATCCAAACTCATTCCAGGTAGCCACCTAGACATTCATTCACATAAAGAATTAAAAAATTCCAAAGTTATTCCATAAAATTTTATCCCATAAAGTTTACAAACTAACGTGACAAATTAATGTAATTAGTGGATTTTAATAACATATATAATAAATAAATATCTGAATTATTTTTATGCTATTAGTGACACATTAATTTGTAAAATTTATGTAAGAAAATTAATAGTATCTCTAATATCAATCATAGACAATTTTACATATCTACAAGACTAGCAAGTGACATTTATTCTTTAACATTTTATTTTAGTTTAAGGTGACGTTTTATATATCATTCTATGATCAACCCTCACCTTAGTGTGGAAGGATGCTCTTTATTTCAAATTAATTCATTTCATAGTTTAAAATAAATAAAATTATTGTTTCATACACTCTCTAATGTACACATAGTACGCATAATGTACACACTTCCACAATAACTTTCACATTTTACATGAGTTTTCTTGTATCATGCAGTGTTTGCACTTTATACATGTATAATATATTCCAATAAATAGGCTCCAACAAAACCAACAACTATGTGAAATTGTGAACAGAATAAAAAAATTCGGCTTGATGCAAGAAATTGCATCGATGGGACAAAAAGAAAAGTAGAAAATGTTACGTGACAAGCAATTTAATACGAATAAATGTGGTTTATTTGTGGTATCCTATCCATATCCCTTTAGCTTTTCTAATAGTATTGGAGATGATTTTTTGTAAAATAAATATAAATACATATGTATAGACTATAGTGGCAAGTGGCAACCATCCATTACCCCTAACAAAGTTGGGATACTGTCTTTATAGTTTTGGTACAGTCAGAGAACCATTTTCTTTATAGTTTTGCTTCATGTATTTCAATTTCCTTTCGGTGCTTTGGATATAATTTCATATTAATTTTCCACACTTTTAGCAACTTTCACATGCGTTGAATTGAAAAATATTTCAGTGCATGCAAAGGCGTTTCAAGAACCTTCACATGGAAAACAATGGAATTCCACCTGTTTTTCCTAATGATATGTGGCTTAAGCTTACTACTTTTAATTTGGGCGGTAGTAGAGAAAGGTCCTGTCCTGCTTAAGTTTACTACTTTTAATCTTGTAAAAAGGTAACAAATACGGTATTGATTTAATTATGAACTATTTTTTAAAAATTTTGTGATGAAAAAAAAAAATTAAACAACTTTTTATATTTTTCATAATAGTAATGGTATTAAAATCGGACTCTTTAATCTTTTATTATTCGTTTGTATCCAGCTGTTTCATTTAGCTTTTAGCTTCTTCTTCTTCTTTTTTACTTATATACAACTTTGATTTTTTTTTTTTTAATTACAAGTATACTTTATCATATTTTTAGCAAAATATAATAATAAGAGAAAAATCAAATAAGCTAATTGTGGGTTAAGTTTTAACAAATACTCCAAGGCCGGGCAGGCTGGCCCATCACAAGCCTAAGATCTCAAACCCACAAACCTTACAGGTATGGCTTAGTTTAGGTTGTTGGGCTCGAGCAACATATATTGAAACTTTTTGGAGCAATGGCTATATCATAAATTTGTAATTGTTGGGCCCCCATTCCAGTGCACATGCCTCATACCTTAATACTTAGTAATTCAGAATAGTTGTCACTTGTCAGGCGTAGCATAGGCTAAGAATTGCTTCAGGCCCAACTTTAGCTAAGCCCAATTTTTTTCCCCCTCTTAAATAGAAAGATTTTAATATCGTACCAAGGCAACCAACAACAAAGCAGATACAATTACTATCCTCACAAATCCTTCCTAAACTACTAAACTGCTAGAGGATTACAAAGCAAAATCATTCCATTAATAAAAACATGCTTTTCTTACCAAGGGTATACTCGGACTTTATTTGTTTGTCATTTTTGGTGCTTCTAACTTCTAAGAGTATTTTGAAGGTTCCGGGAGTATTTTGATTATTTTGAAGGTTTCGAGATATTTTAAATAATTGGGTGATTCTGGGGTGTTTTAGTCATTTTTTACATTTTGACGAGGGTATTTTGGTCATTTAGTGATTTCAAGAGTATTTTCATCATTTTAGAAATATCAAGGGTATTACAGTCATTTTAGAGGTTTCTTGGGTTTAGTCATTTTGAAGATTTCATGGCATTTTGGTGATTCTAGGGGTATTTTCGTCATTTTAGATGTTTTGGTAGTATTTTGGTTATTTTTTAGGTTTTAGAGAATTGTTGGTCATTTTAGAAGGCTTCAAGATATTTCGGTCATTTTAGAGACTTTAAAGGTATTTTGGTTAATTTAGAAGTTTCTTGGATATTTTGATCATTTTGTAGGTTTAATGGGTACTTTGATCATTTTAGGTGTTTCTAGGGTATTCTTTTTTCTTTTCTTTTTTTTCTTTTTTTATAGTGTTTCTAGGGTCTTTTGGTCATTTTGGAAGTTTTGTATTTTGGATCTTTCAAGGGTACTTTGGAAGTTCTAAGTATATTTTGGTCATTTTAGATGTAGGGGCCTTGGGCCCCAGGGCCCGTCATTTGGATATATGATGGGCCTAAAGGCCAAGCCGAGGACTAAAGGCATCCGAGAAAGGGTAATCGCCATCAAAAGGGCCCATGATGACAATAAGAGGAGTCAATGGAGATCATAACTACCCTGGGAGTTGTGTCGAGGATGAAAGCCTCCTCGGCTAACCAAGGCCGAGGTCAGTAGAAGTGGCCTGTCGTCCGGACAAAAAGAAGAGTCAGTGAAGATCATAACTACTCTGGGAGTTGTGCCGAGGATGAGAGCCTCCTCAGCTAACCAAGGCCAAGGTCAATAGAAGTGGTCTGTCGTTTGGAAAAATGTCACAGAAACACCCAGTTGATATGGATAAGCATTACGAGAACTCAGGGCAGGGAGACGTCTTAAAATATCTAAAGAGAAAGTTGCTATATCCGCATTAAATGCATTGCAGCTAACTCCCTAACCGCATTAATGTAGAAGTGATACCTGAACAGTGTATTTCAGCCTTACAGCTACTACATAAGGACTTATGGGGAGTGCTGATGGGACAAGTATCCATACCGACTGTCTGGCAAGCACGTGGGGGGTGGATATGAAAAGGAAAGGCAGTATAAAATATGAAGGGGGCAGTAAGAGAAGGGGATCGGAAAATCCAAGAAAGAAACACTGTAGCAGTCTACAATCAAATTTGTAACGTTACTCAAGAACTTTATATAAGAACCAGTGTCCTCGAATTTCGCCGAGGATATTTTTTCTTCAATTTACACTTGTGTATTTTCATTCTTTTGTCATCAAACTTATCTAACTAGTTGTTCGGTTAACTAAAGCCCAATTTTCTAACTCATTCTCTACAAATTCATTATTTTGGGCTTTTTGAGCCTAAGTCCATCCACGTGTTGGGCTAGGAATTCCAATCTAGTCCTTACATTAGATATTTTGCTCATTTTGGACACTTAAAAGATATTTTGGAGCGTTCAAGGTATTTTTGACCCTTTTGACCGTTTATGTTTTTTTTTTTTTTTTTTCATTTGATAGGTTTTAGGATTATTTTTGTTCATTTCTTAGGTTATTGTAATTTTTGAGGTTTTTGGAAGATTTTCAATCAATATATATAATTTGAATTATTCATAAGAATGTTATGAACCAAACAAGTATAAGAATGTTATAATTTTGAAACCCGATAGGAATGTGATTAATGAACCAAATGTTGTAATCTTATATTGCTAGAATGTGATTCCAAGGACATAAATCTAACAATAGAAAGTAATTTAGTCTTCCACAAACCAAATGCCCCCTAAGTGAATAGATTAGTAATATTCTAAATGCTTTTAGAGCCCTCAATATTCCATTTGAAAATAATGCAATTATTGTTCTGTTCACTGGAGTTCGGTGAGCTGGGCTATGGATGCTGAGAAACAGACTATTTGAAAGCACCATACCAATTAAACCTAAACAAAGTCTCCATAGAAATGAACAAAGTTAATGAACTATGAAAAAAAAAAAAAAATGGAAAGAGGAGGGTGAAGTCAAAAGTTGCGGCTGGTGGGTCTCTCATTGTGTGTATTTACAAAATTGTTATCATAACTCTGTCTCCATAACTTGAAAACACTTAGGTGATGTTTGGATTAGGAGAGTTTTGAGTGATATCGTCCTGTTTTCATAACTCATGATCCAAAACTGGCGGGACCCACGGAAGAGCACTTGTTTGGACTCCATGACTCATGATCCGTGATTCAGTTTTCATCACTCAATTCTCTGATTTTTGAGTTATGAGTTATGGAAACTGAAAACACATTTTAGCTGTTTTCACTGAAAACACATTTTAGCTGTTTTCACTGAAAACACATTTTATCATAACTCCGTCTCCATAACTTGAAAACACTTAGGTGATGTTTGGATTAGGAGAGTTTTGAGTGATATCTTCTTCTTTTTTTCTTTTTTTTTCACTGATTCAGTCTTCAATTCTTCCTTTTTTTTTTTTTTTTTTTCTTTTTTTTTCTTTCCTTCTTTCGGGTTTCTAGGTTTCTTCTTCTTCTCTTTTTTTTTTTTTACTGATTCGGTCTTCAATTCTTTTTTTTCTTTTTTTTTCACTGGTTCGGTGAGTTTGGGTACTAGGGTTGAAGGAAAAAAAAAAAAAAAGTAAAAGTAAAAGTAAAAGCTGCACAAGGTACATGTATGGGGTCCACAAATAGTTGAAAAATATTGAGTGATGACAAGTGAGTGATGGTGCCAAACGGGGTGGGGTGTTTTAAGTGATGAGTAATGAGTGATGAGTGATGAAAACTGAGTGATGAGTGACCATTTTTTTAAACCAAACAAGTTAAAATGTGTTTTCAGTTTCCATAACTCATCACTCAAAAATCAAAGAATTGAGTGATGGAAACAAAAACTGAAAACAATGCCAAACACACTTCTCAGTCGTGAGACCCACATATTTTGAGTTATGGGTGATGGAAACAGAGTTATGAGTGATGAAAACTGAAAATCCAAACAGCCCCTTAGCATCTCCTCTTTATATCAGGGTAAATGTTGATGTGGCTGTTCGAGATAGTCATGTTGTTTAGTGGTAGTTTGTATGGACTACAAGGAAGTGATCTCTCTCATTTGGACTGAATTTGTTAGATGACATTAGACCGCCTATTTGGGTTGAATGAAGTTAGAAAGTCCTCCTTGCAGTTATAAAGTAAAGGCAAACGAAATGGGGTTCAAAAACATTATTTTCGAAGGTTACACACTCAATGTAATCAATAGTATATCAAAGCTACTCCTATGATAACAACCAAGTCTTATTCCCAAATTTTTAGAGTTGACTATGAATCCTTAATAGATTAATTAGGGTAAGCTATATATATATATATATATATATATATATATTCTTTTTTGTCATTTATTTTATTTGAAGTCATACTATTAGTTACCTTTTTATTTGATATATCCTATCTTTTTACCACTTTTATTAATGTTATTTTTGAATTTCCTTTAGCTTTTTCATATCCTCAACTTGAGTCAATCCTCTTCTCACAATTGCATTAAACGCTTTCCTATGACCAAATAATTTCAAGCGATATTCTCTTATCTTTTCATCAATAGGGTTCATCCTATCTTTAAGTGAATTTTTTCATTTCAAATCATATCTTTCATTATATTTCCAATTATTTATCATAACATCCTTATTTTACACTCATTCTATGAATATATTGCTATTTAACTGTCCAACATTCAGTCTCATAAAGCATAGCTGCTCTTGAATCATTTTATTTTTGATAGGCTAATCATGTTACTCATGTTTTTAATAACTCCAATGTATTAGCAGTTTAGCACTACCTACAGCTAATTGGGCTTCTCTTTGTAAAATGTTCCCATCTGGGAATGTAAAAAATATGTATTTTATCTCCCAAAACACCATTTTATCTATTTTACATTCTTATTTAATGATATACCATACATTCTAGTTTTTATTTTACAATTCATCATATTAAAATAATTTATAACACCTGCACCAACAACTTTATATAAATTTTCTTTAAAAAAAAAAAAAAAAACCTACCCCAACAACACAATGAGAGAGATGGAATAAAAAAATACCTATTAAACTATATAACTTGCTACAATAGAGTTTTATTTTTACATCTTATTGTAACAAGTTGTATAATTTGTTGGAGTAATTACACTTTACTACCCTAAACTATATCTCAAATTATGCTTTACACCATAAACTTTCAGAATGCACAGTTAGTACCCTAAACTATAATCTATATTACACTTTGTACATTGCTGTCAATTTTGCCGTTATCTTGGACGAAAAACTAAAGTTTAGGTTGTAAAGTGTAATTGAGAGTATAGTTTAAGATGATAAAGTGTAATTTCTCTTTCATTTTTAAGGAATTGAGAAGATAGACAATTATATATTTTCATGTAGTGCCATCCAAGTGACAACGGAGTGCAAAATGTAACATGGGTTTAGGGCTCAAATCATACATTTTAAAATTTTAGGGTAAAAAGTATAATTGTAAGGATAATTTAAAGTATAAAGTGCAACATCCCTAATTTGCTGCAACAATGCATTCCCAGTGGGAACATTTTTTGGTGAGTTTTTACGTATTTGGAAATGCTTTTTTCATTTTAGTTGGATTTTAAATTCCCACATGGAAATGCTCAATCTCGTCTGTACGGTTAATGAAGGAAATAACTCGTGAAATTATACAGTTTTTTGACCGATCACATTATTTGTTCACTATTCCACCAAAAGGTTTCTACTTGTTTAAAATTACTGAGTCAGTAATCGTTTCTGTTTAATTTTTTTTTTAACTTAACAATTTTAAACAAATATAATTTTTTTAGTGGAATAGTGGACCATATTACTTATTACAACGACTACTTATCATTTCTCAATAGCCCCTCTCTTTTGGTTCAAGTTCCCAATAAGAGTTTTTTAATGATTAAAAAATAAAACAAAATAAAAATAAGTAGTACGTGTATCGGTGTGTGTGTGTATGTGTGGGGTCCGATTTGTTGCAGAAAAATAATAGCTGGCCGCAAGTCGAAGCAATATGGTCAAACAAAACTGCCTGGTTACAATTGGCATATTAGAGCATTAGCATTGGGAAATGCTAATGCCAAATCTAAAGGAAATTTAACATTTTCAACTTCAAAACAATCTGCATCAGGGAATGGCAAACAGCACTATTGCAAATTTTTTTGCAATAGTGCTACAGTGCAATTCTATGTTTAGAATTGCACTGTAGCAAGTATTGTATCAAAAATAATATATTTTATGTGTTTCCCCCTAAAACTTCTCTCTCATGAATTCATTCTGCGCGGGCTCTCCTCTCTCTCTATTCATTCTCTGTTTCTCATCTGCTCTCTCCTCATCTCTGAAGCTTCATCTCCGAAATGTCTATGTGACCATCTCCGAAATTTCTGGACCCATCTCCATCTCTATCTCCGAAATTTCTCACTCGATTCACCCTCACCCATCTCCATCGCTGACCCTCACCCATTCACCGATTCACCCTCACCCTCACCTCACCCGGTCACCGATTCACCCTCACCCTAACCTCACCCATTCACCGATTCACCCTCACCCATTCACCCTCACCGATTCATCCTCACCCATCTCCATCTTTGAAGCTTCACCCTCACCCATTCACCGATTCACCCTCACCTCACCCATTCACCCTCACCGATTCACCCTCACCCTCACCCATCTTAACCGATTCACCCTCACCCATTCTCAAGGGTTTTTAGGTTTGGGTTCAGATTTTGCAAAAACGAAGCTGCGTCGGTGTTGGGGGATTCAGCTCCGTCGGTGTTGGTGCTGACTGTAAGGTGGGTTTTGATCAATGTAGAGTTTTTGTGTTTGTGTTTCTTTTCTCTCTCTGCAAGAAAAAGAGGGATTCAGCTTGTGTTTGTGTTTGGGTTTTGATAAAAGAATTGTTGTTGATGTTTGCAGAGTTTTTGTTGTTGATTTAGCATCTTCGAGACCGTAAGCTCGAGTTCATCTTCAGAAAGTTTGCTCGGTTCATCTTCAATTACTAGTAAGTATCTCTCTCTATCTATTTCTCTCCCTTCTCTCTATTCTCTTTGTTTCTGTAGCCCTCTGTAAAACCGTTCTTTGATAAGCCTTTTTTTTTTTCCTCCTGTGTAATACATGACTAGTTTAGTAATATTAAACCAAAATTTTGCTGGGAGCATCAAAACCAAATTTATTATTATAAACATACATAATCACAATGATGCTGGGAGCATCAAAACCAAATTCATTTGAGATTATTTGGTTTTAATGCTCCCTACATCACACAACACTTAGTGTCGAAATTAACATGTGGACCAAATTGTATCATCTAAACTTTTTATATGATTGCTATATTTGAAAATCCAATAACTAAATTAGAAAATGGAGCAAATTTGAAGGACCCAAAGTGATGTTTTGCCCAAAGATAAACTTTCAATACAGAGCATGGCTAAATATGCTTACAATTCTGTCAAACAGTTCCCCTCCTCTCACATATTCTAAGACCATGTAAATCTTGGTTTTGCTTGCCAACACCTGCATAGTTGTTGTGATAATGCATTAGCAAGAGAACATAACCAATGCTTACTAGGTACTTAATTAATATAATCATGGGAATATAGGTGTATTGCATAAAGTATTATGACAGAGATTTAAAGGTCGTAAATTCATTATTCATGGGCAAACTCTATGTGATTAATTGTTGGTGCCATATGACTTGGTCTCAGCTCTATAACGTGATCACCAGGAAATCCATTCATAGCATAAGTGAAAGGAATAGTCAACAGGAAAACTACTAAACATTGTGGTCCAAATATTCTTCTAAACTAATCAATTTTATGTTCCTCAAATAGCATATACAAGGCAAAGCATGTGGCTGTATATCTATTAGGTCCGATTTTATTCATGACATGCCAAGCAAGTCCAGCAAAAAGTTAAGCATTAATATTTGGTTGTGTACAGGGCTAGTATTTCTGTCACAGGATATTACTGTAGTATACTTGAAATATGTTGATTAGGAGCTGTCAATATATATTGTTTTGATTAGGAGTTGTCAACATATATTGTAGGATATTGCTATATGTGAGAAGTTGTCACCAAAATATTATGATTAGCTTATACTAATTGTAAAGACACAAATAAGAATTGACTTCATATACTAACTATTTTAAGTTCCCTATTTAAAAGGGATGGTTAGGCAAGAAGACTATGACCAATATGGTGATTTCTTACAAGCTGATTCTGATTTTGTGGAACCATTTTTAAGTGGGTCTCAAAATCCTTCAATGCCCATCCAGTCTTTACCGGAAGTTGAAATTGTCACCTCTAAACGTGGTGCCAACTTCAGTGTAGATGAGGACCTCCTCCTCATCGCTGCATGGCTTAACATTGGCATGGATGCTGTGCATGGTACTGACCAAAAGAGTGACAAATTTTGGACAAAAATTTGGGAATTTTTTTGCGCAAACAATACTTACGGAACCACACGTTCTAGTACCTCCCTATCAAGTCGATGGGGAAATATTAATAGGGAGACAAGTAGGTTTGCTGGGTTCATGGCTAAAGTTGAAGCTCGAGATAAAAGTGGTACAACTAACGAGGACAAGGTATAAATTATATTACAATGATGTCACAATATTAATTTCCTTTATAGTATTAATCTCCTTATTCAATGTAGTAGTTATAACTACTTATAACTACATTTTCTTAGCAATAAATGTAGTAGGTATAACTCATCTATAGGGGTTAGTAGATCCACCACAGTTCTATGCACATGAAACTTCAAAAGATGGCAACTGATAGTGGGGTCCTAATTAAATTCAAAAGTTGCCATATGAAAGAAAAACCAGAAGGCATTCCCAATTAAAAATGTTCTACCAATGGATAAATTATCATTTTTTATGTACATAACCTTATGTTTGGATGGGGAATTGATGAGAACATAGAATAGGAGTAGGAAAAAGTGATCAGAATATAGTCCCCTGCTTTTCAATAAGAAATACAATGTGTTGTACTATAAAAACAACGGTGTGTTTTTATTTTTTAAATCCAATTGTTACTAAAAAGTGGTGTATGGGGATTTCAAAAGTGGTGTATGCAGAAATGACTGCCCTGTGTAAATGAAATGTGTTTATTACAACTACTTAAATAAATAAAAAAAGTTTAATTAGTTTTCAAATCATAGAGCCCCAATGGTTTACACCTATTTAAGCCAACATTTCGTGTAATCAATGTTTGTTATTGTTTTAATGGTTATATTATGTTGAGCTTTAAAAAGTGATATTGTGGTCCTTTCATTGATACCTATGTTTCGTAAAAGCTCTTGTTGATTAAAGTGATAATCTATTTCTATTTTAATATAATTCCTTTTTAGTTCGGCCTGAAGTTTGTGTCTAATGAGTTGTATTTGACGCTTAAAGCTATAACACACTTTGGAAAAGGTTTGCTAAATCACGTGAACTTTGTTTAAAGATCTCTAACGATGCCTTGATGCCTTTGTCTTTGTCTGAGGAGGTAATAGTTATCACCAGCAAGTTGTATAAAAATGGAAACTTCTGAGCTTTCAGTTACTTGCTAAGGTGTTTTAGCCCAATAAAGAGAACTGGTCCACCTGTTTTTGATTCATATTGTAGAGTGGTTGTGGATTGTCCATCCAAAAACTTAACTAAGCCTTATCCTTAATAGATACCCTTTGAGCTCATCTTAACAAATTAAGTGATGAGTGGGCATTAAGTGATTCACATAGGTGTCCCTTCATCCAAAATAAGTGATTATGTTGATTTTCTAATATAACTGTTGTAGCTTTTATGGTTAAGTGGCTGTTTAAGTGGCTGTTTAGGTGGCTGTCCACAAAAAGGTAAATTCAAGTGTTTAATGTGGCTGTTTTATGTCTGTTTCAGTGGCAGAATTTGTCAAAATCTGTTATGGGGTTGTTTTAAGTATGTTTTAAGCTATTTAAGTGAGATAATTTCCTGTTCAATAATGGTGATAAATTCCTAACATTGTTGTCTTGAAGGTTGTCTCTATGGGTCGCTCTCTTTTCAAAAAGTTGCTTTTTGACGACTCAGACGAGGATGAGATAATGAGGCGAATTCTTAAGGGTTCAACTAAACAACGTAAACGTCGTCGGTATATCGAACGTGATCGTTTGGCAGGCCATAAAAGACTTTATCTCGACTACTTTTCCGACACACCAGTGTATCCTCCTAATTTATTTCGGAGGAGATTTCGGATGAGTCGGAATCTTTTTCTTCGTATTCAGCATGAGGTAGAGGCATATGAATCTTACTTTATCCAAAAAAGAGATAATGCCCAAAAATGGGGTTTATCTTCTCTTCAAAAGATAACAGCTGCACTTAGGATGCTTGCGTATGGAGTTACAGCTGATTTTATGGATGAGTATGTGCGAATTGGAGAATCCACTGCAATGAAAAGTCTGAAAAAATTTGTTAAAGCGGTGGTTGATATTTTCTCCAAGGAATACTTGAGGTCTCCAAACAACGAAGACATTGCTAGACTTTTAGCCAATGGGGAAAGACGTGGATTTCCAGGGATGCTAGGGAGCATTGATTGCATGCATTGGAAATGGAAAAATTGTCCGGTTGCATGGAAAGGTCAGTATTCTGGTCACATTCGTGAGCCAACCATTGTTTTGGAAGCAGTAGCATCATTTGATCTTTGGATATGGCATGCATTTTTTGGGTTACCTGGGTCAAATAATGACATTAATGTATTAGAACGGTCTCCTATATTTTCTGAGCTCGAACAAGGACGTGCTCCTGCAGTTAATTACTCAATCAATGGTCATGAGTATACAATGGGATACTACCTTGCCGATGGCATATATCCGAAGTGGTCAACATTCGTTAAAACAATTCCATCTCCACGAGGACACAAACACAAATTATTTGCAAAAGCCCAAGAGGCGAATAGGAAAGATGTAGAGCGTGCATTTGGAGTGCTTCAAGCAAGATTTGCAATTGTGCGTGGACCTGCTAGATTTTTCCATAGTGAAACGCTTCAAGACATCATGAAAGCGTGTGTAATTCTTCATAACATGATCGTTGAGGATGAACGAGATGTAAATGAAGCGGTGGAATTAGATTATGAGCAAGTTAATGACAATCCTACTATACAACTGTCACGAGAGAACACAAATACATTTACGGAGTTCATTGAAACCCATCAATGTATTCGAGACCATAAAAATCATTTTCAACTCCAATCAGACCTCATTGAGCATTTATGGCAATTACAAGGGGAGTTGTAGGAATTTAGTAAGTGTGTGAGTTATGCGTGTGGTGTTTTATTGTAATTTGATATATGTATGAATCTTCTAAAGACAACATTGGTAGTTATGTATGTGGATTGTATCTATATATATGTATGTGGATTTTTGGCAAGTTGCATGTATATATATGTATGTGAATTTAGGTTGAGTATATTGATATTTGGCAAATTCTTTCTATAAAGAAAAATTGGCAGGTTCTATATGTGTGTGTGTGGATCATTAACAGGTTCTATATGTGTGTGTGTGGATCAGAAAAATTGGCAGGTTCTATATGTGTGTGTATGTATTTGGCAGGTTGAATTTGACAGGTTCTATATGTGTGTGGATCAGAAAAATTGGCAGGTTCTATATGTGTGTGTATGTATTTGATAGGTTTTATATGTGTGTGTGGATCAGAAAAATTGGCAGGTTCTATGTGTGTGCATGTATTTGGCAGCTTGTTTGAATAGTTGTTGAATTTGACCAAAAAAAAAAAAAAAAAAAAACGTTTGCTGGAAAGAAATGATGAAGGCCAGGGAAAGATATTTGATATGTTCTTTGGAATAGACGTTGAATTTGACCCCAAAAAAAAAAAATGGTTTGCTGGAAAGAAATTATATAAATGGTTGTGGTGCTTTAAAATCCCTACCAATGTCCAATTGTACATGCCTGGAATATGCAACTATTGAGAGTTGTAGTTCTTTGATGTTCATTTCAAAACGCCAGCTACCTCCAACTTTGAAAAGTCTAGTGATAAATGATTGCAAGAATTTGCAATTTTTGATAGACGAGCGAGAGGCTTCTTCTTTATTATTGAAAGAGGAGAGTATTAACAACAATGCATCTCTTCTTGAGCACTTGGTTATTTAAAGGCCAAGAAAGATATGTGATTGCTGGAAATCTCAGAATTGTACTGTTGAAAAAAATTGGCTGTTGGAACTTGGAAAGCCCAGGAAAGAAATTGGCAGTTGGAAAGAAAGTGACCGTTGGAATCACCAAAATCTGAAAAAAAATTGACAGTTGAAAGAAATAATAAAGTAAGTTTAAAAAAATAATATTTTAATACAAATAGAAGTTTGGGATGTGGAGGTATTGTAAAATAAGATGGTATAAATGATAAAGTGGTTTTTAGAATTGTAAAATAGAATAGCATTAGCATTTTCCAATGCTAATGCTCTTATAGGGTACAGAGTATAATCGTCAATCAATTTAAAGTTGCTATTTATGGAATATGCTCTTTGGATATGCTTATCAACTTACTACAACATCTTTTCAGGTTTAGGTCCACAAGATATAATTTGACAACAACAAAAATCTTTAACAAATTATTTTTGTAAATCTATTTCTTCGGCTCAACCAACTAGTAAGAGACTTGAAGTCTAAGTCTATAATGACGTTGAGCTACAAACTTAGTTATAATGTAAGTCTACCGTTTCATTTATAAAATTAACATTATTATATATTTTAAAAATTTAATCATTAAATTATATATATATATATATTTTATGTTTTTAACATATATCAAATTTATGTCAATTGAATGTTATTTACTATATAATTCATAAACTTATTTTTTATGCATAATTTTAGACTATATGATTCATAAAAATTTGCAATTTAAACAATTAATTGATGACAAAGTTATGAATTTTTAAAATTCTAGAAATTTTGCAAGCATGGAATATATAAGAAGAAAATGTAATCCAAATGTGGATTTGTTAAAATTCACCTCCAATAAAAAAATATTAGGTGAAGTTGTAGTCGAACCAAGTTTGTAGCAAAACTTTGTCCAACATTATTTCTAATTTATTGAGTGATTTAGATTTATCTATGATCCTAAATCACTCAATAAATTCAAACCGTACATTTTTTTAGCTAACCTATAGGAACATTCTTACAGATTAAGGCAACCGTGTACAATGAATGTTTGGTTGTCAAGACTCAAGAGCCTTAATTAATATATGAATTCCTCTTCTTACTTATTATGAATACAAATTCTTTATACTACATTTTGTGTTCCACTTTATATTCCATCAATCACAACTTGTCATGTATTTATTTTTCTATTTTAAGCTTTAGCTATTTTATAAGGAAAGTTAAACAAATAAATGACAAATTGTGATTAGTGAAATACTGAAATATAAAGTGGAATACAAAAAATGGTATAAAGAATTTGTATTCACTTATCATAACCTATAACAATTAAATTATTGAAAGAAAGAAAAAAAGACTTTTTTTTTTGAGAACTAAAAATGACTTTAATTACGGAGGAAATTTGATTCTTTTCATTAGTTGGTTTTATTTTTTTTCCAAACTTTTGGAAACTTTTTTTAATTTAATTTTGTATAAAATAAATTTTTATTTTTGGAATCAATTCAATAGTTACAAATAGTGGGATTTGTATTTTACATATATCTGTTGGTAATATCAAGAAATGTTAGTTAAGCTACCACTTTTGAAAACATTTCTAGGATACAGAGGCAGGGGATCTCTTTTTCTTTTTTTTTTTGTTGAGGGGAGGGGGGTTGGTACTTGGTGGGTTGGTTGGGAATGAGGGTTGCTTTGTCTAAACTCTAAAGAACTCATGATTTAAAATTTTAAACACGGCAGACAATTGGAGGTGCTACAATCGTATTATAGGCTCGGCCTACTCTGTATCTGGTCATTAAGCTTTAACTAATCCAACCACTCTTTTTAGGTAGTGGTTCTCTTTTGTAAGGAAACACTTGATTTTGCAGTTCTGGCCATGAATGTGAACCCAAGAATTTTAGAACCTTGTGAATAAATGTCAGAATCTGGAGTATGCTACATATGTCTAATACGGTAAGAACAAACTTCCGGCCACTGCGAAGAAATGGAAGAAGAGGGCTTCTCTTAGGATTTGATCCTCGAACATGCCAGAATAGGACATCTCTTAGGATCTGATACTTGAACATGTCATTTTCTATTTTTGGCTTACAACATTCAAGTGAAGAAAATTCGAACCCAGATTCTCTTCTAGGGGAGAAGCGACCACTGCCATTAAAAACTACAAGACCCTGGCAACACGCCAAGTAGAAATACTTCCTGGCACCAAATGGTCCAACTTCAAAAACAGCTAAAGATGTTGCTTTAGGTTAAAATAAAATGTAAACCAATATTCTTGTTCCCAATTTGAAGACGCTACTTTCTTCTATAAAAGGCGAGTATTATACAGAACTTATGATTCGATTGAATTCATTTCAGGTCGAGTTTAGCATTTTACATCTGTGTTAGTATCTAAGGCATCATAATAGATGCATTAAAAAAAAGAAGAAAAAGGACAATATAAGAACCAATGGGAAGCACTCATCCCAATTCCTTCCTCAAAATACAACTACTTGGCAACCTGTTCCAGAACTGGAACTTTATTCCATGTTTCCTCAATTGCACTAAATTGCAGTGGTGGCAATGACAAAGGGCCAACAGTTGAGCTTCCGCTCCGAATTTCCTTCAAAACCCGTAGTGCTGATATAGTGCTCTTCATATATAAGCTCTCCATATACTCAATCTCTGCAAGTTCCTTTGGCACTCTGAGCAGACCATTGTTGTTGGTAGCGTCAGAAGTTGAAGGATCATCATCCCCATCAGCTACCACTGTTGAAGCTGGTGGTTCACACTCGGGGAAAAGTCCGTCCAGCATTGCTTCACACTCCTTCACAAGCTTGTAGAGCATGTCAGTGGTGAAGAAGGGCTGTTGCAAGACCTTTTGAATGAAGGGCAAGCGAATGAGGGCACCAGTTCTTTTGTCATACTTCTTGAGTATTTTGACCAAACCTGTTAAGACCAAATTAAGGTGTCATTAAGTCAATCTAGCCTTTAAGACACTATACTTTAAGGGATCAACCCCCTATTGATTGTATAATATTGTTTTATTCTGAGGACATTGTGCATGCTGGTGTGCTTAAACGTTCCATTTTTAAACCCATCTTTCATGTATGTAACAATTAATTAATGGTAACAGTACTATCATACACGTCTGCCCATTTGTGAAGAAACATGAAATTATTATTCTACTTGATTTGGATGATACTTTTTGCATAAATGATATAAAATCATTTAAGTACACAATTAATGAATTATAAACAATTATAAAACATAAGAGATAGAACATAGAATCAAATGCCAATCCAATTTGTTGATTAATCAAATCAAACTAAATAAATCAAAACTACCAAAACTAAGAATTTAATAAAAAATTTATTCCTTAATGGCGTAATTGTAAAGGAGGTTAAAATATCAAAAGAACCTTTGAATCTTCAAAAATTCATTTGAATTTAAAATATTAAAAGAACATAGCCATTGTCAAAATATGAATTCAAGCAGAATTCATACTATTATAATCCAAAGAATAATTCGGGCATAGTTATCCTTTGTATAAAAAATCAAACAAGTGTACATATTTTTATTCGTCAGGAGATAACAAGCATAAGTAGCAAACCGTTTTATGTTAAGGTATATGCTCAAGTGTAAATCATTAACAAAGGCTTTCCTCCTAAGAAAAGCTAAAATTGAGGTGACAAATTGTCTCACAGAATATTCGTGAAAGCAGAGTCAAAAGTAAGCATGTGAACCACAGAAAGGAAATGAACAACCTTTACACTAGATATGTTTTATCCTGTCCCTTAATTAATCTTTTTTTTTAGCCAAAAAAAAATTAACCACTTCCTCTTTACATTAAAGATACACGTAAAGTAAAGTAAAATTACCTGTATAGTTAAGGGCGCTATAATTCTCCAACAAAACCATCTCTCCGTGGAAGTCCACAATCTCCTTCCGAATTTTTATCATCTCTTCATTAAAATCCTTTGCTTTTGCCACCCTATCTTGTAACTCCTGCAATCAACCACAAGCACAATTGTCAACACCAATACCAACTACTATGCTCATTCATCTTTCTTTCATTATTTCCCATACCAAGTTCATACAACAGCGGATAGGTGAAAAGTACACATGTTGAATTCACTAATTTTCACATCCACACAACACATGTATAAGATGGACTGTGCTGATTATCACCTAATCAACTAATTTTAGTTAGCAAGTTGAATGGTAGTAATGTTTGATCCCATAAAAATAGTAGTATTGAAAGTGATTTTATTTTTAAGAGATATCCAATCAAATTTTAGAACATACATGAGTTTAAATCAATCAATTTAAACTAGTCAACCACTCAGTTGCATTGGACTGGTGACAAACATTTGGACTACTAATGATAACATTTTCCTAATTTTTGGTCAGTACATGAAGAGTTGGTGTTGTCTCGATTCCACCAATAATTATCTCATGTGTCTGCTCCATTTCAAATGTTGTGGGGCCCAAAATCTGTGAGCGGACAAAGGCAATACCTTCTTTGATCCCTCAACCTATGCATAAGATGAACCATGCTTATTGTATTTATCGCGAAATTGGATAGTCTAATTTTGTTAGTAAGCAGGTAGGAAGTTTTATTTGATCAGTTGATCCCATGAAAATATAAGGAAAGAATTTCGATTGGATGATACTTGGAATCAAATCTTAGAATGCTCTCACATAGCAATAGTTGCCCATTTGAACCACTTTTGTTTCTAACAGACTCAAAAAATAAGAATCAAATCTCAGAACACAGATGAGTTTGAAACGACTCAGTGACACTTTCGTTTCTGGTAGACATGAAATTGGAATCAAATCTTAGAACACACGAGTTTGAATCAACTTGGTGACACTTGTTTCTTGTAGACTTGGAAATTCAGATGAGTTTAAAGCGATTCCGTGACACTTTTGTTTTTAATAGACCTTGAAATTGGAATCAAATCTTAGAACACACCTGAGTTTAAAGCGACTTTAGTGACACTTTTGTTTCTTCTAGACTTGGAAATCCGAATCAAATCTTAGAATACATACACAGTTTAAAGTAACTCTATGACACTTTTGTTTCCAATAGACTTGAAAACTAAAATCAAAGATCAGAACAAACAAGTTTCAAGTAACCAGGTGACACTTTTGTTTCCAATATACTTCGAAATTGGGATCAAATCTTAGAACACAAGTGAGTTTAGATTGTGTTGTTTGATCTCACAACCCATAGATTAAGATCAACAACTATCATGATTTTCGCTAAACTATATGACAAAATGTACTTATTTCTTGTTTAAGTTTGACCCATAATGATAATTAAAAAAATAAATAAATAATATAACTTTACGTGACTTATAATATATTTAACTACACTAATGAGTTTGCTCCTAAACAAACTAAAGATAACATTATTTTATGTTAACAGAGAAAAACAATGAATTACTTGATTCCAAATCAGAAGACAACTTTCGTAAATATTAATACTAAAACCATAGAACACCAATGAAATAAAATCAAAGAAAAAGAAAAGATGGAAATTTGGGATTAGTGGGGACTGAGTCACAGACATTTTTCTAGTTCTAGTTCTAGTTCTAGTTCTGTTCTACTAAAATACTATAAAATTCCGTTACAAACGGTAAGTACCTCGGACACAAAAGCTAAAGCTTGTTAAACTAACGGAGCCGTTATAATAACGGCCCGTAACAGTAAACGAGGAAAACCGTCCACGTGAGCAGTAATAACTGCGCACAGTAGCAGCATCACTCAAAAGTTCGCGGAGGCGCACGTTAGCAACAAGAAATATTCCCGGCGCAAGATAGCTTAAGATGCGCACGTTTATGGAAAACAACGACGTCGTTTTCTAACATGTTTATCCTGAAATTCCTAACAGCTTAAACTAATTTCAGATAGACAATACTAATATTTTTGGTTTGTTACCAAAAACAAATTCAGATAATAATAATAACAATAATTAATGAAGAATTTTTATTAATTAATGAAAAGAATCTAAAAAGTTTCTAAAATCTCTTTCCTGGTTAATAAGAATTAACACTACCGTGCTTATTTTCTCGGCAACCAAACACGTCATATAAAGAAAAAAAAAAGAGAGAGGAAAAAGCTTTAATACCTTCAATCTGATAATGTATTCCTCCTCTTTCTCGACGAAGAAGGAGTTGAATTTCTCGAGCTCGTCCTCGAGCAAGGTTTCGAAATCGATCTCCTCCTTGGACATGCCGTCTCCGGCGCCGATTTCCGCAGCGTCGCCGGAGTCGAGCCTGGCGCGCTTGCTCGGCCTCTCGCCGCCACTCTTGGGCTCAATAAGCTTCAGCTTCTTCTTGAGCTCCTTATAGGACAAGAACTTGTCTCGCCATTCAGGTAGCGTCTCCTCGATCTGGTTGCTCAAACTCTTCCCGAATTTCATTTCTAGAAAATATAGAGAGTGTGTGTGTGTGTGTGTGTTTGGTTGGAGAGAAAAAGAAAAAAAAGAAAAAAGAAAGGAAAGAGAATGCGAAGGAAAATGAGGGAAAATTGAAAGGAAGGAGCAGAAGATAGAGAGAGCGAGCGAGCGAAGTTGATATAACGGTAAGGAGAGAATATTCGAGGGGTATAATTGGAATATCCGTTCGTTTCTGAAGAGTATATCTCGGGTTTTATTCCTTTCACAGACAGTGAGAAAGAGCTTTTATTTATTATATAGTATTTATTTTGCGTTTTTTTTTTTTTTTTTTGGGGGGGGGGGGGGGGGGTTATCTGTTTTTGCTGTATTGGACAGGCCACGTGTGCAGTATTTAAAATCATATACTTTAAAGAGCTGAGAGAGAGAGAGAGAAAGAGTTTGTGAAGCCGGATTGGTTAGTGTAAAGTTCACAAATGAGCTGCGTTTTCTATGGCAACTTGTGAGAAAAAATCAAAAAATCTTCTTTTTTTTTTTGGGTGGATGGCTTGGAATTCATGTATGATTGTTTTTACATGGATTCTCTTCTTTTGGAAGTGTCAACTTGAATAAGAATCGAGACCAACTATTAGTGGTTGTAGTCTAGAGCATTAAGATTATATTAATCATTCTCATTTGCAATTTGAGTTGGCATTAACTTTTTTTTTTCCTTATAAATTTATTTATCTGAATTTGATAATTTAATGGATAAGAGTGTTGAGGTTTGAACATGGACTTTTTCATTTAAAGCATTAAAAAGTGACAGTTAAGTTATGAGATTCTTTGCTATGTTTATTGGAAGCAGATAAAAATTGACCAAAATAGTATCTAGAGAAAAAAAAAATGAATTTTAAAAATTGTATATAAATATTTTTTTTTCCCTAGAAAAAAAAGCTAATTTGCTTTAAGCCTTTATGCTTGGTAAGATTTATATTTGATTTTGATAGTTTGAACCAATAATCACTTCTCTATGACCATCAACTTCCCACCAATATAAAGTAAGAATTAAAAAAAATAAGAATAATAAGAATAACCAAATTAACAGATAAGTGCGGCTTATATTGTTTATGGACAAAACTTAGGTACAGTACTTTAGATGTTATTTCTTAGGTTCCCGTCTTAAGATTTAGTCATGTGGCTACTTAACTAAAAAATATACTTCTATCCCATGAGAAAAAATCCACATGACAGAATCTTAAAAATGGAATCTAAGGAACAACATCTAAATACTGTACCTAAGTCTTACTCATTGTTCATAGTATTGCGTGATAGTGGAAATCAATTAGGTACCAAAGCTTGTTTCATTGTATAGTTGTGTTAATGCAGTATTTTATTATTATATTTTTGAAAGATACTTTAGCTAAAAATAAACTAGAAAAAGAAAGATGAATGCTATGGGGGAACAAAAACCACAAGCAAATGGAACCATGCCTCTATTACAACTAGAGTGAGTAATCCAATGATAAAGACTCACTTAGTTGAGACTTTGGAGTTCATATCATTATTTGGAAACGTCAAGATACAATAGTGTTGGTTCATTCTCAATGCCTTTGGCTAGTGCTACTCTTACCCTATTAGAGCTAAGGAGGTTAGAAAAATTATTATAATATATTGTATCAGTTAACTTTTCAAAGTGAACATATTTTTGGAATATCCTCAAAATTGAAAAACAATAAAAAATTAGGGAAAGTATTAAAATTGGATTCCGTTGACTTTACCAAAATGATGAACACTATTTTGAAATGTCCTAAATATAATACAATACAACAATACCAGGGAATATAGGATAATGTTTTTGTCTGAACCAATTTAGAGGAAAGTTCTTTCGATCTACTAGGTGGTAACTTGAAAAAACTATCTACGTGACCTACTTAATATTAATGTAATTTATTTAAATGATTTAATAAATTATGTGATTTTATACAAGTGGTTAATTTTATAAATCGACACATAAGAGGTCTTTTTGGAGGAAATTTTTGTTTATAGAGCATGATATTTTCTAAAAAGTTAGAGTTACAACAAAAATTCATAATAATACTTAACTTGCCTACTATGTTCTTCTTGGGGGGGAACCTTGCTTACTATCTCATACATGAGCCATTAAAAAAAAACGCAAAATTTAATTGCAGATTGTGGTGAGCCCAAGTGCAAGTGAGAGAACACCACCGGACCTTGTAGTCCAAGTGGTACCCGGTTTACTATGAAACCGTTAGTTCGGGGGTTCGAGCCCCCGCACCTGCATAAACAATTACCTAGCAAAAAAAAAAAAAAAAAAAAAGTGCAAGTGAGAGAACTTGCTGTGATCTTGGCTTTATTGTAATTTTCTTTTTAAATGAGCCCCACTTCATTTCTCATTATTAATGAAATAGAAGAGGATTTCTTTTATGGAGGATAATGACATTTTATATTTTTATCTTATATAATCATCACAAGATATCCATTGTCAAAAGACGTAAAAATCATTTATTACGATTCCTACGATTGTATTAAATATATATTACAAATATGTTAGGTTTTGTTTTATTTTATTTTTACTTCTTAAATAAGACTCATATTAGTAGGTTTAGTTAGCTTAACTAGTAAGGTGTTTTTTCGTTTAATAAAAAATATTTTATCCAAACCTCGCTTACACCATAAAAATTGATTGATGTCTTAATCTAATTATAATATATATATATATCTTACAGTAGATGTCATATGTTGAAATTTATTGTGTATATATACACGGCATAATTCTTTATTTATGTTATACTATTTATAATTTTTTTTAAATATGGTACTCTTCAAATTAAAATATCTTTTAAATGATGTATCTCAAATATCTTTTTAGTTAAATTTTTTAATAAAAATAAAAGTTTAAATAAGATAGTTTAAGACTTGAATGAAATGAGAA
Organism: Quercus tomentella; assembly: GCA_028535165.1. Lineage (NCBI taxonomy): Eukaryota > Viridiplantae > Streptophyta > Magnoliopsida > Fagales > Fagaceae > Quercus > Quercus tomentella. The sequence continues at coordinate 82,262,713 of JAPQVY010000155.1, forward strand.
GATTGAACTCATTATTATATTATAAAGTGGGGGTTCATACTTCATATCGAAGAAAAAAAAAATTCCTAAGAATTCAACAATTAAAATAATAGTAAATTTTAGTTAAAAATAATAATAAACCAATAAGAGTATAGAAGAGTTTTTATAATATAAAATGAATATGTATATATATATATATATATATATATATATATATGAATCTGATATAATCGTTGTCGAGAATAAGAGAAGGTATATTCTGTATGTATCTCTCAGAACATGTGAATCCTATCAATGTATAGGACCCACATGTAGTGAGAGGGCTAATTATATAAACACAGGGAAAAAAAAATCCTTTTCCCCATAATAGAAAGAGATTTATTTCTTTTTTGAGGTGGTAAAAAGTTCAAAATAGAAAGATTGAAGAGCTATTTAGAATTTAAGACTAATAAAGCTTAGCTGAAGAAAGAGAGAGGTTAGAAGCCGAGCCAAAGTGAGTAGCTTTCCTTATTTATGACGCATGGCATAATCCCAAGGAATTTGGAATATCCAAATCACTTACCGATAAAATTGGGTTTTATTTAAATAATCATATGTCTTCGTGCAATTGCAAAGCTTTCATCTTTGTTTGTGACGGCAAGGTCAAATGTCAATTATATTAGAGGAAAAGTTTATTCGGAGATAAGATCTCAAAAGTGGGACTCACCATTTTCACACGCAATGAACGTGGCCGAGTATGCACATTCAATTTTTGAAGATTACACTTCTCCAAAAAATAATTCAAGGTTATAGGTGGGATTTTCATTTTTGGGACTATAGTTTTCTCTTGTTTGGCCTTTCCAAGAGAAGATTCGGATTTGTCTTTAGGATATTCCATATTTGGGACTTGGATTCTAGAGGGAACGTAGTACTATGTTCTTGGAAAAATGGTCCCCTTAAATTACTCCACTTTTGTTTTTTTTTTTGGTTTCTTTCCCATTCTATTATTTTCTTTCATTAACAAGAAGATTTATATATATTTTTTCCTTAGAAAACCATCCTTCATTTTCAAAGTCTCTTTGAATCTTTTTTTTTTTACTTTCACTTGTTGCATCATAAATGATTTTAATTCCTTTTTTGTAAAGTTTTTTTCATACACTTTTGTCTTGCCTCTTCATTGTGCACAGAACAAAATCTTCCATAATATAGGGGAAACTAGAAGAACTTTATTCTAAATGTAAAGATGGGTTTGATGTAATATGTACAATTGTACATTGCCAAGTTAAAGCACCTTTACAATTTTTGTTTTTATTAGTTTGAGTCAAAAAGATTTGGTTTCAGATACAGAGTGGGAATGTGGGATAGTGTGAAGAGCCATGCACTTGCATGATTTGAATTTTTTTGTTTCTGAGAAGAAAGACATCAACTTTATTCAGGCTGATTTGAAGGGTTTTTTTTTTTTTTTTTTTTTGGGTTTTTGTTTAAAAGTTATGATAGTATTTCAAATTTAAAATTTATAGCATCCGCTTCATGAGGATTGCACTTTATTATTAGATCAAAACACTAATTAAATTTTTTTATAATAATATGTTATTATAAAAATACATTAACACAACTAAATTTAAAATAAAATAAAAAAGTAATCGGCGTACATGGCGCAAGTTGACTCATTGTAAAGCCAACCAGCTTACTTCTTAAATGTAATAATATAAATTGTATAAGAGTATTTTAATTTCGCACATGTGTGTATATTTTGTGCATACGCTCGCTCACGCGTGCGCGCTCACACATATATATATATATATATATATATATATATATAGATGTATTAAGACTCTTTTTTATTAACAAGAGATTTCATTAATCAACCCCAAAAATCCGTACAAAAGTACAAAGCACTAGCTGTAAACTAGCTAGAAGATCAAGAAAACACCTCCCAATCAGAACTACAGCAGCAACTATAAAATTATGATCACCAAACACAGCAAACCACCATGGCTAGATCAAAGATAGACAAATGTATTAATTAAACCTTTAGCTTCATATTTACTCACCAATATCTATCATGTTTTAAACAATTATATATGTAGTTTGATTAGAATTTAGAACGCTTGATTTTGGTATGGTAATGAAAACAGGTTGTACCTAAGAATTTGCTATTCTCGAAGTGAACAATTTCCATTTGTTTCTGAAACGATATGAAGCATAGCTAATATATACTATTTGGAATTTACCAGGAACTCTGTGCTGCATGAACTGAACTTGGTTTTCATATAAGGGAGGGGAAAGAAGATAAAGTACACCATTTTTATTAATTCAAGAACTAAGGAGGCCAGGAGCAATTTCTAAGAGAAGGATTAAAAAAAAAAAAAAAAAGGAAGAAGAGAAGAAAAATATGTGTAATTTTTTAAAATTCAAGAGATTAATACTAAAAGACTAATCTCCAATTTACAATCACATGATACACTAGTCTGAAACACATAGTTGAAATATAGAAGGAGTATTATCCTGCCAATTATTCTTGCTCTCCTGGAAGAATAAAAAAATATTATACATATATTAACAGGAAGCATATAAATTAGAATTGCATGTGTATGAACGCGTTTTGGACCCTAGACCCGAAGTATGATTGGATCCAAGCCCAATAAGTCCAATACAATAAATTTGTAGAGAGTGGGTTGAAAAATTAGGCTCTAATGAATGAGATAACAGTTAAAATGGATTTTAATAGATAATCAAACAGAAATAGACTGGAATCATATAAGTAAATTTGTCCTCGGCACAATCCGATGAGGTCTGTTCTAGTATATATTGATTGAAAATGGTTACAAATATGGTTCAAGCTACTATAATGCTTTCTCTTATAAATTTCCGATCTCCCTCTCTCATTGCTTCCTTCTTCTTTTATACTATTTTCTCCTTTCATCTCTACCCTCCACGTGCAGGCCAGATGATTAGTCTTGATACTTGTCCCATCAGCACCTTCCTAAAGTCTTTAGGTACGTAGTAGCTGTAAGGCTGAAAACCACTGTTCAGGTATCACCTCCACATTAATGCGGTCAGAGAGTTAGCTGTAAAGCAATTAATGCGATGGTAACAGCTTTCTCCTTAGATATTTTAGGACTCCCCTCTGTACTTTGTTTTTGCAATACTTATTCGTGCCAGCAGAACTTCCTAGAACATCCCCCTGGACGGCAGACCACCTATTTGGACCTTGGCTTTGGTTAGCCGAGGTGACATTTGTCCTCGACCTACCCTCTTGTGCCATTATGACCAAAACTGACATCGTCATCTACTAACACGAACTCCCTTGATAATGTTTACTCCTTCTCAGATGATCTCTAGTTCTCGACTTGGGTTTTAGACTCAACACATACATGGATAATGAGCTTCTGGGCCCAATACCCCTGCAACATGCTTGTGTATTAAAATAACACATAGGTTTAAATTACATCATATTTAAATTTGGTTAATATAATGTTGCATCACCGAGTATTTTTTCCTAAGTATTTCATCAAATGTGTAATAATTAAAAAACTTACATCATGTGTAATTTCTTCTCAAAAAAAAAAAAAAAAAAAAAAACCATCTTGTGTAATTTAGATTTAATCTCATAAATATAAAGGTTAATGCTATACCACAACACTTTTTATTTTTATTTTTTTGAGAATCAATGCTACTAATATCATTATCCAAAAAATAATAATAATACCTATTATTTATGATTTTGACAATTACTCTGCTAGATTATGTGTTTGCTTTGTACAGTTTATACTTATGTTAAATTTCTTAGTAACAATATGTCATTTACAATCAAATCTCTAATTTTAGGCATTGTTTAAAATATAAAAAACTTGAAATTTTAATATTTTATATATGAAATAAGTATCAATTAATGATTATGTTTTTTTATAGAAAGAATTAATGATTATGCTAATATTTTGCAAGCGTGAGAAATGATGAGATAATATAATCTTACAATAATATAATAACGATAATGTTATTATTGAAATACAAATATAATGAAAAACTTTTAAGTTGTATAATATTGCAAGGAATTACACTTCGTATTGCTTAGAAATAATATATATATATATATATATATATATATTTGCTTAAAAAAAATAAAACCCAAACTAAGGATAAGAATATTCCTCACTATTCAAGTTCCTTTATGCTCCTCCATGCCGACCTACCCTACCTGCTCTTGAAAGCTGTCTGTCCATCCTTATTCTATTTATAATCTCCCTAACGGTAACATGTGTCATGATCATAAAAATGTGATTTTTTTTTTTTTTTTAATTTACACTATTTTTCATTAAATATAGATAGTTGTAAATGTCCCCTTTAATTTAAAGTGTACCTAGTAATATGCTCCCTTATTTTATCGTAATTAATAAGGACTTATTCCCTCTATTGTATTTTCTATCAAATAATAGAGAGGGTAAACTGTTTAATGTTTATTATGAAAAGATAAGGAAAACATTACCAAGTTTTAAACAAATCTGAATATATCTAGTAAAAAAAGATCTTGATAAGAGTGCATGGTAGAGAGTTAGCCTGAAATGTATATTTTTAGTACACAACTTAGTCTCAATGTATTAGAACTGACATAATATAGACATGTGTCTACATCATGTTAACTCCAATGCAATGAATGCATTAGCTAAGTCTTATCCGTATTTTTATTACTTAAACTTATAAATTTCTAATCTTTACCCATTAAAGCGAGTTAGTTTTACTATATGTAAAGATGTTAAAATCTAGTACTCCAGTGCATTGGAATCGACACAATATAGACACGTGTCCGTATCATATCAACTTCAATGCACTGAATCTAAGCCTTATCCATATTTTTATTACTGAAACTTATAAATTTATAATCTTAATCCATTAAAACGAGTTAGCTTTACTACATGTAAAGATGAGATGTGCAATGAGTTTGGTCAGCCAATGGAAATTTCTTATGGGTTCAAGCTCAACTCTTAAAATAATAATAATAATAATTGAAAAATCCACAAGTTAATTAGCAGAGGGTGACATTTCCCAAACCTAAAGAAGGGTTGGGCCTTCATTTGACTCAAACTAGTAGCAAAACTCAATCGGAGACTAAACAATGAGGGAGATACCTTATGGGCTCGTGTTACGAAGGCGAGTACTAATCTCATAATCAATCTAGGCCTTTTTCATGTGGTAGTTGAAGGAATTGCTATCGAATTTGGGCTGCTTGTAAAGCATTTATACCGTTGCCAAATGGGCATAGACGGGTTATGAATAGTGTGGCAGTTCATTTTCTTTCGTATTGTGTTTAAAAGTTTGGAGGGGGAGAAGAGAAGAATATCCCTTATCACATGCACTTAGCGCAAAATGAGGATCTTTTTTCTTTTCGGAGGCAAATGGTTATTCCTTCTTATTGTTTGAATGTTTTAAAAATCAAAATACAAAGAAAGGAAATGATAATACGTCATATAATTTGACAAATATATCATTTTTCTGTTCATCTTTTGTATTTAACTCTTTTATTCAATTTAAAGGAATAGATATTAATCAAAATCATAAGGGTTAAATTGGCAATTTAATTTTTAAATAGACTTGGAACTTTTCCCCTTCCCCTCCAAATTCCCCCGATTTTATTAGGAAATTAATAATGAGGAGTTTGGAGGGTATCTCACCCCCTCAAAATCCTCTCAAACCCAGCTTCCCCCTCTCTTCAATAAATAAAAAAGAAGGTTAATTAAACAAGCGATTAGGGAAGGCAATGGGTCATCGTTAAGTTTTATGAGTGATACTAGGATACTAAAAATTTTAATTCAAAAGATTTAAAATATATTGATGTATCACTAATTACATAAAATTAATTTAAATATTCATTTATTAGGTTAATAAAATCTATCAATCATATTCTTTGCCATATCAATTTGTAAACAATTTGAAGTAAAATTCATAATAGCTTTAGCATTTTTTTTTCTTAAAAGAAAAGAAAAGAAAAGAAAACGATTTGTGTAAATATATTAAATATGGGCATTCAAAATTTTGTGCAATAATATTAGAAGTCAATAAAAAGTTAAACTTCTTTCATGTTATGTAATATTTATATTATAGATATTGTATATTTTAAACTAAGTACTCCATTTCATGTGTTTGGATTTTGGATTAACTTTTCCCCCTTAACTTATTAATTTATTTATTTATAAACATATTTTTAAAGATTCACGTACAATTATACTTTTATCAAATAGAGAAAAAAAAAGTGAATAAAAATTTCAATAAAAAACTATTCAATCGGTGCTTTTCAAAAGCATATCTTGTTAAATTATCTTCATATTGTTGTATTAGCATCTTTACCGTCCTTTATTTTGGTCCCAGGAATTTATGCTGATTGCAATTTCTGTATTTTCTCGTCTTTGGAGTTTTTATTTTTATTTTTTTAGTAAACAATAATACTTATTAGAACACATATAAAAATAGTAATATTAAAAGTTTTAAATCGGGTTTATAATACATTATTTAACAAGAGTACAACTATAAAAGAGTTTAAGTAATATGACATTATAAATAATATCAATATCAAGAACTTCGGCATATAGTAATATTCACATTTGTATTCATTAATATAAAGTTAAATATGGTAAAATTACGTACTCTCTCTCTCTATATATATATATATAATACAAAAAATAGATATTTTTCTAAGAATATTAATACATTTTTATAATGTGACGTCAATAATTGATAATTTGACATACATGAAAGTGATGATTTTTGGTGTAACACAAGTTGCGAAGAATTTATGTATATAATATTACAAACAAGAATATAGGACGAGACAAAGGACTAACATGTGTCCACTTTAAGGTACGCATCAATAACGTGTCCTCTTTGGCTCTTTGGTGCTCAAGGTACGCGTCAACCCTGAAGTAATCTTGTCAATCCTTTTCTTTGGTGAACCATACAGCCTGTCAAGGATGTTCATTTTCATTTCACATACAATGCAGTGATGCACTGCAAATCAATAATAGCAACACAAAAATTTTTGCTCATAATCCATGGCTCTGCCGCTGGAAATTTTTGACACAGAAAATATAGAAAACGTGCTTAGAAATGGGCACTAGTACTTGAGGCCGAGCAGTGTCAGAAGCCGAAGTTCCCCATTAAGATTGAAATCTAAGCACAGTTAATGGGTTTGGGCTATCTTTAGAGAAGATTAGGCCAGGCATGCTGCTGTAGTTTTTGAGTGCTCCAAGTCCAAGCCAGATTCGCCCAAACCTCTTGCCATTCGGTTTCTTTTGCTTCGCTTCCATAATTGAAAATTTCTTACAATAGTAGTTCGGCCTATAGGATCGTGCAGGGCCCTGTAAAATAATGTAGAAATGTACTGTATAAGCAAGCAAATCATCTCAAATTTTTTGTAATTTAAGCCCACAAAAACATATGTTCCATTCACCTTCGTGGCCCCAAGTGAATTCTATGGTTATGTTAAGTGGAGTATTTTTTTCCATACTCTATGACTCATGAGTATCCTTTTTAACCCGGCCCTTGGAATCCATTAGGGGCTCAAGTCTTTGTAGGCTATACAAATTACAAAGGGAGGTTGTCCTTCCCTTTCCTTAAATCTTCTTGGCCTCATATAGGTAAGATTTGATTTTAATTTTCATTTTGGATGAAGGGAGAGAGAGGAGGGAATAGAATAGGGTCGGCTATAAATCACTAATTTGACAATAAGAGACTTTATTATTTATGTATATTAAAGATGAACAAGTGACCTTATTTCTCTCAAACCACATCTATTTGATCGACTTAAACCATGATATTTATTTATTTATTTTGTAGATAACAATATCATAAACATATTCTTAAAATTTCGTGGCCATTGGTAGTGTGACGTGAGAGATAAATCAAACCTTAGTTTTACCTGAAACTTTGTGCCTTGTATTTTGTAAAATAAATTCATGGTTATGGGGGAAAAAAAGCATGCTAGAATCTACATCTCCTAAACTTTTGCAAGGAATTTAGTTTGTTTAATTTGGATGAGAATTGAAGGAGATATGAGAGATTGAAGTTTTCATAGAAGTTGTAGAATATTTTTAAAAAATGAGGGTTTCTTGAGGTTGAAGATGACACTTTAAAAGTAAAAACCACGCCCACTCTTGCCCAAGAGAAGATGTGATCTATAACTTCATAGAAGTACCAAATGTTTTCCATAATTTTTTGAAATTTTTTTTGAAATTTATTTATTTATCTTTAAAATTCAAAGATAGGGAGAGTAAGGGAATTTGGAACTTGGAAAAAAATTAATATTTTTCATGGGAAATTCATGTGTTTTATTTTATTTATTTTGGTAGTGGAGGCGTAATATTTTGGCTTCAAGTTGGCCTCCAGTTTAGCTTTGAAAGTCTACATTGATGAAAATATATTGTTCCTTTGTTTTTTTTAGGTGAAACTATAATATTGGTCCTTCAAGTTTAAAAAATGAGTTGTATTAGTCCTTTTACAAAATGTCATTAGTGGTGTTACTTACGTGGTTAACAGAACAATGACTTAACATTTTTTTTAATGACTTGACATTTTTTTTAATGACTTAGCATTTTGTAATTAAAAAAATTACAATAACTAGTTTCCACTTTAGATCAAATCTAAAGCAAACTGACCCGGTCGAAATCAAATCTAAAATCACAACCTGGTTACAAATTCTCGTTAGTTCGTTCCTTACTCAATCTACTCCTGACAATTTTCCTCCTAAATGTCATTTTCTCACATGCAACATCAATGATCAATCTTGGGAACAACTCGACACTCCTGTCTTCGTGTGCAAGCTAATTGGTGGTGGTAATAGTGCTGCAACTGATGATGATGGTCATACTCTCTATTGGGTTTCATTCGATAATTTCGAGAGGGATGATTTGATTATACTCGCTTACAATTTGTTTACAGATAAGTGGAGGGTAGTCTCTACACTTGTGATGAAATTTTTGGGAATCAAGAATGTATCATTGATCGTCGTCCTCATAGTCTGTAAATCTCTCTCTTGCGCCGTCATGCGTTTGTGAAAAAAAAATCAAATAATGAATGGGATTTAATTTGTAACCGGGTTGTGATTTCAGATTTGATTTCAACCGGATCAGTTTGCTTTAGATTTGATCTAAAGTGGAAACTAGTTATTGTAATTTTTTAAATTAAAAAAATGTCATGTCATTAAAAAAATGCTAAGTCATTAAAAAAATGTCAAGTCATTATTCCGTTAGCCACGTAAGTAACATCACTAATGACGGTTAGTAAAAGGACTAATATAACTGATTTTTTAAACTTGAAAGACCAATTGTGTTTCGAGGATAAACTTGAGGGTCAAACATTGTAGTTTCACATTTTTATTTATATTTTTATTATTATTGACAATTCCCACTCTCAATGAGGGAGAGAGAGAAGTTCACCACTTAGGCTAAAGATTTCAATGCTAAAAGATTTTTTTTAGGGGCTGCATATAGAGATGTATTTATATTAACATGTTTCCAAGTTAAATATATATATATATATATATATGCTCTTATAATTTTTACTTAAATTATATGGAGATTGAACATGTTTATTTTATACTATAATTAAGTGAAATTTTATTCTTTTCTAATAGTTTAAAATTTTGGGACAGATAATACTAAGGGTTCATAAAAACCTGAGTTCAGAAACTTTAATTATTATTTAAGGGTCACTTTCAAGGCATTTTTTCCTATAATTACCTAGTGTATATTGGATGGGAGAATTATACACACTCGAGAGAATAATCAAATGCTCAAAAGAGTTACAGACATTTTTGTTAAAAATGAAAAAAAATAAAAAATTATCAATTAAAATATTGTACAATCAGAAAATTAATAAGAAATTGACATGAAGCACAAGCACCAAAAGAAAATGACAAAGAGAAGATATAACCAGCGCCATAGGACTCGTGGCAGCTCCTCCTTCAAAGCCATGGAAATAGCCTTTGAATTGCATTAGGACCTACATGGAAAAAGTCTATAGCACTTGAGACTTTTCTCCCCTAATTCATGATCAGCTTTTGAGGTTGGTTACTGTCACTTTCGTGCTTAGTTTTTTGTTTTTCAAGGTCCAATCGCGTGGAGAGATTGTGACCTAACCTTCACGGCGAATTAAACCTCATTTAAGTGCTCTATTTCATTACTTCAGCTTATATAGCAAGTCAATTAGGGTAGGTAATACCTTATACAGTCTCAGCTTTTCTGGTAATATTTGGGGCGGGGTAGCCTTTAACGTAACCACTAGGACAATGACTGTGGTCCTCCAATTAACCTATAGTACTATGCCCCTATAAAATAAATTTGACTTTAACCAATAAGTTCCTCTTTTACAACATTCAGCAAAAACAAAAAAGGTCTTCTTTTACAATAATGTTGTCCAAAGAGTGATGGCATTAATGAAGCATAGTACCATAAATTATCCCAGTCAAATTTTCTATACTATCTAGTACTATAGCATTCAATACTTTTCAATATGGATTGGAAATGAGTAAGTGGTTTTACAAGGTAGATGGTAAAGGTCAATATTTTATTTGACCACATATGGTTATTTACTTCTTCTTTTTTTAAAAATTTTTTTTTTATGAAAGTTTAGAAAAGCATATATGGTCTATATATGCAACGTGCTTTTGCATGTTTTATATACTTAATATGTTACAGTAAGTGCTTCAATGTAACATGTGCTTTCCTTTTCATTGCAGAGAAAACTTAGCTGTAGGGTTTTATTCACATTAATTAGAGAGATTATCTGGCTTGCAAATTGCAATTATCTGAACTGAGATGTGGGTTGCTGTTGCCTCCGCCAATAACTTTACTCCATTTCTTGTGAGTTGTGACGGGGACGTTTGGAAATTAAGAGTACTGTAGCTAGCTATTAAAGCTTAAGTTTTACATTAACTTACACATTATTTATTCTTATCATTTTTTTTTGGGTAATGTGCCATAAGATGTAGGACTGTGAAACATGTGAATAAAACACACCAGGAATTATTATTATAAAATAAAAAAAAATAAAAAAAAAAACCAAAAAATTTCACTTAGCGTATATGCCACATGATATTCTTGAAAGATGTGGACACCAAGTATTCAAATTTTACGCACAAATCATACAAGGCATAGACATTCTTGGTGTGATGTAACAATTTTTCTCATAATTATGTGTGTTGGAAAATTATCTCAAAATCTATATTTTAACTTGATTATATATTTGGGTTTTCTTAATGTAAAAGGAAGATCTATTTATTATCAACAAAATAATTGGTCTTCCCTTATTAGAAAAGTAATATTACATTTCTTATTTACCAAGAAATATGAGTCAGAGTCTTATGTGTGTTTGTTTGACATTGTTGTAAGAAGAAAAGCTTTGACTATATAGCTATAGCTTTAGTAGAGCTTTCGCAATATAAAATTTCAATTGAAATGTTCTTTAGCATTTTAAGGGTTTGGCAAATTAAGGTGAGTAAGATTTTTAAGTTTTGAATTTATAAAGTATGTATAGTGAATTTAAGGTGCCCGGGCCGTAAAAGTTCCAGATTTTAGCTTTAAGCTTATACTTAATTTCGGCTTTAGTCTGGACCAATGGTCCTCTCATAAGAGTAGAATATAAGACTTTTATAGTGGCTTTGGTCCAAATGGTCCCTCATAGGAGAAGAAGATAAGAGACTTTAAAGGAATTTGAGTAAATTTTTTCAAGGAGTAGTTTCATAGGTGTTTTTTTTAGGTTGAAAGATACTGGTGCATGTGATTTGATAGTGTGTCTATCACTCTATTGTTTGAATAAGAGGGTACCACTGGATGTATTGAGCATTTAGGTTTTCAATTTTGTGAATAAGTATTTAATGTTCATTTGCATGTATTGGGACTTGGGTTTAGTTTGTATTTGTAAAAGATTTTGTTCGTAGCTAGCTGTATTTGTTTTTGCATGTGTTTGTGTTTACATATATTTATGAGAGTTTGTGAGTTTAGTTTTTGAGGTTTAGTTAAGTAGAGTTCGGTTACCATTGTTTATGAATGTAGCTATGTCAAATAGTTACACACCAACCACTTTGCCCTCATGTATGGATTTTTATTTGATTGTTAGTGTGAATGTGATCCTCCTAGGCCCAAATTCTAGCAGACATGAAACATAGTTTCAAGGCCGTTGTTATTGACATTTGACCCTATACATGTATAGACGAGCACTGAATTCTAATTTCAAAGCTAGTACAGACATTTGGTGGGAAATCTGGGACCATACTGATACTGACAGAAACTCCAATGAGATGACTAACCAACCACTTGGGCATCTTAGTAGTCTTATTTTTAGACATTGGGTTCGTTAGGTCTATGTCGCGGCACTTTATTTCTTGGTTTTTCAACGACAATCAGACAACAAATTTACTATTAACTTTTAATTTTATATGCATATAAACCTAACTATTTATATGCATATATGGCCTACTAATTAACGGGTTACTCATTTGTTGATCCATGTTGTATTATTGGCTTAAACCGTGCATACGTCTAGCTATGGCCTATGGGCACGTACCCTGGTAATTGCCCTCTTTGTCTTGTATGGCTCATTACTTGTCATATGTGTGACCTTAAAGTCCCCAATATTTGTCGAGCATGCATCATGAATCAAATTGCCCAGCCAAGTGTAGTCTTATGCTAGTGACTGTACGTAGAAAATCTATCAGAGACTTGAAAATTTTTTGTTAAATGTGAAAAAGTTGCTTAATAATTTAGGGTAAATTAAGAAATTCAAGATTAGGGTAAATTTTCTCAATGTGGACCATAGTTTAAGTTTAAGTTTAAGGTAAATTGGGAAATTTAAAATTTTTTTAAAGTCTTTTTTCAATCATCCATTTGAGAAGAGATCACTGTAAATAATTTGTATTTTAGGAGAGGTGAGTTGTCCAAACTAGAGGGGATGAGTTTAATAATTGAATACCACAAAGACAGTCGGTATAATTTTCCCAATATAAATCCCAATGCACATAATTTGAGTAAGCTACTTTCACAACAAATTCTAAATGATAAGATCTTCTCGCTGGTTTTAATCTGAGCCACGCACTATCAAAATTACTTCTTTTATCCCTTTATCAATAATAATTTATCATTTAAAATTTGTTATGAAAATTTTGTGAACGTAACATTTCTTACAAAATTTCCACACTTTACAGGATTGGGAGAGTCTTACCCAAATTTGTGTAGGAAGAGAAGACACCGTTAACATTACAAGTAGAAAGCTACACCACTTTATGTCCATATGGGATATGGCTGATGATCGATGAACACACGTAATGCATGCCACCACGTACGTTGTGAGTTGTTGGGAACGGAGTTATGGACTATAGCTAAGGCAGTTGAGGCTTGGACCTTAAAAAGGCTAAGTATAAATTAGGAGCAACTCACGTGCATTTGCGAGGCACTTGGATGGGGCCAGTTTAATTCAAGATTGGATTCAAGAAGTTGGGTCGAAAAAGTTGAAATAAGCTAGCCAAGGTTGTGATAAAACAGTTGGACAGCCAACAAGGAATACATGGGTGGGTTTAAGAAGAAAAATGTTGTTGCTAACAACTTATTTTATATCAAAATATTTTAAAATTAATGTGAAATTGACGTTTTTAATCAATGATATTGTAATTTGCCCGACAGGTAAACAAGGGTGTCACCTAATTTGAATTAATTAATTAATGGTCAAATTTAATTATATATATGCATGCATGGAAAGTTATGATATGTACACATCAGTCACAGTCCTAACATAGATACTCTACCAACTTAAATAAGTTTGTAAAAAAAATATATTGTTAATCCTTGTAGATTAATTAGTACATTATGATGTTTTCTACAAAAAAGTACAAGGTTTAAATCTTTCATTCTTATTATAACTATTGAAAATTTCAAAATAAAAAATTGTTGTTTTTGCTTAATTGATAGCTTATTATAATCAGATTCTAGCTTACTTTTTTTTTTTTTTTTTTTAATGTCTAAACAATTGTTTGGCAAAATGAAAAATCAATTAACTTCAAACTTTTTAGGATCGCATCTTATGATATATACATATGTGTTGAAGCATCAGAGTTTGGTATATGCTGTGGGTTTTATATTAGTTTTAATTAGGTTTTTTTTTTTTTTTTTTTTTTTTTTTTCCTACTGTTTATTCACAGAAAAAGAAATAGAGGGGAAAAAGGAATTGAAAGCATGACTTCCCTTCATTCTTGGATGATTTCCTTGCCAATCGATTTTGGGACATTTATTTCAAGGTCACTATATCTTTACTTCCTAAGACAAGTCGCAAAGCATTGATATGAGCCATACAATGGCTTCATTTTTAAATTTTTGTCCTTTTTTTTTTTTCCAGCCGCCAATTGAAGAACAAAGAAAATGATAAATATGTTCATATCAAACCTTATAAAATTCATCATATTATACTTTAATTTATATATAGCTATAAATTAATCTTAACATTATATTTTCCAGCTGTGCTACGTACCTTTCTTTTTATTATTATTATTATTATTTTTTAAATTCATTTCGTAGAGATGCATGTAATATGTCTCCAACTTGCATATGAAATGGTACCGTTTGTGAATGTGAAAATGAGGGGAAGATGCTAAAATGGACGCGTGTTTCGCATCTGAGAATGACTGCTTTCGATTTTCATATATATATATATATATATATATACACACACACACACACACCCGTAGGCACCTTTAATATTATGATTTCTTACATGTATATATTTATTTAAGGGTAAAACTTAGTTATAATTTTTTTTAATGTAAATTACATTATTTTTTCAATTAAATTCAAACATATTATTATATTGAACTTAATTAATTGCTTTAATAAAATAATAATAATATTGTTTGTACTTTATTAATTAGTACAGTGTACATACATGTATTTGAATTTAATTATGGAATACAATATATAGCATCAAAAAAACTTTGTACCAACATTTTGTCATTTACAATAAAATATAAGAATTTCAATCTATGGATTCCATTTTTAAATTTTTGGTATTATTATTGGCACGAACATTTGCAGTTGCCTACATTTATATGGGTTTGAGAGGAATGGATGAACACGAATAACATTATGAGATAGTTCTTAAAAAAGGTATTCATGACTTTTCACAAGAAAAACAATCAAAAGTGACAGACACCATTAAAAAAAAAAAAAAAAACTTAACTTTGTTGCATAACATACAAAATATGTATATGTGATTTTTAAATGGTGATTGAGCTCTGATGAATACCACACATCAAATCTTAGCTAGAAACTAAGATTCAATGAAAAGAAAATATATGTTATTTTAAGTTTGATTAAAATTTTAATTTTGAGTTCTATTTACTTAAAGAATAGTATTTATCTGATATTGGAAACTGTTTGAAAGTGTTCATACTTTTAAAAGCTGTAAATTATCTAACGAAAGGGCCGTAATTTAATTTTGTGCTTACTTTCATGCAACTTTTTGATATCAATAGTAAAATTAATGCTAAAAATATTTTTACAATGAAGCAAATGAAGATTTCGGTATTCTAAGTTTAAAAAAAAAAAAAAAAAAAAACTAGTATTCTGTGGCACATATATGCATATCATGGTCAGGTCCAATACCATGTTCAAGAATTTCAGTGAATACTGTTAAAAATAAATTTATTTCGATGTAATCCAAATAAAAATATATCTTGTAATTCAAGTATAGTTTTGTACCTAAGTTTTGAGCTCATAGTTTAAAATTAAACAATATCTATTCTCTCCAATAATGTGTCACTTGATGTGACTGTCCAGTCCAATATTGCATATCCCGTATGCAAAATAGGTTTTCATCATACTGTTAACAAATACACGGGAATGGCTAAGCATATAATCATATATGATGACAAAATTGTTGGTAGGTGACCCTATATATATATATATATATATATATATAGCATTATTTAAAAAAGGTTAATTTCCTTTCTCAAAAAAAAAAAAAGTTAATTTCGTTCCCACAATGCCGTGGCTGATGTAGAATTCTAAAGAATTAATATTATCCCAAATATTGGAAATTTTAAATTGAAACGAAACTCTTGCCTTTTGCTTCAGGGCAGAAAAACTTGAAAAAGAATAATCTTCACGTTTCTTAGCCATATTGTCGAGTCCAGGTATAAATATAATGCAAGACTATATACTTCTTTTTTCTTTTCATTTTTTGCTGAGAAATGCAAGACTATATACTATGTAGTATGTACTATAATATTATATATATATATATATATATATATATATATATATTTATTTATTTAACCCACTGAAAGAAACATGTAACTGAACATAGTTCCACATGCTCCAATGTTCGAAGGTGATCCAAGAAATAATGATAGAACCCTTTTTTTTTTGAAAACATGATAGAAACTAATTAAAAACGTATCATTCATTAAAAAAAAACTGTATCATTCACTTAACAATATGAGAAGTAAATTGTAATAGAACACAATTCCATTTATTCACTGTCACACTGACATATAACCAAATCTTGAGACATTGATTTGGTTTTGGTTTTATCATATGGGTTTTGCTCTTCACAAAGATATCCCAATTGCTTATCTTTCAATTTTTCTCTTTGTGCACATAGTATATATGCTTACGCTACACATATAATTAAGGAAAGTAAACTCTATACAAACACAAGAAGTTTGTTTCACCATATAATTTAGTAACCATGAGATAAAAGACTAGAGGAAAAGACTTTCCTCTCCTTCCTGAATACCAAATGATGATGATGAAGAAGGGCTAGGACAGTTCCTGTTAAGAAGCTCCTCTATCATTTGCAGTGCAATTCTCTCTTCTTCATCCATTTCTGTTCTCAGTTCAGGCCCTGACATCAATGGTGGAGACTGATCAGAAGACAAAGGCAATGAGCTATTTTGTGCTTCATCAGTGGCATTATTATTGCTGTTCTTCTTTCCAAGCTGAACAGTCATGACCCAATTGGAATCAGAACGTTGACCCGCACGTTTTTGCCACACTCCAATATGAGAATTCTCAGTGTCAAGCCTGAGACAAGTCATGGATGGGGAAGGTGCTTTGCTACATTTTCGAAGCTTAGCGTGTAGAATTTCTGATAAACCACCCTTCGGTGATGATGGAGATTCCTCAGTACTACTCTTTGTTTCCCCAGTCGGAGTCTGTGTTATTGGGAAATTGGTTTTGGCATTGCGCCCACTCATCAAAATGGCAGCTTGGTCATAAGCTCTAGCTGCCTCTTCAGCTGTCTCGAATGTGCCTAGCCACACCCTTCTCTTCCTATCAAACACATAGAATAACAAAATAAACAAAGGTGTTTGATACAAAAAGTGAAGAAACATAAAAGTTTGAACTAGATATATTAAGATAGTTTAGAGTAATGTGGATATAGTAGGTGAAGCTCACAGTAATGGGTGGCGTATTTCGGATACCCACGAGCCCCAATGACGCTGCCTGACGCCTCTGAACTTCTTTGATTGCACCATGTTGTTCGAGAGAGAGAGAGAGAGAGAGAGAGAGGCAGTGATAGTAAAGTACAGAGGGAGCAGAGAAAGAAGATATAGTTATAGAGGGTGTGAGAAGTGAGGGGTTCTCTGAAAAGGTACGTGCAGTGTCGGCGAACTAAAAGTATCCATTGCCTTTGTATTAAACATTGTCACCTAAACCCTTCCATTTAATGTAGAGTAACCTCCCCAATAAATGAATGTGCTTGACCTAGCCTGTGCTTGTTTATTGTCATTTATGACTGCGTGTATGTGCAAGCGTCTATGACTCTATGCTTGTGGGTGTGGGTGTGGGTGTCCCATTATATGAAATATAAATTGCTTTCATATACATGGGCATAGCTAGGCTAGCCATGTATTATTGCTTAGTGGTTACCCTAAATAAACAAAAACAAAAACAGATAGAACTCATATAGCACAAAAAACGACATATTGTTCTTGATATAATTGAGATAAATTAATCTATTTCTTGATCATTTGCTTGTAATCATTGTACAAATAATAATTATCACTTCATGTTAATATGAATTTGATGATGATGATGGACTTCACGTGGCTGAACTTTGTGTAATATTGCAAAGTATATTTACATTGTAGTTTTTTTTTTTTTTTTTTTTTTTGGGCCGACGATGCCCTGGAAATTGAAAGGGCGGCAACGTGACTAACGATGATGGAGACTGTAGTACGGACAATGTCATTGTCAAAGGGAAATTGATGCCCTGTCCTCATTTTATTGGAGAGTTCGAATGTAGGGTTTTGGTTTTATTCATCATTGTCTCTTCTTTCAGTCTTTTGATATGTACTCTCCACTAACGTCTTACCAAATCAAATTGATCATACAAGATAGAGAAGTTCTGGTGTCACAAATTAGTGTACAATTTTACTCACAATTCGTCTATGTGGTAAGTTGTGATTGGTGGAAGGGTGATGGTGGGTCACCCTTCCACCAACCACAACTCACCACATGAGAGAGTTGTGGGCAAAGTTGTGTATTAGTTTGTGGCATTAGAATTTTTCCACAAAATATATTTGCATCAATATATGTTTAGCAACTTGTGTACGGATGAACTCCTTAATTATTAGTTTATTTTACTCCAATGTACATTGGTCAATTTTGGAGGAGTTTTAGAACTGCACTATCGGGTCGATTTATGTAAAAGCTTGAATTGCCGATGTATAGCTCATTATGATGTTTGATTTGATCGGTGGCGGTTACGAGTTAGTTGTCGACACAAAATTTCTCAAGCATGAACTCACACGGGTGATTAGGGGATTTAAACACCAAAACTCACAATACATTTATCTTGTCCATCGAGCTGGCTTGGATTGATTTGAGTTGAGAAGATGTATATCTGCTTCGATTTACATGATTACAACACGAGGTGATCCACAACAGTGACTCAGGGTCTGTTTAGATACCGCTTATTACTAAAAACTGAAAACTGAAAACATTGCAGCAAAATAATTTTTAAATGTGTGAAAAGTACCATGGGATCCAGTTTTAAAGTTAGATTTACATTTTTCTGTACTTGTGGGTACTGTGAACAGTGCATGGGACCCAGCCAAAAAACGCGCACGCCAGCACAAACGCAAATGTGTTGCTATCCAAACTAACACTCAATGAGAAAAATAGAGATGGAATGGAACACGTTTGCTTCGATTTATACAAGATGGAATGAATCTAAACACTTCTAAATTTGAACAGGGTTGACAGTGTGGGGGAGAGAACACTAAATGGGTAGATCGATTCTACGTACATCTCTCTCTCTCTCTCTCTCTCTCTTTATATATATATATTAAAAAAAATATAAAATATTAACAATAGATATAATTTCTAAGACATTCTCCAACTTTAAAAAAAAAAAAAAAAAAATTCGATAGTTGAGGAGGGAGAGTTTGAACCATGAATATCTCCTAGAGAATTATTAAGAAATATAAGTTGAACTACAAAACTCTTAGCTATTCCAATTTACATATTATGCTTTCATGAAATGCTCTTCCTCTAAACGATGAAAATGATACTTCCCCTTAAAGTTTATAGAAATGTAATAAGTTTATAGTATACTCTATCATGCTATGACTTCTCTCTAATCACTACAAGAAATCTGGGTTTAGGCGGCGTTTTTTTTAGCGACGTTTTTAAATTCGCCACTATAAGTAGTAAATTGTGACGTTTTTAAAAAACGCCACTAAAGAGTGATCCTTTCGCGACGTTTTTCTAAAAACGTCGTTGTAACCCAAAACAATAGCAGCGTTTCTTAAAACGCCGCAAAAAGTACTGTTTTAGCGGCGTATTTTTTGTTTATAGCGACGTTTTGTATAAACATATAGCGACGTTTTTCAAAACGTCGCTATATGTTTCTCCAAAATTTTTATCCTCTTCCCGTTCAAAATTTCACTGGGTGGGAAGGTTCCCACCGTTTCTTCTTTTTGTTTTGGATAAAGATATAGCGACGTTTTGGATAAAGATATAGCGACGTTTTAAAAACGTCGCTATATGTTTCCCATTCAAAATTTCACTAAGTGGGAAAGATCCCCCCATTTTGTCCTCTTTTTTTTTTTGGTCTCCTTTCCTTACACGTTTTTTCAGTCCTTTTTCTTTCTTATCATTCTTTTTCTTTCTCAAACAAACTTCCCTTCCCACTTCCATATTCTCCCCCCTCCCACCCTTATCACTTCTTCACACTTAGCTATTGCTAGCCATTGCCGCCGCCGCCGTTGCCACCGCCAACCTATTCATGTACGAGTTCTTCCCTCTCTAGCCACCACCTACTGCCACTACCATTCTTTTTTCCCTCTTTTTTGGTGTTCAAGTTTTTTAAAGTGTAAGTCTTTGTGTTTTGGCTTATGGGTTTGCTTTGATTTGATTTTTCTTTAATGGGTCATGGAGTCTTTGTATTTTGGCTTATGAATTTGCTTTGATTTAGTTTTTCTTTAATAGGTCATGGAACTTTTGTGCTAATTTTTTTTGTTTGCTTGTTTTGGTTGGAGTTTGGTACAGAAAACTCTTATTCAAATTTGGATTTTTGAGCAAAAAGTCCTAAGCATCAAAGGCTAAATCATTGTAAGTTTATGTACAAGTTTGTAAATCTTGGTTTTTTTTTTTTTTCCTACAATTTTTCTGTAGTATGTAGATTTTGAATTTTTTTTGTTATTAGTTTTGTGGTTTAGCTAGCTTGAAATTAATTTTTAAAAAAACTCACTACCCACTAATGTGTAAATAATCTCAACTAAATGCTCTTTATATGTATATATATATATATATTTATTGTTACTAAATTTTCAAGCACCATGATTCATTAACATTGGACATTTGATATTGTGGAATAATGATGATAGGTCTATTTGATCTATTACAAGCTTATTGCAAGCATATGTTAGTTATTGTTGAATTTTTAGTAGTTTTATATAGCATTTTTAATATTTAAAAAAATAATAATGAGTAGGTTTTGCGACGTTTTAAAAACGTCACTAAAAAGCAAAAGGACAAATGCTTTTGTGACGTTTTTGAAACGTCGCTATTGGTGTGATTATTCGCGGCGTTTTATAAACGTTGCTAAATGTATTTTCTTACATTATGTACGAAAATGTTATATTATTTAGTGACGTTTTATAAAACGTCACTAAAAGTTTCTGGACGCCAATAAAGAGTACCATATAGTGACGTTTTTCAAAACGTCGCAATAGACCTATAGTGACTTCTCTATTGCGACGTTTTCGAACGTCACAAAAAAAACGTCGCTGTAGGCCATTTGTGTCTATAGCGACGTTTTTTGGGTTTTTAGTGACGTTTTACAAACGTCGCTTAAACCCAGATTTCTTGTAGTGAATGGTCTATACCATATGCATATTTTTAATTCCTTCTCATTTAGAGAAGTGTAATTTTGTACAAAGTTAATCGGTATAATTTTTTTTAAACAGTGTCATTTTGTAAAACCTCAATAAAGTTTAGTGTAATTTACCATTTTTATTTTCTTATAAATGTTTCAAAGCACCCTTATTTACATAAAGATTCTTATAAACTAGGATTACATGATGATAATTTGATAATAATTCTTTTTTTTGGGGGGGAGGGGGGTTTGATCTTTTGATATTATTCCCCATTTGTAGGAATAAATTGTGATTCGAAGCCAACTGTTCTGTTAATCTATTTATGAAATTTTGGGGGTGTTTGGCAAATGACAAGATCAGATCAATAAAAAAAAACATAATTAATTTATTGTTTTAGTTTGGTTAATTTTTCAAAAAGCCAGTTCAAAATGAGATAAGATATATTCCCATATAAACCACTTTTTGCTTTAATACTTTCAAATTCATTTCCTCCATTTTTTAATATAAATTTTAGTGTTTTCTCATACATATTCCTACAAAAGAAATCAATGTTTTCATGAATTATTTATTTATTTATAATTTTATAATTTATAATTAGAGGGGAAAGATTTAAATCTTGAACATATACCAGGAGGTGTCAATTAATATACAATTCAATCTTGACCCCATGAAGTGATATTAATTAAAATTAAAATTGGTTCCGATATGATTCAAGACAAATTAGACAAAATAAAGACAACTAAATTTTGGACTTTTTTTTTTTTTTTTTCCTTACATAAAAACTGAAGGAGTTTTATGGTTTACCAAACACCCTCTTAAATTTAGTCATCATGATGCATTCAAGCAATATGTGAGCTAAATGTCCAGCGCAGGGATTATAGTTTTACATAATTTAGATACATTCAATACAGAAATAGTTCTCCATGAACGTTTTTGTGCTACTTGTACGGGCTCATTCCATGGTAACTAATTTCACAAGATTGAGATCCAATACATACCTAGGGGTATTGCACCGATGCAATAATACTTTCAATAGTTGAGATTAAAAGTTAAAAATTCATTTTCAATCATAATTCTTGGATAATTTTTTTAATCTTTTAATATTTTTTACTTTGTAAACTTTTTCCACTCACATTAAAATGGTAATAGCATAATACAATTGCACTGGATCCAAATTAATCGGATTGGCAAGCTTGACATGAAAGCTCTTGCCGGCGGGGTGGGTGACTTGATGGGTGCATTGTAATGAATCAGAATTAATAAGACTAATAAATGGACAAAAAGAACCAAAAAAGAAAAAGAAAAAATGACCGTGTTCTATTCGTCATGGAATTATAATAATTTTTACAAGCCTTTTGACATGTGTTATGTGCATGCTTGATGGTTCTTTAGTTTTTAAAGAAAATGTAAACTATTTTAAAGTTATAATCGCAAGCAGTTCTAATTTATTTGTATCATAATTTTATGTTATTTGAATTTTAAACTCCTCTTCTTACTAATTATGTCCTTGATTTTTTTATTGTTAAATAATTTTTAGTTAGATAACAAGGTTAGCTAGCATTGGAAGTATAAAAAAGCGAATAATATATATCTATATTATCTATAAGAGGATTA
The DNA here is from genome assembly GCA_028535165.1 of Quercus tomentella. Classification (NCBI taxonomy): domain Eukaryota; kingdom Viridiplantae; phylum Streptophyta; class Magnoliopsida; order Fagales; family Fagaceae; genus Quercus; species Quercus tomentella. Next base: position 82,285,649 of record JAPQVY010000155.1, read on the forward strand.
TTCCCTTTGGACTGAACTTTTATGTGGTTCAGAAATATTCTTAGACCTTATTTTTAAGGGGAAAAAACTTGAGGACAATCTGATAAAAATATATTTCTAATTCCACTTAAAATGCCTACAAAAGAGGACACTCTCCTACTAATCCATATCTTCAAAACAAATTTATTCAAAAAAAGTTTTAAAAAATAAAAAATTATGACATTAGACAAAAAAAAAAGCCTCATTACAGGCTCAATGACGCGTGTGACGAGGCTAGTAGATAATATATATAGATATAGAATCATAGATATAGATAATTAAAATATATATAGATGAGGCTAGTGTGTGTATATATATATATATATATATATATATATATATATGTGGAAGCTTAAAATATCTTAAGGAATTTTCAAAACGGGGGCATATGTTTCCCTAAAATGACCTTATATTTCAATAGTTATAATGGGGGAAAAATGATTTAAATCCTGGATGCCTTTCTTAGAAACACTAAAACGTATCGACTAGTTGAGTTATAAAGCTTTTGATAAAACAAAGTTTTTATAATAATTGGTAACGAAAATTTTCCAACATTTCAATTAGATGAGGACATATATGCATCCAAATTCATTATATATAGGATGTATTTTTTCTCTGTGATATTGTATAGGATTCATTCATGAAATGTGATTAAATTCTACACTAACTATCAAGTATCAAGGCATTTTACATTATTCTAAGGGCATTCTTCTAACCAAATAATAATTTTCCATGCAAGTCACCTTAGCCTTAATAATAATTATCTATGCATAAAATAAGACTCCAATTAGCTTATCACTCTTTACTTTTTAATGTAGGATTATAGCTATACTTTCTTACCTCTCTACATTTTAATATTGAATTGACTATCATTTAAGGCAATTTTTAGAAAATATTTCTCCTGTCTCAATCAATTGGAAATCAAACTACATGAATTTGTATGTAAACATAATTCACACATTATTAGAGTATATATAATTGAAATGACACTTGGATGAGTTTGAAGTTTATTTAAAATCTATAGACACTACTTAACATCAAATTATTGGATAATTAGAATGACATTTGGCAAAAAGTTAGAGTGCAATTAGAATTTAATTTAGATTCTTAATTAAACTTCTTCTCTACTTCTACTTTAATATATTATATAAGATTCACGGACAACATGGATAACATGGATTAACAAAAGCAAACCTAAAAATTACAGCCAATTGACAAACCCAAATATATTTCACCCCAACTTGAAACTCATTTCACATCCCTCAAAGGTTGAGTTTGACATCCCTTAATTTCCAATAACTTATTTTACGGATATGTGAGACAAAAGGAAAAAAAAAAAAGTTAATTATTATTATTATTATTATTTTATTTTGTAAAATATGAAGACAAGCAAAAAACAAACTAAACAGTTGGGCAGTCAAACGGATCCCAAATTAAATGTTCTAACTAGTAATCACATAACTCTCCACATAGGAAAATCAATTTGGCCTAAATCTTCTATTTGGTTGAACCCGATCAAATTATTAACACTAATACCAATAGCTTTGTAACTCATTGTATTGTCTGCTTTTCTAAATAAGTAAAATCATAGTTTTGAGTTCCCCTTCTACCATTGTTATAACTATCAATTTTTTTTTTAATTAATTAATTTCTAAGTGTCTCATGACTATAATTCAAATCCTATCTTCCCTTTTCTCCAAAATTTATCTATTTCAGTTCATCAAAAAAAATATATATATATATATCTATTTCAGAAAAAAAAAAAAAAAAAAATGAAGTACACAGGTATTTGGGACAAAATATACACACACATAATTTTGTTTTCCACCAATTAATGTAGTGCCCCCAAGGGGTCCATTAATTAGCTGACGAGTTAATGATGTGGTACGGGCCAGGGTTACGATTATGCTCAAAGATGTGGTGATTCCAATTCTAGACGTCGTTTTTATGCCATTGAATGGCCAATTAAGAGTCTTCAACCATTAGGTTGGGTTTTCTATTTAAAACACACAAACAAAACCAGCGAATCACAAAACACAATTTGTTAGCGTACCGACTACCGATTGCGATTAGACTTTGTTCCCTCTCAAGTCTGGCAATTTTAGGCGGGTTTATTTATAGATAAATTATTAGGTATTCTCGAAAAACAGTAGCATGATATTCATTCCTCTCATATAAATGATGAATTGAATTATTATTTGTGAGGAGAGAGTAAGACATGTACGCCTAATCATAATACTAGGGATTGACTAGTAAGAGCAAAATTATTGCCAATATAGAGTTTAGCAAACAAAAATACATTATAAGGCCTACGTGCATTCTAAACATTTCAGCTTTGTTTTTATATCCACTAGTTTAGATAAGGCGATGTATTCCTTTAAGGATTTTGTTAACATTCATTTAGAAAATGTTTTTAGAAACTTTTTAAGAAAAATAAAAATGTAATTTATTTATTTTTATATTTTTCATAAAAATAGTATAAAAAATTTTCTAAAATAATTCACTAACTAATGCCCTAAGAACACCCGTTAAATGATACTATTACTACCGGACTATTACTTGAATAATAGGTAATATAATAAACCTTAACTAAAAATATAATGGACTTTTTTTTATTCAGTTATATATTTGGACTTGAGTCTTGATATTTCTAACATTTTTTCTCAACCACGTTATATGAATTGAATGCTCTCATCTCTCTAGTACATATAGTTTTGAACGTGAATTCACCAAAAAAGAAAAATAAGGAAAAAAGCAAAATTGAAACAAGTGTACAAACACAAATCCACGTTGCATACATAATAATGCTAGATTGGTTGAGAATCACTCACAAGCACGATTTCCATAATATAAACCTTCAAAGAGATTTACAAAACTTGTACTTTCGAATTATCGAAGGCTGTAAGCAAATTATTGTAGACTTATCATATAGTGCTATTTATAACTGAGCTAACCGTGAATTGTTGACTTGCCTAGCTACAAAGTCCAAGCTATATGTATATAAGGTGACCCTAGTATTTAAGTCTGTGTTACCTAAATATAATGATGGGGTTATAATGTATGGGCCTCAAGAAAATGAAGATAAAGAGATAGGAATGCGTGGAGCTACGGGTTCCAAAGGTTGTGGAACTTAATGACAACATATAATACAGCATATCCCATGTGCAATGTGGTCACAAACCATTTTGTCACCAATATACCTGCTCCTTCTAGTACTTGATACGTTTAAACCCTTCTTTTCTTTTCTTTTTTTTCTTTTTTTCTTTTTTAATATTCCCTACTAACTGGGAAGATACATATATCTATCTTTGCTTTCAAAATATGGCCCCTACTTACTTATGCCTTGACAGTTCAAGATCTTAATTCTATATGTTTTTTCTTCGTTGGGAAAAATATCCAAAGATTATACACCTATATAGCCCAAAAGACTTTTGCGTACTTTTTTTTTTTTTTTGATGAACCAGAAATTTTATTATGCAAAAGACTTTTGCGCACTAAAATATCTGTTTTCGTACCAAAGAGATTATACACCTATATAGTCCAAAAGACTTTTGCGTACTTTTTTTTTTTTTTTTTTGATAAACCAGAAATTTTATTACACAAAAGACTTTTGTATACTAAGATATCTGTTTTCGTACCAAAGAAATTAAGGGTTCTATTTCATCAAAAAAAGAAAAAAAGAAGAAAAAAAAAAGGCTCTAACTCAAAGGATATTTCTTTCCCCTACAAGAATAGATAGTGTAACATTTGATGTATAAGTAATTTTTGTAAAACCTAACTAGGTGCCAAGTTGCCAATAAAGAGAATCCAAAAGCATCACCATGATCATCCTTTTTGTCGTTCAATTTGATTTGATGTCCAACGTGTGTCAGTGTTAAATCGTGATGATGATTTTCCCAGGGGAAAAAAAATGGTGACAATGATAAAAGGAGCAACAGTACTGAGTTCCTTACGTATTGAATAAATGCAAGATGCAGACCTGTTTTTTTTTTTTTTTTTTTTTTTTTTTAAATTCAAAATATAAATTCTACTATAGTTTAATCTAAATATATATATGTGTAAAGTTCCATTCTGAAGATTTAAACCCCGGTCCTTACCCTCTACACCCTATAAGCACTATACCTGTGGAGTGACCATCACATCGAGAGTACGTGGTGATCAGAAACTTTTCTATTTTTTGGGTAAATTTTAATAATTTGCAAGCTACATTCTAAACCAATTGGTGTTGCTAATTGTGATTGCATTTGTGTGTAGCCTTCTCTGTTTCACATGCTCTATGCCCATTTACCACCGGGCCTTGTGCCTGAGTGGTACCCAGGCCGTAGGGCCTTAACCAGCTCGGGGGTTCGATCCCCCTATAAACCAATTACCTAGCAAAAAAAAAAAAAATGCTCTATGCCCAGTCCTTACCCTCTACACCCTATAAGCACTATACCTGTGGAGTGACCATCACATCGAGAGTACGTGGTGATCAGAAACTTTTCTATTTTTTGGGTAAATTTTAATAATTTGTAAGCTACATTCTAAACCAATTGGTGTTGCTAATTGTGATTGCATTTGTGTGTAGCCTTCTCTGTTTCACATGCTCTATGCCCATTTACCACCGGGCCTTGTGCCTGAGTGGTACCCAGACCGTAGGGCCTTAACCAGCTCGGGGGTTCGATCCCCCTATAAACCAATTACCTAGCAAAAAAAAAAAATGCTCTATGCCCATTTTTAAAGGCTTTTTAGTTTCTATTTTTACTTATTCATTTATCTTTTCTTTTAAGGATTCCCTAATGGTTTCTAGAGGTATATAACTTCAAATTAAAAGAAAGGGTACTAAAAAAAATCTGACATACATGAATAACGTGAAACTAATAGAAAATATTTAAAGATTCGATAACTTGGGTGCCTAGCATGCAGATGAAGAATTTAAATAGAAACTTTGTGTTAATCTTGTGAGAAACTTTGAAACAACATCGTTCTATCTTAAAGGAAGGAGAGAGAGAGAGAGAGAGAGAGAGAGAGAGAGCCATTAACAAATCCCATTTGTCATATTTTTCTCAAAAAACTTACATGCGAAATTATTAAATTATAAAAAAGAAAAAAAAGAACACAGTTTGACGTCAAAGAAGAGAAATAAGTGCCAAACAAATAGAAATTGTCATGTAGCAAGACAACCAAATACATATTGGTTGTTGGTGAGGATATTGATGAAGCAGGAGGAGCCAGTGATTTGAAATATCATCACGGCTATGGTGTGCCCTTCTTGATCTGGTGGAAGCATGATGTGAAGAGCATGGCTGTGAAAGTAACATGACATTATCACAAATACATTTTTGAGAGACATTTAGAGTGCGTTTAAGATTTTTTTTTTTTTTTTTTAGCGAATGAACAGTAAAAGTACTGTTCATATACTGTGCGAGAGACAAATTTTACTGTATAGAGACTAATTTTACTGTTTATGCACTGTTTGTGCACAGTTCATAGAACCCACAATCACTTTATTCAGAAAAAAATATTAAAAATGGGTCCCACGGTATTATTTACACATTTAAAAATTATTTTGCTATAGTGTTTTTCAGTTTTCAGTTTCAGTTTTCAGCTGTATCCAAACGGACTCTTAATATTATACTCTTGAGAATCTACCATTGAAAAATTCTCTTTAAGTTATCATGAAACTCCCAAATGCGACTTTGCCTTATCTATAGCCATTATTTTTTTAAAAGAAGAAGAATATGATGAAGGAGAAGGAGGAGGAGAAGTATAACGTGAAACTAAAAAAAAAAATCCGGATAAGTAGTTCTTAAGAAGAAGTCAAAGAGCAGTTTAAATTATTAAATTTGAGAGTAAAGCAATTTGTTAGGAGTAAAACATGGGGGAGTGGAATTCAAGCAGTTTGTTAGGAGTAAAATGAGGGAGTGGAATTCAAACGTGTTAGTTTTTTTATTTTATTTAATTAAATTTCTCTTAAATATATGTAGACTTAATTATTTTTTGTTTAGAGTAGTGCTTAATAAATTTAGGGGTAAAGTAAATAAGTTGGGAGTATAGGTGGAGAGTTTTTAAGCTATTGAGAAGAAGTAAGAATTTATATCAACGGAGAAGTAGGAATGGTGAGTATCCGTGGGGAGTTTTTTAAGCTATTGAGTAGAAGTAGGAATTTATATCAACGTAGAAGTAAGAATTTATATCAAGTAAGAAGACATTTCAACGTAGAAGTAAGAATTTATTATTTTTGTCAATTTACTATTTTAACTTCATTTTTAAGTTTTAGATTAATTAAATTAGGGGTATATTTGACAAAAAAAAAAAAAAAAAACTAACTTTCTAAAATTTCTTAATATATACAGATGACCAAAGCCGGATAATGAACACACTTAGATAACAAAATGACTCTTTCGAATCGCCAAAAATCACACATTATAGCACACCTTTGGGTCAAGGTCTCAAATTTAATACACCGTAACCCTGAGGAGCATGGTCACATGCATAGTATAGTCACTTGTGAAGATCACTAAGGTAGTTATAGTTCGTATAAATATGAAAGACTAGTACTTGGCCCGCAAAATAAAAGCTTTAAATTTTTTTTTATTTTTTTGTTTTGATAAGTGAGTATTGTTTGTGGCCCCAAGAGGAAAGGATAGGAATTGAAGTAGGAAAGGAAAGGCTTTAAATTTGGTTTGGAACTTTTTTTAATGAAAAGTTTCCTTAACGTTTTTGTTTGCCCCTTTCTCATAGCAGAGAGAGAACACTTGGTGATAATTAAGAATAAATCAACAATGATATCCATGGGTGTATTATTGTATATATATAGTACTATTGCTAAGCCTGACTGAGATTCTCATTCCACTTATAAGGAGATGGATAATAAAGAATTATTACAAGCTAGGGGTGGATGGTTATCAAGTTTCTGATTAGGTGGGTTAATTTTAACTCTCATCTACTAGCTAGGGTTTGAATCTTTGTTCTAATAATTGAATACAAGATTAAAAAATAAAAATAAAAAATCTTTAAATATCAAAATGATCAAGAGATATCAGTATTCTAGAGGAAAATAATATATAATATATATATATATATATATATATATGTTGCACATTTCATTGCTTTAATTATAATAAGCTGTCTATGGCTTACTGGAATTGGTATTCTTGTTAATTGGTTTAATAGGACACAGGAAATTCCAATACCAAAGCTGAGATGGAAGGGTAGAAACAAAGCAGTGGTCATTGGCAAAAGAGTGATACAAGAATTATTACTAATTTTCTTATATAAGTTTTATAAATTTTAAAAAATTATTTTATATTATTTTATTGACATAGTATTAATCATGTCATTGCGAAATTTGTATATTTTATGTAATAAATTGGTAATGCCTTTTGAAAATTTCTTTATCCTCAACAAAATCGGAAGTTTACAATAAAAGCAAATATTTCAGAGTTTAGCTTGCGAGTGCAAAAGAATAATCATGTGAATTAAAAACTTTAAAATTACTATGATAGGCATTTGAAAACTCCATTTAAAGGAACATGCATGATTGAAGAGAACAACACGATGACTCTTGAATACGTTTAAAAGAATACATTAAGTTGTGAATTTTTTACCTTATTGTCATATATACCAAAAAACATACAAATGTGACAAAATATTTATATATTTACATAAAAAATTGTCTATGCTTAATTACGTGAATTAGCATCATATTATATTAAGACTAAAGGTGAACTCACATTTAAAAATAAAAAAAAATAAAAAAAAAAGACTAAAGGTGAACTACTCTATAAGAGGTTTTGGATCAAATTTCTTAACCAACACTCATATAAAGGACCATTCAAAAGTTTCTTCTCAATAATCACTTTGATGTATATATTAAATCATGTGTACACACCCAAGAAATAGGCAGAAAAGCCATAGACAATAGGTGGAAAAACAAATGATGCGTCCACATCTTTTCATAACTCCCATTGAAGTGCAGTAGGCAGTAGTATGATCTTTCCAACTATAGGGTCAAGGATTCCTAAAATCATTAATGAACTATTCAATTTTATTATTTAAATAATTATTGAAGGTCCCAAATCCAAATTGACAAACTACCTACGGCATCATTAGCATCTACCACACTTTCTTTCTTTCTTTCTTTTTCTAAATTATAAATTATATCTTTTAATTTTGACATAATTTTGTGACGAAGTAGATTGTCGTTTACACCTCCAATACTAATATATCACACCAATATTTCATAAATCAAGGAATACATCCTTCTACGTATAATATATTCTTATTAATATTTATTTCAAAAAATCAAATCCAATTAAATAAATATAAAACCCTTATTTACTATTAATATTAATAAAGAACCACCGAACCTCCAACTCGTCAAAGACGCCATACACTAGAGGATGTGCTAGAGTGACCTAGTCGGTCCTCATGATCCAAAAAAGAAACTCTACCAAGTCTATGCAATTTCATGGCTAGCTAGGATATATTGTACCATCTTTTCTCACAACCTGAAGATATATTAAAGAAAACAAATGCAACGATTAATCAAGCTAATGTTAAACTTAAGGAATTTAATCGAAGTACTTCAAGATACCAAAAAAAACAGCAAAATACATTCCAAATCAAGTGAACAGCATGAAAAAAGAAAAAGAAAAAAAAAAATCCAAATCTATCAATATATATTAATCCAAATTTGGAAAAGAATCAAGAAAAAACAAATCTCGAGCTCGCGACCACCATTCAAATGATGGCTCTGCCCTGGCATCTTTTTCTAGACTTAGGCACCTCATTCAGTGTACTCTCTATTTGGTGACATTTCTAGCGGGTTGGACTTGGAGGCTCGATGGTGCTTTAGTCATAGACAATGGTTTTTATTTTTAATTTTTATAATAGAGTGTTAACTGGTATGTATTTGTGTATGACAAGATGTGTTCATTAATTTATGAAATCCCAATGTGGCATTATGGTATTGGAGAGGGTAAGCAAAGAGTTTTACACCATATCCTTATTGAATGTAAACTTTTTTCAATTCGGTCATTTAGGTTTCATATATATATATATATATATATATATTTTTTTTTTTCCATTTTAATCCATTAAATTTACTTCTTCCGTCTAGTTCTTTTCAATCTTGCCATTAATTAGTTTTGGTAGTTTTTACTTTCCAAAATAACACCAATTAGGTGGACTTAAATAAACACCTATCAAATAGCTCAAGTCGTGTTAATTGGGTTACAGGTCAAATTCAAATCGAGTTAGAAACGGTCATTCGAAATAGCTTGTGATCGAGTTGAGTCAATCGAGTTGTGAGTTGAGTTAATCAGTTTATAGGTTGACTCGTATTTTTTACATGTATGAGAAAATAGTAATAATATGATCAAATTCTCTTTGTCTTCCTTTCAAAAACAAATAATAAAATACTAAAAAATTAAATTTAAAACATAAATTCATAATTTTACACAATCTATAGTTTACTAATGATATCATCACCATAAATAAATAAATAAAAAAGACGAAAAATATATATTAAGTGTCATCAACCAATGGTGATAGGAATGCTTAAGAGATTGTGTTTCATTAAAGAGAGTTCAAAATGTAATTGTAATCTCTTTCCACCAAAAATAAAAAATAAAAATCCAAATTTGCATATTACTTTCAAATGAAAAAGATAATCAAAAAGTTTTTGTTTTTAAAAATTCATTTCTTTAACAAATGGGTCAGGCATGGGTTGACCCGATTTAACCCAATATTTCAATGGGTTGAGTGTAGGTTGACCCATTTTTTCTATGGGCTAGGTTAATGGGTTCAAGTCCAATTTTTCTAGGTCAAGACTTAATAATGCTAATTGAATGAAGTGATTACATAAGAAGCAACTGGAAGCTAAAAGATTGGAAAAAAAAAATTAAAGATTAAAAACAGGTCAAAGTTAGAGGGTGTAAATTTTAAAAGTAAAATTTACACACAATTCCTTCCCTAATTTTATTTTAATACGTGGTTGCATTGACTAATAAAAGACAAACAATGTTATTTTTTACAAGACAATTAAATTCATTGCAGCTATTTGTTATCTAAAAGAAAATTTTCAATATAGCTATATGTTTGAATTGAATTTAACATATTGCATCTAAAGAATTTTACCTAAGTTTTATCCTACTTTAATTTTTTTTTTTTTAATTTTGGGTTTGGTTGCAAATGACATGGAATGCTGGAATTGGGCCCAAAAAAATTCAAAACCATTGGCCCAAATAAGCCATTAAAGGAAAATAGTGGGCTAGAATTGGGCCGAAAAAGAATTCCAAAAGTTGGCCCAAATTGAAAAAAACCAATTGAAGGGAAATAGTGGGCCAACCTACCATTCAACAACCATTTTATTTTAACTACCATTCTTCCCGCGCTCTCGAACGTGAGGTGAGGGAGAGAGTCACCGAATGAGTAACTCAGTTCATTTCCCGAGTCATCATGAAACCCAAAACCAACACACCCTTCTTTTCTTCCCAACTTCAATGGAATCTTATCACACACCCACCAACTCAACTCGCCCGGTTCACCTCCCTTGACTCACTCCCAACTCACCCACCACCACCATGCTCAAAGGCAAGCTCAAGCTTCCGCTTCCTGTTCCCGACAAAGCCCGCCGAGCCTTCCCGGACCGCCTTGGCAGCTTGGTTGCTGGATTCGACGGAAAAGAAGAAGAGTACGGTGGAGGCTCCGATTTGGTAGTATTTGAACCCGGTGAAGAGCTCGAGACCTTTCAGCCTAATGGGTTCGTGTCCGATAAAGAGAGCGATGGCGTTGAAAATTTTGTTGAGGAATCCGATATTAAAGTCCGACCCAGACCCGAAAAAGACGGGGCGGGTCCGGTTTCGACAGTGCAAGTCATTGCGGTGGACGAGAAAAGATCCGATCTTGAATACGAGGTCTGGAATTTGAGCCTTACTGTGTTTTTTTTTTTTTCGAATTTTTGAAAATTTTTTACAATAATCCTAAACTTTGTATATTCTGATTGTAGTTTGAGTTTTTGTATGTGTGTGTGTGTGTGTGTGTGTGTGTGTGTGTGTGTGTGTGTTTTTTTAATGTAATTGCAAATGGTTAAGGATTGCTGGGTTTTTTTGTGAAGTTTCTTAATTTGGGTAGTCAGTTAATTTTGTACATTTGGTCTTACAGTCAGTTTGGTTACTAGGATAATGTTGGATAAGGAATGAAAATGAAATGGAGTGTGTAATTATGTTTTCATGAAGTCATGGATTTACTAAGACGGAAAAGTCAAAAGATTGAAAGACCATGTGTATAAGGTTTTCAATTTGATAACCTTGTTAAAATTTTCCAATTTGTTTTCATCTAAAAGCAGTCAAATAGAGTATTAGGGTTTATTGTTTCTTCCTTTTGCTTTCTGTAAAATGCAACTTTGATATATATTTTTTCTCTGTTTTATATTTTATATTTTTTCATTAGCTTTCTCGGCCGGAGATAAATTTGGAGAAGTTACAAAGAATTGCTAGTGCTGGGCTTCCAGATGGAGGAGGTTTGCGCGCAACGGCTTGGAAGGTAAGGGTTTTCAATAAGATTTGATCTTTTAAGGTGAATTGACAAATACAATGAGGTAGATTGGAGACAATACTTGAATCCAGGACCACTGTTCTGATACCCTGATAAAATGCCACTTCATTCCCCAAAGTTTTAGTTATTAGGAAAGGCTTAATATCATCATTTAGCCATTATTCTAACATTTACAGACATCAAATTGACTTATGGACATGGTAATTTTGGTTCCCGAAGTTCTGTTTATCATAAGTTTAGTGTAGAAAGAAATTAATTCTACCTAGAAATTTAGACAATTATAGAGAGCATTTGAAGAGAACCCAACTAATATTTAGCCCTAGATTTTGAATTCAATGAACACAGTTATAGTATGGCGTAATGTCATATTATTTCTATTAACAAACAAAGCAAATTTACTTATAGCAAATAGAAGCACCAAAAATTGGAACTGTTATTTCTGATTTCTCTTTTTTTTATATATATTTTTCATTGGTAAGTTATAAATGCACTCAGTGAGTGTTGAATCCACAACTTCACCCTCCACTCAGACTTGTAAGAGGAGGAAGTGCCATTTGAGCCAAGGTTCATTGGTACCGCTATTTCTGATTTCTCATCATCACAATCACGTAACTGTCATAATTCATAAATGTCATTATGGTCTGATAGATTTTGAGGATATCATCTTGAGATAATTCAATTACTGACTGAAGATTGTACTATAACTGCAGTGATAGACTGATAGGATAATTAGGGTAGTTTTGCTCTTGAAACTTCATATCTCATTCAGTTCATTTTCATCCTGAAAATTCATTTACCTTTAGGATCAGTGGACACCTTTGAAATTGATGGGTGGGATGGAGGTTTTCATCTCATAAAAAATGGACTAAGGACCTCCCATGTGAATTTAAGGTCTGTGTGTGTGTGTTCATCAAAATTTATGTCTATGGGTAGTATATTCAGAAAGGGCTACTGCATAATGCTTTGATACAACACTCAGATAATCAACAGAGTTATCCCTTGGCTTAACTGGATCTTTAACTAGAAGCAAGCATTAACACAGTTGAAGGTATTCATAGAAAAATAGAAAAAACACAGTTGAATGTAATAAATTATAAATGAATGTTTCCTAATCTGAGGATTGGAAGTTTAAATTCTAGTCTACATGTTAAGACGACACTAGATCACTAAGATGTTTAATGGGCCAAATTAATAAACTTTTATTGTTTGATGCTTGTGATTATTTGAGTATTTATTGCCCTTGTATGTTTTCAACCAGCTGCTTTTAGGTTATTTACCTACTTCTCGTGACCTATGGGAAAAGGAACTGACTGAGAATCGACAAAAGTATGCAAAGCTAAAAGAGGAGCTTCTTCTGAGTCCTGTAAGATGCTTCTTACCAAGCACTTGTTTACATTGCTAACAAACTTGTTTAGATGCAGATGAATATCTTACACAGATTTATATCAAGTTCATTATTTCTTGTTAGCAGTTACCATGGACTAATGGAAATCTTGAATCTAGACAGTCAGAACTCACAAGGAGAAAAGATGAAGCTTTTAGTTATAAGGAGCAGCATGTTGACGTTGATGTGGATGGGCCACTGAGGCGACATGAAATTTCTCAAGAAGATCATCCTTTGAGCCTTGGTAAAGCAAGTGCATGGCATCAATACTTTCAGGTGAATGTCTTCTCCAATTAAAAGTGTCTCTAGATTCCTTATGTTATAATCAAGTTGATTTATTTTTCTTCTCTCTTTTTGGGAGTATATAATTGAGTTGATGTTTGTCAGTAAAACTCCATTTGTTTCTAGTATACAGAGATGGTAGAACAGATTGATCGTGATTTGCAACGCACACACCCAGATAAGAAATTCTTCTCAGGGGAAACATCATTCAGTAGGAAAAACAGAGTACTTCATTGCCTTAACCCAATTTTTTATTTTCTTTTTACTTGTTTGTGAGATTTTCTCAAGCTGACTGGATGATATGCTGAATTTTCATCTGCAGCAAGCAATGAAAAATATTCTTCTCCTGTTTGCAAAATTGAATCCTGCAATCCGTTATGTGCAAGGCATGAATGAGGTCCTGGCACCAATATACTATGTGTTCAGTACTGACACCGATGAGAAAAATGCTGTAAGACTTCCGTTAGATTTCTTATCTGATAAATCTATCTGCTAATTTGTTTGAATCTAGTTGTCTTTGGTTCGAGAGTGTTTGGGGACCAAAGGTCACATTTCTGTGAATTGCCAGTCTTGCAGATTCTGAAAAACCAAATTGACTGGCATAATGATTTTTGACACTCACAGTTCACTCTATATGCATGTATGGGATGTTATTACCAGCTGATATGTGTATATTTTTCCTGTAACCTTCAATAAATCTTATTATTCTTCTTATCTTTAAAAAAATATAAAAAATAAAAAATAAAAACCCGATGTTTCAGAGATGGCTTTCCCTTGTTTTAGATTGAACCTGAACAACAATTTCTATGATAAGTTGGTTTCTTTTTTTCTGGTTTTGTTTGAGGCTTTGTTTTTGTCTACATTTTCTTGTTTCTTTTCATGTTTTCAAATTTAAGATATAAGGCTAATCATGAATAGAGACATTATCCCTGTTCTTCTATGTAGGCAAATGCAGAAGCAGATAGTTTTTCTTGTTTTGTTAGACTCTTGAGTGACTCAGTGGATCACTTTTGCCAACAATTGGATAATAGTTCAGTGGGCATCCTTTCCACCCTTACCCGCTTATCAGATTTATTAAAAGCCAATAATGAGGAATTGTGGCGGCATCTTGAGCTCACAAACAAGGTAAATTACATCAAAATCTGCTTAGGATTTAAATTCTAATATGTCTTAAGCTTATATTAATTTAATGCGTCTTATGTTGTTTTGACTTCTTCTGCGAACCACCTCAGTCAATTAGAATCCATTTCTTAAAGGTGATCACTCATGTTATACTAAAATGTGCAAGCTTATATTATGTATTCTTTTGAGCAGGTGAGGCCACAATTCTATGCATTCAGGTGGATTACATTGCTACTTACACAAGAATTCGATTTTCAACCAATCTTGAGAATTTGGGATTGTCTTCTGGGTAATCCTTTTGGTGTTCAGGTCCCTCTCTCTCTCTCTCTCTCTCTCTCTCTCTCTCTCTCTCTCTCTCTCTCTCTCTCTGTGTTCTTATTTACTTAGCTAATTGTAACCGACATTAATTCCTCTACCCCAATCTTCTCCCAGATAAATCTAGTTTTGTTTGGCCATTTACTCTTCATTTTTAATATGATGCTTCACCAATCTGTCTGAATACTCATTTAATGGAAGCAAAATTTATGGACCACAGGATATGCTTCTACGAGTTTGTTGTGCAATGCTGCTATGTGTTAAGAGCAGGCTACTGAGTGGTGATTTTGTGGCTAACTTAAAGCTTCTACAGCACTACCCTGATATCAACATAGAACATCTTCTCCGGGTAGCTCAGGATCTCAGTCCGGACACATCTTCCTATCGCTTGTCCCCTTAATTACATGCCTCTGTGTACAAATGTCTCTGTTTACATGTTTTGTAATGATGTATCAGACTTGCACTATTTCTTGAGTTAACTCTAACCCAAAATATTTTTTCATGATACATTTAAAGTACAGCTTTACTTTGCAGATCAATTCAAAGTCACATCAACATGTGACTCCTAAGATCTTTGTATATATATATTTTTTCCTAAATGATGTGGCACAAGCTCGAGTGCATTGGCTTGCTGTTATCAAGCAGTGGTAGCTTTGAGTAAATGAGTGGATTAGGTTTGGGAGTGACATCAATTGGAGTCTCTCTTCTTTCTTTCAAGTGATCTTTTTTAAGAATTGATGTGTGACATCATGCTCAGGTTCCTTTTTCCACCCCTTACCTTGATTTTCTGATTATGAGAAGTTCATTTGAGGTGAACGGGAAAAGAAAATAATATTATACTAACTTACGCATAAAATTTACTTTGGACCCTTGATTTTACCTGTTGTTCCCAAGGAAAAGTAGAAAAAAATTTCCCCCTTGGGTTGAAGTATCTGTTGAAGGGAGAAACTCCACAAAACCAAGTTTCTTTAAATTAGAATCATTACCTCATCAAAAAGAACTTTGCTAGGGAAAAGGTCGAGGAAAAAACTAGCGACATTTGCATTATACCCCAAAAATAATAGCTAAGTTATAGTTAAGACTTTTCATAATCGTCTATATAATCCAGTTCAAACAAATACACACGCAATATGGGACTTTACACACATTCGTGCAATACGCATTCATTCAATTCAAACATTCCCGGGTATCACAAGAATCAAGAGCAATATCCCCTTGACCAAGACAATATTATTTGTTCTTCCTTCATGCACATCCTCCCCTCTGATGTGGGGAGTGCAACAAGGCAACTTGCCCACAGGGCTTCCATGGCCTTGGCTGCGTGCCTACGGACATGCCATGACCCTGGCAGCATACATGCGAGGTTGCCTTGGCCTTGGCAGTGTACCCACACATGTCCAAAGGAGGTTATTTGGGTATGCCATGACCTTGGCAGCTTGCATGATGCGCTGCCAAAAGCATGCCATATTGCACTCATTCAATTCAAACATTCCCGGGTATCACAAGAATCAAGTGCAATATTCCCTTGACCAAGACAATATTAATTGTTCTTCCTTCAAAACTACGAGACAAATTTTTTTTTTCGACAATAAGTTGAACAAGTTAATGGTACAGCCAGGTCGATCTGCTGGATTACTATTAATTTATTATCTCTCCTTGTGCAGCACCTGCACCTAAAGTTTTTTTAAAGCAAAAGACCATCTTTCCCGCCACCAACTGGTCCTTATGTGGATTGGAAGGCTTGGAGGACTCGTTTTCTAATCTTTCTAGGAAGCAACTTCTTCTACTACCTTATATTGCGCAATGACATCAGAAATAAAACAAAACCAAGTTGAAGTTGCTTTAAACCAATTAATTTAGCCTCCTTTCCAGCAAGTTTACCTGATCCACCACTACTTCTAAATAATTTTTATTTTACTCAAAAGTCCTTTTAAGGGAACTCTCCGATTCACATTGCTTCTTCTTCAAGAACCTTCTAACGTAAGCCAACTAATTTCTTCTCTTCAAGTCAATGCTATATATGTTCGGGTCATATGTTTCATCTCCTTCTTTGTATTTTGATTTTGTGGTCCTTTTGAGTTGTTTTCAAAACTTTAAAGCCAAGGAGGTCTGTGCAGTGTGGAAACAAGCAGAGAGATGACAAAAATAATGTTGCATGGGACGCTTCACGCGACAATTTATGAGGTTGATAAGCTTTCTGGCAAAGGTTGCTGCATGTTCTTCTGCAGGGTATGTTTACATGTTCCGAAAATTGTATCCACCATCTTATTTCCTAATTGTATAGAATTCCTTTTCCCTTGTTTTTCCATCTGATATATGTTTAGATAAGAAGGAAAAAAAATTTGATCTGAAAAGAAAGAAAAAGTAGACGTATATAACTAATTCTTCTGAGGAGAAAAAAAAAACTATGCTTTCTGGCTGTTCATATCAATGATTTTTAAAATCCATTAGTGGCTATATACCTGTATTATGCTTTCTCAATGGCACACATGTACCTGGTCCATAATCTTGTCTTATTTTACTATGCTATTTTTCTCATTCCTACTTAACATGCAATAGTGTGCTGAAGTCAGTAAGCCATATGATGTTCCCATGTTACATAATTTATTCGTTTCTCTATGGTCCAGGAAACCATCAATATACATGAACTTTCAAACACTAAACCAATTGGTTAGTCTATTTCATATTTGACTTCTCTCTCTAACATGTTAAGCATAAAGTTGGAAATATTTTTAATTAGTACTTTTTGCTGACACTAGTCATAATATCTCTTTGGAAATGAACCAAACTTTATGATAGTGGAGAATGCTATTCCAATTGTTCTCTATATCGTTTTCTTTGGTTTCGTTCTTTCACTCTGATCTGTTTGACAATCAAGAATTGTAGGAAAAGAAAAGCATATGTGGAATTTAGAACTGCAAAACCCTCAACCATAAGAAATTTCAAACTTACATTCCCTCTTCCATGGCAAAATAAGAAATTTGAAATTTTTATGTCTAGAATCAATTCCAGATACATTTTGCTAAATTCAAATGTCAATGATTTTCCCTGCAGCCAATGGAAAGCATAGAAACTGTTGGGCCTGGAAATGGTTCCAAACTCTATGCAACACTTGATATAGAGAATGCTAAAGTTGCCCGCACTAGACTGGTAGAAAATAGACGCTCTAATCCCCAATGGTCCGAGTCTTTCCGCATTTACTGTGCTCATAAGGCTTCTAAAATTGTTTTTTCTATCAAAGAAGGTAATCATGTTGGGGCAAGAGTAATTGGAAGAGCTTATATGCCCGTTGAGGAAATAGTAAATGGAGCAGAAGTAGACAGATGGCTTAAGATCTTGAAAAAGAACCATAAACCTCTCCGCGGAGTTCCTAAAATCCATGTGAAATTGCAGTTTTTCAATGTCACTCAAGAATATAATTGGTCTCGAGGAATTAGAAGTCCTAAATTTCCAGGAGTCCCTTACACATTCTTTGCACAGAGACATGGTTGCTCAGTTACTCTTTACCAAGATGCTCATATCCCAGACAATTTTATCCCGAAAATCCCTCTTGCTGGGGGCAAATATTATCAGCCCCAGCGATGCTGGGAAGATGTTTTTGATGCCATTTCTAAAGCAAAGCATTTGATATATATTACTGGATGGTCTGTATATTCTAAGATCACCTTGGTAAGGGACTTGAGGAGACAAAAGCCTGGAGGAGAGCTGACCCTCGGAGAGCTTCTTATAAAGAAGGCTAGTGAAGGGGTCAAAGTCCTGATGCTTGTTTGGAATGACAGAACGTCTGTAAAATTACTAAAGAAGGATGGAGTAATGGCTACTCATGATGAAGATACAGAAAGTTATTTCCATAACACTGGAGTCCATTGTGTTTTATGCCCACGTAATCCTGACAATGGCGAAAGCATTATTCAAGACTTTGAGGTTTCCACCATGTTCACTCATCACCAGAAGATTGTGGTGGTGGACAGTGAGATGCCCAATAGAAAATCTGAAAAGAGGAGGATTGTGAGCTTCATTGGTGGTATTGATCTTTGTGATGGGAGATATGATACTCCCTTTCATTCCATTTTCAGGACTCTCAAAACAGCTCATCATCATGATTTTCATCAGCCTAACTTTGCTGGTGCCTCAATTGAGAAAGGTGGACCTAGGGAGCCTTGGCATGACATTCACTGCCAGTTAGAAGGACCTATTGCCTGGGATGTTTTATTCAATTTTGAGCAGAGATGGAGGAAGCAAGGCAAGAAGGAATTGCTACTTCAATTAAGCGAACTAGATGGCATTTTCATAACCCCATCTCCGGTTATGTACCCCGAAGACCATGAAACATGGAATGTACAATTGTTCCGATCAATTGATGGAGGAGCCACCTTTGGCTTCCCCAATGCTCCTGAGGATACAGCCAGGGCAGGTCTTCTCACTTGGAAGGATAATGTAATTGACAGAAGCATTCAGGATGCTTACATCAATGCCATTAGACGTGCAAAGAATTTCATATATATAGAAAATCAGTATTTTCTTGGAAGCTCTTTCTGCTGGAATTCACATGGCCTTAAAGTTGAGGAGGTTGGTGCTGTAAATCTTATTCCAAAAGAACTGTCACTGAAGATTGTTAGTAAGATTGAGGCAGGAGAAAGATTTACCGTCTATGTTGTCATTCCACTGTGGCCAGAGGGTATCCCCGAAAGTGCATCTGTGCAAGCAATATTGAATTGGCAAAATAGGACAATGGAGATGATGTACAAAGACATAGTGCAGGCCCTCCAAACTAAGGGGCTTGAGGCAAACCCAAAGGACTATTTGACATTCTTTTGCCTTGGCAATCGAGAGACGAGGAAAAGTGGAGAATATGAACCTTCAGAGAAACCCGAACATGATACAGATTATAGCAGAGCTCAGGAAGCCAGGCGGTTCATGATCTATGTTCATGCTAAGATGATGATAGGTAAATCGGTTTATCAAATTTTCTTGATAAGTTTAAGTACCTACTTTTGTGTTTTCTGTTTGAAAATCTTGAATTCTCTAACCTAAGGCATTTGATTTCATATTGAAGTATGTCAGTGAAAATTTCAATGCATATTAATATGCATTCTTGTTGTTAGTGTTGTGCTATTAAATGACACATTTTACAGCAATCATCATTATACTGATTCAAGATACCCCCCTCTTTTTGATGGATAGAATTTTGAATAACATTATTCCTTAATAAAATATGATTTGCAGCATTATAGTAGCTTTATCCAGAATAAAGAGAATGAGAGTACATCCCAAGACCATATAAATGTCAACTGAAAAAGAGAGTGAGAGGGCATCCCAAAACCATATAAATTTCAACAGAAAACTTTATCAAGACATCCACATACTGACTGTACATCATAAACTGGAGTTTGTTCTTATGAAAATTGAACGTGCTTCTGTTTTGTGTGAGCTCATGCAGTCTTTAAGGCATTAAGTTGATTAAATATGAGAATATGACAGAAAATAACTAAGATTGGACAATGACTGCATTTTGCAGTTGACGATGAATACATTATCATTGGATCTGCCAACATCAATCAGAGGTCAATGGATGGTGCCCGGGATACAGAGATTGCCATGGGAGCCTATCAACCATTCCACCTATCCACTAGGCAGCCAGCCAGGGGACAAATCCACGGCTTCCGGATGGCATTGTGGTACGAGCACTTAGGCATGCTAGATAACTCCTTTCTCCATCCAGAAAGCGTGGAATGTGTCCAAAGAATGAACCAATTTGCCAGAAAGTATTGGGACCTCTACTCTAGTGAGACACTGGACCATGACTTGCCAGGCCATTTGCTCAGTTATCCCATTCATGTTACTGAAAATGGAGAGGTCAAAGAGCTACCTGGAATAGAATTCTTCCCAGACACAAAGGCTAAAGTTCTTGGATCCAAGTCTGAATTACTGCCTCCAATTCTCACCACTTAATTGCCTTGCACTGATTTTAAAACTGAGCTTTTTTTTTTTTTTTTTTTTTTTTTTTTTTTTTTTTTTTTTTTTTTTCATCTTATTTCCCAGTACTATGAGTGATTGGCAATCACTGATTGCTATATGTGTTGTGGATATGTAAATAACATTTTTACTATAGTCTAGTTCATGCAACTTTCCAAAGAAGTGATCATGTAGTTCTTGTAGTGGTTAATTACACAGATAGAAAATGATGGATAAATTAGAATTATGAAGTTCAAAGTCAAGCTGAGTCCGAAGGTTTCAAAGAATTTGAGCAAACCAACTATAAGTTGGAGGCCTAATTGAAAACCAGATATGGAAAACAAGATATTATGAATTTTAATAGGCATAATTTTGAATACAAATTTTCTATCACACTTTATGTTTCACCAATCGTCATATGTTGTGTTTGATTTTTTTACTATTTTAAATTTTGATTATTTTATAAGGAAAGTCAAAAGCATACATAAAAAGTTGTGATTAATAGAGCAAAAAATAAAACACAAAAAGTGCGACAGAGGATTTCTATCGGCCATAATTGTAATTAAAATGTAGTTCTAATTAGCTCAATTAGTAAAGTCTCTGATAAGTGAATAAAAGATTTTGGGTTCAATTCCCGCTTGAACGAAAAACCGATTAATGTCTTAGTCTAATAACAAAAAGCGTAATTATCAAATACTGACATCATAAAATGAAATTCTCTATAAAAAAAATTTAAAAAAAAAAAAATTGTAGGTAAGGTGGTCCTCATCAGCTGCTTGTGAACGTGAAACCCAAATTATGGTTCTAGAGCATTTATGAGTGGAGGACGCCAACGTCTTTGTCTTAATTAATTGATTATTGTAAAGATTATAAGTCCTTGGTAGTTGGCAGTAGCTTGCATTTTGTGAAAATCATATTGTAACTTGCATTCCTAATCCTTGACCGCCAAACTTGGTTCTGGAAACTTGACTTCAAGAATAATTGTCGGCCTTATCCATAGAGGATGAGATTAATTACTTGGATTCTTAGTCAATTAGAGTCTTCTCTCTAACTCTCTCTCCCTCTCTCATTTTATTTTGTTTGGCCAGTTAGGATGACTTGTTTTTATTGGTTTATTATGTTAAAAGATATAGTTGTAATTTGAAAAAAAAAAAAAAAAATTGTAGGATTTTAGAAAATGACAAAGTTTGCCTACGAACTTAGTTGTAGTCAAGGACTACAACCAATAATAAGAAGATGACATAAACACGTGTCATCTTTCTATTGTTGATTATAAGTTTAGGCTACAACTAAGTTTATAGTTAATCCTTGTCCTTTAAAAAGTTGTATAATAGTTAGTATTAAAAATTAACAAACCTAGTATTATGCATGTACTACATAATTAAGAATCATAGGTAAACTAAAAGTAAAATATTTTCATGAGCTAATTAAAATTAAATAATAAAATAGATTGTTAAAAAAATTAATGCACATTGTGAAAAAAATTTTACTAAAAATAAAAAATTTAATAGATTATTAAAAATTTTACATTAAAAATCAAAATTGGTATTAAATTTCTTTGAATTTTTTGGTAATTAAGTTTTAATTGAAATAGTTTTTTTTTTTTTTTTTTTTTTAACTTTGATAATAGAGTTTCACTTAAAGTAAAATATATCATTGTATTTATAATGAGTTACGTGAAAAACTTATGTCATACAACTTGTAATACTAACATTGTCTCATGGGGTGCAAGCAGGACATAAACAACTTAGTTTTTAACAATAATAAATTATTGAAATAATATAAAATATATAATGAACTTTTTTTTCAATTTCTAGAAACTCTTGGTAATATAACTCTAATCGAAGGAATATTTTTAAAAATTTTCAAAATTTTGGCAATAGATGTTTATTTTAATGTGTTTATAATGTGCCACATCACATTAGGAGGAAATATTGAAAAATATAATAAAAAGCTAGAGGTCATCCAATTGGCACAATCACAAGGTGGGTAACAACTAATTAAATAATTGATTACCATATAAATTCACAATTTTTGTATAGTGTACTAAAAGTCAATAATATCATTTGTAATCTCAACAAATAATAATAATAATAATAATAATAATAATAATTGAGGGAGGGGGGAGACTAAAGAAGGAAGATCGTCAAATGGACTCAACCCGAAGAGCAGTTGGGCCCAACTGTTCATTAGATCAGGCCGAGCACAATCATGATAGTCCAATTAGTGAAATCGAGGAAGGCGACCTGTTCGAGGAGTCTGAGGAGCCTGAGGAGCAGACACTTCTCGAGAGACTAGAGAAAAACCACCAAGGCCATAAGGTTGAAGGCCAAGAAAGGAAGTTGAGATGTGCAAACAAGAGGAGGAGGAAGCTTCCAGATAAAACACCCATCACCTTCACATTAAATACACTATACCAACTCAGCTTGCCGCATTAATGGCAGAATGACCTTTGAATAATGTCCCCACAGCCTACATTCTACTCTACCGCCACTAGCAAAGTAGTGATGGGATAAGTATCCAAGGGGGAATCAACGACCATCCAAGTGAAAAGCTTGGATGCAATCCCAGCAACTATATATAGGAAGGAAGATCCTCTTGAAAAGGGGGGCGGGGGGGGGGGGGGGGGGGATCAAGAAATCTAAGGAGGAAGAGATAGAAAATAGAGAGAAAGAAATTGAGAACTAAGTAACCGAGAAGTGTATAACCAAAGAACTATTGCTCCTCGGCTAGCTCGATGAAGAACTTGAATAAGAATCTTTATCTCTCTTCCTACTATTCTCTACTTAAATTGTTGTCTTAGCCAATTTTCTTTCTTTAAATTAACAAACCAAGCTACTAAGGTTTGAAGGGTTCGCCTTGATAATCCACCTCTATAAATTAATTGTATTGGGCCTCTATCCTAGCCCACTCTTATCGAGATTGGGCCAGATCATTTGTTACGCCCCCTACAATAATAATAAGGGTTAATTACAATAAACCTACATGTAGTTTGACCTAAATTCACTTTACCTACCTGTGATTTAAAAAGTCTCACTTTGCCTACCTGTGACTTGCTCCATTAGGACTCTGTAACCCACCTCCATTAAAAATAAAGGTAAATATGTATTTTTGCTTCCATTTTATATCTCTCTCTTCTCAAAACATTAAAAAAAAAAAAGAATAAAGAAAAAAAGACACAAAATAAAATCAAAAAGTTAGGGATTTGTAAAAATTAATAACAAACATTTATCTCTCTCCTTTTCTACTGTGGAGTCCCTCTCTCCTCTTCGTCTGTCTCTCTACTCCCAACCTAATTCCCATTAAACCCAATTTGAGTCAAAAGAAACCATTTTGATTCCAAGCCTTTAATCTCAAGGTTTGGGAGATAGATGAAGGGATATATATATATATATATATATATATATATATATATATATATATATATAAATATAATAAGTAAATTATTAGATTTTGTCTCTCAAACCTTTAATCTAAGGAAAGTTGGAAACCCATTCAAGCTTTGAGAAAAAACCCATTTGAGTTCAAATCTTGAATCTCAAAAACAAATCTAAGGAAAGTAGGAAACCCAATTTACAACCCTCCAAAACCAAGTGGAAACCGAAAGATTTGTGCCTGAAAATGGGTCTTTTATGAGATTCCAATAAATGGTAGTAGGAAGACATGCATGATGAGAGGAAGAGAGAGAGAGAGGGGTTGCAATGAGGCCAAGGCACCGAACGGCGAATGGTGGCAGCTGTATTAGAGGAAGAGAGAGAGAGGGTTACAGTCTGCACTGTACTCTATCATCAAATTCCTACATCTAGGAGACAATGCACCACCAGCACATTTGGGCTAACTTACGTAGCTTGGTGCTTAGCTTTGGTTGCTCTTATTCACAATATGAGACAATACCATTTATTTAGTTTAGAGGCTTATCATTGAGAGTCCTTGTCACACACACCTGGGTATGATTGAGAAAGAAACAATAATTTTGGGTGGGTTTGTATATGTGTGGGTGTGTGTATTTTGATTTGAGTTTTGGCATTATATTTTGATAGATAAAGTGGGTTTGGTGCTTTCTCCTGTATCTTCCTCTATTTTCTTTAAGTTTTGTACTGTTTTTGTTCTCTTGCTTTGAATGAATGAATGAAAGTTTAGTTTCAAAAAAAAAAAAAAACAAAGAAAAAAAAGATAGAGTGGGTTTGTATTTTGATGTGTGTGGATGTGTTTGTGTTGGTGTCTATGTAAAATTCCAAGACTAAATTAGGTTTTGAGCGAAGAAAGAGAGATGGATCTAAGTTTTGTGTTCTTGAAGTTCTTGAGTAAGTTTCTACCATTTTTTTAAATGACATTTTTTTATCTTATTTTTTCTTACTTTTGTTTGTTTGTTTGTTTGTTTGTTTGTTTTTTTTTTTTTTTTTTTTTTTTGGGAGGAAAGAGACATAAAAGGGGAGCAAAAATACATATTTACTCTTATTTTTAACAGAGGTAGATTACGGAGTCCTAACAGAGCAAAGCTCAGGTGGGCAAAGTAACACTTTTCAAATCACGAGTAGGTAAAGTGAATTTTGGCCAAACTACAAGTAGGTTTACTGTAATTACCCCTAATAATAATATCATCTGTATTTTTTTTTCTTCTTCTTTTGGTTGTTGCATTTAGGTAGGTTTTATTCACAACATGTATGAATTTCTATTACTTTTAATAAATAATAACTCATTGAGGATTGCATTCAAAATAAGGAAATTTACTTAAAAAATAAGGTGGTCCATATTGATGAAAAGAAGAGTAAGAGTTGTTTGAGGTAGTTTGGTCATATTCAGAGGAGAGCGATAATTGAGAAAGAGCAAGTTGATATAAGGTATTATCAACAAAAAAAAAAAGCAAGTTGATATAAGTTCAGTGAACGAAAAATGCAGAGAAGTTAAAAATAACATAATAGAAGTTATAAAAAGAACATGTCAATTAAGGAAGTAATAAAGAGCATGAGTTTAGATAGAATAAAATGACGAAAACAAATACATGTGATCAACCTAATTTGTTGAGGATCCATAATCAATAAAAAAAATTTTGAAACTAAAATTTGGTGGTTGTTGTTGAGGACGTGAATTGGAATGATACAGAAAGTTTATGGTTTTAATTAAAACTCTTTTAAATTTTGGGTTTTAATTTGAAAACACCCCAAACTCTTAAATAAAAAAATCTATATAATTTATAATAAGAAAATTCATAAAGCGTAGTCACTAGACTCAAAGAAAATGTAGCTACTTAGCACAAAATCAATTTCAAATACTTAAACTTTTATTAAATAATATAAGATTTTAAACTTATCCAAAAATATACAGTAACTAGTATTAAATTCCAATGGTCCTTGTTTCTCAACAAAAACCAGTGGTCCAATGTTATCAACTGGAAGTTTCTTAGGTCCGAACATTCCGGGGAAAGAAAATTCCACAAAACCGTAGTCCAAAATTCACAGTCCAAACACCCCAAAAGAAAAAAAACAAACAAGACTGGAAACTCCTTGTTCACATTATAATTTTTTCTTTTCTTTGTTTGGTAGGTTCGTGCACCTTTCAAAATCTAAAAGTCCAATTTGAGCATCATAATTGTTGTTTCGCTTCTACAAGCACTTTCATATTCTCGAAACTTGAGAATTGTTTACGCTAAAAAACCAGAGCAGTTACCAGATTTTTAAGCATTCTTTAACATTGGAAGAAATCAACGTCGGCACTTTTTTTTTAAGTAGAATCTTTCTTTTCTTTTTCTAAAGTAGAGTTGTTTTTACTTTTTACAGTGGGAGAATTGGAAATTTGGGAAAAGGTTGGATTCGTTTCATGACTGCCTTTGTAGATGGTCAATTTAATCCCTCGTGGCTTCGCTAAAGTACATAATTATTAGCTATAAATAACTATCACATTAAGATTATTTTATTATAGTATACAGACATACACGTTATCTAGAAGAATAATTTTAGAGTCACAATCAATCGGACACATAATTTTAAAACTTATTGATTTATACGATTGTAAATAACGTGATATTTTCTGTTTTGTGTGACCCACTATTTTATATTGCCTACTCATAATTGCACAAGTCAATAAATTGTAAATTTGGTTTAAGAATAGTTGTGTGACTTGTGTCCATACTTTGGAAACTTTTTACAATTCACATAGGCTGGGTCATTGTGGGTTGAAGCCTTCGGTTTCTTAAGATTCACAAAACATATGTGTTTGGGGGAAAATTCTAAAGTTTAGGGAAGTAACTAAGCCCTAGATGAAACATTTATTGATTGGAATGTAGCCGTGAGAAGCATTACCTTTGATATGGTAAGTGACATCCAAAGGGTCCCGTACTCACTAGGTTTGGGAATATAGTGGTCTTTGAAGTAGAATGGTGAAGGGCACTTTATATATATATATATATATATATATATATATAGGTCTATCAAAATACTCATTACAAAAAAATAAAAATAAATAAATAGACAAAACTCAAACGGGTATAAAAGTGCATTTCAGCAACCTTTCTTAAGCTCCATGAGTAGCCTTGCAAATAAGCTTGGAGTGCATGCAAGCCCATGAGAGCTCATATACACGATGCACAAACTTACATGGTCTCATTAACCCACTATAAATAAACGTATTTTTCTCACTTTTCAAGTTATTTGCAAATCTTGCAAATCTCACTTAATCAACTTTTTTTTTTTTTTTTAATTTTTATAATTTGAGAGTTATAATGAGAGATCTCTTTTTGCAACTTGTTAAGATGGTGAGTTGATTAGATTGAGTAGTATCATTTTCATATGATCCAATCACTAACATATCTTTTACCACATATCAAGGACAAAATGGGCTTCTGCCATTTTCGGGCAAAATAAATAGCATTCTACCCCCTTTCTCAAACTAATTAAGGAAATGCCTCTCTTTTGAAAATCGACTTTCTCAAAATCGAGTTAAGTCCTATAGTGATGTTTTTAAGGACCTATAGTGGCATTTTTTAACTCAAGTTTCATGAAATCGAGCAATAGGTAAAAAAATTGCATGTAACTCGACTTCATGGAAATCGAGTTACAAAACGCTACTATAGGTCATTAAAACGTCATTATAGGACTCTAGAAATTTTTTTTTTTAACTCGATTTTGAGAAAGTCGAGTTTCAAAAGATGGGCATTTCCCTAATTAGTTTGGGAAAGAGAGTAGAATGCTATTTATTTTGCCCAAAAAGGGCAGAAGCCCATTTTGTCCCACATATCAATCACAATAATTTTTTTTTTTGTTGAGAATCATCAATCACAATAAGTTACATCAACCATTATTTTAAAATAAAATTGTGAAAATTTATATCCATAAACTTATTTATTTATTTATATATGTTTGGGATCCATTGGCTCCTGTTTTATGTTTAGTGCTAACACAATAACGTGGATAAGTAAAACGTTTTTGATAATAGGTTAAATATATGATAAAAAATTAAAACTTTATTTTCAAAAAAATTTCAATTTAAAAAAAAGTAACCTTAAATCTGAAAGTTTTTTTTTACCAAAACAGTAAACAAATTCTATTCCTACAATAGCGAAACTGCAAGCTCGTTTAATTATTGCTTGCATGGTCATTTGAAGTATTAAAAGCAATAAAAACCAAAAGAGAAGAAAGAAATGATAGAAATGGAATCTTTGTCTGGAATTTTAGAATAACAATTTGTCGAAAGGACCAACTTTTGTCCCCTCTTTGTCTGAATCATATTTCTTTCTTTTTTTCTTTTTAATCAAAAAAAAAAAAAAAAAAACTTTTTTCCTTATCCCACACTTCTAAGAGAATATTAGGGAAACGAATAATCAAACATCAAGTAAGGTTTAGGTCCAATGTTCCTTTGTATTTGACTTGATACAATGTATACACGTGATAAAATTTTGAACACGTATTTGCATTGTATTAAATCCAATGTATAAGTGCACTAAATACAAAACATGTTCCAATGATTATAATGTTTAACCATTTTCCTTGAACTTGCTTGATCAACTTCTCTTCTATGATTAGACACATATTCGCATTGTATTAGGTCTAATGTATAAGTGCACTAACTCCAAAACATGTTTCAATGATTATAATGTTTAATAATTTCCTTGAATTTGCTTTATCAACTTCATGTGTGTGTGTGAGAGAGAGAGAGAGAGAGAGAGAGAGAGAGAGAGAGAGAGAGAGAGAGAGAGAGAGAGAGAGAGAGAGAGAGAGAGAGAGAGAGAGAGAGATTTTCTTTTCATTCTTTTTCCGCCTCAAACGTGATGTTTAACCAATAAAAGGAAAAAATTGTTCAGTTAATGAGTGCTTAAAGCGTTTCTCAAAAAAAAAAAATGAGTGCTTAAAGGCATTGGTTAAAGACGGTTTTTTTTTTTTTAATTTTTTTTTTATTTATAATTGTAGTCGATTAGTTTGTTTGGGGACTCATATAACATTCAATTGAATAAGTATTTGTTTATTTTCTTTCGTTAATTTTTTCGCACTACAGTGATCTATTAGGGATGTGTTTACTTCAACTATAAACATTTTTTATCGTAAAATATCTTCAAGTGAAAACCTTTCCCGAAAAAGAAAATATTTTCAAGTTTTTAGTTACGTTTTTTAAAATGCTTTATAAAACATTTTTAAGCATTTGGTCCTGAAAATGCTCCGAAAGACACATTTTCTTAGCTCCTATACAGTTTAGTAATAAACAAATGGACAAAACTTCGGTTCAGTACTTTAGGTGCTATTCCTTATGTTCTCCCCTTAAGATTCAGCCATGTGGTTACTTAATTAAAAAATATACTTTTATCTCATGAAAAAAAATTCATATGACAAAATTTTAAAAGGAGAATCTAAGGAATAACATCTAAGTATTATAAATAAGTCTTCCTATAAACAAATTATAGTCCAAAAAACCCAAAATAATAACAATTGACCAATCGAAAGACAGAGAATGTGTGAGAGAGAGACGGATTGAAGAAGGCAATGGTGAGACCGGCAATCTAGCATTCTAGTGGACAGCGATCTTGTGTTCTAGTGAAGGATGCCAAATGTCTTAAAGAGAGAGAGAGAGAGAGAGAGAGAGAGAGAGAGAGAGAGAGAGAGAGAGAGAGAGAGAGAGAGAGAGAGAGGTGGCGATGACAACAATGAGAGGTGGTGGTTGGGCTACTAACAATGGGGTGGGGATGGTGGTTGGACTAATGAGTTTTAGGTGAGTGGTAAAATATAAGGACCTCAAATCAGGGCGTAAAATATTTTACGCCAAAACACCCCTCATTTTTAGGTTGACCAGCAATTTTAATGACCCCGAACATCTGCAAATGCAAAAAATATTTTTCAAAAGTCAATTTCAAGGGAAACAAATACATCCTAAATTCCTCCTTAACAGATATACGCCAATGCACCCCTTAACAAAAAGCCAAGGAAAAATTATTAATGATGATTATTATATGGCCTCATCAAAACTATGACTAAAGACTTATAATAAGGATTTCAAAAGTGCTTAATCTTTACTATTGATTGGGATGGTGATTATCCAAAACTTGGATTATGTAATAGTCTAAGTTGACATTGTGTTCTCTTTGTTTAAAAAAATAGAAATAATTAAGAAATAAATAAATTAAACAAAAAATAAATTATTGAATTTGAATAATCTTAATTACAACTTGGCAATTAAAAAAAAAAAATTGTATTATTAGTTTTAGTTAAATCGAATGGTATGATTTAATTTGTTAAAAATTTTGTAGTTTGACTAATACTTTTTTATGTTTAAAAAAAACATTCAAAGTTTAAAATTTTCTATTATCCATCCATTATTGAATTGTATTAAAAATTTTAAAATATATATATATATATATAGAGAGAGAGAGAGAGAGAGAGAGAGAGAGAGAGAGAATTAAACCTCATCTAATCTAACCGCAATCTAGGACCAAGGCCATTGGAGAGCCAATCCAAACAGGGTCGCATATTTGAGATGATGTACATTGTACAATATGAACAGTGGCATGCGCAGCATTATAAAAAAAATTAATAAAAAAGAAAGATTTTATTTATTTTTTATGTCTTTATTGGGTATCAAAGCTCTAATCCCATTGGTTCAAAGTCATTTTCTAATCTTGAACTAGATCGACTGATCAAGAAACTCCCAATCTTCAGGCAAAGAACAGCCTGACAAGATGAGGATGTCATAGCTGACAGAGGCTACCGTATATATTCAACGAAAAACCTTAATAATGGAAGGTAACCACATCTACATTGCACGCGCTCTTCCCACGTCTACCCTTCCACTCTCCATTATTCACTGCACCCTCCTGCACCCCTATAGCTTATCTCTCCACGTTTTCCATTTACTCTTGTTTATTTATATTCACATCAGAGTTTTCCATTAACAATTTAGGATAAATTATAATTGATCACTGATCAGATTCAATGCACAGGTCTTTTTATCATTGTCAGCATGTGTATGATGGATTTCTAGGGTCACCGTAAGTCACTTTTATGTTTTAAAATATATGAATAAGCAATTAGCATGAATGAGTGCGTGTTAGAAGTTAGATAACTTTAGCCTAATTATAAATGTTTATTAATTGTTTATTTTTATAGAAATAATTACACCTAACTTTATCTTCTTCTTCTTTTTTATCTAAAATATTTTCGTTAAAAACATCAAAATTTGTAAATTGAGTTACAAAAGTCTTGACTACACTTATTAAATCTCACTTACATTACATGTGACTAAATCAAGTTTAAATTGAGGTCCAAGAAATAGCCCAGTTAGAGTGGTATCATTTGTGGTGCTCTATGTCTGTGATTCAATTTTCACCTCCTTTTCTTCAATTTTCTATCTATCTAGAGAGAAAAAACCCCTCAAGTTTAAATTGTTAAAAACTTGCACTTTATTCATGTGCGACTTGATTGTATTTATTTTTAGTTCATGATCTTAAATTATTCAAAATCTCAAATGTGATTTTTAGTAGGTAAAATGTGATGATGAATCATTGAGTATGTTGCTGACCTGGCAATAAAATACCTGTGGCGGGCAGAAAAAGAAAGAAGGAATCTTTATTACCCGCGCAATTAATTTTTAGAGATGGGATGCAAGGTCAACATTAAATACCCATTCTGTAACAAAAGATGACAATCATGTAGCTTGACAATTAACTAAGTAGATTGAGAATTGACTAAGTGTTTGTCCTCGGGTTTTGTCTGAGAAGGTACAATGGCTGGTTTTGTTCTCTCTCCTCTTTTTCTTATACCAAAAATCTCAACCCCCCCCCCCCCCCTGGTGATCCAAGCGCTTCTTGACTTTATATAACTTAGCAAAAACGCATCTAGATCTTACATTTGGAGGGCTATGATTAAACTCTCCTGACAATTGTCTCATCAAGACCTTGCTAGAAGGTTTTGACACCAGAATATGAGCTGTGTGGGACACTGTTCAGGGTCATTTCCCCATTAATGCAGCCAGCTAAGTGGTTGTGGTGCATTTAATGTGGAGGGGATAACTGCCTTGTCCTTCCTTTTCCTTCTCTTCCTTGTTTTATACCAAGTTACCTTTGTCTCCCTTGGGATTGCACCATGCTCCCTGCACGCCTGATTCTCGACCATTTGAGGTTAATATGGAGTCCTCGGTCCTCATATTTTTCTCAATGGCAGCATCCCGAACTCCTTTATTAGAAAAATAGTTCTTCTCCAAAGACTCCTCATGAAATTCCCCTCCTTGGAAACAACCTTGCCCACTTTATTACTGCTTTGGATCCTCGTACCCCCATAATACCTAACAATGGAGTACTTGCAAGTTATAAAATCAACCTTAGTGGCACCAACTTAGGGTCTCCCACGCATAAGTGAGTGACTTAACTAGAGAAACACTATTTTTTGAGTGTATATATTACTCATACCTCACTCTGTTTGAGAAGCCATGCATTTATAGACTTGTTGGTGACGTATATCACTCCTTAATTATGGTCATCATTTTACTTATGGCACAAATGGGCATTGACTTTCCATGAATAAAGGTTATGTATTCCAATTCCTTCAATTTCCATTATGGGTGTGTTGGTACCCAAAAAATTACAAAGGAAATGTCAACTCAAGAAACCAGGTCATCGGCCCTATGGAAGCGTAGAGGAGCCATGGTCCAATACTCTTGTAATATAAGAAAGAACTACAAAATAGGCAAAATGCCCAAAAGAAAGAAAATAACCTTGTATAAGGAGGAAAATGACCCAAAAAAGGGTACAACAGAAAAGGTTCCTTTAAAAGGAACCAAGAAAGCCTTGTAAGAAAGGGGTTCACCAAGGAAAATGGCCACAAAGAACTGGGTCCCCTTTGGTGGGAAAAATGTAAAAGGGACACATGATATCTAAAAAGAAGCCTTGAAATTGGCAAATGAAAGTCAACCATCCTATAGGGGATGGGCTTGAGGAACCTTGACCAGAGAAAATATAACAAAAATGGAAAAACATTAAACACACTTTGATGTAGAACATATAGTACAAGCCTTCTTGGAATAACAAGGGCGATGAAAGTCACAGCGTAAGATCAAGGGGGGTGCTAATAGAGGCCATTGGGGCGACGATGTCGGAATTGCATGAAATTTGACAGGTTGAAAGGAAACGACATTCTAATCTAGACTCAAGATAACTCAAGTGTTGCCTAAATTTAGGCAAATTTCTTCGTTAAGGCCTTGAAAACAATCTTTTTGCTATTTATAGTCATATTTATTTTTCCTTAATAACTTTTAGTTTAAAAGTCAGAATAAGGTCTCATCTGTTTTGGGACATCTCTTAGAGAAAATATTTTCAATTTCTGCAATTATCTAAATTTTGCTATTTTTGGCAAAAATAACTATTTTGCCACCTAATTACGTGATTAGTGTGGATTAGGGTTTTTGGGCGTTTTCATAGCTGCCCTAGGGTTTCTTTTACTATTTAAACATATTGTAGCCTTTAGGGAAATTCAGTTTCCAAATTAATAAAAATACACACTTTGTCCATTTTTCTCTGGTGGATTCCAGAACCCTATCACCTTGTGGATTCGAGGGCCCTCGTGGATTCGAGGTTTTCATTTAGAAGCTAACATTTAGTTTTTTTTCCATTCAATAAACAACGTGTTTGTTTTCTTGTAACTTTTGTGACATCACACTTTAAAAGCTCTCCCAAATCAAAGAGCATCAATTCCATTTCAAAAAAAAGGAGCTTAGATTGAAAAGTCCCATTAGAGTGGAGAACTTCCGAAAACATCACATCCTCACCGACTTTGCACAGTGCTTGAATTGATTAAAAAAAGAAAAGAAATCCATGAGAGGAAAAACAACTAGGGATGAGTTCTCAGTAAAGAGAAAAATGAACCAAAAAGGGAAAAACGTGTGTATAGTCCTAATCCCAAAGAAATCGGCAAGATCCTAGAGAAAAGGAGGAGGTAATTTTATGCCCTTCACAAACCAATATAAAAGGGGAAGGCAGCCATGGGAGACAACAACAAGCAAGTTAGAAGAAAGAGAGAGAAAAAGTAAGATAGTAGGCAAAGAAAGATTAGCAAATGTAGAACTTCGAGAAAATTTCATCTAAGAGAAGAGAAAAGCTTAGATCAAGTTCCCAGAGAAGAGCATTGTATAAAGAAAAGCTATTTATAATAGAATTTGGTTAAGGCTTCACACTGATCCAAGGGTTTGAGTTTCACAAGTCTTGTAGACCCAAAGAGGCTACTTGAGTTTATGGAGCTTGAGCCTTACGGGCTTTGTGGATTTGGCCATCCTAAGTATTTGTACGCTTGGACACTTTGACCAACTAATGAAAATTCCTTGAAATATTTGTGCTTGATTATTATTCTCTTTTAGTTCTTGCAAAGAATAAGTTGTTATATACTTGTGTTGTATTCGCTTGGAGTTCCTTGGTTTATGCGCCAATCAGTTCAGTGAAACGGTCCAAACAGATCGTAGTGAATTGAGTCTAGTTCACCCATTCAGTATCTCATTCCATCCTTGTCCCTTCAACAGACCCACAACATCATATTGGGTTTAGGCTTAAGGGATAGTCCAAAAAGGGCCCCACAGGGTGCATCTTATATTCTTATCGATGGTGTCCGCACTCGTTTATGGACTATGGAGATCTATGCTCATGCCCGAGCTCCATGTACAAGTTCACTTAATCTTTAGATTATCACTCCGTTCGATGGGCCTCAAATTATTGGAATAGTGAGGATGGTCAAACCATGTTCGTATGCCCAAAGTGAGAAGGTCGTCCATGTTAAATAGACTTGTTTAGGCCATTAATATTGTCGTAATATAGTTAAATCACGTCTTCCATATCAAAATGTAACCCTTTAAGTGAA
Source organism: Quercus tomentella (assembly GCA_028535165.1). Taxonomy (NCBI): domain Eukaryota; kingdom Viridiplantae; phylum Streptophyta; class Magnoliopsida; order Fagales; family Fagaceae; genus Quercus; species Quercus tomentella. The sequence continues at coordinate 82,320,584 of JAPQVY010000155.1, forward strand.
TAAATTGTAAATATATATATATATTTTTTTTCAATTTAAGGAATACAAACAAGTATACATTCTTTTGCTGAGATTTTTTTTTGGTTGAGAAGCAAGAATAAATTCTATCCAACTAGAAGAAGAGACGTTGTATGAAAGTTTTTTTGCAATGTTAGTTGGGCTCTAAAAATTTTATGCCCATGTTCTTGTTTCTTCCTTGTATGTTTTCTTTAATCTCAATCACATTTTAGCTAGTTGCCCCTGAATTTAAGTGTGAGATGAGCTGGGGTTCTTCTATCACTTAGAAAAAAGAGGGAGACGGGGGGTGTGGGACAGTCTAAAAACATCCAAAACACAATATTTTGTTACTTTCTTTAATCTTTTGCAGTGATTTTATTTTTGACTCATTACTTTTTTCCCAAAATAATAATAATTATTTTTGCTTGTGGGTAGTTGGATCCTATTTTCTATGGAAAGATGTCACTGCATAAGCCAATGACCTCCCCCATATAAATCTATGCTCATGAGTCATGTCTCTATCTGACAAAAACTAGAAACACTTTTTTAACCACATTATTCATGCTACCACAGCTAAAACTTTTGAGATAAAATACTTTGGTGCAAATTGCAGGGGTAAAAGACTAATCCAAACTCAATTTCTTTTCCTCTCTCTTTTTGATTTAGTCCAAAGCCTCAATTGCAGGGATAAATGCTTACCTTTCACCGGAAACTACCCTGCACGCGCAACCATCACACTGATGGGTAAAAAACTTGGAAAAAACATTATCATATTCCTTTAGTAGACCTCCCTGAACAAGAAACTGTGACATCACTTTATCTTTGGCACTGCCGTGCGGTGCACCAGCAAAAGCAAAAGCAATCCGACAGTCCCCTCCAACTCCAAAAGCCATAATAGTCTATGCCTGCTTAGTGCTTACATATACATTCACTTTCATTTACTATACCAAAAAAAAAAAAAAGCCAAATCTAAATATTTTAATATAAATATAAAAAACAAAACTAACCCTTTTCTTGGGTAAGTAAATAAAAGTATAAAACAAAATAATTAAACCCAACTAACCTTCCCTTGAAATAACATAACTATATTAATAAAATATACCCATTTGATTCAAATTTATGGTCACATTTGGTCCTTCACGGCACCAAGTAAACGAATTATAGCAAGCGGCCCTTCTCTCACCTTTTACATCACCTCATTCATATATTATATATACTTTGCTCTGTCTAGTCTGGCTTGCTTCTTTCTTGTAACCATGTCTTCAATAATGAGTCCTCAAGGTGTGGTCTTTGCCACAGCCATGGCTGTGTCCGGCACTGTTGTCCTCCTTGTTCTTAAACTTCAAAAGTCTCTCCCAAATACCCAATTCTCTGTTGATCAAATTCCTCAGTCCTCACAGCCAATTTTACGTTCTTGTATCTCTTCTGGTACGCAAAAAAAATGGTCCTATATACATGCAGTACTATATACATACTATTTATCTCTTTGTTTTTTTTTTTTTTTGTTTTTGGCTAATGGGTGTTTTTTGTTTCTTTGTTTGGTGGCGTGTAGAGGAAAAGAAGAAGGAAAAGAAGAAGAAAAAAGTTCACTTTGCAAAGGATGTGGTGGATCCAAGTGGGGATGGAGAAGAGTATAGGAAGCAGCATGGTATAATTAACAGCAATTCTTCTTCTTCTTCTTCTTCATCATTAGCTTCATCACCAACACCAAAGTTAGAAAAGTATGGAGGTCAAACAAGAGGAATGCCTGCCAATAGGGTGGCTTTGTACAATGGAATTCTCAGGGATCGTGTGGTTCAACGAATGGGTTACTCTTATTGATCCAATTTCTGTGCAAAAATCTGTGTTTATGGTCTCCAATGTAGGCTTTTTTTTACCATTCTTCTTTTTAACTTTTAATTTTAGAATCTGTAATTAGGAATTGGAAAGGAGACCATAGGCTTTGATGGTTCCTGAAGTTCATGTTCTCATAGTCTGATTGGGAACAGGGTGAAACCTCTTGGAAGAGTAAAATTTCTTGGGGTTATGTAACTTATGTTCATAGTTGTTAATTTTTTCTGGAAAATTCTCTACCTTCTGTAAAATTTCTTGTTCTCTAGTTCACATATGTGCTCAAAGAGTATCATGTAATCACGGTCTTTTCTCCCCATTTTTTTAATAATCTTTTTTGGGTGCTTTTCTTTTTGGTTGGTCTGACATGTATGTAAATACAGGGACTGCTTAAAAGGCAAACATTGATGGTACTTTTTCTAATTTTCTTTGGTCCTACATGCTGTAATTTCAATTTACAGCATCTGTTTCATTACGCGGGGATTGTATTATTGAATCTTGTTGATAGGTGAAGAGTGAAGACATTTGTGTTTTCAAGTTATGTTGATTATTCAGCCAAGAAAAAGCTGTGTTAAGTGGTTGGGCCATTGGATTCGTCCATTTATCATTGAGAATCAATTTTCTGACTAAGGCCATTGTTGATAGCCTTTTTTTTCCCATCTTTTTCGGAATATCAATGATTGTCATTGAAAACGGTTCAAGATCAAAATTGGATGTGCTTTTGGTTGTTTGTTTAACATAGAAATAGAAGTTTTAGTTCAATGTTAGAAAATTTGATTTGATAGTGTGTGTGTATATATATATATATATATATGTATATATATAAAGATTGTTTTATGGAAATAGCTAAAGTGATTAAAGAATGAAAAGAAGAAAATTATCATTTCTTTCTTCTAACGCTAATAATAACAAATTTAGTGTCAATGAGGTTATGTTCAAAAATTTTATATACGCTACAACTAAATAATTGACTAAAAAAACATAAAGATATAATCCACTAGCAGAAGAAATGTTTATTAAAGAGAGAGGTATTCTTTTGACCATTAAAATTTGTGGTGCTTTCACAACCCTTTACGTTTCCAAATTTTCGTTTTGACATTTCATATTTGAATCCATTTTTATATTGTCCTTTTTTCATTTATGTTGATAATATGATAACACTTAATATTATATAGGTGACTTGGCTTAATGAATACTATTTATTTGACACTTAACAATCAAATTACAAATAAAAATGGATGATATAGTCAATATGAAAACAAAATCAAACATGAAGACTTAAAATAAAATTTTTAAAACATAAAGAATTAAAATAAAAATAACCTTAGATTGTAAGTGTCAAAAATGTACTTTATCTTTTTTGGGGTGGGGGTGGGGGTGGGGGTGGGAGGAATTTATCTAAATTCGTGATATTTAATGTAGTTTGATAAATATCCAATAAATTTTTAATTTTTATGGTCACATCCTAGGAATTGGTTCTCTCATGCACCCGTATATCTTTTTCTCTAATCACACTTCATGTAACATTCAATTATTCTCCTTGGGCTAATTTTTTGCTGTGAGTGGATGAAAATAGTTAAAATATTAGACGGATTGGGTGTTAAATACTGCGCAATTAGGGGGGGAAAAACCAAAAACATTTTTTTTTTAAGCTAAATAAAATATAAAATAAAATAAGTTGTATTTGGGCAAAGAATTCTTGGGTGGAAATGGAATATATAATGTTTAGTATTATATTGTGTTCTACATGACGGCACATGGATTTTTACATTTTTCTAATTTTTCTTTTTTCATCGTTCTTTTGTTAAAATATTATCTCCTCTCATTCTCTTATGTGTGTGCACATAAAAGGACTCATGTGCCATATGTGTATACATGTGTCACATGTGGATGTTTATGACATCTCCTTTTGACCACTTTTGGCCTTGCTTAGTGACAAAAAGAAAAGAATTTTCATGTCATGTCATGTGGACCTATTTATGTTGTGTGTTCCTTCCGACATGCATAACTCATCACATGCTCATGTCAATGCACATCGTGCATGATGCATGAAATACAGCCATTTGGTCTCAACCCAAAGCTATGCTACAAACAACCTTTGATTCTCAAAAAAAAAATAAAAAAAGAAAAAAGAAAAAGAAAGAAAAGAAAAGAAGTAGTTTCAACAAACCAACTATAATAAATGAAAAGACCTCTTCATTGACCCAACAAAACTTTATAATTTATTTATTTTGAGTAAAAGGATAGAACACGACCTTAATAATTGAAGTGAGAAAAATTGGGTAATAGACTGATTTGCTGCTAGTTTCTAATATATCTTCTATTATTACCCCCTACCCCCCCCCCCCCCCCCCCCCCCCCCCCCCCCCCAAAAAAAAAAAAAAAAAGAAGTAAGCAAATTAAATTGCTATACATGAGAACTAATAAAAATTGAAATTAATTACTTCTATTGGGTAATTATTGACCATGCCCACTTAGCACCCGTTTCAAGTAGCTTATTTTTATTGGTTTAATAAGTAAAATAAGGAATATTTCTAATCTTTTATATAAAAAAGAATAAAAATATAGTTATACTTAAAAAAAAATTAAAAATTGTATATAAGTCAAATAAGCTTAATAAATTAGGGGGAAAAACCTATAACAAACAAGTCCTTAGAAAACCTAAAAAAGAGAGGCCAAAAAAATTGACCAAGTCGATGGCTCCAATTTTTCTTCTTTGTAAATATCAGGGAAATGCAAGCCAGCATTGAAGAAGGTCAAGTGCCAACCAATAAATCAATTTTAAATTTCATAGTTTTATTAAGAGTTCGGTTAACATGTACTCTTTAAGTTATCCATTTTTAGAAACATTTTTTCAAGAATTGAAAAAACTATCAATACTCTTTCAATTCCCAAAAAAAAAAAATTTCAAAAATGAAAATTATTGCGTGTCCTTAGGACACACATTAGCAAAATCCTTTTATTAAAGTAATATTGAACATCAAGTTCAAGACTTATTTAGGGCATGTGCTCCTTTCACATAAGAGACCTTATCACGGGCTTATATTTAAATGCACATCACATTCAACAACCACCAAAAAAAAAAAAAAAAAAAGTAAATGAACATCATGCCTGGTGTGAGGTGTGAACATAGCCATTTGTCTCTGCTTCCTTTGATACGTTACTTTCTCAGCGCAAAGCTATATTTTCAACCATCCAATTAATCAAATAAAAAGACCACTGCATTGACCCGTACAAAACTTTATAATTATTGAAGTAACAAAATTGGTAAACGTGAGGGCCATTTTTTGAAAATGGAAAATTATTGAATTTTACTATTTCTCTCTTTGCTTGGTAATTATTGAAAAAGCCTACTTGGGCAGCCATTTGCCACCTAAATTATTTTATAATTCAAAATTTATGTATACATGCGGTATGTCTTTTAAAATTAATGTTGATGCTGCTGTGGGGCCTCGCTTCTCTTCTATAGCTGTAGTGGCGAGAGACCGGAGAGGGGAGTTGGTATTTGCCGGTTCTATGAAAGTGAATACCACCCTCCCTCTCTTGGCTGAAGCGGAGGCTATTAAGTGGGCTCTCTCTTTAGCTCCTGCCATGGGTTATGACTGCATTATTGTGGAATCGGATTGCCAATATTGTGTGCATCTTCTCAATGACTTGGCCGAGCGCCCCCCTTGGAAGTTCTGGTCCTTGTGCTCTGAATTAAGATCGTTTTTGTCTGTCTTAGATAAGGTTTCTGTAATGTGGGTGCCTAGGCAGTGTAATGCAGCAGCCCACACTTTAGCAAAATGGTCTCTTTCTTGTAATTTCTTTGGTCCTTTTGATTTTGGGAATTGCCCTGCATGTTTCTCTTCCATCATTTTGGAAGAGTCCCGTAGGGCCTTGTAGCTTTGTTTTTTTTTTTTTTTCCTTCTTTAATAAAGTTTCTGGTTCATCAAAAAAAAAAAAAAAAATGCTATATAATTAATTATTTATTTATTTAAATGAAATAAAGAAGGACCAAGGGGTCAAAAAAACAAAAACAAAAAACCTATAAAGTTTGGTTTCAAACTCAAAAACTTCTGAAGGGGACACATCACACATGGCAAAGCAGGTGTTGGAGACAGTTTAAGCAAGCAAAACCTCTAGACAAAAATTTGGCGTTTCATTGATTTTTGGAACTGAAATCTTTATATGACCTTCTTTATCCATTTTTTCGTCCATTTTCTGAGAGTATGGGCATCACCATGTTGTCTGTGGGGCTCATTTTTGTTTCTTATTATGTTATATGTATGTGTATGTGTATATTTTACTTTAATGTGTCCCTAGTGTGCCTGACAGCTCCATGTTCTAAAATTCACTCGGTTGCACAACAAACGCGTATTGAATAATTGACCAATCATCCCCAAACAATGGAAAATAGAATGCTGACAATAAAAATAAAAATAAAAAATTTAAAAAAATTTGGGACTTGGATAAAATTCTTTATCTTATCATTCAGCCCCTCATCCCAATATGTTTGGATAATGAGCAATGCCAATCATGGTTGCAGGATAGAGACTGAGAGAGACGCAAAGAGCAAAGATGAATTGAGAAAAGAAAAGAAGGCCGGGTGAGTGGGTGACCAAAATTACCAAGATTGGAGGAATTATTAATATGACATTTTTGTAAGACTTATTATGCAGCATGACAAACTACATGATTCATTCGTGGAATTTTATTGAAAATTTCCTTCAACTTCAACTTGAAATTCAGCGGATTTGATTGTTGCTTTTACCCACACGCATTGGTTATGGTGAAAGACAGGCAACAAGTAACAACGACAATACATATATAAAAAATTATAAATATTCATCCAACTAGTTGAAAATTCTCGACCTAAAACATTAATAAATTGCAGTACCATGTACATCTTAGTTTTAGGCATGCAAATGATACAATGGTCCCAGACCTCTAGTCTCCAGTCAAAGACAATGAAATTTGGGATCAAATTATTCGAGCAAAAGAGAACTTAAACAAGCAAGTTTCGTGTAAAATGAGTTAAATAACATAATATATGGGACACCCCCACTGAGCATAGGAACACTTTTGTAATGATATGAAGTAATAGACTAAGGTCATGTGATGTGAATAATTAATGACCTTTGGATTAACTGACATGCCCACCCATAACGTTACGACACGTTTTGTAAGTTTCAATCTCATCATTTTAGGATACATCCAAAGTTAAAATTCCTTTAAAGTCTTTATCCAACAACAAAAAAAAAAAGACTCATGACTCATGTGAATAATGAATTGAAGTTTACTTTAAATCGCCTAGCTAGAATCCTGTAGTTCAACAACTAACATCTTCTAATCCTGAATTAAAGTCATAAAAGTGACAACAATTTTGGTAGCTTTCTTATGCAGGTTGAAGAAGAAAAATTGGTAAACTTTAAATCTAACAACCAAATGCTTGTGCGTGTGCAATGAATTTCCAAGAAACCAAAAAAATTATTTGCACCCAATTATTATTATTATTATATTTTAAATCACTTATCAAAAATTATTATTTTATATATATATATATATATTTTTTTTTTGGTAGTGGGTTTAAGTCTGAGAATCAATTTCTAAAAAAATATATATATTGAAGTAAGGTTATCTACAACGACCTCTCTCATACCCCACAAAAAAGTGGGGAGCTTTAAGCACCGAATACAAGATTTTTATGTTGAATACTTTTTTTTTTGACAATATGTTTTGTTCTATTTTTTTGGTAAATTTATAGGTTAATAATAATTTTTTCCAAATTATGTATAGGAGAGAGTTATGGTTTTTTTTTTTTTTTTTTTTTTCCCGCTTTAGTAATACTACGTCCAAAAAATTTTCACAATAAATATGAAATAACAAGTTATTACTGATTCTAATTTGGGCTTACTACTAAAATTATTTTTTTGTCTACTAATAACAGCTGATGACTTCTTGTCACCTAAAATTTATTGTAAAAATATTGTGAAAAATATTATAAACGTAACATTTTTCAACTTCTTTTGGCCAAAACTCCCGAGGCTCATTGAATATAAGAAGTTTCCTTGATTTTACTTGTTTCATTGTGGAAAGTAGAAAAATAAAAGTAACAAAATAAGTATGAAAATAGCTTTTGCGAACTTTACACCTCAAGATTGAAAAAGCTAAAGATGCTCTTGTATTATTGCCTTCAACGGGTAAAAAATTTGCATTATTATAGGTACCTGGTAGCCCTAGGAATAATAGTACATGTAAGTTTATGACATTCGTGTGAATACATATGAGCCGTCCAAAGTGGAATCCAGAAGCTTCTTCTCTTAGCAAAAGTTTTGAAGGTTCTCCGAATCTTCCTAGTGAATTTGTTTGAATAAAACAATGGGGATTTTTCTTTTCTTTTCTTTTCTTTTCTTTTTAAGGAACATTGAGGATAATTATTCAGAAAAGAAAATTTGACTAATTACAAGATATAAACCTCCATATATTACAAAAATTAGGATAGAGGATTTTTATTTGTTCTTGATCTTACTTGGGACGTTCTAATAGGTACGATATCAAGTATTATAAATTTATAATAATCTTCTTATAGTTACTCCCAAAAATTAGGAGTATTTTTCAAATTTTCCAATTTAATTATTTATTAATATTTTAACACTCAATTGGAATTCTCTCTTAACGACAAAATACCTCCATTTATTAGTCTTTATCATTTTACCTCATGACTTTTTAAATATTACACACACATGATGTGAGTGTCTTGCTCTATGCAGCGTACACACACAATACCACCTCCTTTCAAAGGCCTATAAGTTATAACACCAAAAAATGAGTATTTTTGTTAGATTTTATCAATTCATATGTAAAACATGAATTTACATAATATTGTAACTCGGTAACATTTGAAAAGTTATGTTGGTAACTTAATAATAGCCTTCATATGATAGGATGAATTTTGTCATTAACCTAAAATATTTTTACTTTAAATGAGGAGTATAGATTAGAAACACGTTTCAAACTCAACAACATATATCTCTGTACCACTTATCCTTAAAAAAATCTATAAATTGAAAGAGATGAGATACAATATGAAAGTATATTTGATTAATCCTTTTGTCAGACGGCTAAGTTTTTTGTCCAATACTTGTAATGGAGCGGATATGATACTAACAAGTACTAATATTTTTAGAACATGTGTTGTCTCTAGTATTGTATAAGAGTATGGGAGGCAAACCAAATCCTTATTAGATGCGCACCGCGCAATTAACTTTTAATGATTAAAACTAAAAGTGTAAATTGTATACTTTTAAATTTTAATCTCAGCGTTTAAATCAGAAAAGTATTCAACCTTTTAATTTACAGTATTTTTTTAACCCCTTTTAACTTCTCTCTCCCAAATTAAACGTGGCAATGGACGGCGGCGACAAAATCTCCCATATTCTCAAAAGAAAACTTGATTGGTGAGCATGACATGTTCATTCACAATGAACCAGTCAAAAATTACCACGACTATAAAAGGAGCATGACGTTTGGAAATCTCATAGATGCTTCCAGGATCTACTTTCTCTATTACCTCAGCAACTTTTTTTATAAACATATCTTAAAGGTAATAAAAATTCAAGAGTGGGTTTGAAAAACTAGGGGCTTCCATCAAATAAACGTAGCTTTTGAATTTGGTATCTATATAGCCTATAGCCTCTTTCAACGAAAGAGCCAATGCTTTTGCTTCACTGTACCATTACAAGTTATGATAATGGAAGTCACCCAATAATGTTTCCCCTTCTTACCTCATTCTTGTTAGGCATCATGCCTATATGCCTATATAAATTTAATAATACAACAAACCCAATTGATCAAATTGCAACAATTTTTTTTGATAGTTTTTTCTTGCTAATCATGTTTGGCTCAATTTAAGAAATGGGTAATCATTAAAAAAAAAAGGTTTTGCAGTGTACTTGTATGCAGCAAATGCTGCATATAAGGACATGTGACAGCAAAAAGAAAATGATAAGAGTCTAAATTCCACCTGATCATTTGTATCGTACATAACCTTTGAACACATATTATTTTCTTTTTATTATTACATACCTCTGTAGGTAGCAATTACTGTATACAAGTATGTGGCAAAACTTTTCTCTTCGTTAAATTACAGTAAAAGTTACTTCACATTGAAGCTTAGATGGGAGAGTTTAGTGTTGGGTGTCTTTGTCTCGCTCTCTAGACATGGTAAGCATGCACCTCTATCCAATCGTTACCATTAAAAAACAAAAAAAATGGGCGGTTTGAAGATAAGGTTAAAGCTTTGATTAAGATATTCTTTGTACTTAAATTAATTAGTGGTAATGACGTTGCTTGATGTGCCTCTTGGCTCAATTAAGTAGCATTAAAAACATAACTATTTGCAGCAAAAATTAACCATATATTGCAAAAGTGATACGCATTTGTTTCTAATTCGCCAACAAATTTATCAACTTTGTACATCACATTCGTCCTAAATCGTTCCTACGTCACTAGCCTGTTACCTAAAGTCAAACGGTCCTTTCAAAACATATGTAAACAAATTTCCTCTGCTTTTTTTTTTTTTTTTAACTAATTAATAAAAGTGTTGTTAATTTAAGTAAATGTTAAAGTGATGCTATTCTAATTACAATTTATATCGTTAACCATGGTCAAAGATATTGATAAAATTGTTGTGTTTCAAGTATTAAGTTTTGAAAAAAAAAAATGCTAGGATAACTACAAACTTCACAATTTTTGTTACAATTCACCACGAGTGCGTTTGGATTGGGCGTTTTCTGCCCAATCCTGCGTTTGCGTTTTTTTTTTTTTTTTTTTTCACGCGTTTTGGGGCGTTTTGGGTGTTGCGGCTACTGTTCATGCACTGTTCAATGAACAGTAGCCGCAAACTTTGACTTTTCAAATTTTTTTGGACCAATCACAGCACATCGTGTACTGTTCACGGACCCACAAATTTCACTTTTCAGCAACTTTTTCATTAAAAATGGGTCCCACGATACTATTCACACATTTAAAAATTATTTCGCTACAGTGTTTTTCAGTTTTCAGTTTCAGTTTTCAGTTTTCAGCTGTATCCAAACGGACCCTAATGAAAAAGTTGCTGAAAAGTGAAATTTGTGGGTCCGTGAACAGTACACGATGTGCTGTGATTGGTCCAAAAAAATTTGAAAAGTCAAAGTTTGCGGCTATTGTTCATTGAACAGTGCATGAACAGTAGCCGCAACACCCAAAACGCCCCAAAACGCGTGAAAAAAAAAAAAAAAAAAAAAAAAAAAAAAAAAACGCAAACGCAGGATTGGGCAGAAAACGCCCAATCCAAACGCACTCCACATAGCAAGTTGTAACAAAATTGTGTAAATAATTGTGGTCCTAGTATTGTTTTTAAATATTTTTTATCGTGTATTATTAGTAGAGACATTATTTAGGGAGGAAAGCAAAATGAGTGAATGAAAAGAAAGAAGGGAAATGAGTAATGGGAAGAGGTTTCAATGGGGCTCACTTTTCTTTTTCTTTTTTTTTCACTTTTGTGCTTTCGGTCCAATTTGGGTGGCTGAAAGGAAAGCAAGGGCCATTGTTTTCATATGTAAAATGACTTTCATGGCCTTGTAGTTAATAAATGTCATCAAATAGTTTAATAACTATGTATAAGGATAAAATAGTAAATTTCTTAATAGATAACTTTCTAGCTATGCTTGGTAGAAAAGAAAACAAAAACAATGAAAAAGTATAATTGGTATTTCTAGACTTTGGTGGAATAGAAATGTTGAGGAAAGGGCTAGAACCTTGTAGTATAATTGGTATTTCTAGACTTTTTTAATTTAAATTTTTATAATTCAAATTCCTCTTATCTAACTATCAAATTATTAAAATAAAAAAAGTTCTTAAGGAGAGAAAAATAGGTTGTATAGAAAATTTTCCAACGCCTACAAAAATTCTTCCACCCAAGGATGGACGGAAAACTAGAGGCAAAATAGGATGGGTGAATGAATGAACAAATTGAGAGTTTTAACAAGAAAACTTAAAAAATAAATAAGCCAATCAATTTAGAGCATGATTGGGAGAGCCTCGATATATTTTTTGTAATGGACAAATAAATTGAAATGTTTTAATATGAAAAACTTTTTTTTTTATAAAAGAAATCATAATATAGATTTAATTAAGATATAATATTTAAAATATGAGTTTCCATATATATATATATATATAATTAAAATAAATCAATGAATATGTGGAATAGATATACACATCACTTACTTTCTTTCTTCTTTTCGGTTGAGAAATTGATTTTCTTCCTTCCATCAATTTTCTTTACTAAACAAAAGAAATTGATAATTATTATCTACTTTTTCACTTTTTCATTTTTTCTATTGAAATGCTTACTAGTAGAAAAATCTTTCTTCTTGATTTTGTATCTGCCCTGTGTGTGTGTTTTTTTTTTTAAACTATATACTTTCCAAAATTCTATATGTAAGTTCATTGGCATTGGCTTTGTAATAAATATGTAAATTGTAATTGATAATTCAATAGTTATAATGAACAGTGGAGATTTGAACTCTGGACTTACAAATTGGCATTCTTCTCAGTAAATCCATGTTGGAAAGAAAGCAAATGTTTGGAAAATATTTAAAAATATATCAAACACTATTTTCCTTAGAAAACCAATTAGTCTTATAATTACTAAGAGCATTCGGATATCTCTTTTTTATTTTTATCATTAGAGTAAAAATAAATCTCTGTTTTCCTAAAAGGTCTGAGGTCGTATTGGGTTTAATAGTCACTGTCATTTCTTGTTGGGGGTCTTCATAAAGTTTTTTTTTTCCGAGTACAAGTGGAAATTGCATAAAGAAGGATTTAAAGGGTATTCCATTTTAAGTTTTTGCCTTTCATCACCTTCATTTCCAACAATTTCTTTTCTCTTTCCTCAGACATTCTCTATCAATTCATTCTTTCTTCATCCTTGGTAAGTGAGGTGGCAATTGATGCATTCACTGAATTATTAAAATTGTTTCATAAAAAGCATAGTCATGTATCTTTGACAAAAACTACTAATCTTATTGTATGCTTTTTAGGGTTTTTTTTTTTTTTTTTTTTTCCTTTTTAATTTTTAGAACCTTGATTGTTTTTCTTTCTCAGTCTTATTCTTTTTCCCAAAAACTAGTTGTTATAATCTTGATAGTTATAATAGTTGGGCTATGCAACACCATGATTTCTGATATTCTGACTGATCTTATTACCACTCTAATCATTGGTTTAGCTATACCTTGCATCCTAAACATATTAGAGCAATTACATCAGTCTGGGCATAATTGTGCAAAATGGAAAAAGTAGCTAATTTTACACAATTTGAACAAAAAAACGCCCACACCAGCTTGTGCATAATTGTGCATTTATGCACAATTGCTACAGTAACCGTGCATATATGCACGGTTACTGTAGCATGTGTATTTATTATTTTATTAATTTCTGTTCGCCCCTTTTTTTCTCTCTCTTCTCCATGCGCAACGAACTCAGTGAACTCCTCATCTTCTTTTTCCTCAAATGCACACAAACACACCCACACACAAACACATCCACATAGACAAATCAACACACAAACACATCTACACATAGACAAATCAACACAGACAAACCAACAGAAAGATAGATCGGTGTTTGACTGGAACGATCGGTGCTTGACTTGTTGTGGTTCACGTGTCGTTCAAGGCTTGTAGATCGAAGAGTGGTTTGAGAGTAGAGAGTATCGGTGGCAGTCTGTGGGTGGGTGTCACGGTGGAGCTTGGAAGCTCCGTTTCCTTTAAGGATTGGAGATGGTGGAAGTCTGTGGGTGGGTGTCACAGTGGAGCTTGGAAGCTCCGTTTCCTTTAAGGATCGGAGATGGTGGTAGTCTGTGGGTGGGTGGGTGTCACGGTGGAGCTTGGAAGCTCCGTTTCCTTTAAGGATCGGAGATGGTGGCAGTCTGTGGGTGGGTGAAACGATGGAGCTTGGAAGCTCCGTTTCCTTTAAAAGGATCGAAGATGGTGGCAGTCTGTGGGTGGGTGAAACGGTGGAGCTTGGAAGCTCCGTTTCCTTTAAGGATCGGAGATGGTGGCAGTCTATGGATGGGTGTCACGGTGTTGATGAGGATCGGAGATGGTGGAAGCTTGAGATTCGGCCATGGGAGATTCAGAGATTAGAGAGAGGGTGTGGATTAGAGATGGGTATAGAGAGAGCAACAAATCTGAAAAAATGGTAGAGAGAGAGAGAGAGGAATAATAAAAAAATTGAGGAGAAATAATATTTTATTGAAATATTTTGTAAAATAGATAAACTGATGTGAATGTTTTGTAAAAATGATAGTTTAAAATAGAAAAAGTAGGTTTTAAGTGTAAAATAGACGGAATATTATGCACCAACTGATGTAATTGCTCTTAGAATTGCTTAATCAAATGGAAGAGTTTGTTAAACTTTTTTTTTTTTTTTCTTTTCTTTTCTATGTAACAATTCTCAGCATCCTATAAACATTTTATATATCAACTTTAAAGGAAAAAAAAAAAAAATACTGTTCTATGTGGTTTGGTAATTCTTGGGGTCACAACTTCTCGTTTCTTCACTTGAAGTCGTATTCGTGGAGAATTATGAAAAGGTAAATTTGTTGAATACCACTTCAAAACAAGTTGACCACCTTTACTAATTCTTGATTATTTCATGTAGGTAATTGAGAAAGCTGAATATTCCTTACTGATTTTGAGCCAATTATTAGTTTCTTCCAATATCCCAACAATGGTTCTCATTGAACACTTCTTTGCAAAGTCATAAATTTTATATTTGAGTGTTTTTAACAACTTTAGTCTCAATTGAAACTCTCTCAAAAAAGAAAAGAAAAAAGAATTGATTTCTTTATACTAATACCATGATGATCATGCCAAAATCATGAAATATTAACCCTGTTATTGCAATGATAAATGCATTTCATGAAATATATGGCCATTATGAGGATTTTTCATATGCATAAAGTATTTTAAATATAATATATATATATATATATATATTTTTTTTTTTTTAATTGTAAATTTTAAATGGTGTCGTTTCAGTCAAATACCTTAATTCAACTTGAAATATATTTGTTTCACTTCCAATTTTCCATCTGTAACAATAGGGCTTAATTTAGGACCAGCACAACACATTTTGGAGTCCAAGGCAGCAATTTTTAGTGGGAATTTATCTTATTTTAAATATTTATTGAATAATATTTATGTTTTGGTTTTTTTTGGAGTCTACCTCTCTAGTCTCTTAATAAGTCATGCTTAATGGACTTTTATATAGACTTTCTATTAGGGTTACAAAAATCCACGTGTACAGCAAACTTAATAAATCATGTCATTTGAAAAAATTGAATTTGCGATTCTCGATCGTTTGAACTTGGAATTGAATAGGAGTTAAACTTGGAATTGAACAACAGTCGAACTTACATAAACTCAGATTTCTTTAGCAAATCTTGGGCTTTCGTCTTCAACTTATTAATTTACATTGAGAACTCAACAAGACTCAATCTTTTTGTCATTGGTTGCCAACACTTAGTCCGTTAGACCTAACAAATATCACTTTAGGGACTAATAGTCTAATATCTATATATATATATATATATATATATATATATATATATTGTTTATTTATTTTTCCCATCATTTATACAATGGAGCAGGATCAAGTCTCTTTTCCATGCCATACTAAAGATATATTGTGCACTTTCTAGGCCTTTTCCTACTTATCTCATTTCCTTTGTGTTTTCAAGTTAAATAAAGTCATGTTTGGTAACAGTTTTTATTTTCTATTTTCAAAAACTTGTTTTTGGGAATATATATATATATATATTAAAAAAAAAAAAAAAAAAAAACAAGGTTATGTTTGGTAACAGTTTTTGTTTTCTATTTTCAAAAACTTGTTTTTAGGAATATAATTAATGTGCTAGAGAAGTACTGCTCCTGGTCCGGGCAGAGCATTAACAAGCACAAATCTGGGGTTTTCTTTTCAAAACACACCCAACTCCAACATCGCAAAACCATCAAGAGAATCCTACAGATTAAGAGCCTCAAGAAGGATGTCATCTACCTGGGTGGCCCTCTCTTCCTCTCCAGAGCTCCGTCTAAGGACTTCAGCTTTCTTCAGAATAAACTCAAAGCAAAATTATTGGGTTGGAGAAGCAAGTGTCTCTCTTGGGTGGGAAGAAAGACTCTTATCACCCCAGTTGCACAATCTCTGCCGACTTACGCCATGTCCACCTTCAGCATTCCCAATAAAACATGTGAAAAGTTAGGGGCTGTTTGGATTCATTTTTTTGGTCACTCAATTTCCATCACTCATCACTCATAACTCATTACTCATCACTCATCACTTATCACTCATCACTTAAAATACCATGTTTGTTTGGCACCATCACTCACTTCCCATCACTCAATATTTTTCACACTATTTGTGGGCCCCATACCTGTCATCGGTGCAGCTTTTTCATTTTTTTTTTCAGTACCCTAACTCATTGAACCCAATGAAAAAAAAAAAAAAAAAAAAAAAAAAAAAAAAAAAAGAACCGAACAGCTAACCCAGGAAAAGAAAAAAAAGGAAAAAAAGAAGGAAAAAAAAACCGAACAGCCAGACCAGGAAAAGAAAAAAAAGAAAAGAAAAAAGAACCGAACAGCCAACCCAGGAAAAGAAAAGAAAAAAAAAGAAAAAAAACCGAACAGCCAACCCAAGAAAAGAAAAAAAAAAAAGTCAAAAGGTGGTCAAAAGTTGCGGCTATGGGTCCCCTATGTGTGTTTAATTACAATATTGCCATTGAGTTATGAGTTATGGAAACTGAAAACAACCAAAATGTGTTTTCAGTTTCCATAACTCATAACTCAAAAATCAGAGAATTGAGTGGTGGAAACAGAGTTATTGTTTGCCAAACAACCTTTTTGTTATAGGTCCCACCATTTTTGAGTTATGAGTTATGGAAACAGAGAATTGAGTTATGGAATTTGCCAATCCAAACAGCCCCTTAGACTCACTCACAAGGAGATTCTGGTGGAAGCCTAAGGCAAATGAGGGCTATTTCTTAGCATGGAGGTCTTAGGACAAACTTTGCCTTCCAAGAATGGCGGGTGGTCTGGGGTTCAAGAAACACAGAGATATTAACTCCGCCCTCCTCGCAAAGCTGGCTTGGATGATAGTCTCGAAAAGAGACAGCTTGTATATGCAAGTACTTAGAGCCAAATATAAAATCAAGTATGACTGGCTAAGGTCTGACCCCCCAAGATCAGCCTCCCCTATTTGGAGAGCGATAGAAAAGGCAAAACCCATCATCTTAAAGGGAGCCTGCTACCTTATCGAAGATGGATCCTCAGTTGACATTTGGCAAGACCCCTGGGTGCCATGGATTCAAGACTTCAACCCCAAGCCTAGAGATGTAAACATCAACCAGCCCCCCCTCAAGGTCTCTCAGCTCATTGATTTTGACTTGCATTGTTGGAATGCCCCTCTAGTCAACCATCTATTCGATCCAGCATCGACTCAAGCTATCCTCTCCATCCCTATCCCTTTATGTCCTACACTAGATAAGCTCATTTGGGTTCTGGATTCAAAAGGTGCCTTCACAGTGAAATCTACTTATCAGGCTTCATGCCCCCTCCCTGTGGCTCTACCTGCCCCTACTCCTAATTGGAAAAAACTTTGGAACATTAAAGCACCAGAAAAAACTAAGATGTTCCTTTGGAGATTGTGCGTCAGCGTGCTTCCTACCAAGGAAAATATCAAGAGGAGGATGGGCTTAAATGATGATTCATGTCTCCTATGTTCTGAATTCCCAGAGGAATCGATCCACTTATTTCTCAAATGCCCTATAGCCAAAGCTTTGTGGTTCACAGCTATTTGGGGATTTAGATTAGAGGATTTTGCGGCAACATCTTCGAGTGACATCACCAATCTTATCCTTAATCCTTCATTGCCAACCTATCAAGCGTCTGACCAGAGAGCTGTCTTCTTAACCATGGCTCTCATCCTTGAGGAAATTTGGCGCCTCAGGAACTCCAACTTGCATTCCAAGGGACATTTTAGCTTGGCTGACTCTGTGCTCCTCATTCACAGAAAGGTTCGCGAATTCACCGAGGTATGCTTGAAGCCGTCCCTTCTACCGTTTGAGGCAAGCACTTCCTCTTGGGTCCCACCTCCTCCTAGATGGATTAAGGTAAATGTGGATACTATTTGGACTAGTGCTAAGGCGGTGTTGGCAGTGGTAGCAAGGGACTCTCATGGTTCACTCTGTAGTATCTGGGCAAGGACCTCCTCTCATCGTTCCCCCCTCCAAGCTGAGGCCGAAGCTTTCTTGTGGGCTATTTCTATCGCAAAAAGAGAAAAGTGGAGCCATGTGATTTTCGAAGGTGACTCTAAGATTTGCTTTGACGCACTGTGCTCTGTTTCGGACCCTCCCAACTGGGCTATCCAACCTTCCATCTCCAACATTTTGTCGTTGGTTCAATGTTTTATTTCCTTTTCTTTTGCTTGGGTTACTAGGATTTGTAATTCTGCAGCCCATGAAGCTGCTAGATGTTCCTTTCTTTCCGATTCTTCGTTTTTCTATTTTAAGGATATCCTTCCTGCGGATTTATCTGCTGTTTGTAAGGAAGGATATCCCCCCTTGTAGTTTTGTTTTTCTGTTTTATTGAATTGAAGTTTATCAAAAAAAAGAAAAAAAAAAAACAATTTTCTTATATTTTTGAAATAAAAAACATGTTTGGTTAGTTGAAATTAAAAAATAGTTTTTTGAAGAAAAAAATAGAAAATACTAAACTATGTTGTTATTAGGATTTGAACTTTAATGTAAACTCATTAAATGAGATAGATTTATAAAATTAAATACATATTTTCATTGACTTTTGAAAATTAGAAACCGAAAACAACATTTTGCATGTTTTTAGTTTCCTTCACAAATTGAGTTTTGAGAATAGTTTTTGTTTTCTGTCCATTTTGAGTTGCCAAACAAGTTTTTTAGTTTCAAAAATAGAAAATTGTTTTTGAAAGCAGAAAATAAGGGAAAAAAACAGTTACTAAACATACCCCAATTTTCTTGTATTTTTGAAATCAAAAACATGTTTACTTAGCTAAAATTAAAAAGATCGTTTTTTGAAGAAAAAAATAAAAAATACTAAAATATGTTGTTACTAGGATTTGAACTCTAATGCTAACTCATTAAATGAGACAGGTTCATTAAATTAAATGCGTGTTTTTATTGACTTTTAAAAATTATTTTTGTATGTTTTCAGTTTCCTTCACAAATTGAGTTTTGAGAATAGTTTTTGTTTTCTGTCCATTTTGAGTTGCCAAACAAGTTTTTTAGTCTCAAAAATAGAAAATTGTTTTTGGAAACAAAAAATAAGGAGAAAAAACAGTTACCAAACATACCCTAAGATTTTTTCTTTCCTATTATTTGTTTTGTTTTGTTTTGTTTTTTTTGAAATAGAGAGTGACCATTTCATAACAAAGAATTGGCAATTAACAAATTTAAAAGTGATTATAATGACACATCAATTAAAATCAGTTATCAATCCTTATTTGGTGAATTATAAAATCTAAATCTGATTCTGAAATCAATATTTTCTATTTCGAAGCAAATAGAGAAAATCCTGAGACTCCAAAAAGTGCAATGAAAGTGATTAGAAAACACAGTCTCAGTCATGGGCCTACCCAGAAACAAATGTAACTGCACTAAATGGCCCACTTCAATCGCACTAAATGGGCCTAAGATATTCAAGGTCCATGCTCAATATACACTTTTGCTGAATCGCGAATCACAAATACACCCAGTGAGAAGGAGAGTGAAGGTCTTTATTTTTTTTTTTGTTCTCTGCGAAACGCCGCGCTCACCAAACAGGTACTCGCTACTCACTACTCATTTCTAAAACTAGTGGTTAGAATCAAATTCACGGAATTCAATTTCTGGGTTTAGCTTTGAAAGAGGTGCGATTACTCGAAAACTAAATTCCCTGGAAATGTTTTTTCCATTACGAAGAATTTCATTTTTTATGACACTAGGGTTTTTGAAGGGCTTGGTCTGATCTGATGTATGTAATTTGTTGTTATTATCACTGTATCTTATTATGTAAGTTATTTATGTAAGTTCAATCTTGAATGAGAGTTTTAGTTATGGTATAATTAATCACTCTGGTGCAAGAATTATAACATATACAATAGTATAATGCAATTTTTTTTGTGTGTGCTGGAAATGAATGTTTATAATTTTAAGAGAATATGTGCTTGTTTATTTGCAAGAAAGAAATTTTGGCATTGGGTCAAAGTTAGGTTCAAACAATTCTTTAGGTGCACTACATTAGGCTCCCCAATTAAATTCATTCGCTTAATTGTATTGTATTGAATTTAATTGTCCTTGGAAAAGTTGACACTATTTATGCTTCATTCGTCAATGTAACCATGTGTTTGAATTTAATTGGGGAATCTAATGTACTACACTTAAGGAATTGTTCCTAAGCTTTACCTGTATGTTTTGTTGGAAACCTGCAAGGAATAGAGGTTTTGAGGTTAGAGGTTACTATAGCTCCTTCTACCCTCCTACTTCTGTTTCCTTTCCATGGAGAATGATATGGCAATCGAAGGTTCCTCCAAGGGTGGCTTTCTTTTCTTGGTCTGCTTCTTTAGGTAAGATCTTAACTACAGACAACCTTCGTAAAAGACGAGTGATGGTGCTTGACTGGTGCTATATGTGTAAGAGGTGTGGGGAGTCGGTGGATCATCTTCTACTTCATTGCTCCATAGCTTGGGAGTTGTGGTCCTTGGTTTTTTGCTTGTTTGGTATTCAATGGGTTATGCCTCATACTGTTCTTGAGTTGTTTGAGGCTTGGCAAGGAAAGTTTGCGCGACATCGTCATATTGATGTTTGGAGATTAGTGCCTCATTGCTTGATTTGGTGCATTTGGCATGAAAGGAATGTTAGAAGCTTTGAGGGTTGTGAATGCTCTTTGCTGGAGATTAAGTCTTTCTTCTTACACACTCTCTTTGAATGGAGTGTGGTTTTTTCTCACTTTTCTTGTTCTTCCTTTTCTTTTTTTCTTGACCGTTGTTCTTTTCTTTCTTGATTTGTGCCCCCATAGTACATCCCTAATGTACTCGGTTTGGCAATCTTTCTATTTTTAATAATATTCTTACGTTATTTATCAAAAAAAAAAAAAAAATTATTATCCTTTTATTTTTTTGGAAAAGTAAGGTCTTAAAACTCTCTTTTTTCCCATAACATAACAGCCCACATCACATTCTGAGAAGCATAGTCAGCACCCAGCACCCTTATTAAACTCATGTTTGGTTATTGCTAGGCATGTACATGGTGCATGTTTCCCCTTGGATGTTGATGATTTTAGGATTGTTAAATGTATTTGTTATAGGTGTTTAAAGACTGTTTTGAACTTTCCTCTCTTCACCGTAAGTAAAGGGACTCGAGTTTTAAGAAAAGAATGACATTGTTAGACACCCTGTTGGACTAGGCTTTTTTCAATGTAGATGGTTGATATGAATGTACTCCGCCTGCCAGGGGCAAAGCTACCATGTCCAGGCTAGGACCCCCAAAAAGTTTCAAAATCCCATTATTTGGTCTTTGTATACATAAGAGCACTCACATCTGTCTGCATAATAGAAAAAGATGCAAGATTTACACAATTTAGCCAAAAACTAACCCACGTCAGAGAGTGCAAAAGTGTGTAAATATACACATTAACTACAGTAACCATGTATATTTACACGGTTACTTAGCTGTGTATTTAATATTTTATTAATATTCTGTTTTTGGTTTTACTTTTCTCTCTCCTCTAAGCAAACCGAGTCTCTCTCTATCCTTGTCTCTGTTCTCTGTTGCTTCTCTTCTCCCTCATTGGTGATCAAGGTCTGGGAGAGCTTGGCCTCATTTGGATTTTCTGGTGGTGGTAAGGAGGTTGTCGAGTAAGGATGGGTGCAGATTTGTTTCGGGTAAGGCCAGTTATGGGTTTCTTTAGGTGGGTTTTGGAAGTTTCATTGAGATTCATTGATGGCTGCATTTGCAATGGTGGAGGAACAATGGTGGCTGATTGATTTTCTGTTTGGGATTGATTGGTGGTAGTATGGCTGATTTTGGGTTTCTCTTAGCTTTGTGGGTTGCATGTTTATAGCTATGAATTTTCTAGGTTGCAGGTTTATGGGTATTAAATTTTCTAAGTTTGTAGGTTGCTACGATTTTCTGGGTTTATGGGGTTGCTATAAATTTTTTTTTTTTTTTTTTTTGGGAATTTTCTGGGTTGTTTATGTGATGTTGTGTTGTGAATTGGTCATCTTTATTGCTCTTGCATTTGTAAAAGTGCCTTGGATGATGGCAGGAGAATTGTGGTTGGGCTACGATTTTTTTTTTTGGAGGAACGAATTGAGTCTCTGTTACTGTAAGATAGAGATTCTAGAGATACGAAGAGAGAGAGCGGATAAGGATTGAAGGAAAAGAGATAGGAAGAGAGAGAGATAGCAGGTTGAAGGAAATAATAAAAAAATGTAGAAGAATGAATATTTTATTGAATAAATTTGTAGAATAGATAATCTGGTGTTAGTGTTTTGTAAAAGGGGTTGTGTAAAATAGAAAAATTAGGTTCTTTTTGTAAAATAGACAGTAATTTTTACACCTACTGGTGCAATTGCTAAGGCCACTTTTTTGAATTTGTTTCCATGCTCCCTTTCTTACTCCTGTGTACTACTAAGAGCTTGTATGCTCTGATGGTCTTTGGCAGCATAGTTGTTGAAATATAGTTTGAATGCATGCTAGTATATAATAGAAATTGAATTTATCTTGTAACTCTAATTTAATAATTTTGAGTGTTGTATTCATGCATTAAAACTGGACAGTGTGTTCCTGATCTGCAGAAGTCATGAAGGTGCGATCATCTGTGAAGAAGATGTGCGAGTTCTGTAAGACAATTAAACGCCGTGGTCGAGTTTACGTCATATGTTCGGCCAATCCCAAGCATAAGCAACGACAGGGCATGTCAACATTTGCATATGAAGGCCCAACTCCTCCTATGTATGTGCTTTTTCATGTATTCTTTTCCCATTATTTTCTTAAATATTCTGTGTTATGCGTACACGTGTTATGACTTATGGGTCAACCAATGGGTTCATACTTTGATATTGCTTGAATTATGTGCATCACCAAATATAAGTTAAATTCCAGACTGTCCCTTCCCTTTATAAAAATGGTGTCCCAAAGGCTTTGACGACATTGAATCCCCATCAGTTTTGCTGGTATCCATCTTACCTGATCCGGAATGATGGTTAAGGCTAGCTTTTTAATGTTTTATTGATGACAATTTGGTTACTCATTTTCAAGCCCATACTTGAAAAAGAGGAGAGGGGAAAAAAAGAAAAAGACCCTCATAAAAGTCATTTTCAAGTCCATATCTCTACAGGGTTGGGAACAATTCTTTGCGCTCTTTTGTGGTAGTCATCTCTTGTTGAGACCCTTTTAATTTTTTGGAGACTTGAGAGAGCTTGAGCAATTTTGATTGATTAGAGCCTACTTAAAATGTAGAGGACATGACAGTTTTAAATACTTTATATTGTTGATGTTATTAAATCTAAGCTGATAATTGATGACCTGTTTTGAGGGGAGAAGAATTCTTCATGAGTTCTTGCTAAAAGTGTAAGGTGATCTGGATGCATGAATCAATAATTTTCTGCTTATTCTTGATTTTTTCATGAGGCATGCATGTTTGTGTTTTCCATAGACCAGAAGAATTCTATCTACATTTGGTTATTTTTGCAGACAGTATCTACTTCTTTTTGTCATTTTGTTTACCAAATTATTCTCAACGGTTTTTTGTTTTGAGAAAGTCCAAATCTAAAGTTCTCTACCCCACCCTCTTCAACACGTACATATAGACACAAGCACATGATAATATAAAAGCCTTTCCCACTTTGCTTGTTGGAATGAAGCTGCCCACCCAGTTGGATAGGTTTGTCAAATGAACTCCTGTACGTACTCATATAATGCAGATCCCAGTTAAAGAATCTTTTCTTGGAGCAGCAATGGAATATCCAGTAATATATTTGTTGGTTTTATTCTCAGATATTCAGAAACAAGTGCTAAACTAGAGATTATACCTGTTCACCAACGACCTGGTTTGGCTTCTCTCATTCCCAAAAAGCTGGAACCTTCAATAATGTTTGGCTGGAGTGCGGGCCTTGCATCCATTCTATTCAAAAAGGTGAATTAGCATCCCTCCTGTTTAGAAGGGTGAGAATGAAATGGGACAGAGGTGAAGTTTGATAATTTACTTGGAACTGTTTAAGCCTTGATGAATTTTGTTCCCATGCTACATTGTCCATTATGTCATCTTGCAATGCTATGTTTTTATTTCATTTAATCTCTCTCTCTCTCTCGCTCTCAATAGTGGGAACTGGGAAGGATTGTTGAAAAAAAAATAGTAAAAAAAAGATACAAGATTGCCTTAAGAGTACAGATAACAAATGTTTTTCAATTCGTGGGACATTGAAATTATGAAAGATTTGGGATGTTGGAAAGGCTTCCTTTTTTTCCCCCCATCTTGCTATACTTTGAAGCGTAATTTATTGCTGAAATCTATGTAACTTGAAAAGATATTAAGGATAAGGTTTACAAGTTAGATTTGGAAGTCTAAGAGCCTTGTAGCTCTCTTGGCACTTCCTGGTGTTATGGAGATGTACATGGTTCAAATCCCTTATTTTCCATTGTAATTGTTGAATTATCAAAAAAAGAAGAATTTAGATTTGGAATGCATGATCATGGATAAGAAATATAAGTAGGCTTTAGTAGCTTTCCAAGCTAGGAAATGTGTCTACCCCTAGAATAAAAAGTACCCAGGAATACCAAATTCTTTAAAAAAATTATAACTCATATTCTTTCTTGGCCATTCTGTTAAGAATGATTTAGAGTTCTAAGGTAATTTTCCATGAAGTTCCTAGAACACTATACATTTTTTTGTAAATGATAAAATTTGGCTACAAACTTAGTTATAGTTACAACTTCGACTAAAAAAATTAATATAGTTACATATTTTGAAAATCTAACTGTTAGATTATATGTTTTTTATGTTGTTAACATACATATCAAATTTAATGTAAATTGGATGTTATTTACTATTCGATTCATAAACATATTTTTTATGCATAATTTTAGATTACAAATATTTGAAATTTAAATATTCGATTGATGACATAATTATTGATCTTTGATCATCTGAAAATTTTGCAAATATGTAGGATATAAGAAAAAAAAATGTAATCTAATGGTGGATTTGTTAAAATTCATATACAATAAAAAGATATCAAGTTTGTATCCAGCCAAATTTTGTCCTTTTGCAAAATGAGTTCCAAAAAATGGGTTGGGATTTGTCTTTTATCGACATTTAGAATAAATATTGGCCAACATTATTTTGATATCTATGTAAATATTGACAATGTAGCAAAAACTTAATCCACTTGTTTACAATTTGTTAAGAAAGAAGAGACTAAGGTACAACTGAAAACGGTGGTGTTTTCATACTTGCCAAAGATAAGTGAGTAATGTTACAACTATAAATTATTTTACACGTTTTTTCAAACTGTTGATGTGGTTAATTTTTTATTGATTTTCATCTAGACTCGTCATTAATATCACCTTTTCATTTATTAATAATCACTCACCGTATCGACAGTTTGTACAATTTTTTATAAAACTATAGCATTACTCAAGGTAACTAGTAACCCGGCCAACTTAAATGAGTCCGCTCATAATACAAACAATACGCCTTTTTTGTTACACTAGAAGTAGCTGCAGTAAAGAAACCGTTTTCTGGCTATACTAAAAGTAGTTGCAGTAAAGAAACGACGTCGCCTATTATAAGTGGGGTATGCTGTTCATTAACAGACTAGACACATGTTGTATATATAAAGCAGAGTATGTTGTAAATTTGTAATTAATTTATATTTTACTTTTCATTTTTATACACTTGGATATAATAAAGATCAGAGCTTTATTAGATGGTTCTCGTTCTATTTTACACAATTGATTGATATGATTTCAAAATATCTTCACGTTGGTTTTAGAAAAATGTTGGATGAGCCCAAAAGAATGCGTGATGGAAGATTTTTTTTTTTTTTTTTGATGGAAAAGAAGATTTTATTGAAATGAGAAACAAAAAAACAATCAAAGGCTAGCTTCCTTCCTAATTACAAAAGCAAAACAAGGAGGACAGCTACCCCAATCAAAAGAACCAAAAAAATTACAAGTTAGAGACCACTTAGCTAGGGAGTGAGCTGCCATATTAGCTAGCCTAAGAACCCAAAAGATAGACACATTAGAATAAGTTACAAGAAGAAACTGCATGTCCACTAAGATTGAAGCAATTCTCTAAGGCGGGGGTAAAATCAGCTCATGAATAGCATCATGACAAATCTTAGAATCTGTCTCAATAATAACATTCTTAGCCTCCAACTTTGCAGCCAAAGAGAGAGTTCATCTCACAGCTTCAACCTCTGCCTGGAGAGAGAGAAGGTGGTTTTCACTTTTTGAGAGCAAGTAAAAACCAAATCCCCTCTCCAGTCTCTAGCCACCAAGGCTAAGGATGAATAATTTGGACCAATAGCTGCATCAACATTAATCTTAATAGATAGACGCCTTGGAGGGGATCAAGTCTGCAAAGGATGATTGATATTTAGAGATGAAGTAGCAATCGGTCTAGAGATTTTAAATTCCATAAATAACTTCCAAACTCTAGCTATTAGTTCATCACATCTCAAGGGAAGGTTTTTGAAAATCGCTTGGTTTCTCAGCTTCCAAATTCCATCACAAAGAATGGCTCCAAATAACAAGAGATCATTCTTCTGACTAAGCTGGTTGGTAAATGGGGGTGAACACAAAAATTGAATGAAATCCACTTCCAAAGAGAAACCAAAAGAATCCATTCTCAGCCCCCATTTACTACTGAACCACATTGCCTTAGCTATTGGACAAAGAGCAAAAAGATGAAGGGAGGTTTCAATTTCCAACCTACAGAGAGGACAATAAACATCACCAATATCAACAAACCTGCTTAGCTTATCTTTGGTGGGCAAGCAACCTGCAGCAATCCTCCAAATCATCATTTTGTGTCTCTCATGGAGTTTAGCTTTCCAAATACCATTCCAAAAGAGGTCAATATTATGTTGCATAGATTCCCTGCAGCTCCAATAAGTGAACTTAACTGACAAATCCCCAGAGCTTGTGTAAGTCCATGCCCACTGATCTTTGTTACTGGTTGGAAAAATAGGAATTTTCAAAATAAGATCAACTATGGAGTTTTCAAACCACTAATTTAATTTATGAACATCCCAACTAGAAAAATCAGAATTAAAAAGCTGAGAAACTAAAAGAATACCATTCAGGTCAACTCCATTCTTTGGAGTAGGAATGAACCCTTGAAGATCTGGTACCCAAGGATCCTCCCAAATCCTTATGGAATTACCATCCCCCACCAACATGCAAGTTGCCCTAGAGATGAGATGCTTAACACCTAAAAAACTTTTCCAGACCGGAGAAGCCTTACCCAAGAAGCAGTGATTTAACCAATTGTGTCTTACTTTATATTTTGCCTTTAGAACATTAACACACAAACAATTCTTACCCGACAAAATCCACCAAGCTAATTTGGAAAGAATGGCTTGATTGAAATCCCAAAAGTTCCTAAAACCCAAACCACCTTCCTTTGGAGATCTACATAGAGTAGACCAAGCAATAGGAGTCTAGAAATGGCCTGACTCCATTTTGGGGTTCCACCAGAATCTATGGACCACTGAATCTAGTTGATCACATAACTTCTTGGGGAATTGCAAGGCAGCCATAGTGTATGTCGGAATAGATTGCGCCACAAATTTAATTAGAGTTGCTCTCCCTGCCCATGACAGATTCCTGCCCTTCCAGCTACTTAAATTGCTCTCTAGTCTTTCTTTCACCAACTTAAGATCATAAGACCTGTTCTTGGATAAAAACAGGGGAACTCCGAGATAAGTTGTACTTTGGGGAAGGGAATTGAGACCCTAGCAGCATTTTACTTGGTGCAAAAATTTAATACTGACTCCTTTTGATGGGAAAACACCAGATTTTTCTATGCTTATAAGCTGGCCAGACCAAGAGCAATACTTTTCCAAACATTTTTTTAGACTAACTAGTTCAGAGTACTTTGCTTTGCAGAAAATAATCACATCATTAGCATAACAAAGTCTTGAAATAGGGGGAGCTGTGTTGGCTACTTTAATTGCTGAGATATTTTTCTGATCAACTTTTCTATTAATAAGTCTCATAAGAATCTCGCTTCCAAGAATGAAAAGATATGGCGATAGTGGATCACCTTGCCTTAGGCCACGGCTAGGATTAAAGCTTTGACAAATTCCACCATTCAGTAAAAGAGAGTATTGGACTGTGGAGATCATTTGAAAGATGAGGTTGGAGAACTTTTCATTGAAGCCCAGAGCCTTGAGAACCTTCATAAGAAAGCTCCATTTCATTCTATCATAGGCCTTTTGAAAGTCTAGTTTCACCCCTAAATAGCCCTTCCTCTTTCTAGTCTGCTTGAAGCTGTCAACGATCTCTTGAGCAAGCACCACATTTTCAGTAATACTTCTGTTAGGAACAAAAGCTACTTGAGCAGGATCCACTATCTTATTTAATAGAGGTCTTATTCTATTCACCAAAATTTTGGATATTACCTTATAGCAAACATTACAAAGGCCTATAGGATGAAATTGATTGAAATTGCATGCTCCTGGTTTCTTTGGAATAAGTGAAATAAAGGTTTGGTTAAGATTCCTTAATAGCCAGCCGTCTCAAAAAAAAACCTTGAGTTGCAAGCACCACTTGATCACCAACAATATCCCAGTAATGTTTATAAAACAAAGCTGGGAAACCATCTAGGCCAAGAGCCTTTAATGACTTCATTCCAAAAACCACCTTTCGAATTTCTTCCCTGGAAGGAATTCTGCAAAGCTCTCGATTTTCTTCCTCAGATATTCAAGGGACAATTAAATTCTCCAGGTCTTTGGGAACTTGAGGATCGCTAGTTTGATACAAAGTCTTAAAATTTTCCTCAAAATAACTCTGAAAGTCAAACTTGTTATTTATCCAGGATCCATCCTCCAATTTGATTTCCTCAATGCGATTCCTTCTCCTCCGAACAAGAGTGGAAAGGTGAAAGAATCTCAAGTTTCAATCACCCTCTTTCAACCATAATTCTCTAGACTTCTGCTTCAATCTCAACTCATCCTTCAAAAGCCAATCATCTAGTTCAAGACTAAGAGCAGCTTCCAATTCTAAATTTTCTTTTGTGGGGGGTTTTTGTTGAATTTCGGTAATGTTAGCTTGAAGCGACTTAATTTTCTCCCTGATAATGCTGAAAATCTCCCTATTCCATTTCTTTAAATCCTTCTTCGTCCTTTCTAGCTTATTTGCAAGACAGAAACCGTGAGATCCCTCTACTTCAAATTGCCAAGCATTATCAACCACAACTTTACTACCTTCTTCCTTCGTCCACATTACTTCAAATCTGAAGGGGTGATTCAACGTTTCAGATTCAAAATGAGTATCCAGCAATATTGGGTTATGATCAGAATTAGAATTACACAAGTACTTGACTTCGGCTTTGGGGAAAAGTAATTGCCATTTTTTATTACAAAGACACTAATCAAGCCTCTCCTTAATATTTGCCAACCCCTCATGTCTGTTAGACCAAGTGAAAGAAGGCCCAGTAAAGCCAAGATCAATAGCACCAGTGTTTGACATGAAGTCTTTGAGGCAATTAACAGAGTTGCCAGAAAACCCCCTCTTTTCTCATCTATTCTTTTTATATAGTTTAGGTCCCTAATGATTACCCAAGGCCCAGAAAAGGAGAGCACCATATTCTCTATCATCTTCCAAAAATTAATTTTTTTTATTCCTCTTGCAAGGCCCATAAACAGCAAATAATAACCAAGGAGTATTAGGGGGATCAAAATAAATAAGAGCGGCAATCAAATTTATGTCTGAATAAACCACTTCTAAATCAACACCTAGCCTCCAGAACAAGGCTAAACCACCAGAATGCCCACTAGGCTCCACACAGTGAAAATCAAAAAATTTCAATTTAGAATTTATCTTACCTATTCTTGGAGTTTTTGATTTAGTTTCCGACAGGAAGACTACCTCCGGATTAGACTCACGGATCAGCTCCTTGATGGCTCTAGCTGTCGGGCCTCTACCAGCACCCCAATAGTTCCATTAAGGTCCTTATGGCGAACTTGGGGGCACGATAAGGACCGCCTCCTCGACCGTCTGAAGAGAATTGACAATGTTATCTTCATCCTTCTGCACTAAAGGACAATTAAGATTCTCAGAGCTACTTCCTTTACCTTGCTTGAGCTTAGTATGAGAAATTGCTTTGGCTCTAGCTTGATCTTTTAGAGTGATCCTTTTAGGAGATCGTTGGCTTGGGTAGCTTGTTAGGATAGTGATGGGGGTGGTATGTACAAGTGGGTTTATGATAGATGGTTGAGGGGAAATTAAGGTTTTGGTTTGTGTGGTTATGAGAGTAATCGAGAGCTTTGTTTTTTTGTATACAGAGTTAGGGGAATTGGTTGGCTTAATGAGTTGAGTTTCCTTTTAGAACTTTCTGAAGCTTTGTGGGAATGGGCTTGATTTGGAGTTTTTGGATCATTTGACATGGGGTTGGTGGTGGGCTTTATATGGTGAGGGTTTGGATTATTTATACATAGATTTGGGTTTTGGGCTGGGTTATGGGCTGTGTTAGGTTCTAGACTTTCCTGAGAGACCAAATTCCATGAAGTAAAGGAAGTGGACCCATTTGGTTGATGAGTAATGGAAGTGGACCCATCTGGTTGGTGAGTAACTAGACTAGCGTGGGAATCGAGATTTATCAACACCTCTAACAAACGAATCGTGGCATCCTCGATACTTGTCCCATCAACCTGCACAGGTTCCACTGCTTCGACACAATGCTCTTGGACATCAACTGGATGATCTTTGTTGCCTTGTTCCTCCCTTGCTATTATGGCATTCCATGACTCTGGATTTTCCTGGATCCAACTGGAAGCCTTCCCAGTGTTTGAATCATTGGCCCTTCAGCTCTCTTCATTCTCCAATTCAACCTAGCTGCCAAGTTTCTTTCTAGGCTGAAATTCATCATTGTCAGCCCGAAGCCATCTACCAAAGAAGCCAATTACGCCTTCCTTTATGAGTAATTGAGTACCCTTATCTTGGCAATCTCTCTAATCATGTCCTAAAAGACCGCAGCCAAAGCAAAAATTCCCAAGTTTTTCATATTTGAAATGAATCCATAGATCAGGGAGATGATCTCTTTCCAATGGAAAAGCAGGAACAGGCGGACAATTAACATCAACTTCTACCCTAACTCGGATATATCTCCTCCAAACTCCTTCACTAGGACCAATAAAATCTGTTTCCAACACACGGTCGACTATACTCCCTATTTTAAGGAGGTTCTCCATGCTCTGTCTATCAAGAGGAAGACTATGGACTTGAATCCAGAACTCTGTGGTCGAAAAATCTACTTCAGCAACACGCTGGTTTGGACTGAATCGTTTAAGAATTAGGTGTTCCCCCTTTATTAGCCATGGTCTTCTATCCCAAGCATGTCTGACATCTGCCTCATGATTAAAACTAAACACAAAAACATTCTTATCCACTAGAGCAACTTCAAAATCATTTATAAGGTTCCAAGCTTTAACTAGAATTTCTTTAACCAGAGCCTTAGGGAAGTATTTTTTTGACAAGATTTTACCAATAAGGAGCTGTTTAGATGATTCTTTGGATGAGGGAACCACCTCTAAATTAACTTTACCTTTTAACCAACTAAATTTTTTTGCTTGATTTGTAATGGTTTCAACATCAATCTCATCCATGGCCAAAGCCACGGATAGCAAAAAGACCCAAAACCAAGGACTAAATACACTATAGTATGCGAAGGATAAGATAAGAGGAAAGAACTCACCAGTGAAAGGGAAAGATTAGAGAGAGCGAGATCCACCTGATTGGGTCACTAGAATGAGGAAAAGAAGAAAGGGAGCGAGAACAACTTGATCAGCTTCCCAAGGAAGATACTATTCTCACTAGGAGAGAGAGCTTCACACGGAAGACTCAAGAGGCATAAGGCCCACTTTGCAAACCTAATGAGCATGTGTGATGGAAGATATTGAAGTATAGATTCTGGTGGTTTATTATTAATGTTCATTCTTTCTTCAAGTTCAGTTGTGTTGCTGCTTTGTTGAGAAATTGAGATATATAATTGGTTCCAACTTCCAAGCTCTATAAGAAGCTCGAACACACTTTCAGATTGAAATTTCCATTATGTTCTATTATGTATCAAATACAACAAAAAATAAGATTAATAAATACCTGCCGACGTTGTTTTGTTCAATTATGTATTCAACATTTGCATAGATGCTATAAAATGACACGACACATTGGGCCAGCACTGAACATTTTCAAATTTATCACTGTACAACCATGTCTAGTTGCCTTGCCATTAGGGGTGTACACGGTTCGGTTCGGTTGGTTTTGGAGAGACTTTATGCACCACACCTATAGGTTGCGGTTTCACCCAATGCTTAACCGCACCTCACTTTTGGAAGATAAAAACCGGTCTACACAAGGTGCGGTTAATCTTAGCGGTTCGGTGCAGTTCGTTCGGTTATATGGGCTAGATTTTTAAAGATTCCTATTCCAAGCTTTGGGCTTTTAAGTCTTAAAAAAATAGCATTTTGAGCCCTTAACTTCTTTTTAACTAAGCCTTTCTTTATCAAGTTTCAACCACAAGAAGACAACTCCAAACCTGTTACCAGACTCATAACATTCCAAATCAAATACACAATTATAGAGTATCAAGTCTCAACTATAATACAACTTAAATTCAACCTGTCAAATTAAACATGTATTTATTAAAAACATTAACACATTAATAAATATAAACCTGTCACAACATTCCAAATCAAACACAATTATAAAATATCAAGTCTCAACATTCCAACATGGCAGCAACATTAACATTAATATTTCTATTATAGTAATCACATCAAATATAAGCAGTAGCACAGCCCCAAGGAGAAGTAGTAGTGCAGCACTACAAAATAGTCAAGTAGTGCTTGAGAAGCACTATACAAATATACATAATGGATGTTGGACCAAAATATACAATTGGTACACTACAACTACATATTTTTCACAAAAAATGGAGGCAGTCTAGTCTACTAAGACTAATAGTGTGTTAATTCAGTACTTGTGTTGTCATGTGCGCATCTAGTAAACAAAAATAAAGCATAAAGCAGTAAAGAAGCATCAAGCTAGCAACCAGCAGCAGCCCAAGCACCCAAACCCTCCTAATTTGGTCCTCTCCATGATTAAGTAAGCAATTCAACCATAAAAAATTTCTGCAATCAGCTAGCCAACAACTCCAACTCCAAGTCATTATATACAAAAAAACTCCATCCCTACAATGTCAATCCCCAAAAAATAATGATAAGTAGAAAGTAGAAAGCAATACATGATAATTAACACCATTACAAACAGCAGCCAACAAACATAAGCAAATTATATAAAATTTTTAAGTTACCTTAGGTAGCTAAGTCCAAAAAACAACCCCACCTTCCAAATCAGTCTAGAACAGAATCTATACCCACAATGGGTTTTGGTGCAAGCTCTAAAAGGGGAAAAAAACAAAACAAATTGTATATAAATAATAACTCACAAATAAATAAATAACAAAAAAAAAAAAATACAAGAGAATTTATAAATAATAAAAGCAGAAAAAGATTAGAAAAGAACATAAACACATTACCCGATTCAAGTTCATAGTTTTCCACTTCATCCATTGCCTCTTGTAGGTTAATTGGTTCAGTTGAATCCTTAGACCTCAACCAATTTTGTGTACAAATCAAAGCTTCAACAGTATTGGGAGACAATGAGTTACGGAAAGGATCCAAGACACGACCCCCTGTGCTAAATGCAGATTCTGATGCAACAGTAGAGACGGGAATTGCCAAAACATCACGGGCAACTTGAGAAAGGATCCTATATCTTGAAGAATTCACCCTCCACCAATCAAGAATATCAAAGCCTTCCGTCTCCGGATCTACACTAGCTTCTAATAAGTATCGGTCCAATTCAGATTTGCATTCTACACTATCCTCATCTGTTAAGTGCTGTTTGTAAATGTTATTATACCTTTTCATCCTCTCTTCTACACTACCAAAGCCACTTAGCATGGAGGACATGGCAGCAACATCACTACTACCAAACTCACTAGTCCCACTAGCACTAGCTCCACATGGGGTCCCTATTGCTTCACTATAGTGCTTGAACAATCTATTCAAAGCTTCCCTAACTCTCAATCCTAACTTATCAGCCTTCTCCTTGTCATACCATTGCTTAAACCAAAACCTCACATATTTCAATTTATATCTAGGATCAACCACAACAGCCACAAACAACATCAGATTTATCTTATCAACACTTTCCCAATACTTATTATACTTCAATTTCATTCTTTGTGCCATACCCTTTAACAAAGGATCACCCCTACCATTGCACAATTAATTTAACTGGTCTTGAAGACTAACAAGCTCATGGAAATACACATTAGTAGTCACAAACAAGGAACCAGAAAATCTTAGAGTTGTCTCATAGAACATACCAAGAAACTTTGTAAAAAGTCTTACATTTTCCCAATCTAAAAACTGAGGGGGACTGCTAGATGGATCCTCAAAATAACGAAAGAAATGCCCATCTTCTTCCTCCATCCTTTCAAATGCAGCCACAAACTTTAGTGCACTTTCTAACATCAAGTAAGTTGAATTCCATCTAGTAGACACATCAAGGCACAACAAACTTTTGCTTTAAATTTTTTCTTTTTCAACACATGCCTTAAACTTCTCAAATCTATTAGGAAAGGATTTCACATACCTCACTACATTACGAACCTTAACAATTGACTCATTAAGGTCCTTTAGCCCATCTTGCACAATTAAATTCAAAATATGGGCACAACAACACATATGAAGGAACTCACAACCCAAGAGGCTACCACCCTATCCTTTGTTTTCCTCCTAAGATATTCTATGGCCACATCATTTGAACTTGCATTATTAACAGTAATTGTAAAAATACGATCAATCCCCCATTGAAGCAAATAAGACTCAACCACCCTACCAATGGTCTCACCTTTATGGTTAGGTACTAGGCAGAAATTCAAAATCTTTTTATGATAAACCCAATCAACATCAATATAATGTGCAGTCAAACAAAGGTAATTAAGGTTTTGGATTGAAATCCAAGTATCAGTTGTCAAACACAACCTTTGACCAGCCATTAAAACCTTTCTCAAACTCTCCTTCTCCCTAATGTAAAGTCTAAGACAATCCCTTGCAATAGTAACCCGAGAGGGAACTTCAAACCTAGGCTCTACCTCTGCCATAAAATCAATGAACCCACCATGCTCAACAAACCTAAAAGGTAGTTCATCAACAATTATCATCCTAGCCAAGGCCATCCTTAATCTTTCCACACTAAACTTCCTCAACACCAGCTCATTACCCCCCTCTCCCTCCCTTTTTTTTTTACTTTGGTAACTCAAAGTGGTTTGGCCTTTATCACGCCTATAAGAGTACTTCTTACAACCAGATTTTATATGAGACCACATGGCAAAGGTTCCATTTCTTTTTGGGTGACAATTATAACTCTTTTTACAATAGTTGCACTGGGACTTAGGGTAAAGGGGGTCACATCCCTCTATTCTAGAGAAATGGTCCCATATCTTAGAAGGCTCTTTACCACCATTAATAGTTGCTTGTTGAGTTTCTGTTTGTGTTTGAGGGGGTGCAGCACTTGATGGTGGAATAGGATATTGTGTATTTGGTTGATTAGCCTCAGCACATGAACTAGGAGTAGGCTCAGTAAAGGGGGTGGAAGAAGAAGCATAAGCAGCCATAATCTAATTACATCAATATAAATAACAATCATATGTACATAGTAATTAAGGAATCAACAACAAATAAATTATGCAAGCAACCTTTAACTTAAACACACAATCATACTCATACACTAATTTCAATAAAATATTAGTAAACAAAAACTATACAAGCAACTTTCTTAGTGCTAAAATCACAACAAGATAATCAACTAAAATCACAACATATTAACATGATATAATAAACTATAATCACAACACTATAATCAATCAATAGGATGATCAACAAATAAATTTACAATCTTTGAACCCTAGAAACAAAATCAAACAACAAACAACATGAGTGAACCTTAAAAAGAAATATTATATATATATATATATAAAACTAAAATCAGAAGAGTATGATTAATCAATAGGATGATCAAAAAATAAATTTACAGTCTTTGAACCCTAGAAACAAAACCAAACAGCAAACAACATGAGTGAACCTTTAAAAAAAAACACTAAAACTAAAAGCAAAATCAAACACAAACATGAAAGTTTGACCCAACATGGTGAACTGAAAACAAAATAAAAAATAATCCTTGAAAGAAAATCAAACAAAAAAGAAAAAAAAAAATTGTGGACTCAAAACAAAATATAAATAGTATTAGAAAATACCCAAGAACTATTTAAGCCTTCGAGATTTATTCCTTTACTAGGCTGAAGCTGAATCTTTTAAATTACCCTTGAAATTACAAGAAAATAACCAAAAAAAAAAAATTAGAATCAACAAGAAACATTTAGTGACCATAAAATAAAACTAAAACAAATTAGGGGTTAGGGTTACAAAAGACAGAACTACATAGTGGCAGAGCCACGGTGGAGAACGAAGATGAAAAGGAGATTGACTATCTCAGGTATTAGGAATTTCGTGAGACTTTGAAAGGAAAGTCTTTCTTTGTGAGAGAGTGAGACTGAGAATCAGAGATAAGTCTTGACAGTGAGACTAGGAGCTTGTGTTCTTAAATAGGGGAAGGTTAAGTCGGAGCTTAAGACTGAGAATTTGAGAGGGAAAAACTACTGTTTGTTCGACAAGATTAGGGTATGGAAAAAAAATTATGCGCTTGAGTGCAAAAGAGAAGAGAAAAATTATGTGCCTGAAAATATGAGATTGAGAAGGAAACATTACTAATTTTTCGGCAGGATTAGGGTTTGGAAGAAACATTATGTGGCTGATTGAGAGCAAAAAAAGAAGAGAAAAATGGTTAGGTGAGAGTGAGAGCCTGAGATTGAGAGGGAAAAACTATTCTTTGTTCGGCGGGATTAGGGTTTGGAAGAGAAATGAAGGTAGCTGTCTAGCACTCTAGCTGATGAGTGATGACTGAGTTGTGAGTTCTGTCTAAGAGGCAAGAGCATGGGACTTGAGAAGTGCAGAAGTCTAAGGAGTAAAGAGGAGAAATGAGAGCAGCTGAGTAGGAGAGGAGAAGAAAAGACGTGTGTGGCTGAGATCAAAACAGAAAAAAAAATCTTGTACAGTGACTAACTCAATCAGTCA
Organism: Quercus tomentella; assembly: GCA_028535165.1. Classification (NCBI taxonomy): domain Eukaryota; kingdom Viridiplantae; phylum Streptophyta; class Magnoliopsida; order Fagales; family Fagaceae; genus Quercus; species Quercus tomentella. Next base: position 82,357,937 of record JAPQVY010000155.1, read on the forward strand.
CTCAAACAGTGACAGGCACCTTATTTCATTTATTTTTTAATATATTTTTTTTCAAAAAACTAACGGTAACACATTAACCCATACGGCCACAGCATTTTTTATTATTTTTTTAATATATTTTTTTTCAAAAAACTAACAGTAACACATTAGCCATACGGCCACAACATTTTTTTTTTTAATATTTTTTTTTTCAAAAAATTGACAGTAACACATTAACCCATACGGCCACAACATTTTTTTTTTTAATTTTTTTAATATATTTTTTTCAAAAAATGCAAGTGGGAGACATATAGTTTCTTAGACAAGACAAGACCACTCAAAGTCTGAGACTATTCCTCGTTGGTGTTCCTTTTTTTTTTTTTTTTTAAATTCTGACACTAAAACGACGCCATTTTGAACCTGATAGTAAAATTTTAAAATGGTTCCAAAACGGCGTCATTTTGAATCAGATTTAAAAAAAAAAAAAAAGAATTAAATGAAACGGCGTCGTTCTAACTAACTTAACCTAAACCTTATTTTTCCTTCTTCTTCCTTTGCTTCTCTCAGTTTCACGCCAAACTAGTACTCTCTCTCTCTCCCTCTCAATTTCTTTTATTTTAAAACTGATGAATGATTTTATATATTATATATATATCGGTTAGGCTTGGTTTCTCTTCGGTTTGCAGATCTTGCTGCCGACCACTGCATCGGTCGACTTCGGTAACGGAAAAAGCCTATCGATCATCGCGTCGGGAACCTTCGGTGGAGCTTTCAACAGTCGGATCAGCGCGGTTTCGAGCAATTTTGTCAGCACCGGTGAATTCTTGAACAGGCCTACTTGCCATCACAGTCTTGCTTTATCCCAGAATTCTATCTTTGACAATTTTTGTCACAATTATCTTACATAGCATATAGTCGCCTTTACATGGACCTACTATTTTTTCTTTATTACTTACAGTTTGTCAGATAGTTGTGGGAAAAGTTGTGATTATAGAATTTTGAGAAAGTTTACCATTCTTTTAATTCCCTCACCCCACCTCCAAATTCGCATTAAGCATGTCTTTGCTAAGGCTATTGGATAATTTGGATTTGGAATTCATACTAATTTTAAATTTTGTTAGGTTGTCACCAAAACACATGCTTAAGTTTAATAAATTACTGTTGCCCAGGAAAAAAAGAAGAAAAAAGACTACAAGCGTATAGCATTCACATCCGAGTTTGTAAAAAAATATCTATTTTACACTTTAAAAGACTATTTTATCTATTTTACCAACTCATTTAACAATACATCCAACATCTCAATTCTTATTTTTATATATAACCCAATAAAAATAATATAAAGGCCAAAATGCAAAACTCACTTTCTAAGTTTTATCATTTTTCATTTCAGTCCTATAAGTTTAGGTTTTGTCATTTCAGTCCTCTAAGTTTCATTCTTTCCTAATTAAGTCCTCCGTCAATGTGCCGTTAGTTTCTACCATTAACTTAATTTTTTTATTTTTAATTTTAATTTTAATTTTAATTTTTATATTTATTTCTTAATTTTAGAAAAAAAAAACGTTAATTAAAAAAAATAGAGAAAGCCAATTAGAGGAATGTTCCTCCCACACCTGAACAACAAAAATGAAACCCCACCTCGATTTGAGAAATCGAGAATGAGAAAGAGAAAGAAGGGGAAAGAGGGAGAAAGAAAAGAAAAAACAGTGAAACAGTGAGAAAGTGAGAACATGAATATAGAGAGAGAATAAGAAAGTGAGAGAAAGTGTGGGAAAATTTTACTGAGAGAGAGAGAGAGAGAGAGAGAGAGAGAGAGAGAGAGAGAGAGAGAGAGAGAGAGAGAGAGAGAGATGTGACTACTTCTTCAAAGTAGATCTTGATTCTTTGTGGCCGGTCCTCATATGAGTTTTGTGAGCTCTCCCATTTTGGCTTCTAGGTTTTGAAAAATTCAAATTTTGAATTAAAATTATATTTCTTTGTGGTTAGGTTGGAACCGTGTACTTGAGTTTCTCAATATTGAATCTGAGTTTTGTAGAATTGTAAAAAATGTTAAGGTTTTAAGGGACTGGTTCTTGTATAGTGGACTTTGTGTGCTTTGTTTTAATGGAGTTGTTTGTGTACTCCTGGTTGAATTCTGTACGCTTGAGAGGTAAACATGGCTCCATTAATAGAATTTTGTAGTTAGCCAAAAAAAGAGTTAAAAAGAAGGGCAATCCTAGTAGTAGTAAGATTCTACCTTTCAGTCAAAAAGAAAAAAGAAAAAAATGTAGTAGTAAGTAGTAACCATGAAGAACCACAATTACTCTGTACTAGAGGATGAGTTTTGCATTTTAGCCTAATATAAACTACTCTTCTCTCTCTCTCTCTTTCTCTCTCTCTCTCTCTCCTATATGGGAATAAAAAATATTGCTATTTTATATCCCAAAAACATTTTTTTTTTTTAAACCCACTTTATCCAAGTGTGTATATCTAAATTTTTTTTTACTGTAGCATGGTTGTATAATTTTTTTATTCACTTCTCTCTCCTCTCTCCTTCATTTATTCTCTCTCTCTCTCTCTCATATTTATTTTATTAGTTAGTTTATATTATTTTATTAGGTTGTATATAAAAATAAGAACTAAGATGTTGAGTGTATTGTTAAATGTGCTGGTAAAATAAAAAAAGTAGTGTTTTAGAGTGTAAAATATTTATATTTTTACAAAACCAGATGTGAATGCTTTAAAGTTGGTATTGATACCAACTTACTGTAGCAAATTGGTATAATTTTTTACATATAGCAACTCGGATGTTGCATGTTTTTAAGGGTTTGGGTTGTAAAATAGCAATTTGGAAGGGGGGGTTTACACCCCAATACTCTAAGAGCACTAGCATCTTAGGATGCAAAAAAAAATATATATATATATATATATATTTTTTTTTTTTATATCCTCAAACACCACTTTATCTATTTTACCAACTCATTTCACAACTCACCCAACATCTCAGTTCTTATTTTTACATACAACCAAATAAAATAATATAAAATACCTAATAAAGTAATATAAAATAGGAGAGAGATGCAATTTTTTTAAAATTTATTTGGGAAGACAGAATAAAATATTATATAATAAGTATACAAACTCATGAACAATAGGTTGCCTATTTGCCAATTTACTGTTCATTGTTGCTAAAAAAAATTTAGCAATAGCAACCCGGATAAAATTAGTTTTTGGGGCATTCGGACGTAAAATAGCAATTGAAAGATTTTTACACTCTCATTGCTAAATATTAGCTTTAAAACATGTGAGAGTAACGACTCAAAGAAGGCCGCTTATTTATTTATTTATTATTCAAGTATTCACTATTTATATACATTCAACTCTTAACAACTTTTATGATTCTCAAAAAAAAAAAAACTCTTAACAACTTTTGATTCCCAAAAAAAAAAAAAAAAAAAACTCTTAACAACTTCTTTTGGGGCTGAATTTCCTGATGAAGTATGCCGTGTGATCTAGAAGGTAATAATTAGACAATGTTTTGAGTCTGAGTCTATTCTAAGGATTTTTTTTTTTTTTTACGTGTAAAAACGATAAAACATGATGATTTTCCACTGAGAAAACTTTTCCATGGAAAATTTTTTCCACAAATTAATTTACTACTCAAATATGTCCGACAAGTCTCCTCTGTACTGTTGAAGTCGTTAGTATAGAGAAATCCGAATTTGTGGTTCATACTCAAAGAGTAACAACATCTAGCTAAGGTTGCCATGGCTTCCCACAAGAAGATTGTTGAAGAGGTATCAGGCTGGTTACGTGTTTTTGATGATGCCACAGTGGATCGCACCTGGACTGGTCCACCAGAGGCAGAGTTCTTGATGAAACCAGTTCCACCTCATGAAGAATTCATTGAAGGGGTTGCAACTCGTGACGTGACCATCAATCCAAACACTGGGCTGGCTGTTCGGATTTACATTCCAGAGAAGAACACAGATGGCCAGATCAATAATAAGAATAAGCTTCCTCTCATACTTCATTTTCATGGTGGTGGCTTTTCCATTAGCCAAGCTAATTGGTACATGTACTATCACTTTTATGCACGGCTTGTGCGCACAACTTGTGCTGTTTGTGTTTCTGTCTACCTTCCTCTGGCTCCTGAACATAAGCTCCCAGCTGCATGTGATGAAGCTTATGCTGCGTTCCTTTGGCTTTCTGCTGTGGCTCGTGGTGACTCTTCGGAATCGTGGCTCGAGACTTATGTTGATTTCAGGCGAGTTTTTCTTATTGGGGATAGCACGGGTGGGAACCTCGTTCATCATGTAGCAGCTCGAGTTGGATCTATTGATATCCAACCAATGCAGTTATTAGGTGGTATAGTATTGCATCCTGGCTTTCAACGAGCTGAGCCAAGTAAGTCATTTTTAGAAATGCCAGAAACACCCTTGCTAACTCGTGACATGGTAAATAAATTCATGTCCTTAGCATTGCCTATTGGTAGTACTAAGGACCACCCAATAACGTGCCCAATGGGCCCACTAGCACCGCCGCTCGCAACCCTCGAGCTACCGCCAATGTTGGTGGTGGTGGCAGAGAACGACTTGCTTCGTGACTCGGAACTTGAGTACTGTGAGGCCATGAAAGAGGCCAAAAAGGATGTGGAGGTTTTGATTAATCATGGTATGGGACATAGCTTCTATTTTGATAAGTTAGCCATTGACATGGACCCGAAGACGGCAACTCAAGTCGATAAGCTATTTGAGGAAATTACAAACTTTATTAACAAGCATTAAGGCTCAAGGTCGTTACTTATGTGGGATTAAGATTGTGAACTTGTCATTTCTGATCTTTGCTTTTATTAGAATAAACATAGCCTTTTGAGGAACCCTCAGTGGAAATAGACCTCCTAAGTTTAAAGTGAGTGTCGGTAAGTGATTGATTCCTTAACTAGAGGGTACTGCATTCGCTATGATGTTGCCAGCTTTTTATTTTTGGTTCTGTATGAATAATCAGGGCATGCTATTTACTGTAATTGTCTGCTATTTATTGTAATTGCTTGCTTCCGTTTGTTTTTGTTCTAATTTGGTGTTTGCACATAAATATATATGGAAAATTTATGCTTAGAGCCCAAACACATATGCATCAGATTAAACTCATATAGTTATATATGCGTAATAACACTAAAATTGTGAGTCTAACTCATGATTTTGGTGTTATTTAACACTTGTGTATACACACTAGTGTTTAATAAGTTTTACCCTCATACTTATTATAAATACAAAATGTCGATACATTTTATTCACTTTCAATTTTTGTGAAAATAGATCAATTTTAACTTGAATTTTTCAAAATGGCGTTTTTCTTAAAATCATAAAAAAATTGGAGTCAAGTTAGTCAACCAAAAGTTTCTCAAAAAAAAAAAAAAAAAAAAGTTAGTCAACCAAACTTAAGAAGGTGTGCGATATTATTATATTTCTGAAGGATTATGCAATTTAAATATCAACGGCAATAGATTGATTATGTTGGGGGAAATAAACTATTACCATAAGACTATGCTTTGAATTTCACCAATGAAAGTATAATAATAATAATAATAATAATATTATTCCTAGTTTCATCTAGTGCTTACCACGAACTTATGCATAGTTATGGACAACTATGATAAATTATAAGTCAGTCTTTTTTAGCTTTTTCTTATTATTTTTATAAAATTTTTATAGTACTTTCAGCAAAACATCAATTAACTTATTTTATTTAGTTTTTATTTATATTGCTTTCAGCAAAAAACTAGATGAGTTATTCCTAAACATATATTAAAAAAGTTTGTAGTTGTAAAGACTATTAGTAAATTTCAATTTTTTTTTTTTTTTTGTGAATAATTTCAAATGATCTCAAAACATCAATTATGGACATACGCAATTTATTCACCAGAACAGTTATATTATGTTTAGCACATTCGTCCCATTAGCCTATTTGAAATCATTACCACCATAATCATTATATTCATCACAATTCACAAGTAGCTCCTTCACCACTCTAATTTAACCTTTTAATGTTTCCAATTTTTTCATGACACTCGTTAATATAATTTTACTTGTACATAAGAAAAGTTTATTTATAAATGTCTACTAATTTCTTTTATCAGAGTCATGTAGCTTAGTAATATTGCTCGATTTGCCTATTGAAAAAAAAGAAACTTGTGCTCAATTCCTCCCTCCTCTACTAATTGTTAATATATACACATATATGTTTAAGTCTATGGTGCCTTTGTCACACGAGATAGGAAGGGAGACAAAAAATACGCTACATAACCAAATGGAAACACAAAATTTGCACGTGTGTGGCTCAAAAAATATGGAGTATTCTCAAATTAATTACTTAATTTAATGTAAACCAAACTTTTTTTTTTAGAATACTAAGTATTTTAACACACACACATAAGGGAGCGGGGAGAAGGTTTTTTTTTTTTTTTTTGATACAAGATAGAATTTCTACTCTAGCCTAATCTAAGTTTATATGTGTGTGAAACTCTCTCCTAAAAACTTGAACTCCGGCCCTTACCTCCACACTTTACAAGCATTTATGCTTGTGGAGTGACCACCTCACCAATGGTGCGTGGTGATGAGCGGGGAAAAAGTTTTAAAGAAACTAACAGTGATGTATATCCAAAAAAGCCTTAACGTAGACCAAATTGACATAACAAATTGATGACGAAATAAAATTCTCTACGCTTGAATTTTTTTTTTTGAAAGTCCAATAGGACAAAAAAAAATTGAAAACAGTGACCCTCCATTATTAGTGTTACTGTTATGTCACTAATCAAAAGTGGGGCAAGTAGGGAAGTGGAGCAAGTGGGAATCCATAAGAAGAAGAAAAAAAGCCCAATACATCATTTAAAGTGAAAACCAAAAAGACCCAATAAGATTCTCAGAATCAAATCCACTACACGTTTCTGCTCAGCTAAGCTAAAGCTTTTTCATTTTCAACACTGTTTTACTTGACCCAAAATAAATAATAATAAAATACTCAAACAAAATAAAAAGCTTTACCCATTTTTTAAAAATATTTTCTCTATTTCTCTTCACCACCATTTTGAAACCCTAAAATTCTCATCTGGATTTTGAATTCCCATCTATCAATTTTCTCGGAATCCATGTCCCAATCTTGAATATTTTTAATTTTTATTAATTTTTTTTTTTTGGGTTTCGATTATGGTAACACTAAACAGTTCGATCAGTTCTTGGCTTCGTCACTTCCTCGCTTACATGGGGTAAGTCTTCGATTTCGAGCCCTAATTCTTCATTTTTTTTTTTTTTAATATTCCACTTGGACTCGATTCTGTGAAAAAAAAAAAACAAATGGGTCTGGGTTTTTTTTTGTTTTCCAAAGCAAGAAAAGTAATTATAGTTAATGTTGTTCTTACTTGTAATTTAATTTTTGAGACTGTCGGTTGACTTGTTTGTATGTTACGGTATTGCTGATTATAGAAATAAATTTGACCCCTCAAAGAAAATTTGATTATACAAATATTATCCTTTTTAGTCAAAACCTGTAACCAACCAGGTTCTACTTTGAAAACTAATTGCCACTAATATTATTCTGATTTGTGTGTGCGTGCATTTATCTTCTTTGGTAGATTGACTAAATGGGTAGGATTTGATTTTGATAGAAATGATGTGGGAGTTGATTAAGCAGTTTTGGTAATGGAAAAGGGTAAGAGGTTTTTTGGTTTGTTATGTTTGGTTGGGTGTGTGAGTGTGGGTTTGATTCCTATCCTATGAGACCTTGGAATCTTTGTACTGGTAATGACAGATTGAAAACAGTGGTGCCGTTAATTTACACACAGCATTAGCATGGTGGGTTGGGATTGCAGAAGCTGGATTGGTATGCATCTCTGTCCAGCACAGAGATACTGTTGGGCCACAACCTTAGCATTCAAGTTATCTGTAGTAAACCTTTTTCCAACTCCGATAAGTCTCACCCGTATCACATTTTCAGTGAAAATGATGAGGACATCAAGATTGGGAACAATTGTGTGTGCACGCTCTAAAATCCTCACTTTTATATTTTTGTTTATGTCTTTTGTGTGGTATTTTCTCTTTGTTAATTTTGTCTCAAACTACTCTGGAATGTTTTCTCATATTAAGGTTTCAGAATCAGGGCCTTTTCCAGTTTCCACCCATTGCTGAAGCAATTTGATTCTAACATCTTCATCACTGTCTTACACTCTTACTAGTTATCAATCTGTTTTAATGTTTCGGTGATTTCCTTTGTACTTTATTATTGTGCCTGAGGTTTCATTATGCAAAATGGAAACTAAATGAATCAATTGAGTGCGCATTATGTCATCAATCATGACATGGAGAGTAAATGAGTCCATTGAAATTAACTTAGGTATTGATGTAATGAATTTCTCATCTTGAACAGGCAATTGGAGCCAGAACTAAAAGAAAATGAATTTACTTGTAAAGACCCATTTGAAACTAAATCACACATTCAATTTTTGTCGAGTATCCAAACATTTCCTATTTATAGTGCCTTGACACTTTAAAGGAAAAATATCTAGTTATTCTTTTGCATTTTAACTATTGGTGTCCGTTTCTATCTAGGAAAATGATTGAGAAACTGCACCAGGATGTACTTTTCATCTAGTGTCCTTGATAATTATGAATCAAGTTTGATAGTCTTTTTATCACATTGTCGATGCAGTAACAGACTGTATCTTACTCTGCAACTATTGTACTGAACTAACATATTCTTTCTCCTAAACAGGAAAGGAAAAAGGAAAATAAAATGTTGATGACTACTGCATTTACTGGTTTAAGTGCTGACACTTACTGATTTGGCCTTAATTCTGTACTATCTTGGTTGCTGCTATTTATTATATATGTGGTTTAACTTGGTTTATAACAGAACAGTGGTTGTTTTGGATGCTGCACTAAACCCACGCCAATTATTGCTGTTGATGAGCCCTCAAAGGGACTAAAAATTCAAGGGAGAATGGTGAGAAAACCTAGCATATCAGATGATTTTTGGAGTACCAGCACATGTGATCTGGAGAACAGCACTGTTCAATCTCAAAGAAGCATATCATCTATCAGCACGTTAAACCAGGCCCTCAGTTTTGGCAGTGGCAGTGCTAGCATGAACAGCCAGTCTGACTTTGTAAATCATGGTAAGTTTTCTTCATATGTTATTCTTTATTTTCTGCTTGTGTTCTGCGAGGTAGAGGAAGGCCTAAACTAACATTGGGGTTGAAGTAGTAAAAATGACTTGATAATTAAAGAGGTAATAGAAAGTGTAATTTAGGATAGGATAGAACACAGAGAAGAATAGATGTGTTCAACCCGATATAGTCTGCCGAGGATCTATAGTCAACCGCAAAATCTTGGGACTGAGGTTTTGTTGTTGTTGTAGTACTAAGAAAGTATGGTTGTTCTTATATGCTGCTATCATTAAGGTTTTTTGGCGAGCTTTGTTCATGGTTATGGGTTTATGGCTTGTACTTCATTGATGCCAGATTTAGTGCAATGCTACGTTGTGAGACTATGTCATGAAACATGTACATTTTTCAATTGCAGGTCTTCTTCTCTGGAATCAAACCAGGCTTCAATGGATTGGAAGTAGCAGGCCTAGGAATCAAACTCAACAAAGTCAGGAACCCAGATTAAGGTGAGTTACTTCACACTGGTGCCTTTTATGAAGAATTCATTGATTGAAATCCTGCAGCAATCATCTATTAAGTTTATAGACTTAAGAGGCAAAAATTTGCTTAATAGTACTTTTTTAGAAAAAAATTGGGTGAATAGCATATGTTTGAAGTTTTTTAGTTAGTTAGACTGTTTTTTGTAAGTCGAGTTTGGGCTGGAAGTTGAGTTTGACACACTTGACTTCCAAGCAATATTGATGCATCCTGCTTGGAAGTAGAGTTTGTCCAGCCCAAACTCGAGTTTACCAAACTCGACTTCTAAAAACAGTCTAACTTACTAAATAACTTCTTTCGTGTACTGCTTTCCTAAATTTTTTCTAAAAACATACTATTTGGCAAATTTTGCCAATTTAAGAAGGGAGTGCTTAATGTGGTGCTCTCTTTTATGGTTTTTGATAACATAGTCAGTAACTGTTGATTTAAGCATTACTGCATGCAATATTTGTGACCGTTAGGAAATTAATAGTGATCAATGAGATAAGTGCCTTTGAAATCTGATTATGAAGGGAGAAATTAGGGGTGTTCACCAAACCGCAAAAATCGCACCAAAACCGCCCGCAAAATGGCATAATCGCATCGCACTGCAAATAACAATGCATCGCACCGCATGGTGCAGTGTAGTTTGCAGTTTTATAATAAGAAAACCATACAAATCGCACCACACCGCACTCTTTCTATATATTAATATATTTATTTTTTTAATATTAAATATATTATTAATTAATAGTTTAATAACCCTAGTTGTCAAAAAAAAAATTTAATAATCCTTGCAAGTGTTGATTAGGAAAGCCAACCCAAAATAAAGCAAAACTAACACAATATTTTAAAACTTTGCCCAAAACAAAAGGGAAAATCAGTTTTTTGCTAGGTAGGAAAAACCTAAAATTTGAAATATATATTGATTTCAAACTGTATCTTATACACCGCATTGCACAAGTGACCACAAAAATGAGATGCGGTGCAGTTATGATTTTCGTTAACTCTAAACAGCATCGCACCACACCATACTGCACATGTGACCGCAAAAATGAGGTTTGATGCAGTTATGGTTTTGCTTAAACCGCATCACAAAGTGCAGTGCTAAAAAGGGCCCAAAACTACACCGCACCGCATCGCGAACACCCCTAGGAGAAATCATACAAAGGGATAAATTATAAACGCACATAACTATAAGGAATAAATTATTACATGATGAGTTCTTTGTTCCACACTCTATGAGCTATAAGAGCATCTCCAACAGTCACTGTATCTCTATTTTTAGCAGAGAAAATGCTACTGTTCACACTCCAACAGGTTTTCTAAACACACAGATTCTCCAATTTTTTTTTTTTTGAAGTTGCTACGGTACTTCTCTTAATTTAGAGAACACTGTAGCAACTCCAAATCAAGTTTTCTGCTTAAAAAATTATCCCAACTACTATTATATTAATTCTTTCTCTCTCCTTCGGATTTTTTTTTTTTTTTTCTCATTCTCTCCGTTTCTCACATAATCCAAACACTAAACAAAATCCAATTCTTAAAATAAAGTTGAATCAGAACAAGCAAATATGAAAAAAAAAAAAAGAAAAAAGAAAAAAAAAAGAACAAGCCGATCTGACCCAACCTGGTGGTGGGGAGGACGACGAGCGGCAGTGGGGTGGCGAACGTGGTAGTGCTGCATGTGAACGCTGATCTCCACCGACTTTGTCTTTTCGGTGGCCTCGATCTCCACCGGCGATGGGGCGGCGGACGAGCTTTCTTTCTTTCTTCCGATCTGACCCAGCCTGGTGGTGGGGAGGATGATGAGCTGCGATGGGTGGCGGATGTGGTAGTGCTGCGTGTGAACGCCGATCTCCACCGACTTTGTCCTTTCGGCAGCCTTGATCTCCACCGGCGATGGGGCGGCGGACAAGCTCTCTCTCTCTCTCTCTCTCTCTGATGTGAAGCAAATGTGAGATGCTGGAATGTTCTTGAGGTGAAAAAGAAAATAAAAGAAGGGGGGCTGGACACTTGTGTGGAGGAGAAAAACAAGAAAAAGATAAAAGATAAAAAGAAAAGAAACGTATATGGATGAAAATGAAATGAAAGGAAGAAAAATAAAATGAAAAATAAAAAATTCTAATTGAAAAATACTAACACAATATTTTCACAATATTTTTACAATAAATTTTAAGTAACAGATTGTTATTAGTTAATATTGGCAAGTAAAAAAATAATTTCAATGGTGGGTTCAAATTAGAACTAGTAACAACTTTCCACATAAATTTTGTTAAAAGTATTGCGTAAAATGTTGTGAACATAACACTTTTCATTGAAAAATATAGTTGTTAAAAAAAGAATAAATGATGATTAAAAAAAGAATAAACAATAAATGAAGAAATAATATTTAAATGAGATAGAGAATTTGTTGGAAAATGTATTTGGAAAAATGGGTAGATAAAAGTTAAATGTCACTATTCATTCTCCAAACAGTACAAAAATTTGGAGAAGCTGCTGGAGATGCCCTAATCCCCCAAAATTTATGTTTGTTTCACTTATTGTCTTTGCAGTTGGAATGCGTCTTACGAAAATTTGCTTGGGACCAAACAGCCTTTCCTCCACCCTATGCCTCTTTCTGTAAGTCTGCTATGTAATTTGGTAATCTTGCTTTATGTTGTTGGAATTTTATGCTAATTACACAGTTTGCTATTTGTGTTTTAAACTTTTAATTGATAGGAAATGGTAGAATTTCTAGTGGAGGTCTGGGAGCAGGAAGGGCTGTATGATTGAGGAAGTATATCATATCAAGATCCCACTGTGTCCTTTTTAACTCTTAAGAGTCTTTTGTGTATAGTTGGGGGCAAAGGAGGAAGAAAAAGAATGAGCAAATTTGTCTATCTCAATTGTAATACTACACACTAATGACAATCCTTTTTTTTTTCTTTTTTAATCTATTTCCTTTTTCTCCTGTACATGACCCTCTACTATATTCAAACCGAATACAGATGCAAATATGTAGATAACACTGAACTTGATGTTTTCTTTTATTTTCCTTTCTATTTTGGCGGGCTGATTAACTTTTTCTTCTTGCTCTTATCCCTTTTTTTTTCCTCCTCTCACTATTGTTTATGCATTATGTTATTGAGTTGTATATCTTTACCTATTTTTAGTCGGTCATTAAACAAAAAGTAAAAGGTATTAGTGCATGCATCCTCAGAAGAAACATTGCAATTGATACATTTCTCGCCCGCTATATTGACTAGACTAGTAAAGGCACAACTGGACATCAATTGTCAACTAGGGTGACTGAATTGAACACAGCCAAGCCTTGGTGAAGAAGGATGGGCTTATTTGCAATTTGCCAATATTTTAGAGGTACTTTGAATCATAAGCAGTGGGCTTGTGATTCATGTACAAGGACTTTGTTACATACGGTTCAAATATGTTAGGTTGGTTCCTTTAGTCTGTGGTTGTGGTTGTTGAAACGGCAGGGTTGGTCTTTGTGTATACCTTTCCAAATGCTTGAGGGAATGCACGAAATTTCTACCATTTGACTACATGCAAGAATGTTGGATATACCAATCGTCTTTGGGAGTCAAAAGCTCTGAATTTTAAAGATGCATATTTTGCTTAGACTGAATTGTATTTCACACATTTACGTTATCAAGGGTCAGATTCAAAGACGTTTGTAGGATCTTCTTGTCTCAATGCTAGGTAGCAAGTGCTATGGCCTATGGGACTTATATTTATCACACAGAGAGAGAGAGAGAGAGCCCTGCAGTTATTTGACTGTTGAACATGAACCGTGGGTCACCTCTAATAATGATACCTCCTGATTCAATGAAACATTTAGGTGATTGGTTGGGGCCAACTACTATTCATGATGGCAAAATTATGCTTCTTGTTTTAGCACATATTGGCAAGTGTCATCCATACCACACGTCTGCTGAGGGGTCTAGAGACTAGAAGACTTAGGATGCAAAGAATCAATTATTCACCAAAATGAATCTTGATCAAATAATTGTCTAAGATCTCATGCATTACAAATTTTTTTTTTACTTCCTCTTTTTAAAGTCATATATCTGACTCAGTAATAGCCAATGCAATCCGTTTGTTTTCTTAATTCGTTTTATACTTTTATGTTTGTCCACTTTCAACTCATTCCCACACCAAATTAGTGCCACCCATGCATATTTAAAAAACTAACCTTATTAAAAAAAATAAAAAGACAAAACATATTTTAAAAACTAACCATATTTAAAATATATATATATTTTTTTTTATAAAAAAGACAACATATCTTTGATACTTTTTTTTTATGAGGCATATCTTTGATACTGTGTTAAAGGACTTGCGCCTTAATATCTCTAGCACACCCAAAAAAAACTAAAGGTGGAAACTTGAAGACAACTTGAGTTTAGAAAGGAAAGTGTTAGTGTGACCGGTTTAGATGTGGAGTGGACAAAAATAGAGAAAATTAAATGTAGCATAAATGATATGTCAGAACGAAAGCCAAATGCACATAATGATTAAGGCTTGAATGTTGAGCTATTGCATATCATACTTCTAGAGGCTACAAATTAGATGTGTGGAAAAGAAAAAAATATTAATATATAGAAAGAGAAATGTAATTAGAAATAAATCCAATAAAGGCTATCAATCAATCAGAGGCGTGATTGAGTAATGCGACTTGAAGATGATGGAGATGCATGATCAAGAAAAAAAAAAACTAATAAAGGAAGCTATTGACCAATGTAGTTCGTGATACTCAGGCAAGATGGTAGAGGACACTTGATAAGGAGGAAAGCCGGAGACGAGATATAGAAGAAAGATACAATTTTCCATTGACTGTGGTTGAAATCACAAAGATTGCCTTGTTAGAAAATATTGGATCGAGATGCAATCCACAGTCGGGTTTGGCTTTGGAGACCTACATTCACAATGAAAAATCCTTAATGGCTACATTTTTTATTTTCATATAATTGCTCAAGAATTTTATAAAACTAAAAGCTTATACATTGTTTATGACATATGGACCAAGTAAAGGAGGGCACTCAAGCCATCCTTCCTCATCTACCTTTGCCATATTTTAGATCGAAATAGTTAGGGGCACTCAAACCATTCTCCATCTTTGCTCTCTCTTTCATGCTTCCTTCCACTTATCATTCAATCACACAACAACTTTAATAGCTCTGATGGCTTGCATCAATCATTGATTGTCATATTCAAAAATAATTCTTACGAATCCATTGACATTGCATATTTTATTGCAACTATTGTTTCTAACATCGCCTAGCCTACAACCAACTCATTAATTCCTTCACAATATTATTGTTTTCGATCACAAAAAGTATCATTTTTTCCATCCAAGGTTTTTGATACTTTTAATAAACCAAAGTGTTATAGAAAATTCTAATATCTCGATTAAGATAATTCAATATTTCAAAAATATGACTATCAATTCTTATAATTGAGATTAGAATCTCATGATATTAAAAATTGGGAAAATGATTCTCTACATTTGAAAATTAATTATTACAAATATAAAAGTTTATCTGGTGCAACATTATTTAAAATTTTAAATAACATGGTATCATATAAATTGTTAGATATAAAAAATAAAATTTTAACTGTAAAATAGACACTCTCTATTTTAAGTGAAATTGAGAGGCTCTCTATTTTAAGTGAAATTGAGAGGAATTTTTTTTTTATAAAACTCTGATGCAATCTCGCCAATGGACAGCTGAACATCAAGTTATAGTGCTAATATATAGATCCTTTTTTGTTTTGTAGGAGCAACTTTTGACTTTATGTGCCCTCCTCCTGTAGATGAACATCACTAGCACCCAAAATGAGAAAAGAAATGGAGAAAAAGAAGAGGAAAGAGAGGGAAATTAGTAAGTCTAGTGATACAAAGTTTTTCATAATCGACGACATGATCTATTGTAATTATTGCATAATAAAAGTGATATCAATGGAGGTGGGATGCGTGCTTTCTCCTCCACCTGCAAGACGGAAAATTATTAGGTACTCCCAGAGTACCATAAATGCGTACTCCCCCCTCTCACATGAATTATGGGTCCCACCATGAATTTAATTAGTGGGACCCACCGTTCATGTGAGAGGAGGGAGTACATATTTATGGTACTCCGGGAACATACAATAATTTTCCCTGCAAGACAGCCCCAACAGTAGCCAAACCTAATTGAAGCTTCGTGTGACTAAAAAAAAAAAAAAAAGCTTTTTGTGTGCTAAATTATTGTTGAAGATCAATTCCCCTTGACATTTTGAAGCTTAAGTTTTTTGCAAACTATTTTCCCACACCAACACAATAGATTGTCAACATTAGTTATCAAATTTTCCACATAGATACATCTCTCTCTCTCTCTCTCACACACACACATGTGCACACTAAAATAGAAATTGGAAATTAGATTTTAGCTTTTAAATATTTTTATTAAATTTTACACTTAAACCATAATAATTGATTCTTTGTATGAAAGTAACCTTGGTTTGATTAGAATTAATTCATTGAACTTCAAGTCAAATTTATCTTTATTTGGGTTAGTTGAGGCTATTGAGTAATTATATTGTTAAGTGAAGTTGTAAGAGTGCATTTTTGATAAATTAGATTATATTGTGCAACGCTTTAAAATGTATTTTTTTCTTGTCATATTATAATTTTATATTATAGATTTGTATATTTTATTTGTAAGTATTTTTTAATTTTAAATTTGTTCTAAAAACTATAAGAACAAGAAAATTCTTTGTAAGAAGTTAGATTAGAAGACACTGAAATAATACAACAGAAAAAATATAACAAAAAAAAAATCATAATGATGTTCAATTATGTAATATAAATATATAATAACTCTTGATCATATATATATATTAGATTCTTTTAGTAAATTTGAATCTCAAAATTCTTGCAAAAATGATGGATTTTAAATTTATTATTATTCATTTATTGATATTTAAATAAAAAAAAAAGTTTCACTTAAAGTTTTCGTCTTTGGTATCAAATAGTATCCGGTTGTCATTATAAATAATTGAAGAAAAAAAAAAGTTGCAGTCCTAAGTCCTAACAATACTAGGGGAGGGGAGGAACGATAGTCATATTCTACATATTTTGTCATTGTTTTACTGGGCTATTTTCTATTCCTTTTATTTGTTTTTGTTTACAATGTAGTATTTGGATGGATGAGGAGCATAGGGAAGGGCAATATGGGTGTTTAATTTTTTTTTTTTTTTTTTTTTTTTTTTTAAATTCGTTTTGACCATTATGGTGGATTAACTACCATTTTTAAGCATTTTAATCAATTGTTTACAGGATAGTTAATTGATCAATATTCAAGCATAAGATTAAGCATGGTTAAAAACAATCACACATAGACGATAATATTTGTTCTTTAAGTGAAAAGCCAATAGGTAAAAACCTTCTATAGGGCCAATGGCGAAGCCATGATTTTTTCCTAGGGGGCCAAGTTAAACAAAATTAAATTCTTGAGGGAAAAAAAAAAAAAAAAAAAAAAAAAAAAAAAAAAAAAAAAAAAAAAAACCTTTTATGAACAAAAAGTTGTATTCAAGGTTCTTATATGGTACTAAAATCATTTATAATTGATTTTAAATGAACCTTTTTAGCCAATTTTTTTTTTTTTCCTATATTCATAATTAAACAATCACTCAAAATCTCATGTTTCATATTGTCGAAATCCAGGATTACATTTTAAGGAAAAAAAATATCTATTTGCTTAAGTTCACATCTTGGAGCATTTCTAAGGTATTCAAATAGATATTTTTTCCTTAAAATGTGATCCTGGATTTTGACAATATAAAATATGAGATTTTGAGTGATTTTTTAATGATGAATATAGAAAAAAATTTGCTAAAAAGTTTTGTAAGGATACGATTTGGATTCAAAGCCTAACAACGAAAAGGACTAAGGCCCAAAGAGCCCAAAACAATGAATTTGTAGAGAGTGGGCTAGAAACTGAACTCCAATGAGTTGGACAACAATCACAGTAGGTTAAATAATGCTTAATAGTATAAATAAACAGTTTTGTGCTAGGAAAATCCTCCTCGGCAAAGTTCGAGGAAGGTAACTCTTATATATTTCTCTTGGAATTAAACATAATGACAGTTCTTGAGTGTAGAATCCTCCTTCACCCCATTCTTCGATCCCTTGATAATGGGGTTTTTCTTCTTTACATTCCCCTTCTTCTCTTCATCTCAGCCCTCCATATGTAGATCAGATTGCTGGTTTTGACATTTATCCCATCAGTACCTTCCTGAAGTCTCTGTGAGCAGCTGTAAGGCTGAATGTTACTGTTTAGGTATCACCTCCATATTAATGCAGCCAGAGAGTTAACTGCAGAACATTCAATGCGGTGGTAGTAGCTTTCTCCTAAATATTTCTTAGCTTTCCTTTGTCTTATCCCCATCTGATGCTTATCCTTACCAGTATGATTGCTTGGTGCCTTGTTTTTGATGAGAGGTCGAACCCTCGACCTCTACTCTGCTTAGCCATTGAGGTGTTTCTCCTCGGACTACACTCCCCACCCTTTATGGCCAGACTTCTTCCATGGACCACTAACTTGTATGCTCTCGATAGTATCTATCTGTTCTCAGGTGACTTAATGTTCTCGAACTCAGCCCACGGCCCAATACCCATTTCTAGACCCTTTATCCCTACAAGTTTCATTTAGAATCAATTATAAATGATTGTAGTACCATAAAAGAACGTTGGATACAACTTTTTGATCATAAAAGGTTTTTTTTCTTAAGAATTTTATTATGTTTAGCCTCCCCCCAAGGAAAAAATCCTAACTCTGCCACTGAAGGCTTCTTGAACATTTGATGTCATCTTTGTTGTTTCAAACAGCGACTCCAATATACATATGATGATATTTTTGTTTGGATGTATAAGCCTTTCAAAGGAGTATTAATGGGAAAGGTAGGAAGGTGGGAAGAACTAGAAGGCTTTCTTTCAGTTTTTCTATATTTAGTGCAGTTGTCTTCCTTCTTACCGAATTAGGGTTGAAATTTCATTTAAATACCAATGGCTACAAATCAGTCGAAAAAGCCTAGGTCGATGGCTTTCCTTAATAGGTTTGCTGGAACATAAAATCTAGCAACAATCTGTCGAAACTTTTTTATGTGCAAAATCTCCAGTTCAGTTGATTAATCTAGCCACTTCGCTCAACCAAAATCTTCATTTCAACAGAGTGAACAGTATTCTTCATTCTTCAGTCTTCATCATCAATTACACCATATACAATTACAATTAAAACTACAATTGAACATATTTGAACAATTACAATTTTTATTATATGGAATTAGTCAATACTATAAATACTAATGTAATTAACTTTGTTTGGATGTTTTTTTAAATAAATAGAGAAATGTTTTAAGGGGATTTTTCAATATATCTTCCAATTGTTTTAAATTTTAATCTTTCTAGTTTTCAAAGAAAAAGTATTTTATGAGACAAATTTATACCGTATAGGACCCACATGTTGTGAGGAGTTGCTGTATCCCATAACATAAGCTTTCCCCTTCTTACTAATTTTTTTGAACATGAGCTTGATTGCCTTTTGACTTTTGGCTAAGGTAAGGGAGAAAACCCATTTCCAACGCCAATATAATGATATATCTCCCATCTTTATTTTTCCGAAAATCAAGCTCTAGAAACTTCTGCATTGGTTTGACAAGGTAAAAGAAAAAAAAAAAAAAAGGTTAATTAAAGAAGATAGATACATGCAGACAGACATCCCCATACAATGAATATTTCCTTTTTCTTTTCCATTTTTTTTCCCCTAAGACATTAGTGACATACAATGAATATTTCAACATAAAGAAGAATGAAACTTCGAATAGAATAAAGATGACATTGATTTGTATTCTAGGCCACCCATAGTTGGAAGGATCGACTGATATTTAACCACTATTAAAATAAGAAATAACCCCCAATAAACTATAGATGTCTACGTTGTCTCATCAAAAAAAAAAATGATGTCTACGTTGGTTTTTCCAAGGAATTTGCATAGATGGACCGTAATTATCAAATATTTTTTAATAGCTTGGCCAGCATAAAACCAAGTCATCAAAGACCAAAAAGACTAACAATGAACCTGGGCTGATAAATGTCTTAAAAGTTCAACAAACCCTTTAGACTATATCACTAGCATGTATTCCCATTCTTTTTATCCATACTATTTTATCATTGAGTAAGACGTAGGTACAATATTTAGGTGCTATTCATTAGATCACACTTTTAAGATTCTGTTATATGGATTTTTTCTTATGGGAAAAAAATGTATTTTTTAGTTAAGTATCTAATGACTGAATTTTAAAAGAGAAACTTAGGTAATAGCATTTAAGGTACTATACCTAAGTTTTGTCCTTTATCATTGTATGTGGATATGTGTATCACAAATTGACAAGGTATTGCGGTACTACCCCTTGAATAAAGTATATGTATAGTATAACCGTGTGCATATCTTTTCAAATACTCTGAACAAAAACAACACACAAAACCATGTGGATACAAATTTTTTTTTTTTGAAGGATGTGGATACAATTTGGGGCTTGGTGGGCACAAACTATTATAGACTATATATTAAACAAATACTTTAGTCACGCGGCATGAAATGTGCTCAACATCAAAATATTAATGCTTGGACCTTGGAGCCCTGCGCCCTTTTATGATTTAAGAAATCTCATCCCGATTCTTTTGGTGGATGAATCATGTTCATGATTTTAATTTAACCTACTCCGCAACAACTCCATATTGTGCTGCTTCTGTATAAAAGAAACATAACAAGGCTCAACCATTACAACAATAGTCTTTTCACACTGGTTGAGATGATCCAATAATAAGATGTTAATAAAAATGATGTCAATAATAAATTTATATGAAATAATTTTACTCTAATAAGAAGTTGCTATGTCAATAATTAAAAAAAAAAATAGTAAAAAATTTTGTATCATTAAAATTACTCTTTTTTGCTTACGACAAACGAGTGGGAAAGTAGAGAGTTGAACCTAAATTCTCATTCACAGAAGAATTGAATATGGTAGCAATAATTCACTGCTCCTAACTATTATTATCATTATTATTTCCACTAGTGGGGTCTTTTTATTGCATGTGTAGCGTTAGGTGCACTAAAGTTTAAGGTGATTTGAGATATCTTTGAAGATCAAAGAGAACCCCCATATCCGTATCAAACTATTTAAGACAATATAATTTTATTTATCACGTTGCAAATTTTTGTGATTATTAATTTAGGGATAATTGTTATATCTTGGTCCTCTAAACCATCTTGATTAGGCGTGGCATGATTGTTTCTGACATTCAGATTAGCAATAGCAATACGTGAGGTACTTTGACACCCACTCGCCTAGTTGTCACAACAAGGCCATAAGGATCAACAGTGAATCTGGTAAATATTATTTTTGTAGTTCCATTTGATCACATAATATTTGAAATAAAAAAGACAAACTACTTTTTTTTTTGAGAAAGAAAGAAGACAAACTACTTGATAAGGAAAAAAAGACCCTAATATATGATAATGTTCTTGTACTATAAATTGAGTTTTTTATTTTATTTTATTTTATATATATATAAAACATACACTAAATTGAGTTTGAGAAGAAATCATTGTTGAATCATGAATGAATATATGCTATGCAGGCATCTTATATGAAATTTCGAAAAGAATGTATGTATTAGGGTGTTTTACTATTATTTGCTTATTTTTCTAAGATACAGAGCCTATGACAAGTGGGAAGATAGCTAGAAGCTTTTAAAGATAGATCCAATGATTCTAGCCTTGTTAATTCCTACTTCTCCTACCACTTTCTCAGTTGCCAATTGCCAATTATTTTAATTTCTACCCATACCTAGTAGTAGGACTAGGACCATATATATATTTATGTAGCCATGCCAACTCATTCATATATACAATGCACTTCTGACTCTACTGTTAAAAAAGAGTTACAAACATTTATTAATGAATTATTTTTAAAAAGTTTTGGTATCACTTTTTTATGAAATACAAAAAATTGTAAAAAAATCGGTTGGGTTTTTTTCTTTTCTCATAAAAATGCCTTTAAGACATCTATAAACAAAATCTTTTTATATTTCGAATCTTCGATAACTATTTGTCTAGTTATAAAATCAAATAAAGCAAGTTATTTGTCATACACCTAACCTCACAGCATAACACTAGTTATAGATTAATAATCTTGTATAATAGTATGTGTATCAGTATGAAAGCCAGAGATCTCGATTAAAAAAGAAAAAAAAAAAAAAAGAACGAAAGCCATCTTATTCAATAGAAGGAAAATGCAAGGAAATAAAGAAGGGAGAGGTGTTCGGCAATTTGACGCAGTCACAGGGAATGAAAGTATGAACAAAAGCCAAAGTTGGTATAAAAAGTCGAAAGAGATCCATTGATTCTAACCCACTATTTATTGATAACGCAATTTTTTTCAGTTTCGTGTTTTTATTTCGTTTCATACGTTGGTCCCTTTATATATATTATACTACGTCAAATTCATTGTACATCCCAACCAAAATTGTCCAAAAGAAAAGAACCATCTATTTTATATTTACAATTATATATATATATATATATATATTTGTATACCCCACCATATGACATGGGTCCCCTCAAAACCGAGTATAGATTTTTCCAAGTCAAACAAGGTATTACACATTTTGATTCACTGTACCATCCTGAAGCGACAAGGAAAAACCCAAAAAAGACCACTTCCAATGGGCTCAAAGGCCCTACTGGTTGACTTTTTATGTCATTTTAAGGCAAGTTAATTAAATTTATTTTAACTATTAGGTATAAGTACCAAAATATATGTTTCATAACCAAAAAAAAAAAAAAACTAAAATATATGGTTGCATTGAATTTAATTGTTTTTATAAAAAAAATTGAATTTTTTTTAATAAATATGATAAAATTTTAACTTTTGTTTCATGATGATTGTTTTTTATAATCAGTCAAAACATCAATTGCTTTTTAGTATAGACGAGATTTGAAATTTTGAACTTCAAATCTCTATTTTAATGATAAGAGATTTTACTAATTGTGTTAATTTCGAAAATAATATTATTTATATTTTACTAATCAATTCATTCATGTATTTGAATTTAATTGAGAACTTAAAAAAATAAGATGTTACATATATATATATATATATAAAAGAAATTGTAATTAATTTTTTTCCATCTATATTTCTAGTATGATGAATGCAGCTTTCCTTTTTGTTTTTTTCTTTGGATAGGAGTTTTTTAGCCTTTTTTGAATTGAAGTTCATAAAAACTTGCAACTTGATGGAGCCATGCGTCTATAAGTGCATGAATAAGAGAAGTTGAAAATCCTCAGTCGGGTAACTATGATTGGACAACTAGAATGGTGTCATGAAAAGAGACAATACCACTATTTCCTAGCCAAATTCTATGCACTATGGAGAAAGTGACAAGTGATATACACATAACAATTTTAATAATTGTTACCGAAAATGAAAGCAATAAATAATGTGAGAATAGTACAATAATAATACATATAAAACCCAAAATTCCCAAAACCACTAATGGGAAATGATATCACTTCATGAATCTAATCACTTGAAAGCTGAAAGTGATTATACAGACAACTAGTATACTTTAATTAAGCTAACGTGTCCAAAATAAATTGGTTCAAAGGAACATTACAAAAAAGTTTGTCATTGTCATTTGATTTGAACGTCCCAAATCAAAACAATGTATTCTTCTTCTATCATATAATGCTAATGCTAATGCTAATCCCCTATACCAATTTTTGGGTATCATTCTTTTTTTTCCAAAGTATACTTTATTTGGTCCTCGAGGATGTGAAAACTCATCCGATAAGCCAAAAGAGATTAGACAAAGACAACCACTTTTTATAACCCATATATTTTGCACCAAGTTGTTGTTTGTAAAGCTAAATTGGGATTGAAAGACAAACAAAATTTTCCAAGTACAGTTGGAAATTTGGAATCCCAAATCCCAAGTCCATTGTTAGAGTAATCCAATTAGAGAAAGCTAATGGTTTCTCTTTTGTTAACCGTGAGCTATAGGACTAGATACTATTAACCAAAACCAACAAAAGTCTAATACAATTTTACAACTTGTTCTTTTTATCTCATTCTATAATTAGAGTGCCATTTGCACAACTTGTTCCAATAATGCACTTCAATCTCATTTTTAATAATTAAGAGTGACAATTGTGTTTTGTTTTTTTTATTGATGACAAATACGTCTTCACTCTTCACACAAATTATAAGTTTATTTTATGTTTGTTTGCAAACTTCCAACTATGTTACTTGTTCTTTCAGTCTTTCCAATCAAAAAGCATATTATTGTTAGACTCTTATCTTTAATTCCGTGTCATTTCAACACAAGAATTTTGGACACAATTTGATGTAATTACAATAAACCAAATGGAAAAGAAAGATTTAGCCACTCGTGTAAGTTAGAACCTCTTGTTTTTTCTTTGTCTAGTTGAATATAAATTAAAATATTGCAAGTAAAAGTTTTTTAAAATGCTATTATATGTTTTATCCAAGACTTTTTCCTTTTAATATTTTTTTAAAAAAAATTGAAAATGTAATTAAGTTAAATTTCCTTTGTAACATATGCAAAAGTAATAATAAGCATATCCAATTAATAATTCGGAGCCATTAACATTAAGAAAATCAGAATTAGATGCTGTAAAAATATTTTTCTTTTTTTAATCAAAAGAGAAGATATATTCACAGCAAAAGATGCACTAATGATTGTTTGGTCCCTAAGGCTAATCAAGAAGGAAAAGAAAAGGCTATCCAAAACAGCTGCTTGCCAATATCATTATAGTTTGCCGTTGATGCACCGAACCTAGCAACCTATCGGCCATGGATGCTGTATATCTTTGAAATTAGGTCTCAATTACTTTTTAGGGTTTTTGGTGAATAGAAGAACTATTATGGCCAAGTCTATGTAAAATTCAAATTCTTATGATTGATTGATCTCTCACCATTTTCTATTAAAAAAAGAATAATTTTTACATTAATTTATTTTCTTATTCCAAAAAATAAGCATTGTTATTAAATCAAAACCGACCTAACTGATTGGATTGGCAAACTGATGACAAGATTTTGATTGGTCGATTAGATTGTTTTAACATTTGATTTGATCGTATCCAATCAAATTCGGTAGGTTCTTTGTAACATGTTCAATCTAAACGGGTTCTTCATGTACTCCAAATCACTTATCTATGTAATTTTTTTCATAAGTAGTATGGTATTTGGTCTTTTGGAAAAAAAAAAAAAAAAAAAAACATATTAAGAAGAAAAAAATCAATAATTATAATGTATCTAATGATTTATTTGTGATTATTGTCATAATTTTATCTCTTAATCTTATATTTTACAAAGTTATTATGAAGAAAATTATATAATTCAAAAAGATTTAAGTTATTTTCGATCATTAACTTTTTTTAATTTTTTTTTTGTAGGGGTATTAGACCCAGCAATATATATATCTATGTATATGTTGGGCCAGGGACCCAATTCGAGGACATAAAGTAGTCCGAGGAAGGGTGAACATTATCAAGGGAGTCCATGTTAAAGTGAAGAGGTTAGTTTTGACCATAAGGGTCCATGAGAGAGGTTTGAGGATGAATACCTTCTCAGTTAGTCAGAGCTGAGGTCCAAAGGGGTGGTCCACCATCTAGGGCAGTGTTCCAAGAGATTCTATTGATATGGATAAGCATAATAGAAGCGCAGGATAGAGGGAAGTTCTAAAATATCTAAAGAGAAAGCTGCTACCACCGCATTAAATGCTCTGCACCTAACCAACTGGCCGCATTAATGTGAAGGTGATACCTGAACAGTAATTTTCAACCTTACAGCTACTTCCAAAGACTTCAGGAAGGGGTTGATGGGACAAGAATCAACACCAGCAATCTACCCTACACATGAAGGGTGAAGAGGAAAGAAGGAAGATAATATAAAACGAAAAGAAGACCCTGAGGAATAGGGATCGAGAAATTGAGAGGAAAACAATGTAGCAATCAAGAATTGAACTTGTAATCAAACTTGAGAAGAAATATATATAAGAGCTGATTTCCTTAGATTATGCCGATGACGATTCTTTTTAGATTAAACCAGTCTATCTTCATTTTCTTGTCATCGAGATCCACTTTGCTTGTTGTTTGACTCATTAAAGCCCAGTTTTCCAACTCATTCTCTACAAATTCATTGTAATAGGCTCTTTGAGCCTAAGTTCATCCATCCTTTCGGCTTGAGAGCCAAATTGTGTCATTACATTTTTAATAATATTTTTCTTAAACATATCATTCCTTCTTCTATTTATGTTGAACCTCTTAACATTGTATCTAATTTTGCTCATAATTGTTATTTTTTAAATTATTTACTTAGTAACTTAACTAGAATATTCTTTTTTTCTTCTTTAATATAGGAAATAGAATAGTCTTTTATGACTTAAAATGTAGCCATTTGTCCGAATATTGAATCTAAATATTTATACCTAGTAACTTAAGGATTTGATCATTAAAACATTTTTTTTAAAAAAGAAAAAGTACTGAGCTCTTTATATTTAACTTACATAAAGAGTATGTCATTATATACTTATGTATTTCATTGTAAACATTTTAAATAATTTCTTCATCTTCTTTGCTTGGAATTGATCTATTAATTTTAAACATTTTAATTTTAATTGAAAATGTGGTTCCACAATTCCACTCATGATCCAATTTTTCAATGAACATTTCACATAATTTCTTCTTCCTCTTTGTTTAAAATTGATCTATTAATTTTAAACATTTTAATTCTAATTGAAAATGTGGTTCCACAATTCCACTTATGATCCAATTTTTCAATGAACATTTCACATAATTTCTTCTTCCTCTTTGTTTAAAATTGATCTATTAATTTTAAACATTTTAATTCTAATTGAAAATCCACTCACGATCC
Organism: Quercus tomentella; assembly: GCA_028535165.1. Taxonomy (NCBI): domain Eukaryota; kingdom Viridiplantae; phylum Streptophyta; class Magnoliopsida; order Fagales; family Fagaceae; genus Quercus; species Quercus tomentella. The sequence goes on from JAPQVY010000155.1 coordinate 82,384,563, forward strand.
ACTTTTTCAAAGAACATTTTACATAATTTCCTCATCTTCTCTGTTTAAAATTAATCTATTAATTTTAAATATTTTAATTATAATTGAAAACGCCATAGGTTGTATAAGAGATCTGGGGTTCAATCCCCGCCTACACCAAAAACTGATTGGTGTCTTGGTCTGATGATAAAGAGCTATCATCAGGAGCGGACGCCATAGGTTGAAACTCTCTAAAAAAACGCGGTTCCACAATTCCACTCATGATCCACTTATTCAATGAACATTTTACACAATTTCTTCTTCTTTCTTTCTTTAAAATTGATCTAATGATTTTAAACATTTTAAACATTGTTATCTCAATTAAAAAAAAAAAAAAGTGGTTCCACAATTCCACTCATGATTCACCTGTTCAACAAGTAAAAACCCCATGTAGTTGCCGTCTAGGTAGGTTTTACATTTTACGAAAAACAAAAAGGTCAACAACAACAACAACAAGAAGAAAGGTGAAAAAGGGGAATAGGCGGTAACCGGTTGATGAAAGTGATGACGTGGTGGGTTGGAGCTGTGGACTGAAAGACCGGTTTTGAAGGGAGATACATTGCATTTTGCATGATGTTAGAGATGTGCCTGAATCTGAAATGTGCCTCTGAGTGTGACACCTTTATTTTTCCTTAATTCATTTTCTTTTTTTTTCCCAATAAATATTTTATATATAAAATCCTTTTTGCCTTGACACCCACATCTACATTTTTTACACGTACATTCACATAAATAGTACCTTGCCTGCATTCTCAAAAACTCAATCTTCTTCTTCATCTTCTTTTTTGCCCTACTTGTTGGGGTTTCAGATGCTCTTGAGCTTTGTTTTCCTGATAATAACAATAACAACGACAACAGTTCTGTGTGGAGGGTTTTGTGCTTCTGAGGCATTGTTTGGATTTTGTTTCTTGTGGATTATTAGTCTTTGCTCATGCCTACCCTTGTCAATTACAGTGGTAAGCTTTTCTGGGTCTTTGCTATTTTTTCTGTTTTCCTTTTTGATTAAGTGGTGTTTGATTGGTTTTTTTTTTTTTTTTGGAGGATTTGGGTTCATGGGGTGTTCTTTATTTTTGTTTGATTTTAATGGGTATGTCTTGGTTGCCAATTTAATATTGTATTGATCTGCATGCTCATAGTTTGAGGTCCTGAGTATATTTTTGATATGGGAATCATCACTGATTTGGGTTGTCATAATTGGAAATTGAATCACACAATATTTGTTGATTGATTCTATTAGGTGATATGCTTTAAAACCCACTTCATCCTTGGGAAAGATCTCTCTCTCTCTTTTTTTTCTTTTTCTTTTTTTGTAATAATTTTGCTGGTACACAAAGCCTATGCCTTTTTTTGTTTATGGGAACATCAAGTAGGAGACTTTTAGGTTCAGGAAGATTGTTATTTTCTAGAAGCAAACTTGGACATTTATGATCTAATTATGCTTAGAATACACGGTAGATTCTAATTGGATTTGCTTTGCAGAGTGAAGGAAACTTAGATCTTTCCTTATGGAGTAACATGTTAGAAACCGTTTTTGTGTGAAAATAATAGATTTATCTAGTTTTAAACAATTTTCTTTGCCGATTCCAAAATAGAAAAATAAATTTGTGTGGACAATTTTATCTGATATTATTTTTTGTCATTGGGATTTCAGGTGATGATGAATTCTATTCTGGGGGTTCTTTTTACCCAAATCCTATGGATTTGGGTTGCTTGTTCTCAATTGTTTCCCAAGTGGATGTGTACTGCCCCCCAAGCAAGCGGCCTCGAATTAGTGCCCCATTCATCTTTGGAAGAAATGAACTTGAGCAGGACAAGAAACCTTCCATTGAAGTTCTTCCTGATGAATGCCTTTTTGAGATCTTCAGACGCCTTGATGGAGGCAAAGAGAAGAGCTCTTGTGCTTGTGTCTCCAAGCGTTGGCTTATGCTTTTGAGTAGCATCCGTAAGGCTGAAATTTGCCATGAGTTGCCGGTTTCTAATGATGTTGATATGGTCACTGGTGATGAAGATCAAGATCTTGAAAGTGACGGATACCTTTCAAGGTGTTTGGAAGGGAAGAAAGCTACAGACATTAGGCTTGCTGCAATTGCAGTTGGAACTAGTAGCTGTGGGGGACTAGGAAAGTTATCAATCCGGGGAAGCAACTCTCTTCGTGGAGTCACAAACCTTGGCCTCTCATCTATTGCCCATGGTTGCCCTTCTCTTAAGGCTCTTACTTTGTGGAATGTTCCTTATATTGGAGATGATGGACTATCTGAGATAGCTAAAGGATGCAATTTGTTGGAGAAGCTTGACCTTTGCCAGTGTCCCACAATTTCCAACAAGGCTTTGATTGCAATTGCAGAGAATTGCCCAAATTTAACTTCTTTGAATATTGAATCATGCTCAAAGATTGGGAACGAGGGCTTGGAAGCTATTGGAAGGCTTTGCCCCAAGTTACACAGTGTCTCTATCAAAGATTGTCCCCTTGTTAGGGATCATGGAGTATCAAATCTTTTGTCTACAGCTTCTATGTTGTCAAAGGTCAAGCTTCAGAGCGTGAACATCACAGATTTCTCCCTTGCCGTGATTGGGCACTATGGCAAAGCTATTACAAATCTAGTCCTTAGTGGTCTCCAAAATGTGAGTGAGAAAGGCTTTTGGGTCATGGGTAATGCTCAGGGTCTCCAAAAACTGACGTTGTTGACAGTTACTTCTTGTCGTGGGATAACAGATGTGAGTCTTGAAGCCATCGGGAAGGGATGCATCAACCTGAAGCAGATGTGCCTTCGCAAGTGCTGCTTTGTATCCAACAATGGAATGGTAGCTTTTGCCAAAGCCGCAGGATCATTGGAGTGCCTCCAATTGGAAGAGTGTAACAGGGTCACCCTATCAGGGATTGTTGGTGCCCTCTCAAACTGTGGTACAAAGTTGAAGTCTCTTACCCTAGTGAAGTGTATGGGAATCAGGGATATGGCTTTGGGATTTGCTATGCCCTCTCCTTGCACGTCTCTTCGATCCTTGTCCGTAAGATACTGCCCTGGATTTGGTACTGCTAGCCTGGCTATGGTGGGTAAGTTGTGCCCTCAGATTCAGCATGTAGACTTGAGTGGACTTTGTGGAATAACTGATGCTGGGCTTCTCCCTCTTCTAGAGAGCTGCGAAGCAGGACTTGTGAAAGTGAATCTCAGTGGCTGCTTTAATATCACAGATGATGTAATTTTGGCCTTGGCTAGGCTACATGGAGGAACCCTCGAGCTGCTCAACCTCGAGGGATGCAGGAAGATTACTGATGCTAGCTTGGTGGCAATCGCAGACAATTGCTTGTTACTCAACGATCTAGATGTGTCAAAGTGTGCGATCACTGACTCTGGTGTTGCAGTGCTTTCTTGTGCAGAGCAGCTCAGTCTGCAGGTCCTTTCATTGTCAGGTTGCTCTAAAGTGTCAAACAAGAGCATACCTTTTCTGGAAAAATTGGGTAAGACGCTGGTGGGATTAAATGTCCAACACTGCAATTCAATCAGCAGTAGTACAGTTGAGCTGCTCCTAGACTCTTTGTGGAAATGCGATATTCTCTCCTAATCGGGGATGGAACCTTACACTTTTGCTGGATCAAGAGGCGGATATAGCGGTGTTGAATCAGATTAGGAAATCCAAAACTCTAGTATGACCTCAAAATATAGTAGATGCATAAAGCTCTTAAGTCAAGTCACATGGTTGGTAGTTTCAGCATACCTTTTCGGCCCATCCTCAGTGGGGGTGCCTATGGCTCAGTGGCTTGGTTGTTTTCCGGGGGACTCTGGCAGATCACTTATCCAACCTTTTTTGCAGGCTTTCCCAATATAGGAAAGCTTGTTCAACTATTTTGCTCCCCATTAATGGGAGGCTGCTTACTTTATTGCCATGGTTCCCTGAGAATACAGTTACCAAGTCCAGGTTTGAGGTTCCCACTTGCTCCTGGTTTTGTTTGCTGGATGTTCATACCCCCCAGTGTTTTAGCTTGGTTACAGGTTTTCGATAGTGTTAAGCTTTCTTTATTTCCAGTCTCACAAAGTCTGTTGTCAGATTCAGTCCAAGTTAGTTTTTAGTGTCCAATAAGGTTCCTGAAGTTGTTTGGGATCCTTGTTTTCTACATTCACAAGTGTGGTTGCTTTGTGCAGTTCTAAGCGATGGTTTCCTTGGATATATTGGTTGTAGCATGCAGTGGTGGTGGCAGATACTTCATCGTGTTTGCCATGACAACCTTGTTGGTTGTTGTTGTTGTTATTGCTGTCTTTAGCTTTTGCAGGTTTCTCTTGTTTATGGATTGTACACTGCAACTACTTTGTTGTTTAGTAATGAAATGGGGTCTTTTTTGTTATGTATTTCTCTTGTTGGGGATGGAATCTTGTATGTTTCATGGTTATGTGATCTCTCTCTCTCTCCACCTGGACCTTCCTTTACCTCTTTCTTTTTCTAACAGTCTCAGAAATTGCTTCCTCATCCCTTAGAAATCCTTGGGAAAATTAGATTTTAATCCGATAAATTTGTCTTACAAGCCAAACCTTACAGTATTAAAATAACAAATTAAACCCTCAAGATTCATACAAATATAACAAATTAACCTTGTTAACACCGTTAGGATCTCTTGATCTGAGGTTTAATTCGTTATGAACCTTAAATTTAATTTAATTCTTTTGAAACTATATAATTTAATTTATTACATTCTAAAACTATAGGGTTTAAAATGGTTTTTTCTTTTTTCTTTTTTGGGCGCCGAATTAAAATGTTACATATATCTAGTACAAAGGGGCAAAGCTTGAGCCTTAATGCGATGATTAATGTTTTTCACCAAAAATAGTAAGTTGCATATTCGAGTTTGAGAGTTAATTTCTCTATTAAAAAAAAAATTATGTAAATAATCTCTTTTCAGACCTCACCAAATTGGGAGCTTTATCTCGTGTGTACAATTTTTATTCATTTATGTTAGATCTTAGATTGGCAGATTTTATGACCTAGTAATATCTTATCGAGTATGTAATATGTGTCAAAAGTATAAATTTAAAAGACCCAAGATGTAGCTCAAAAGAAAATAATTACTCAATGCCTCGATAGATTGTTGATTGATTGATAGAAAGAAGGGCTTCAACTAAACTTCAATTAAAACTCAATCGATCAAAAGTTGTGAGATCAAAATCTAACGCATTTTAATTAGGAAAAATTACAACTTATCCACCCGTGGTTTGAAATTTGACACTTTACTCACTTGAAATTAGCTTAGTTAGAATTTCATAATCCACTTCTGCTAAAAATAGAGTTAAATGTGTAATTTTGCTCCACTTTAATATCTCTCTCTTTCAAAAGCACAAAAAACATAAAAATACAAAATAAAAAAATAAAATAAAATAATCCAGCGGAACATTTGTATCATGAGATTTCAAACCATAAGTAGGCAATTTAAATTTTGAGTCAAACCTTAGGTGGGTAAAGTGTCAAATTTCAAACCAAAAGTATACAACTTAAATTTCGGCCAAACTACGTGTAAGTTGTAATTTGCCCTTTTAATTAAGTTGATTGTTTCCTAAGTTTTCGTGTCCTACACCAAACATATAAAAGCCTCATTGTAGGCATAATTACTTAGGGAAAAATACACCCTGTTACGGGTGTATACTTCCTCCCACTCGAGTTAAATGTGTAATTTTACTCCACTTTTATATCTTTCTCTTTCAAAAGCACAAAAAACATAAAAATACAAAATAAAAAAATAAAATAAAATAATGGAACGGAACATTTGTATCATAAGATTTCAAACCATAAGTAGGCAATTTAAATTTTGAGTCAAACCTTAGGTGGGTAAAGTGTCAAATTTCAAACAAAAAATATACAATTTAAATTTTGGCCAAACTACATATAAGTTGTAATTTTCCCTTTTAATTAAGTTGATTGTTTCCTAAGTTTTCGTGTCCTACACCAAACATATAAAAGCCTCATTGTAGGCATAATTACTTAGGGAAAAATACACCCTATTATGGGTTTATATTTCCTCACACTCACAGCTGGTGGGACCCACCAGCTGTGAGTGGGAGGAAGTATACACCCGTAACAGGGTACACTTCCTCATTACTTAGAGGTTTTAGAGAGGCGGCTGTTATGTACTAAAGAGAGAGAAAACCTAAACCTAGTTTTGACGAACATGTAAGTTCAAAAGTTCAAATTCACAACAGTGTTTTTGTTCTGGTGGTCAAGAGTTGAAGACACAAAATCCTAGTACGTTACTACGAAGCACAAATCTTCAAAGTTATCCTTGGAGTTACTCATATGGTTTGATCATGGTCACAAACAAGGTTTGTGAAAGAAGAAATTCATATAGAAAGTTCAAAGGTCTGAAGCTAGTGTGAGGTCATGTAGTAAGTTCATCTATTGATTATAATCTAAGGTTAAGGGTATGAACTACATAATATAACTTTTCTTCGTTAGAGTGGATTTCTTTATTGGGGTAGAAGGTCTTTCATAGTGGTTTTTCTTTGAAGTGTTTTTAGTCAGTTTTCTACTTTGTGATCAAATCTGGTGTTCTATGTTGATTGTATACTTACATGTGGTTGTGATTGATTAATTAAAACTACAATCATGAAATTCATCTAATCATGAAATTATTAATTATTCTGCATAATTAACAAAAGGGTCTAAATTAAAACTTTCAATTTAGTACCAGTAGTCAGGCTGCCTTCCTCATCCCTAACACGTTTTGGCAACTTGGTTGATGACATTGGCATTTTGCTCCTTTTCATGTTTGGAAATAGCACTCTTAAACCTGATTTAATAATCTTAGGAAGGTAAGCTCTTATACCACCCTTAAACTTGGTGTATTGGATGTTAGAGCGTCCAACTAATCATGCACAATGAGCACCACAATCTGTTATCGAGCATTTCAAGTATCAATACCTTTGCTTTCTATAATTCTAAGATAAATCAAAAGTTAACAAATAATCCGCCAAGAGCCTTATAATTCAACTGATTCGCACTTCTTATTATTTACAACAAAGACCTCCAGGCTTCAAATCTCTCTCCATGTTCTAACTATCAAGTAAATAATATATATATATATATATAAAAGCAATAACAGATGACCCTAGTCCTCTCCTCCACCCAAACAAGTAGAAGAGAAATGAAAACAGGTCCATAAACTTTACAAAGAAAAGCCCACTTGGGCTAAGAGAAATTTAAGAAATTTACATGTTTATGGCAATTGGCAACCAAAAAAATCGTCTAATAAAAGATAGGTTGATATCATTTATTATATCCGAATAGACCACAGGCACAGGTACATAAAGAAAATTTCCTTTTGAAGGTATCAACAACTTGTCTAGCATATTAATAGGTGTGCTCTAGTATGTCGGGAAGGTGATTTGGCCTGCTAGAGCTAGGCCTTATAATAATATAAATGGCCAAAGTAACCATGTGCTTCTTCTGCATTCTGGGATGTTGAGCAGATGCAGAACGAGGTCCTTTGATTTGCTTCTCTGCACTAGAAGTACCCCCTCCGTATATATTGTTCTTCTTTCTTTATTTCTTTATTCTTGGACAGTAACTTTGTTACAGTTCACGTAGCTTAAGTTGTTTACCAAAAAAAAAAAAAGCTTAAGTTGTTCAATTAAAATCAACAATGTAATTGTAATGCCTATATTGCTATGCAATAAAAGTAACATTATCTTTCAAGATAACAAGTATGTGGTTTGGATAGAAATTGATACACTCATTTTTTTTTTAATTAAAATTATGAATTGAAGACACGATTTCAGTTGAATTAAAATCGTGAATGTGTAACAAAGTGTGTGTTAACAAACACTATCCATATGGTTTATATGATTGAATTCAGTTTCAGAAAATGTATCGCACGTAAGCAATTGAACCTGAATTTTATCATTTTTTTAAAACTAATTTAAAAGAAAAGAGTGTATAATTATGTTCATTAATTATAATCTCAATCCATGTCAAGTGAAGACTAATCTTGCCAAGGTCTTTTTTATATGGTTTTTATTTTCCACGGCTTCAGCTTTTTTCATCAGTCTAATTCGTTAATTGTTTGAGTGAAAATTTTCTGGAATTCACATTGATGCAATATTTAGAACCTGGATGAGGTATAAAGAATTGATGAAGCAAGAGAAATATAAGAAGCCAAACCAAAGTCAAAGTGAGAGGTTAAAATGTGAATTTTTATTTGAGAGCGGAATATTTCCACATCATCTTTTCCATTATTATACATTTATGCACTATATTATTGGCATAACATACACCTTAAAAACATGGGAAATATTAAACTAGAAATTTCTTATTATACAGTACTAGGACTAGGAGAGTTTGGATGATAGCTTATCTAGGTGTTTAGAGTATTCCTTTAAATTTGTCAGTCTGTTTCAATGGAAACCCACCAATAGAAAATACTTTAAAGAAAACGATTTGTCTTTTATTGTTTACTAGGCAGAGATCTTGAGAATAATATTCTAGATTTTTGCTACTGAAAATATTTATACGAAGAATAAAGAAGAATACAGAAGAGCAAAAAAAGAATAAAGAAGAATCCATAAATAGTTGGTGGATTATAGTGGTTATAATAGTAAGAGTTTTTTTTTTTTTTTTTTAATACGATATAATTTCAATCATGATGTCCACTACATAATGATTACTGTGGGGAGTGGAACAGCCACCACTCGGGCCTTAGGCCCAAGAAGTAATTGGGCCACGAGAAAAGAATTGGGCCAAGCCTATGTATTGAAAGGAATGCTCAATAGGTAATAAACCATGAAAGGAAGAAAGCTGGGTCATCCCAAGTACTACGGAAAAGATGAGTGACACAGGAAATCAGTTCTCGTGGAAAAGGTAAGGTGCCAACTTACCCGAGGTATGGTGTACAGATAATCCATGTGTGATTTTCAAGAGATTTTTGGAACAACGGGAAACTTCCAGAACATGCAAGAAGGTTGAAGATCTTTGCCTCTGCATTAATGATGGGGTTCTTACCTAACCTCTGCCGCATTAAATATAAGTAAGATAGCCTGAACTACATAAGCAACCCCCAAAAGTCAAAGTTCCAGGATAAGGGTAGGGAGGAATCCGATAAAGTTAAAGAAAATATCCTAGAGGCTCTGTCAGGCAATAGGATAGCTGTAGTGATAAGAGCAAGGATTGAAGCTATAAAAGGAGGAGGAGAGGCAAAAGGTGGGGGGTCTTAAAAGGAGGAAAAAGGGAACATTTTGAAGAAAAAACAAGCAGAGAGAGAAAGTAACGGTAACACCACAGGAACGTGAGAGTTATCTATTGTAATATCTAGGTTGAAACTATAATATATGAGGTGAAAGAAATCAATTGCTTAAGTTTCCCATTGTGGAGTGTTTATCCCTTGTTGTTTATTTATACGTTGGTTGTTGGAATAATTAAACTATGAATCCGTGAAGAACTCCATGGGGAGACAATTTTTGCGGCCCCACAATTACATTTTATTGTCAGCCTAAATACAAATTGGTTTTAGTGTAGGTGAGATTCGAACCCTAGATCTCTTATTTGACTACAAGAAAATTTATTAATTGAGTTAATTGAAATTTGAAACTCACATGATAGTATTAGAGGAGGGAAAAATAACAAGAGGTGGTGGAAGGGGGAGGGTGGTGAAAAAGAAGGTAGTGATGATAGCGCAAAAGAGTGGAAATGAGAAGATGGTGGTGGTAGCATGGAGATAGTAATAAAAATAAAGCTAGACCAAGGACCCCTACATACTCCCCCCCCCCCCCCCCCCCCCCCCCCCCAAAAAAATCCCCTTTTTAATTTAGATGCAAAATAGTTATACTTATAAATTCCTCAAAATTTTAAAAATGGCCCCAAAGACTCGAGAAATTATAAGATCTACATGGTGGACAAGTGATGTGGTCCACCATTCTACTAAAAAACTTCCATTTGTTTAAAATTGTTAGTTAGAAAATTTTTTTAAACAGAAATTAATTACTGACTTAGCAATTTTAAACAAGTGGAAGTTTTTTAGTGGAATGGTAGACAAGTGACGTGGTCTACTAGAGGACTCTATAATTTCTCCAAAGACTCCTACAAAAATGTGGGCATCTTATTCCAATGATTGAACATTGTGACACCCAGTGTGTCTGTGTAATGTGTGCATGTTGTTTTTTACTTTTTGTGAACATAAAACCATGTTTGTTAATTATTTCAAATTTTAATTCAAATGATTGTATTGTTTAGTTGTTTTGTTTGGTTATTTGTTGATTAGGATCCAAAGTTAAAATTTGGCTTTAAAAAAAAATAATAATAATAAAAAAAAACTTGGCAACACTATTAGTTTTTTAGTTTAGAAAAAAAAAATATTAATTTTATCTGACTTGTAAATTACATGAAAGGTAGTTTATAATATTTGATTTTTACAAAAAAAAAAAAAAAAAAAATACAAATAGTTCAATATTGGTTATTTTGTTTATTTTCTTGTATGGACTAGTCTAAGGCAATTATTTAGAGTGTTGTTACAGGTACTATAAATTTCACTACATATGCAATACAAACTGATTTATCAATTTTTAAAGCACAGATCAAAAAGTAATAAAAAATTTTATTTATTATATTATAAATATGGTATCACTCACATTTATTGTCACATAAGGTTTTTTTTTTTTTTTTTTTTTTAGAAATATTGTCACATAAGTTTGTAAACATATTGTAGTAGAATTGGTAGTAGTTTTAGTATTTTTAATTTATTTATTATTAGTAGTGCATCAATTTATAAGCTTTTAGTAAAATTAGTAACAGCTTTGGTATTTTCTTTATTGATAATTTTATATTAAATTGATGCTAGTTTACTTTTTTTTTTTTTTTAAGTTTGTTCATACACCCTTCCAAAATTTTGGTTTCATTTTGCATGGAGGAATGAGATAAAGGAGGAGAGGGAGGTGGTGGCAACATGAGGGAGGAGTGGGAGGTGATGGTTTCAACATGGAATGAGGAGGAAAGTGGTGCCAATAGAGTGATAGTGACCACATAGGAGGGAGGGGAGAAGGACAAAGGGTGGGAGGTGGTAGTGGATTTTTGAATAGATAAATTAGGCGAGAGAGAGAGAAAGGGAGAGATGATATTGGTAGCATGAGGGAAATACTATAAGGGTGGTAGTTTTAACAATGTAGAGGTGGAGGAAAAGGATGTTGTAGACACCCCATTTTACAACTTGCATTTAACCAATATTAAGTGCAAAACAGTAATGTTGCACCAAGGGCATGATCGTAATTTCAATAGTTAGATCTTCAGGTTTGTGAAACAAAACAAATCTTAATGCTCTAACGATCACAATTATAAATGCGGGGAGAGAGAGAGAAAGTGAGAGATGATATTGGTAGCATGAGGGAAATACCATAAGGGTGGTAGTTTTAACAATGTAGAGGTGGAGGAAAAGGATGTTGTAGACGGAAAATTATTGTATATTTCCAAAGTACCATAAATGGGTACTCCTTCCTTTCACATGAATAGTGGGTCACACTAATTAAATTCATGGTAGGACCTACCATTTATGTGAGAGGGGAGAGTATACATTTATGATACTCTGGGAGTGCCTAATAATTTTACGTTGTCGACACCCCATTTTACAACTTGCATTTAACCAATATTAAGGGCAAAACAATAATGTTGCACCAAGGGCATGATCGTAATTTCAATAGTCAGATCTTCAGATTTGTGATACAAAACAAATCTTGATACTCTAACGATCACAATGGTATGTCATAAGTTTTGATCGGACCACTTGATCAAAGTTATCATACAAACAATTTTCAATGATCGTGACTCACCTACACAATGGGCATGATCACGTCCTATTTTAAACACTTAATTTTGATTGGTTCCAACAAAAATTAATTTAAAATTAATTAAGTGTGAATTTTAATTGGATTTCATTTTTTTTAATAAAAAATGTTTTCCTTTATGGCATGTTATCTGCTCTTTTGAAAAACAATTTGGAGAGAGAAAAAGATATGATCCATAAAAAATTTTAAAAATAACAGAAAATGCTCAAAAACGTTACTATTTTCAGCAGCAACTTGAATCGCATTTTTGGCTTGGAAAACGTTGAAATTTGGTTTTCTTTATTTGTGGAAAAGTTGTAGAGAATTGAATTTCCTCTCCAAACACCAATTCCGAATCAATTGGAATTTTTATCAGAAAGTTATAGCTAAAATACGAAACAGGTGCAAAGATAACACAAATTCAACATCATCTTCAACTTTCTTTTAAAATTTCAAATGGGGATCAACATCAAATCTGTTCAAGCTTATCTAATAGGCTTATCCCTTCCCTTAACTTCAGAAATAAGCTTTTGAAAAAAGTTGGATAGAGAAACCGATACATTCTATGAAAAAAATTCAAAAAACAGAAAAATGCTCAAAAAACGTTATTATTTTCAGCAGCAACTGGAATCGCATTTTTGGCTTGGAAAACGTTAAAATTTGGTTTTCTCTATTTCTGGAAAAGTTGTAGAGAATTGAATTTCCTTTCAAAAAACGCTAATCCTGTATAAATTGGAATTTTGAACAGAAAGTTAGAGCCAAAATAAAAAACATGTGCAAAAAATAACACAAGTTCAACATCATCTTCAACTTCCTTTCAAAATTTGAATGGGGATCAACACCAAATCCATTCCAGCTTATCTAAACAGGTTTATCTCCTCCCTTAGCTTCAAAAGAAAGCTAATACCTTAACTTTAAAGCTAAGCCATCCGTTCCCCTATAAATAGAGATGACCTCTTCCATTTTTTGGACCCCATTCCCTCTGGAGAGCTAGTGAGAAAGCAGAAAAGAAAGGCTATTGTGCAACCATTGTTCTTACTTTGGTTGTAGTTTAGTACTTCCTTGCTTTCTCCCTGACCCTTTAAGTGATCACTTCCCCCCTTTAATTTATGCTCTAAGCTGGTAAGTAGTTAATTATGTTCTTTAAGTTTCTGCACATACTTGAATAAATGCTTCCAAGTCATTATTTGTTTCTTTCATGATATGCTTGGATGAACATGCCTATATATCTCATTGATATTCCTTTTACATGCTTAGATGAACACTTCTAGACTAATGCGCAATTTTCTCTTGAATGCTTAGATGAACATGTCTAGGTAGTTGTTTTATTTATTTTTAAAGCTTAAACAATCATGTCTAAGTATTTTGATTTTCTTTGGATGAACATGTCTAAGGGATTTTTCTTTACTTTTTTTCATAATTGCTTGGATGATCAAATATGCTTAAATGTTTTGTTTTTCTCTTTGCAATTGTGTGGATAACAAATAGCATGACAATTATCTGTTTTCCTTCACATGTTTGGACGAACACTTCTAAGTTATTATTTGTTTTTTATAACATGTTTAGATACATGTCTAGATAGTTGTTTCTCCCTTTTTTAAAATGCTTAAACGAACATGTCTATGTATTTTGATTTTCTCTAGATGAACATGTCTAAGGGATTTTTTTTTTTTTTTTTTTTTTTTTTTTACTTTTTCTCATGATTGCTTAAATGATCAAATATGCTTAAATGTTTTGTTTTTCTCTTTGCAATTGTGTGGATGACAAATAGCATGACAATTTTCTGTTTTCCTTCACATGCTTGGATGAACACTTCTAAGTTATTATTTGTTTTTCATAACATGCTTGGATGAATACTTCTAAGTTCTTATTTGTTTTTCATAACATGCTTAGATGAATATGTCTAGGTAGTTGTTTCTCTCTTTTTTTAATGCTTAGACGAACAAGTCTAATTAACATTATGGTTTTCGCTTAAATACTTGGATGAACATGTCTGAGTGATTTTCTTTGTTCTTCTCATGATTGCTTGGATGATTGGTAGGCCTAAAAATAAATTTTCTTTTGCAATTATGTTGATGACAAATAACATGAAGATTTTGTTTTCCTTCACATGCTTAGATGAACATGTCTAGGCTAGGAATTACTTGTTTACATTAATTTCTTGGATGAACATGCCATTACTTTCATGCTTTCTTTACATTTACATTGTTATCTAACAAATTTCACTTTTTGTTTCTCTTTATGTTAAATTCCCCAACACATATTTGTTTACAATTCTTGCAAATTAACATGTTTATATGATATATTGTTTGTATTTGTTTGACATGACATGATATTGGCCACCTTAACCTAGGAGATCGGTTTTACCGGGTGAGATGGGTGCTTAATCCCTTCTCATCTCATAAATTAGCCTCCGAACCAAGATCAAGGGTTCTAGACTAGGCTCTTGTATATGCAATTTTACATTTTTTATAATGTAACTAGGAAATAAAGCAATGTAATTTACTTTCTTAGATTCTATCTAGGACCAAAAAAGTATTGTAAATTTTTGTTACAAAATTGATGTAAATTGTCATATATAATAATACAACAGAAGCATTTTTTATAGAGAAGATTTTCTTATTTTTCCATTTAAATTAAATAAGTGGCGACTCCATGTAAAACCCTCGATCTAGGGGGGAATACATTTTACAGTAAATTCGACATTTTGAGCATCACAACCCCACCCATTCGTGTGGATTAGGCCTAGTTTGAGAAAAAATTGACGGCCGAGGTCGCGATTGCTCACAAATGTTGGTGGCGGAAAGAAGGTGAGAGGTGGTAGCATGAAGGAGTGGAGGAGGGAGCATGAGAGAGGTTGAGAGCAATAATTATCTCATGTATAAGACATATGCATCCTCCATTGCAATGTGTTACTAGAGAGTAGTGTAAAACTTACACACTATGAAGGAATGATACATAGATCTAGTACATATATAAACCTCCTCAGCTGAGAGAAGACGCAAGCTTAGCCCAAAAAATGACTTATGTCTATCGGCAATAAGAATCTTTTCCACTAAAAATTTTTGGTTGCACTAAGTATTAAAAAATATGAAAAACCTTTTTCAAAAATGTTTCACCCCATTACATTTAACGAGTTTCATACATAATTTTTCTTTAAATAATTAATTACTATAAGAAAAATTAATGATACAAGTATAAAACAATGGTCATTATCTGGACTACAGGGTGCAATAACAAATAATGGTGTAACTGTATAAGTGTCAGAACTCACAACCCATAACTTAACAGTTAACATGCATCTTCTCAATCAATTAGTCAATGAATGTACGGGGTTAGCTTATCAAAAAAAAAAAAGAATGTACGGGGTTAGTGAATAGCCATGTGGACGGGAATCTAGTACAACTTAGGTCGCAGTGGCAATGTTAAAACTATTATTTTTCCAAAAATTCTATAACCGGAACTAATTTTATTATGATAAATTCCACAAACCTTCTCTAAGGTTTGGACTAATATCAATAAAGTCCACAACATTTAAAAAGTGACAATTTTGGTCCTTATTCCCAAACGGTTTGTAACACCGTTACATACCCTCTATCCTCCCTCTCACCCCTCTCCTGAGTCTTCTCTCTTCCTTTCCTCTAATTCAGAGAAGAAAAAATTGAAGAACAGAACCCACAAAGCCAGCGACCTAACCTAGCAAAACCCACAAAAAGCCAGCGAACCACCAACCACCGACCACCAGCAAAACCCACAAACCCAAAACCACCAACCACCAACAAAACCCACAAACCCATCAGCAATACCGACCATCCCACAACAAACCCAAAACCTGAAACACAAACCAAAACCCACAAAAATCCAACACACCCACACAAAAACCAAATTCTCTATCACCAATCCAAACCAAAACCAACCCACTACAAAACCCACCACCATAGCACCACCGCAAAGAGGAAGAGAGAAGAGAAATTGCAAACCCACCACCATGATGCCGGATTTGAGCAGAGGAGATTGAAACGTCGCCAGATCTGAATGAAGGAGAGTGATACGTTACCGGTCTAAGCTTAAACATCGCCGGATCTAAGCGGGTTTTTGAAACTCCTCTCACTCACTACTCACTAAAACTCAAACTCACCGCTCAAAACTTAGGCATTGATAAAACCACCGTGCCAGTGACTGAAACACACACCCATAACAATGGTGGCGACGAACATGAAATCGGAGATGATGGCTTTGATGGAAAAGAGGAGCGCCTTGGAGGTCAAGATGAACGCCATCATCGATCGCCTTTGCCAGCCTGGCGGCCCTAGCCTTTCCGGCAATCTCGTCGATTCTGAGACCTCTTTCTTCTTTATCTTTCAATTTTTGATTTTTTGAAATTGTGAGTTGTGAGCAAAATATGCACTCATAGAGAGAGAGAGAGAGAGAGAGAGAGAGAGAGAAGAACAAAGAAGAAAAAAAAAAAGTAACGATGTTACAAACCGTTTGGGAATAAGGACCAAGATGGTCACTTTTTAAATGTTGCGGACTTTATTGGCATTAGCCCAAACCTCAAGGGAGATTTGTGAAATTTATCCATTTTATTTTATTTTTTAAATAATTATTTAATGTCGCTGAATATGATCGGCGAAAAATGTAATGAGTTTATTTAAAAGTGACATATAGGAAGTGTTTGGTACTGTTGTTTAAACAACAGTTTTCAGTATATAAATAATATTACACGTATTTTCATATATTTTTTCATCCACATGTATTTCCACAAAACAACAACAACGTTACTAGAAATCTCTTACCAAACAAACCCATAGTTACTGTCACATAAAATAATTGTGCAAAATAAAATAGTTGTGCAAATAAGTGTAAAATTGGCCGTGGTTTTAAATTTTTTTTTTTTTTTTTTGGCACAATTTTTCAAGATAAAAATTTTTGTCACAACTTTTTCTTTAATTTAGAATTTGTCAAAGTAATCGATAATAAGCTATGGACTATCACTTTTACTTGGATTCAATTTTTTTTTTTCCACACTTAAATAAACTGTAATAAAAATTGTATACCTACATTTTGTCATCCCATGATTGAAACGGGAAACGCATCACCAATTTAGCCAGCAGAAGAATTGCTATAATAAAATCTTGTGCATACGAATAAAACAAGTTGATTCAGCCAAATAAAATGAAGAAGAAGGAAATACCTGGTCGAGACTTGGACTTATGGAGCAAAGTGTTGTTTTCATCAATGTTTTCTTTTTTAAATACGATAGATTTTCAAATATATAGATGTGAATAGCGTGAGCATTTGCATTTGGGTATTTTAAAAAATACCTGGACAAAATGGATAAATACCTTTAATTTTAAAACTATGTGGCAAAATACTATTATTTTCAAAGTATTTATTAGCAAAATACCCATGTTTTGGAACTCTATTTTAACAAAATCAAGTTCTACATAAAACTTGAAATCCTCAAAATCAAGTTCTATGTATATTTTTAAGTAAAACTCGATATTAACAATGTCGAGTTCCACTTAAATTTTCAAAAAAATAAAAAATAAATAAGTAACAAAATATGCATAGAACTCAAGTTCCACCTATAACTTAATATTGTTAAAATCAAGTTTAAAAAACAGGGGTATTTTGCTAAATACTTTGGAAAGAGAGATATTTTGCTATATAGTTTTAAAATTAAGGGTATATATCCATTTTGGCCAAAATACCTATTTTACACACTCAAAAGCTACTTTATTTTTTTTATTATCCCATTTTACAACTCACTCAACATCACAGTTCTTATTTTCCAACCCTATTCATTTCTCTCTCTTCCACTCGTTTTCTATCTCTTCCTTTGAAATAAACCAAACAAATTAATATTTATTTGTTTTATACAACCATGCTACAGTAGTTTGTTTATATACAAATTTATTGTTCGTAGTTGCTAAAATTTGTTAGCAATAGCAACCCAGATAAAGTATGTTTTAGGCCTCCGAAAATGTAAAATAGCAATTTGGGGGTTTTACACCCCATGCTAATGCTGACACCGTTTTAGATCAAGGGAATAATTTGGACTCAATCCCACGAGTGTGACTTGAGTTTGATGGATAACATGTTTTTGATTTGAGCTTGCAAGAATCAAAAGTTTTGTATTACCCCAATTAAGAGGAATTATTACAATTCTCTTTAAATGAAAACTCTATTTTTACTTGTGTTTTGAGTTTTGACCATTATTGTCAGATAATTGTAGAACATACATGTCTCCATGGTCTCTAATTCTCTGATATAGTTGTCAAGAAGTGTTGTCGTGTCTTCCATGTTTTTTGAGCGAATAAGTCTAGTGCCACACATGGCGAGTTGTGGCATTTGTTGTGCCAAAATGTGTGGCACTAGACTTATTCTTTTTGAGCATTTGCTTAATTAAATCAAAACCTAATTAAATTTCAAGTTATTTAATTTGTAACTATTTCTTTTATATATATATATATATATATATATATATATATATATATATATATATATATATTTCACTATCATATAATAAGCACATGTTTTAGATGAACTAGACTATTTAACTACTTGACATGTGTGTATTGCTTGGAAGACTAAGAGGCTGTTTGCATCATTTTTTTTCATCACTCAATTTCCGTCACTCATCACTTAAAATACCCTACCCGTTTGACACCATCACTCATTACTCATCACTCATTACTCATCACTCAATATTTTTCACACTATTTGTGGGCCCCATACCTGTCACTCAGTGCATCTTTTTTTTTTCAAGTACCCAAACTCACCGAACCCAGTGAAAAAAAAAAAGAAACCCAAAACTGAAGACAGAACCCAGTGAAAGAAGAAGAAAAAAACCCAGAACTGAAGACCGAACCCAGTGAAAGAAGAAAGAAGAAGGAAAAAAAAAAAAAAGGAAGATCACTGAAGACCGAACCAGGAGAAGAAAGGAAAAAAAAAAGTCAAAAGGTGGTCAAAAGGTGCGGCTGAGTTATGGCTAGTGGGTCCCCCATGTGTATTTAATTACAAAAATGTCATTGAGTTATGAGTTATGGAAACTGAAAACAGCTAAAATGTGTTTTCAGTTTCCATAACTCATAACTTAAAAATCAGAGAATTGAGTGATGGAAACAGAGTTATCGTGCAGCCAAACGGATATTGAGCTATGAGTTCCACCATTTTTGAGTTATGAGTTATGGAAACAGAGAATTGAGTTATGGAAACAAGCCATTCAAACAGCCTCTAATCCTCTCACCCCCACATGTCATGCCTTAATTGGCAAAAAATTAAAGTGTATTGTAAATAACGCAAGCCTAGATGTGAGAAAAAAACAACAAGAGATTTCTCTTGATTTTACCAATAGTTATCTTATGTGCTCATTCAATGGAGCAAGCTCATGAGATATCGCTTCCTTTTGTACGCATGGCTTATTATGTATATTATTCCTTGTCTCAAGTTAGAGTTTAGTTTAAAATAAAATAATTATTAATAAAAATGTAATGATCTTTATGTAGCAAGATTTTTTTTTATAAGAATATGGTTGTGAAAAGAATGTAAAGATAATGTAGAAAATTGAAGAAGTAAGAACTTTGATTTATTTATATTTTAAAAATAAGGATATATATTTTGAAATGTATTAAGAAATAAGAAATCGATTTAAACTAGTAAGAAGTGTAAGTTTATCAATATTGGGGAAAAAGTATTATTTAGAGTCTTACAAGAAATGTACAGAAATTACAAATTGTAATATTGTCAGGTCATAAATTTACACATATAGTAGTACTCATTAATATTCTAATCTTACAATTATTTAGCAAAAACACTTAGTGCTATTTCTTGGTAATAATTCAATAGTTAGGAAGGTGGGATTTGAACTCCAAATATCTCGATGAAAAATATCAAAATGTGCCAACCAATTGAACTACAAGACTCTTGACACACTCATTTGATTAAAGTTATTTGAAGTTTATATTATTTATTTGACTAATCATAATTTTTTTAGATACAATTATATTTTTTATACAATTTGTTTATTTTTAAATAAATTAAACTATCTCATAATTTAAAAAAAAAAAAAAAAAAAACTAATAATAAGGAATAACTAAAACTCAAAACACCTTAATGTAATAGTTTATCATAGATCAGAAGACATTGCAAAGAGCCAAGAGGTCGTGGACTCGTGGCCATGAAACTAACTTACAAACAGAAACCAAGGGGATGATTAAAACAAAGAGTTTGCTATAGCCACTGAATTTTTCATGGAAAATTCACCCTCTCCTCCATTACACATCACTTGGACCCATCCCAATACAAAAGAAAAAAAATGGGTTTGAAAATTTTAGGTGCCCACTTTGGTGTCCTTTGGACTTGTTCTCAAAACAAATTCAAAAATTTTTAAAAAGAAATGCTTAAACAAGTGTACTGTTACTAACTGTAGCCTCACCTTGTATGATGACAAAAAAAGAGTAATCCAATAATTAGAAAAGGTGACCAGGGAATGTCAATTCAGCCAGCAAAAGATGAAAATAACTGTGACCACTGTCATTCACATTTCACACTGCAAAACCTATAAGTCAGAGCCACTGTAGCTCCAATAAAAACTCAAAACTAAGTTATTCTATTGGGACCCTCCAGGTACCATGATGCATTGTATTAGTGAACAAAACAATACAACCTATCACCTCGGTTGCACTTGCAATCAACACCCTCTCTTCTCTTCACAAACATACTCCCAAACCTCGCTGCAAATTTTCATGTTCTTTTCTGTTTACATGAAGAAAGGATTGATGGCTCCATCAGGAAATGACCTTAATGGGCTAAGGATTGCAGTCATTGTGATACTTTTCTTTTCTCTCACATTCTTTCCTTCCAAATCAGGTAAACACAGGAAATATAAACCCTTTTAAGCACTGGTAAAGTACCTATATAAAGTGTTTTGTGTCTTGCATTTTATGTCACAGCTTAATTATGATATGTTCGCAGAACTAAGCCTTACTGTTTTGTTTTTTTTTTTTTGTTTTTAAACCATTTTTGCTTTGTTGTGATCCATTGGCAGATGGGTCAATGTTACTAAGAGATAGTGATCATGAGGGTGTGAAACAAATGAAATTGGTGTTGGGTTCAACACCTCCTCGGTGTGTTAACAAGTGCTTGAGTTGCAAGCCCTGCAGTGCTGCTTTAGTTACATCTCCACACCATAGAAAAGAATTCCAAGCATCATTTCAGCGAGATGAGAGTTATTATCTTCTCTCATGGAAATGCAAATGTAAAGATAAGTATTTCCAACCTTGAAAGCTCTGGCCAAAAAACAAGAAGCCTAGAAAGTTTATAGCCTAATCTGATGAGGACATTGCCGTGTATATAGGAGCTATAGTACTGCTAGAGTTACAGACCCCCTGGTTGGTTTGTCACTATTTAGACAAAATAGTCCTCTCTCTTTCTCTCTCTCCCCCAATGATATTACTCAGTACTTGAATGATTGTAGTGCTAATTTGTGTTGAGACTGTTTGTAGTAATTATTGGCAATTAAGAGCTGCAAATTTACTGTTTTTAGTATTTATTTTGTTGAAGAGTGAAATTGCTAATGAAACTTCATTGAAGGTAGTTGTCCGTGCGACTTTGGACTCCTCCAAAGAAGAGCTACTTCTCCACGTGACTTTTTTTTTTTTTTTTTTTGAGAAACCTCCACGTGACTTTATACTCACCACAGGCGTACAGACCTATTCAGTACTTTTCTTTATTACTATAATTTCTTCATAGTGGTAGTCTATTCTCACAAGGAGAACTGGAGAATCAGTTCCACTTCAAAAAAAAAAACTGGAGAACCAGTTCAAATCCTCATGAATTCTAATATTGTACTTTAGGATGTGTTTGAATTTGAAGAACTAAAATCAAGGATTCGAAGCATAAATGGAATGGTTAATAAATTAGATGATATAAATTTAATAACACATGATGAGTTAAGACTATTAAATTTGGAGATTTTGCTTAAAAAAATATTTGTGATAATCATTTCAGATCCACGTATTAATACTACCGCAAGTATAAGTGTTTGTGGAGTGTGAGGAGTAAGGGTCGATGTTCAAGTCTCTAGAAGGGAGTTTTATATATATATATATATATACTTAGATTAGGTTAGAATAGAAATTTTATTTTGTATAATAAAAAAAAAAATCCATATATTAATAAAACATAAATTCATTCATAAATTTCATCGATAGAAGAGAATTTTGTTATTTCTTATTCTATTCAATAAATTTAAACTAAAATTTTGAAATCCAAATCCATCTCTTTAAAAACTTTTATCCAAATGAATCATTAAGAAATTTGCACCAACCCCACTCACGGGTTAGCGGAAATGGCAGAAACCACTTGTTATGAAGAAAAGCTCGTAACCAATTGAAGCATCATAGTTCAACTTCAACCAAAATACTCATTAAGATACAGAGAAACACCATGAATTTCTTTAGGGTAAATTCAGCAAGGCGCCTCTTCTCTACCAATCAAACAAATAAAAAGAGAAGAAAACAAAAGAGATGTGCCTCATTGTTTTTTTTTTTTAATGAATATGTGCCTCATTGTATTTATTCTAATGGAGAAGCTTACTTTGCATATAAAGTTTTGATAGTGAAGTACCATGACTCTGGACTGTTTTGTTTTTTGTTTTTTTTGTCTTGGCTCTTTGATTGAGACTCTTCATGACTACAAAACTAGGCCAAGATCCAACTGCAAAGTGACCCATGAGATTTGGCAGGGGGTGCTCGGTGATTGTGGTAGCTAGAAGGAAAATCAAGACGTGTTCTGTTTGTGCTGTTTTAGTGTATAAAGAACTCTTGTTATGACTAGTGTTATTATGCACCCAATTACCAAAAACCACATTTACAACAAAAGCAAGAACCAAAGAGACCAACTAGGTAAATACGAACTTCCTGATTTACATATAATCATACATCCGTAGAAACTTTCTCTCTCTTTCCAAAAACAAGTACAGACAAACTTCTAGATTTACATAAAGCCTCTAAATAAGGTCATAAATCTCCCAGGGTGAATCAGTGGGAAAAGAAACTCCGTAACTTATTGGTGTCCTCTCATTTTGCAATACAATATACTTTGATTTCTAAACTAACAAGAAACCATAATTAATTAAGGATTATACTTGTGTAGTAGCTCTTTTCAAGAAATATTTTCATGTTTGTAGTAGATTTTTTGACCTAAGAGGGAATAGCCTCTCTCTGTTGATCTGCTTACTGATATGCATCACATCCATGGAACTGGATCAGCAAGTCTTTATTCTAAGCAGACTTGAATTAGCCATGACCCTCCGATGGTTTCCAAATGATATTGTCTAGTTTGGCACAGAAATTCTTGTAGAACTGCAAAGAGCTCACAAGAAAGATGTTACGATAGTTGATAGATATACAGAAGGTTGTATGCCAGCTACTGTGTAATTCATGAAAAAAACAGGACAAGAATGCACTGAAGTTGAAACCAAGTTTTGCACCATGAGTGATGCTAATTGTGTAATAAATGACACCAAGAAACATGAAATTGATTATTTAAGCCTAACCAACCTGAGGATGTTGAAATTGATAGATGGCAGAAACGCAAGGATAGTAAAAGATATGTATGTTATTATATTGAGTCACTATTATGCAACTTACCACCCTCCCCCCCCCCCCCCCCCCCCCCCCACCAAAAAAAAAAAAACGACAGAGAAACAACTAAGCAAGATGGCTAAGAAGGTTTAGTCAGATGCAATAAAGACAAATATCTGCACCAACAAGAACTAAGGTAGGCAAAGGCACTAAAGGGGCAATAAAAAGCCCCCAAATGTGATCGAGATCAAGAGTAGAGACATGATAGCCTGTAATCACATTAAAAATAAGGTCTGATAGAGCATAATAACCAATGATAAATGGGACAGATTTCCTGGAATCAGACATGAATTTATTATCTGTAGAAGCTAACCTTGTGATATTCAAGAGTATCACCAGCAGCCTTTCGAGCATCTACCATGAAAAGGGATGGTGCAACTTCAAAAACCTATACATGAAAGATAAAGCTGCCCTGTAAACAGTAGTAACCTAGACTGTAACCAAGGCATTACTACCAAGAAACTTTTTTCCTTTTCCTTTTTTTTTTTTTTTTTTTTTTTTTTTTTTTTGTTGTGGGGGGGTGGGGGGTGTTGAGGAGTGAAACAGTGTGCAGTAACCAAATCTAAGAAGTTACCTCCAGGACCACTGCAAATTGACCAGCCTTATTCGCAGATATTCCTTCAAGTCTTATCTGTGGGGAAAATATTTTAATAAAAAAGTTAAAAGGCATTAAACTCTTTTATAAATAAATAAATGAAAAATAAAAATAAAAAAGTCAATGGAACTACAGTTAGCAGTATGGGTTAAATTTTATACATTGGTATTTCTCATTCAAATACTAAGGCAGGAAAAACCAATCAGCAAAATATATGCATAACCCCTAAATATTAATTAGACATCAGTTTGTCAACAACGTATGATACAAGAAATGGAACATGTTTGAAGACTTTATTATAGAAAAGCATGAGAATATACAATATCTTGAACAAGAGGCTGATAATATACAATAAACAGAGCCAAATGAATGTGACGACCATTTGTGACAAAGTTTATGACAAGCAAGAACAGTATCTTGAACAAGAGGCTAATTAATATGGTTGTGATGGAACTGGTAGCAGAGATGCAGATGAAGTGAAGGTGCACTTCAGCAGTGCATTTATATGAAAGATAAGTCGTACCTTGTAATCACATCTATGGACTTTGAGACTCATTGATCCTGCAACAGCTTCCATTGTTGAAATGATAACATTTGCTGGTTTGCGGGACACGAAACGAGTTTGCCGCTTCACATAATCCTGCCAGAGAACAAGAAAGTTCTGAAAGAGAGGCACCTCTAAAATTCCACACCACATGAACTATTAAAAGGAAAACAATCAAGAACAAATACTAAAACAGTTCCAGAAATAAAGTAAACAAATGTACATCAAAAGTTTTGTGCCTACGAATTTTATGACATTATTTTAGCCCATGACTACACCCTGATTTTTTGCTGGTTGTTATTGAATACATTACGCAATTATTTTAACTTAGGCCTGCTTCATGAACAAATTTTTGAATTGAAAATGTATAGTTCTTAACTTTGTCAAATATATTTAGAAATAAATCATCTTAAACTCATTCAATTTACAACCTGTTGAACCCAAAATATTATCTTTTCTACAGTTCTAATCTAGTAAGTAGTAATAATCTGCCACAGGTCTCATTTTTCAAAATTTGTGCCACTAAACATGATAAAGAGGGAACAGCGATAATATACCAAAAAAAAAAAAAAAAAAAGAACGAGCAAAAATGTAAAAACCATTACCATTCTGCTTCATACACTGATAGGTGGTGTAAAATCACACCAGCCATCATGTGATACATTGAACATTTTGGACAACCAAAACATCAAACAGCTAAATTTTAACTAGTTCGTGTGAGTAATAAAAGGGCTATATATTAGCTACAAATAACTTAGCAAAATACAGAGGAAATTGATCACACTTCAACGTAAAATAATACAATATAGACAGATCAGAAATCAGCAACACTCGCTTTAAGATTTCGACATATTAATCTCCATATGCTGGCTCCAAAGACATTTATGGACTTGGGGAATAGTAGATAACTCTACCTGTCCTCTGTCAAACAATGCAGATAAATTCAATCCCTGTGATAAGGTAATCATCTCAAATGCATTCATTATCAAAGGACCCCCTTCATGATTTTCTGACTGCTCAGCAACATAGTTGTTCTGCAATATACCAATTGTCACTGAACATAATTAGAAAACCGTAGAAAAATGGTCTACACAAGAAAAGGTTAAGGTTTAAATACACTGAACTTGGTAAACTAGTACAAATGATTTAATGGTGACATTGCAAAACACAGAACTCTCTAAGCATTCATTAGAAAATTTCTTAATTAAACAAGAAAGACAATCATACATAGCACGAAAGAAATAAAGGCCAACCTCAATGTCATCAAAAACTGCACAAACATCATCCAAATTTACTTCCTCATCTTCTCTGTGCACTGGAGGAACATAGTGCTTCCGAAACCAGGGATCTTTTTTTATTCCTTCAATCCGAATACGCTGCATTAAAAATGGGAACTAGTTACAGAAAGCAAAGAAGAGCATAACAGAGGTCCTTAAGCTTCTGTTGGTTATGTAAAGAACTTTTATTTAATGTTATAAAATTGAACCTTAGATCCCAATCTATTCTAACAAATGCCCTGATTGTCATGTTATGCTACCTTTGGTAAGTTTTATCATTAAGAATAATGAAAAGTTTATCTTTCTTTCCTTAAGACCAGAATATACCACTCAATTGCTTTCTCTATTGATTACTATTGCAACTTACAAGGTCAATATGGTAGGGCCTTATGTCCAACTATTTGTAACCAAGTCCTCATGAATCACAACCAGAATGACATATATCTCAAAACCACTGTCTGAATTTCCTTAATTTTTTAGTTTATAAATAACTTAAAGTGGCAATACTCTTCATCAACACCATACTAATTTATATCTATATATATTGAAAGGTAAGGATAGGTTTATAAAAGAAAGATTATTTCATGTATAAAGGACACAAAGAAGCCTAAAAAATTACAAGAAGAAAAACTTATATACAAAATGGCAATGACTCTATAAACGCAATGGAATTACAATTCGTAAAACCCCAAGTATGAGATTACTCATACAAGGTTATATATATATGATAACAATGAAATTTGTCCTTTTGTTTGTATGCTATATGCCCTGCATTTGTTCCTGAAGTTACGAGCAGGGAACGAGAAACTAGTAATAAATATTAGCTCTTTAAAGAGGATTGGTATTATAAGATATTATTATTGTTTTTCCGTGAAGTAGATCTGACCAATCACCTAACTCAAGTGCAAAATATAATCACCACCTAACTGATTAGGAAAGCAGGTTAGAAATGAAATTCATCATCCCGTAGATACCAAAGGTAATTCTAAGTCATACTTATCAAGTAATTCAGATCATTCGAAGCAATTGGGACCCAATGGACTTGCTAAATAAAGCATGCATTATGATTGTATATGAGTAAATAACAAAACCAATTCTATGATCTGCGTATAGAGAAACAAAATGCTTGCAGTTTTAGGATATGCAGATAGCAAAACAAAATACTTACTTCTTTAGGATTGGGATTGAGTATTTTATGTATCAATGAATTCACCTCAAGAGGAAACCAATATGGACAAGAGAATTCTGCTGCGTTTATCTACACATCAGCCACAAGAGCAGTTAGTTAAAAGCTGCCAATCATCCATTTGAACTACTAATTGTTATGCAACTCACATTCAATCCCTGGAGAAAGTTTCCTCATTGTTCATGGGAGTAATAAAAGAATAGGATAAATTACACTAACCAATCTTGAGGTTTGGGTAATGTTAGGGACTTACCTCCTGTTTTAAGAAACAATATTTTGTCCCTGACACTGCTAATAGCTTACACTATGTGGATGGAATAATCAAAAACATGCATATGAACAACTTTTTCATATAACTAACTTAAACATCATGAAACTAATCCTTTCGAACTGTGGTTCTCCCTCTCTTGCAATGGCTGAGTTTACTTATGTTAAATAATTTAATTTTTTATTTAAGCTTTTCCTTATCATCTAGTTAGTCTGGTTAATAATCATCATATAAATTTGCTTTGAATTTTAATCTAATTTGGAAAAAAATGGTTTGTTACAATTTTTAACAGCACATGAGGGTAAGGGTATATATGTTATATGAATAAAAACCTTAGGGGATGGAGTAGCAATTTAAAATAAGAGATTGGTGGAGAAATTTACCCAAAAGGATAAATAGATGGTTTTTGAAGCTAACCCTATAAATGAGAAGTCATAATTGTAGTGTGTCTATATTGGATACATATGATAATGCAACCTCCTAGAACATGAAGACTACAATATAAGTACCAGACTACCAGTAAAGTCGAAAAGAGGTGGGGAAAAGACAGTCCTTGCAACATACTTGTACATGAAGAATTTAGTGTTTAAGAAAATGAAGACTTTTAAAAATATGTTGAATTCATAAGCATAGATCACTAACAAAATCCATAGTCTATTGAACGAATCAAAGAGTATAATGATAGCAGCAAACCTTTTTGTACAGAGTTGGAAGGTCTGTCTCATTAAAAGGGAGATAACCAGCCATTAGAACATAGAGGATGACTCCACATGACCACACATCAGCAGCTGCACCATCATAACCCTGGTTACTGAGCACCTGTTAGGCAATTAGTCAGTGTAAGCATTTAAAAAATATCTAAAAAATGAGCATGTGATTTCTGTCATCCAAAAAGAAACAAAGAATATTTTTTTCCCATAATAGGATTACCTAAAGTCTGGGAAACACAAACAACTCATTACTGACAAAAATAAAGCTAGAAATTTCCAAAAGTTACCACAATGCCACATTAACTTATCACAAGCCACAATCATATGAAGCTCAATAGATACCAAGGTTATTGTAATTTAATAATCTGTGTTGAAAGAGATACTTCTAAGCAAAGAGAGATCCATTAAGAGAAGAAGAGCATGAAGTTTAAATGGAATAAGTTGAACAATTCACATAATTCAGGTAAAACATCAAGGAGAAAGAAATTTCAGATACAAAGTATAACAATCGATGAATTTCACCACTCTCCCTCAACCTGATTCAGCAAGGTAAAAGAATGTTTCTGAGCTTCTTATCAGCTTTTGATGTTTACATGATAGAAAATTTCCAACTCCAAGTAAATATACACCAAGCAACATAATTTGTCGTTGTCTCATACTGATGAAACAAAAAACATCTTCTTCTTTTTTTTGATAAGTGAAACAAAAAACATCTTTGACTCATGAGTAAAGTTTTCTTATATACAAAGTTCAAAACCAGTAACCTAAGAGCTCCATCATTCCAGAGACAAGAAAGTAAGGGCATTTATTTCAGAAAGGTTAATATAATTAAAAAATCACATGATTCTTCAAAAATACAGGAAAAAATGAATAATTTCAAATTTCGGGGATAGACACAATCTTGAGATGTTAAAAAGTATCTCCAGATTTAAGTTTTGAGAATCTTTGGCAAAATGTGGAGGTTTTACCCATTATAAGTCCTCTTTTAGAAATTTAAGCCAAAATTTTTAACACGGATTTTAGCAAGACATTACAAAATTATTCTGTAAACACGTGCACCTCAGTAATAGAAGTTGTCTAGCATCCAAAAGTGTTAAAAAAGAAAGGGGATAATATTTAAAAATACATTGGCCTAAGTCAAATAAAACCAATTTGCGAAGGTTCCAATGAAATAGCAAACCATAAGAGATCCAATGTTGACTGCATAATCATGATATTGAATACCTCAGGTGCAACATAATTCGGGGTTCCACATGTTGTGTAAAGAAGACCAACCCCCTGCTCATAGATATAAACGAGAGAGAGAGTTGTGATTAAGAAAAATTAAGAATAGTTAAAACTCTCTGGATTATTTAATGCAAACAAGCTCACTTGTTGAGGCAATGCACTCAGTCCAAAGTCCGAAACCTTCAGATTACAAGATGCATCAAGAAGAAGGTTTTCAGGCTGTGCCTCGCAAGGAAAAGGAGAACAATATAGTCAGGACCAGAAATGATGTCTTGAAATTACAATCGAACAGAAGAAAACACACGCTAATCGCACCTTCAGGTCTCTATGGTACACACCCTTACTATGACAATGAGCAACTGCATCTATAAGCTGTTGAAAGTATTGCCTACATTCATTTTCAGGAAGCTTTGGCTGGTGAACCTGTATATCAAAATCAAGTATAAAGATTAAACTTTCTTGCACAAAAGGTTCTGCAAAAGGAAAGTAGTCTATTAGCTAATTAGTAAATTGGAGGCCTCAATGTCTTGTTCTTACAAGAATAGTCTTGCTTCAAAATTTTATCAAGAAACCTAGAAATCATATTGACTTTGGCATTCCCATGAACATCAGGACAAGAGAAACCTTACAATTTTATCGAATAGCTCTCCTCCAGTTACAAACTCAAGAATTATATATATCTTTGTCTGGCTAGCCAAAACCTTGAAATTGAACAGGAATATGAGGGGAAGAGAAAAGCAAGCGTCATTAATACCATAGAAAATATTAATTCACATGAGAAGAAAGTCATTATAGCAATAGGTATTATATTTTTAAGAGCGTAAGCATACCTCATGCAGCCTTACTATATTGGGATGCCGGACAATCTTCATTATGGATATCTCTCTTTTAATCTGAAACCCAGCTCAAAAAGAGGTTAGCCAAATCATTTACACAGGAAGGAAAAGTGAGAATCAGCTCCATCATCACCATAATCAACGATACAAAGACATACTTAAAGCACATTGAGTTTAGTATGGTGGAGGGGAAAATGGTATTCATGTAAGGGGCAAATATTTTGTTTAGTTAGATGAAGTTTCTGCATCAATTCTTGCAACATGTTTAACTACTGCGTAGCATTCTTGGCCATCACTTAGGGCAAATTATAAGAGGAAATGCACCAAATGGAACCACAGGAATGTAAAGCAGGTTAGCAAGAAGATGGATATCCATATTCTACCTAAGACCATATATTTTCAGCATCATAAGACTGAAATAACATTGAACAGAGTGATCTTCATGAGCATTCCCCAGCACAACAATGAGTACTAGAATAGATTTATAAAACCAAAGAAGAAAAAAATATTTGTGGAATAGAGGACCTTAGTACAAATGTGAGAGGAAAACATAGTAATATCAGAAAATTGTCCAGAATGGCAGAAAATGTTGAGATGATACCGCCTGTCAATACTGATGCTGGCGTAACTGCATAAATGTAATACAAAATTTTCCGTCCAAACAAAAAGAAATCAAGCAGAATAATTTATAGGGAATTTTAAGTCTTTTATTAAACCTCATGGTACAAAGTAGAAAGTGAATTTATCACGCGTTTCAACTAGTTCTGCCCCATGTTTTCACACAAAGAGCGCAAATATGTCTGGCTGGCTTTATCTAATTGGACTTGTGCCCTTGAATTGAAATTGATATCCCAATTTCAGATGTTTCATTTTGGGTAAATTTCATACTATAAGGAACATGAAAATTTTAATCCAAAAACCAAAAATCAGATTCATTTTCAATTCCCAAAAGCCCAAAAACTTGATAATTTCCACCAACATATGCAGGATTATCATCAAATTACTTAGTATTTTAGTTCCAAATCAAACCAACTTGTTACAGCCAAATGCCACCTTGATCCAGCAAACTTAAACTCACAAACCAGACCTCAGTCTCATGAATTCAATAACATTCACACACACACACACACACAAAAACTAAGCTAAGAATTTGGAAACATCAACAATTCGGTAATCAACCAAAAACTATTCTTATTCAATCCGAAAACGCTTACAACGAAACACGCACACATACACATAAAAACTTCACATATAATAATACAAAAACAAACCTGTTTTACCTGATCAACCATTTTGTGCTCAAGGATGGTGGACTTAGCCAAAACTTTGACGGCCACGCTCTCTCCGGTCTCCGTGTTCCTCGCAAACTTAACCTTAGCGAAGGTTCCCTCGCCGATGGTTCTCCCAACCTCGTACTTCCCAACCTTTCTCGACATTCCCTTCATCTTCTCTCCAATTTCATTTCACACAAACTTAGAACAAAAGCATCAATTAATTTTCGTTAGTTTTTTAGTTTCAATAACTATTAAAGTGTTTATTATATAAAAATCGGGGACGAATAGAATTTTGGATATCATAGAGAAAATAAATCTCTTACCGGAGATTTAAATTAATTTCGCCGGAGAGAATCGGATTCTTGGAAATCCAGGCGAGAATTGAATTGGTGTAAATTTAATTAAAATTTTGAATTGTTACTAATCTAACTAGTAAAGTTTATAAAGCTTGCACGTGAAAATGACACATTTTTAAAAAGAAAAAAAAAAAAACGTAGCAAGCGAAAAAGAAGGGACACGACATGATGACATTACAACATGTCCGAGATGTCACGCGGTGTAACCGCACGCAACGCAACGCAACGCAACAACGCGACTTTCTTGCATCATCTTCTTAATTCTTATCCACAGCCCACTGCAGTTTTTTGTTTCTGACTTTTTATAGTTTTAGATAATGTTACACACTACAGATTACTGACAATATTAGAGTGTTGTAGGAAACTCGGTAATGATGTACAAGGCAATTTGCATGTGCAAAATTTTCATTCTATTTTAGTACGAGTTTTTTTTTTTTTTTTTTTTTTTGATAACTATTAAAAAAAAACACCCAGTTATATTATCTATTCTGTAATATTTCATTAAAACGTTTTCTTATTAAATTTTTATTACTCTCCTAAATGATCTCTCTTTGTATATATGAGTAAAGAAGTATTAAAAAATAAAGAATAAAGTTTAGTTACAAAATTGATACCCTATATGCTGGCAAAATTTATATAAAAAAAAAATTAAAGATTAACAGTTATGTCTTCAATAAATTGTTTAAATTATAAGTTTTGTAGTTTAAAATTATGCATAAAATATAAGCTTATAAATTATAAAGTAAATAATATACGATTGACACAAATTTTAATATGTGTATTAGGAGTGTAAAGAACATGCAATTTAACCATTAGATTCTCAAAATATGTAGTAATATTTATTTTATTAAGTAAGGTTTTAGCCTAACTAATTTTGTAGCTAAACTCTATCCAAAAATAAATTTACTTGCTTACTATAACTCACGTTTTATTTTACACAAGTTTACATAGATTAATGTGGGTGATTTTTGGAGTTATTAGATGTGCAAAATTTACCCCTTATACTACTATAGAATCACTAATATGAGTGCTTTTGTTAACTGGTGTTACTATTATAGATTGACTAATAGTAATATGAGTGCTTTAATAGTGCTTTTGTTAACTAGTGTATTTGCATATCATTCCTACTAAATTGGAAAGCAACAAAAAACGATTATATAAATTCTTTTTTAAGATACTCATGTGTGACTTCTCATAAACAATTGATCAATTGTAATAGAAAAATTCAACCATAATTATTCTCTTCAAACACTCCTGTTAATTGAACCCTAATATAAGTCAATAAAAAGGGGCACAACGATAGACCACAATAATTTCACAATATTTCTAAAATAGCCTACCATCTCACATATGGGCTCATTATAATTTGGACTTCTAATTTTTTTTTAAATATTAATTTAGAAATGTTGTGAACTTTTGTTGTGTCCCTAACATGACTCTATAAATAATAAGATTAAGGTCCTTAAATCATATTCTTGAAAAGGAGAAACAAGGAAAGAGACCCAATCAAGTTTGATGAATAATATCTAAGGTTAACTATCTTCATTATGATCGTCGTTAAAGGGTTGTCCATCTTATCTAGATGGTCGCTACTCTCACTTCAAACTCTGGGGATGGAAAGCTTAATTCACAGAACTAAAAAGAGTACGATAAGCTCACCACTAACCCATAATCACCTATGAATATAAATATAATAGGAACGCATCCCAAAATTTCCACCAACTGTCAAGACCATATATTATTCCAACCATTAAGGAAGGAGGAGCAGCAAATCACAGGAATCATGGTCAACTAGAGGCCCATATAAAGGTCAGACCCCCTCAATATAAATATTACAAATGGTACAACATAATTTCATTTTACGACTTCAATTTCAATCATTGGGCGGTCTTTTGTAATTGGTATGAGCCCATCTTCATCTTCTCTCTTCCTTTTTGAGTTCTTATTTCATAAATTAGAGGTGGATTGTGACCCTCTCTTTTCTTTTTAATATATTCTTATTCATTAAAAGAAAGAAGAAAAAATCATTTTGTGACTCAATATTATAGTTATGCTCTTTGCAGACTAACTTGAAATAACCTTTTTTTTTTTTTTTAATCATCCACTTTCAACTAGAATACTGAAATTAAACTTTGTTTATAAAAAAATGAAGAAAGGATTACTGAAACTTTTTATTAGAAATTTGTATATCATTTTTAGTTACTTCGTGCATTACACCGACATACTATTAACTATTACATATATGACATATCAAAGCCAGAAAACATAACCCGTGAAGTGATTCATATTATAGTACACAGCTTAAGGCAATAAACCATGCCCCACGATCATCAATCCAAGCCCATATAGAATTTGATTCACGGCCTTGTGTGCATTGCTTGTTTCAGCTTTAATATGCTCGGCTACATCAAAATTTCCTGCAAAATTAATGCAAAGGCAGATTACAACATTGGAGTTTTGACAATAACCAAAAGAAAAACAATGTCTTCATTTACAGGCTACCTCTTTCTGGGCCATTGCCACATGCTGCCTTAACTGTATCTCTAACATCCTGTATTGTGGCCTTATTGTAAAACTTAAAATTAGCTAAAATGTTTTCAATGCAGTTTAGCACTAGGTCTGTTTCAGTCAGGCACGGTCCACTGCAGTATTCATCGGTCTTTTGAGGTGGCACGTTGAATTTTCCGCTCTCACTGAGTCTTTGAGATTCTTCACAACTACTGTAAACCTGAGATTTTTGTCCAAATGGAATCAAACAAAACAATACCAAAATAACAAGTGAGAAATTTCCTATAAAAATGTGTCACAATTTTTGCACCATGATGAGTAATAGCGTGTGCATATAAATGAAAGTTTTGCGTACATATTTATCGTTGAAACATAGCAATGCTTTGGCAACAATTTGAGCCGGATCATAATCTTGAGGTACTTCATCTGCCTTCCCTGTCATGAATAGGTGCAAAAGCTCATTATCATCTTAACTGAAAACTATATATAGGTTGAGAAATCTATGTTTCTTTGTTGCATACCTAAGTTGCCGTAAAGAACAGAAACATAGGTAAGAGCCACAGCGAATCGCCAGAGTCTCACGGTCACTATTGAGATTGCCATGACAGTA
Source organism: Quercus tomentella (assembly GCA_028535165.1). Lineage (NCBI taxonomy): Eukaryota > Viridiplantae > Streptophyta > Magnoliopsida > Fagales > Fagaceae > Quercus > Quercus tomentella. The sequence continues at coordinate 82,419,406 of JAPQVY010000155.1, forward strand.
GCTTATAGGCAATTTGAGACGTTGGAGGATAAACTATAGGGATGTGTGGATCAACTATTATATACCAATGCAGTGTTACGTACCAACCTTAAGTTATGTTTAGTTTGTAAAAATAAATAAATTTCTAGAATGACCCACCTAATTTTTAATACTTTGTGGACGATTTAGCTTGGCCCACAAACAGGTACAACCAAAATATTAGTAATGTACTTTGATATTGTCACCTTGTTCAAATAAAAATTAAAGGAGCTCTTTTTGAAAGGAAAAGGGCAATGTTAGCGGATAAATTATAGGGATGTGTGGATCAACTATTATATACTAATGCAGTGTTACCAACCTTAAGTTATGTTTAGTTTGTAAACTACTATGCCAATTAAATTTCTAGAATGACCTACTTTGTGGACGATTTAGCTTGGCCCACAAACAGGTACAACCAAAATATTAGTAATGTACTTTGATATTGTCACCTTGTACAAATAAAAATTAAAGGAGCTCTTTTTGAAAGGAAAAGGGCAATGGTAACGGAAGCATGGCGAATTGCATTGAAAAAGAGAACAACTTGGTGTTTTTTCTTCAATTTGAGTAAACTTGGGAGTAAGGAAGACGACTATGTGGGAGAGAACAGTTGGAATGCAAGTCACCAACTATTACTTACCTAGAACTTTCTCTTAGAGTGTCAAAAATCAAACCTAAAGAGTTCTCTAGTTTCAAGCTTCCTCAACAAGTGAAACCAACTTTCCATTAATGTGAGAGTTAGAATTTTGTTCATGGCTTAATTAATAATGTGCACAGCTCTACAGAAGCATTATAATGGTATGAAGAAGTGACAAGTTGCCGTAAATAAGTAACAAGGCATTGTGAATCATGTTACCAGCATTATTTTCAAGAATTCTATAGGACCAAGTGTCATTGACTCATGGCTTGAAACAGGGTGGCTAATCATAAAACTTCCTCATTTTTCCACAACGCCCTGTCTAATGACACTACAGCTTAAGCAATAGAGAGCATTCAGTTACACCAATGTTCACGTAGCAAGAACACTTTTTAGGTCATTTAGCCACATAGGTCCGAAACAATTTTCTGCATCAGTGTATATCATAATTTCATCACCACCCTCACTTGATTATCTCCATCAACCATTAAAGTTAGAACCAAAAACAGAAGAGTATATGCATTGGCACAAATCCAGAAGCTTGCAATGAATAAGTATAGAAACTAGGAGAATGGTAAGTGTAGATTTGAAAAGGGCGGCATTGATAGACATGATAAGTGGCATCAATGCAAAAATTATAGATGCAACTGTGATTTGTGAACATATGAAATTTGTGCTTCCATTAATTCCTAAATATAAATTTACAAATAATCAAGCAAACATGTTTCAAAATGCTGTTAGAAAGAAGGGATAATCCCAACTGCATGTGAAAGTCAATGAATTAGGTTGCATTTTGGCCAGTCGTCTGAGCACCTGAAATTCACTTGACAAAGCACTACTCCAATTGCCTGCCATAGATTTTATCAAAACTACTTCATTTTTCTGCTTCTATATGGGGCCAAATAGGGTAACATGTCTCTCACTACCCCAAACAGTACTGTCCATTTTGAGCTTTTTCCTTTGATAGTCACAAGCATCAGACATGAGCAGATAAATTGGGAGAGAGGCACACACTGATGTCCAAAGGTAATCTTCTGGCCACCTGTTTCCTCCTCTGATCCAATGTCACCAGACTGGGAAACAATTCACAATTGTTTCAGCCAACGCCAAAACAAACAGATTTAAGCTGCATAAGAGAAACAGGAGACTCAGTTAATACATTCCTTGGATGATTTTTATTGATCTGATGCTAAGCAGAAACACGAAATCAATATAGAAACCGGATTGTGATCCAAATACAGCTGACAACCAAATTCCAACAAATCTTGATAAAACAGGTTTAATTAGGCAAACGTACAGCCACATTGAATTGTGATAATATTAGTATGCCAACATCCTATCTGCTTGGAAGGAGTGCTAGTCAAAAATATCGCTCTATTTCAATTGAGTAAAACACAAACAGACGGCTTTTTGAACAAATAATAGCATCAGGATAACCAAGAAGACAGACACAATTCCAATTTTAGCACCAGCGTAATGAAAGTGACTATTTTTTCATTGAGCAAATACTTTAATACCTCCAGTGATTCCTTTTTTTCATTACTTTTTTAATTTAACAGCCCGCTAATGTCAATGCATGAATAACAGATAAAACACGTAAGTCAAACTGATTCACCATCCCTTAACCCCCCTTACTATCAGAAAGGTAAGAGCATCACCCAAATCAGAACATGGTATCCCCCCCACTCCCACATACACCGGAAGAAGAAGAAAAAAAAAGAAAAAAAAGGATATCACAATTTAATTTAAGGTAAAAAAATTATTGATAATAATAACAGCACAGAAAGAATGCCAGAATAATGGAACTTAAAGTTCAATGCATGAACACAAATTTGCTTAAAGACATCATTCAACCACTCAACATTCATATCTTACTGGAGACAAGTGCAACCCATCATAATAGAAATATGAAAGAATTTGACGAGGCAAAAATTGAGTGTCTTGCTGCGTACCTTCTCTGCACTTAATTCCACCAATACAATAAGACCGACAGCAGCCCAATGCTTTATAGATGCATATGCCATCACAGCCACATCTCAACAAAGCAACATGGACTAATGAACCATAACAACCCTGACCTACAAGTTAGGATTGGATTTCAAAGAGATTCCCATTTCACTACACATCTTTACCAAATTTCGAGCTTCTTCAAAGTGGGCCAGCCGAACCAGAGTTTCCAACATTAAGTTACATGTATAAGAATCAGGAAGACAACCATTCGCTTCCATGGAGTGGAACATCTCCTTAGCTTCATCCACTCTCCCACATTCGCAAAATGCCTTGATCATAGTACTGTATGTATAGTTATCAGGATTTAAACCTATTGTCATCATGGAATTAAAAAGCTTCTCAGCTTTCTCAAGCTTATTTAGCCTGCAAAAACTTTGAATAAGAGCATTGACCGAGAAAGTGTCTGGGTCTATTCCATTGGCTTGCATCTTTCTTAAAAGTTTAATTGATCTGGTGACATCCCCAATGATACACAAAGAGCGGATCAGTATATTATATGTGACAGCATTTGGAGTGACACACCACTCAACCATTTCAGTGAAACAAGCAAAAGCATCCCCAATCTGATGTACTCGACAAAGGCCATCTATTATTGAATTAAATGTGAAGATATCAGGTTTGTATCCATGTTCTAAAAGCATCACCATAAGTTCACGTGCCTTACACATGTCTCCATCCCTGCAATACCCACTAATAAGGGTATTGAAAGTGACAATGTTAGGAGCAATTCCCCTGTGCTGCATGTCTCTGAAAGTCTCAGATGCCCTCTCCATCTCATTTTCTTTACAAAAGCAATTGATAACCATATTATAACAAAAGACATTGGATACAAGTCCATTCTTGACCATTTGATCCAAAAAACAATTCCCCTCGTCACTTCTTCCGGCCTTGTATGTAGCTTCAATTAGTGCAAGATAAGTATTAAACCCTGGCTTCACACCTCGCTCTATGAAACTTCTAAATATCTCACATGTCTCATTCAAATCTAAACCCTTTATCAGACAAGCCATTGTGATATTAAACAATGAACTGTCAGGCAAATAACCTTTTGCCCCACAACTTCTTAAAAACATGGCAGCCTCTCTTGCCATAGATTTATTTGAGAGGCAATACAGTATAGTATCATAAGCTAACTTGGACAAGACCAGCTCCCTCTCGACAAATCTTGATAACAACTCAAAAGCCTTATTAGGAGCTACACAGCGAAACACCCCATGAACCAATGATCTAATAGTAGCATCACTTGGACTCACATTCCTCTCCTTCATCATGTCTATAAGCCTGAAAGCTTCATCAACCCTTTTTGCATTACAGAACCCATCAATCAATATGGTATACGTGAACACATTCGGTGAATATCCTAAGACTTCCATCTGTTTAACCAAACGAAGCGCCTCATCCACAACACCAATCTTGCAAACCCCATGAATTAGAATATTATATGTGAACCTATCCGGGTTGCAATTATCAGCCGTCATCTGTTGGAATTTCAAATACGCCAAGTCAAGTGACTTGGATTTCACCAATGCATCTATCACAGCATTATACAACCTTGTGGTTGGACTAAGACCCAAAAACGAAATTTGGCTAAAAACTTCAGCACAATATTTCGCCAATCCCAATCTCCCCCAACTACCAATCAATATAACAAGCAGGTCTTCCGAAACCCGGAAACCAGAATTCCTAATATCCTGAAGCAATTCAACAGACAAAACAACCGGACCATTCCGATAAAGGGTCTTAGCTAAAACACCCTGAACAGCATGATTCTTTGCAAATGAGGGGTCGACATTCGAAACCCAGATATAAAACTTCAAAGGGTGTAATGGGTTTTCTTGGTTTTGCAAGAGACTCACCACAAACTGAGGATTCAAAACGATCCTCCCCACCTTGACCTCGTGGTTTAGCAACAAAAACCAGTCTTTTCTCGAAAGAACTTGAGAAATGTATTGGTGATCAATTGGTTTAATACTCAATTTGCGTTTATGAGCTGAAATGGAAGTCTTTGAAATGGAAACTAAGTTGGGGTTTCTGAACTGAGAGTTTAGTGGAGAAGGGTTACCTCTTGAAGGAGCTTCAAAGTTAGTGAGTCCTTTGGATTTAACCTTTGATGGAGAATCCCTCTGAAGTTTGTGCTTATTCCAAGCTTCTTCGGGTAGGTTTCTGATTGCAGGTGAAGCCCTGGAAGCTAAGGAAGACTGGACTCTCATGTCCTTCGCCAAAACCAGGAGAAAATGCAAGCCAGTTTGTTTATGAAGCTCGGACCGGTCACGTATCACTGAACCGGGTCTTCAGGATACAAATTCTCGGCTTAGAGAGTGAAGACATTTGCGTTTGCTAGACTAGCCTAGACTAGAACTAAAACCAAACCAGACCCTAAAATTCGATGGAACAGTGTAAGATTCTACTTTCTACTAAGAAAATTATATATATATATATATATATTACTCTTTTATTTATTTATTTACAACTATATTTTAAAACATATTTAGCAAAAAAAAAAGTTCGGCAAAAAGTTAAATAAATTATTTCCAAAAACACAATATATATAATCAGGAATTAAGAAAAATATAATATATGAAAAAATATTGTTAGCCTTAATTCATAATATATGTTAAAAAATCTTTGAAAAAAAAATAATTTTGATTTATAAAAGACAATAATTACTAAGTATTTTTTTAATATATATAAACATTACATCAAATTACAAATATATGAACAAATTCAAAGTTATAAGTTCTAACTTTTAAATTCTAACACCACAAATATACTAATGTCCCAAATAAACAACATAAAGTGAATAACAATGTTTCCAACAATTTTCCAAAATGATAAGTTGGCTGTTAACAAATAAAAACACAAGCATACTCAATCATCAAAACCACTTCTTCTTTTTTATTTTTTTATTTTTTTCTTTTTTTGGTTATTTTGAATGTTTTCATCAAAAGGGGGTTCATGTTGATCATCAGGGACGAATCCAAGTGGGTAGGGGTGTCCAACCCAACCTAGAACCGAGCAACTCGAGTAACCCGCCCGAACCCGAACCGAAAATCGCCCGAACCAACCACTCCGACGGTCGGTGATGGGTTTCCGCGCCCAAGACCCGACGCTAGCTGGTCGAGTGGCGGGTTTTCTTCTCCAAAACCCGAGCCACCCGACCTGACCGACATTATATACAAATCCGGTAATATTCGGGGAGATCCAAGCGAGATTTGGTGAGATCCGGCGACATCCAAGCGAGATTTGGTGAGATCCGGCGACATTCGAGGAGATCCAAGCAAGATCTCGACCATATTTGGTGAGATCTGGCGAGATTCGAGGAGATCCAGGCTGATTTCAGCGATTTTTGGTGCAGATCTACTGGGTTTTTGCAGATTCCGCGCGAATTTTTTGAAGATTCCGGTGACGTTTGCAGGATCCGGCAACTCTCTCCACCGACCGAACCGACCTAAACACCACTCGAACCCAAAACCGACTCGACCGAGTGACGCCGGTGGTCGGTTTCGGGTCCTTCCGCCTTCCACCCGATGCCGACGGGTCGGGTCCGGGCTGGGTCCAAAACCGACTCGGCCCGACCCGTGGATAGCCCTACAAGTGGGGGCCCAAAGGCCCCCCCA